>OZ014472.1:43345217-43967567 GCA_963965965.1 Trididemnum nubilum
TGTTGGAAAAATTTTTTTTCCAAAACGCTTATATTTAAAAAAAGACTGTCATTTGAAAGAAAAAAATCTTTTTGAGAAGAAAAACGTTTTTTTGTAGAAAAAATGTTTTTTGGAAAAAAACTTTTTTTTTTCGGAAAAAAAAACTTTGTTTTGGAAAAAAAATTGTTTTTTTGACAAAACATTTTTTTCTTGAAAAAAAACTTTTTTTGGAAAAAAAACTTTTGTTTTTTTGAAAAAAAATTTTATTTACCTCTGGCGCCTAAAAGTCTCGGCGCATAAAAGTCCAGGCGCCTAAAAGTCCTGGCGCCTAAACGTCCGCACATAAAAGTCACAGTCCGAACTACGTCTACATGTACCAGGGCCACCGAGAGGGGGGGCAGTACTAACATTTTAATCAAAGTAAAACATTTTAATCAAAGTATTAACATTTCAATCAAAGTAAAACTTTTTTGTTGGAAAAAGTTTTTTTCAAAACGCTTTTATTTAAAAAAAGACTGTCATTTGAAAGAAAAAAATCTTTTTGAGAAGAAAAACGTTTTTTTGCAGAAAAAATGTTATTTGGAAAAAAACTTTTTTTGGAAAAAAACTTTTGTTTTGAAAAAATTTTTTTTTGAAAAAAATTTTTTTTACCTCTGGCGCCTAAAAGTCCCGGCGCTAAACGTCCCGCGCTTAAACGTCCGCGCATAAAAGTCACAGTCCGAACTACGTCTGCATGTACCAGGGCCACCGAGAGGGGGGGCAGGGGGTACAATGACCCAGGGGCACATGGACTTTGGGGGACCCATGGGCTTCCAGAAGGCCGCTGGCGTCTTACAGCAACGACACGAAGAAATCAGCATGTGAGGCCTAAAGACCTTTTTTTGGAGATCACCTAATTTTGACCGAAAAAAACGTTACAATTTAGGCGAAGACCTTTTTTTTGCTTTTTTTTTTGAGATCACATCATAATTTGGACAAAACTGCGGCGCATTGTCTCCGTCTGTTTTGGAGTTCACAAAACCGGAAATCTATCATATTTGAGCTGGCCCTGGGCCTACGTTCGGCTCTCGGTGCCCCTGCAAGGTACACAATATACAGGCGCGTAGCCAGAAATTTGCTTTGGGGGGGGGGCTGTTTTAGATACTGGAAAAAACATCAAATGATCTTGACCCAGATTTTAATCGATCTTTGATCAGTTTGAGTCTGATTTTTTGTCCAAAATGAGGTCGTTTCTAAACAAAAAAGGTCTTCACCCGAATTCAGTTAGTGTTTCTGACCAACTTTAGGTGAGATCCAAAAAAAAACCCGGTTTTGTGGTCCAAATTACAGCAAGTCCTTCACAACGTCTGATCGCCAATCGCATTGGGGGGGGGGGCTATTTTTATTTTTGGAGCAAAAATCGCCTCAAAAACACTAAAAATGCGTTATTTTGCATACTTTTCGCCCCCCTGGCTACGTTACTGACTATATAGCTTACCCAAGATTGCCCTGCTTGGTGGCTTCGAACAACTAAATTGCATCTACAGTAAAGGAGCAAATTTAATTACCAAGAAATCAAAGTTTCAACCGAACTTGGAATTAAGAACGCGGGCTGGATAAACTTTTGGTAAGCGTCTAAAAAGGCATATTCAGGTTGAAAATAATTTTGCTCGGTTTTCTCTTAAAAAATTTTCAAAGATCTGAAGACACCAAATTTAAACTTTCTACGACCTTCCATTCCCCAAGGTCTGAAAATTTCGATTTCTCCTTAGAAAGGCTTTTTCCCTTTGAAATGTTGCCAGTGTTACCAACTACAAACAAAATTTCAAAATGTCACTGCATGTTTTAACTCTCGTTGTCTAGAAATTCCTGCTCTTGATAAGTGTTTGTGGCATTGTTGTAGTCAAAATTAATGTAAAGGATCAGAATTGTAAATTAGCTGCTCTTCATAGGCTAAACTCAAGCCAAAATTAACTTTCCAAAAGTTAATCGTCTTTCACTACACTAGCAAAATGGCAGAAGTGAAAAAATAGGAAATTCCTAACTTTGAACTGCGCAATATCTTGAAAACGGCAAGACGTAGAAACTTCAAATTTGGTGAGAATGCATTTTAGGTTTTTCCCCACATTTTGGTCACATTATGTTTTGTCTGATTTTTTTGTGCTTGTAGAATTAAATTTTTTGAGTGTGTCTTTTGCATTGTTTCAAATAATCGGAAAGTTTGTCCTCCCTGCTTGTTTATTTGCATTGTTAGATTTTGCTGTTTTGGATGTGCATCAAATCAAATCCTTCATTAAGCCTTTACTTGCTGTTTTACGCCAAAGTGTGTTACGAGTTTGAAGGCCCATTTCCGCATTATTGCGCCAGTGGGCAACTCATCTCCTTTCGAAGAAATTAATGTTGCATCGGTGGCGAGCCATGGGAAAGGATGGCAGTACGGTACGTTCAAAATTTGATCATGGCGCACTTCAAAAATTTACCGTATCAAACTAACATAACGTAGGCTACCAAAAAGAAATTTTGCTTGCGAACCGGACCCACTTACTTTTCATCGGATGTTATGCACTAAACGCACCGTACTTAAAATTACGGCAAAAAATTGAGTCATACCGTACCGCACTTTCGTACTGCACCATATCGTACTGCCATGCTTGGTCGTGGTGGTATAGTGACTAATCAACGTGGCGCAAAAATTATTGGTTTGGCGCCTATATCTGGCGCAGGCGCAGTTGAACTTTCCGCGTACAGGTACTGTATAAAGCTAACCAAAGCACAGTATAAATGTCATATATACTGTGACCAAAGTAAGTACGGTAGCCTAGTTCAGGGATAAAGCTAACCAAACCGTTCAGGGATAAAGCTAACCAAAGTAAGTAGGTCTATTATAATCTGTCAGCTGAAGCTTTACATGGCGAGTGGCGAACTGGCTATAGCTCAGTAGATACGGTAGTAGGATAATCAATCATCAGTATGTTATCGTACCAGCAGAAGCAGGCAGCATGGCTAATTCAGTATTAATAATAAATTAATAATATAGGCCTACCGGTAACTGGGTAATCTGTAATAAGCCTACTGACAGGCTGAATAAGTACTGCTAGTGAGACCCGTTGCTAATTAGGGATGTTTTTTCAGTTTTCACTGCTTAACACAGCTGCAGTCAATCTGTCATCATGCAGTAAAAAGATACAGACATACGGTATCTTATGATGTGTTCATAATTGCCATTTGGACTTACACATTACAGCCAGGCCTACCCCTACAGCTCTGAGCTGCACAGTACAGCAGCAGTATCACCATAGGTGGGCAAGTTTATGCGAAACGTTAGCTTCGTTAACCACTAGTCCGTTAACAAACTTCACACTTCCGTTAACATTAATCTGTTATTTTCAGCTTTAATTAACGGAAGTTAATAAAGTCTGATAATTCATTATTAATATTTTGCATGTAATTTTCATTTTGTTTTATTCACTCGCTTCTAGAACACGTATTGACGGTGTTGAGCTGATTGTAAGGAAATATCTATTGCTATGGTGGTCTTTTTGTGTTTTGGAAATTACATTTTTACAGGCTAATCTAATTTCACGACAAAAATAAGTTCAAATGCACTAATGAAGCTGCGATCATAAAATCTTTGGAAATTGCAAATAGCGATAACTAATAGAGACCTACAATGCTGCAGCTTTTTACCGTATTTATCACAAAAATGAGCTCCTTTCTTTGCTTTCTATAAAACTCATGGACTGGTAATACGCAAGTTGTAACAAGTGTTACCAGTGCAGACAAATTTGTATCATTACGATGAATAAATGGTGCAAGATATGAACGATAAAAATCTTAACGGAAGTTAACAGAACTTAACAAAAGTTAATTTAGTCCGTTCACATGAAAAAACTTTTCAATGGATTAACGAGTTAATGAAAAAGTTAGCTTCGTTATTAACGATTAACGGACTTGTGCCCACCTATGAGTATCACTATTAACATGAGAGTAGGTTAAAAGCTAATCCAGTAGTAAAAGTGTGTGAAAAATATTTAGCTAGTGCTCAAGCATTGTAAGTGCATGAAAAAAGAGAGTTAAAAATGAGTGCGAGTGCACGCTGCACGGCTGATAGACAGACAGACCGGATGTTATATACATGAGATGAAACACTAAACACAGTGAACAGCGTAGCGTAGGTCTATTTCTTTTTTGGTTTTATGCAGTATTATACCTATTTGTATAGCCTAGCAATAGCATAAATTTATTTGGAAGACATTTGACTTGGTATCGTAGGCTACTCAGAATTTTGTCCATTTCATATTTGATTGTTAAAAGTGAAAATTCAATGGATGGCAATGAATCTTACCAACTTGGCCTACAAAAAGAAATAAAATATTGGACAAGTAAGTTGATTAAATGATTTTGATGGTAAAGTCTAGGCTTCAATAATTTGTGACTTAGGTAGGCAGGGTAGGATACTGGTACCATAAGTGCAGGCAATTCCGGACAATTTTTCAGTTTTTCACTTCGCTCTTGCACTAACCTACTTATAAAATTTTTTGTAACTGGTTATTTTGTGCATTTAGATATCCTCTGCATGACAATCATGCATATTTTTGAATTTTTTTGGAATGAGAGTGACAAGCATTTAGAGAAGGCAATTTTGTTGTCCGGAATTACCTTCAGCAGGACTAATTCTGGACAAGACTAAAACTATTTAATTCTACATATCTGATGTAAAAATGCATGTATTCTTTAGTGTCAAGCACAATATTGAATAAACAAAAAGGATCTGAAACCAGTCAAATCAACTTAAAAGAATTAAGTGAGACAAGAATAGGTTTTAGTTATGATTATAAAATTTTTTCTAATTTTTTTTAAAAATTGCAAATAAAAAAATTCGCAAACGTGCCAACACCAAAATGAATTTTATTAAGGTATTTCTTGCTATGACTTTTTGTCAATAATGTTTTCACAAATAATAGTTTATATTTTCAGGCATCTTCGATCTATAACATACTAGACAAGATGTGCAAATAAATTTTCTTCCAATCAATTTGTTTACAACAAAAATCAAATTGTTCTCTAAAGATAAGGATGGTTTCCAAGGTCCTAATTTTCAGAATTTGTGTTTCATTGTTTGTTTCAAAATAAATTGTTAATGTCAAACATATCAGCAGTATGTTTGGTTTGTATTACAAACAAATTTTTTTCGACCATTTCCAATTATCATACTAAAGTTATTTGGGGATTCACTGTTTCTGTAGATTTCTTTGAATTGTCGTCCTATGAATTTGCTGTTTGTACGAAACCACCAGTAAAGATCATACTCACATGGCGTTTTATCTAAAAACATCAAAGTGTGGGTTGAACCCACTCCCAGATTATGCTATCTACAGAGATCATCGTAAAAACTACACCTTTACTGTCTCGGTCATGCAGCTGGCTTAATATCAACCACAACTGTTATTTAATTGTATTTATTTTTAGTTTTTCGTTCAGCGAAATTTATACTTCACAACCTTGACTGATATGAAATCAGTTTAGCAGTTGAAAAGCAAAAGTCCGACATGCGAAAACGCATGATAAATTATCTTATATAATCTTTCCAAAAAAAGTTGACATTGCAACATCCTAGGGTGTTAAGTGATCAGACAAATTTATTCTTCCAATGCAAAAAAAAAACCTATGAGCAAAATTTGAACCACTTATGACATCATTCAAAATGACTTGACGTCACTAATGTTGTTGTGATGTCACTATGACGACATCAGTAACTCAAAACCAAATTGCTTCAATAAGTTTTGGTGAACGTTAAGCTCGCACACCAAATTTGTTGTTCCCATAACCTTTGGTGTATAGGAGAAGTTAGATATAGGGGATTTTTCCTTCCCCCATGAAAATGCATTGGTCAAATACTTAGTATAAAAAGAGCTAAAAGATTTGATTTCCATGCCAGTGTTTAAATAAGCACTGTTCTATGATATTTATTTGAAGTTTTGAAGATGCACAAAAAATAAACAAGCACCAAAGCAGATAACTGGAGTGCTTTCTTCCAGATAGTCGTAGTAAGAAAAATCCGATTATTCAACCATAACCATTAATTTTTTATACCCCAAATCACCATTCTTGAGTTTAGATTTTGCAATTCGACTTTCTGAAAAACAGTATTAAAGAGTTAATGGATAATAATCGGTGTCAATTTAGTTACGTTTGAACAATAAAAAGGCTGTCCGAATTACTCTCATCTGTTCGGAATTACCTTCAGTTACCCTCAGAGAGTAATTATGGACTGCCTTTTTATCATTCAAACGTAACTAAATTGACACCTATTATCATTTATTAAGTCTTTAATTCTGTTTTTCAGAAAGTGGAATCTCAAAAATGATGATTTGGGACATCAAAAATTGAGTTGATGGTTATGGTTGAATAAACGGATTTTTCTTTCATTATTGCAAGAAAGCACTTCAGTTATCTGCTTGGGTGCTTGCTTGTTTTTGTGCATCTTCAAAAATTCAAATAAATATAAAAGTGCTCAAATTATCACTAGCATGGAAATCAAATGTTTTAACTCCTTTTATACAAAGTATTTGACAAACGCATTTTTACTGGGGAGGGAAAAATCCCCCTATCTAACTTCTCTTCTAAACCAAAGGTCATGGAAACAACAAATTTGGTGTGCGGGTTTAGTGTTCACCAAAACTTTTCAAGACTATTTGACTTTGAGTTAATGATGTCGTCATAGTGACATCACGACCACATTAGTGAAGTGACGTCACATCCTTTTCAATGACGTCAAAAATGGCTCAAATTTTGTACATAGGTTTGTTTTTTTGATATTGGAAGAATTACTGTAATTTGTCTGACTGTTTATCATCCTGGGACATCGCAAGGTCTACTTGCTTTAGAAAGATTATGTAAGATATTTTATCCTGCGTTTTCGCATGTCGGACTTTTGCTTTTCAGCTGCTTAAAGGATTTTATATCAGTCAAGGTTGTGAAGTATAAATTTCGCTGAACGAAAAAGTAAAAATAAATGCAACTAAATAACAGTTGTGGTCGGCTGTGTAGCTGATACAGTAAAGGCTTTGTTTTTATGATACCCTCTGTTGATAGCATGATTTGGTTCAACTCACACTTTGACATTTTTAGATAAAAACGCGTGATGAGTATGATCTTTACTGGTGTTTTCATACAAACAGCAAATTCGTTGGAGAAGAAATCGAAGAAATCCACAGAAACATTAAATCCCCAAACAACTGTGATCTGATAATTAGAAACAGTCGAGAAAAATTTGTTTCTAACACAAACCAGATATGCTGACTGCATGTTTGGCAGAAACAATTCATTAAAAAAAAAACAATGAAACACAAATTTTGAAAATTAAGACCTTGGAAACCCTCACCCTTATCTTTTGAAGAACAAAGTGGCTTTTGTGGCAAAGTGATAGATTCGAAGAAAATTTATTTGCACATCTTGCCAAGTACGTTGTAGAAAGAAGATACCTGAAAATATAACAAATTATTTGCAAAAACATTATTGATGGAAAGTCATAGCAAGAAATACCTTAATAAAATTCATTTTGGTGTTTGCACGTTTGTGAATTTTTTTATTTTGCAATTTTTAAAAATATTTAGAAAAAGTGTTATAATCATAACTAAAATCTATTCTTACCTGATTTAATTTTTTGAATTTGATTGACTGGTTTCAGATCCTTTTCGTTTATTTTCAATGTTATGCTTGACACTAAAGAATACATGCTACTAAATACAGTCCAACCTCGGTTATCAAACATAATCCGTTCAAGAAGGCTGTTCGAAAACTGATATGTTCCAAATCGGAAACAATTTTTCCCTGTAGAATTAATGTAAATAATTTTAATCCCTTCCAAGTCTGGAAAACAACTTTGGTAAGGTATTTTTTTACTATTTTACACCATAAACTACTGCATACCATAAATAAAAATGGGTAGAAATAGGTTATGTTTTATTCTAATAAAGGATTTCTTATCTAAGATGATAAAAAAAACAAAAAGTTGACATTTCGTATGTTTGATTTTTAGCACATCGAAAACATTAAAGGTTAAGATACTGTACAGTACAAAAATTTTTGAAAAAATTGCAGAAATTATTAATAAAACAGTAAAAAAGTACAACAGCTCGGTTACATCAAAGATCCTGTGAAAAAAGCCGACGAATGCAGCATCTGGTGCGTTCGAGTTCACTCGGCTTCTCTCAGTTTGGTCGTGGCCTGAATTTATGTTTGAAGTCTGAGTTATAAAAATGTTGAATTTTTTTGTTGAAAATTGTCTTGGTTTAGAACAGAATCCTTCAATAATAGTGATTTGACTGTATAGTAATAAACGGTTTTACTTCTTGTCCGGAACTGCTCCCGCTGCAGGTAATCCCGGACAACAAAATTGCTTGCTCTAAATGCTTGGTCACTCCCTTTCCAAAAAAAATTTTAAAATATGCATAATTGCTATCTAGAGGATGAATGTCTAAATGCACAAAATAACCGGTAATCAAAAGTTTAGATGTAGGTTAGTGCAAGAGCGAAGCTAAAAACTGGAAAATTGTCGAGAATTACGTGCACTTACTCTGTATGCCTACTGGTATCACAGCCTACTTTCTATGTCTATTCTTGTGCATTGCGATGCAAGGTTACAATCTTTGCTCATGTTGATGATCGCTGATCAGTAGTAGGTACTGTAATGGTAAACATCTGACACTGAAAAAAAAGTTACGGTAGGCCTATTGCATACAGACTACTACAATTGTGAGTTTTGCTGGCTTAGTGAATCTTAGTATTTACTGAAATTGTAAACTATTTAGGCAAATGCTACCGTACATGGTGGCAATGAGTAGGTGCAGATCTGCTCCATACAAATCGGAAATGGATTTTTGGCTAGAATTTAGGTTTTGGTCGGTTGGTCTTGCTGGGTGAAATATTGTATGTGTTTTTGCCATTTTCACTCCTATTCAACATATCTGATATGGTAATTTTAGGATTTTGTGTGAAAATTAGCTAGGTTGTAGTTTAGAAAAAGGACAATTTTTGCCTTGTATATTTTTTAAAAATCGATTAAGCTATCAACATTGTCCTGTGATATTTTAAATATTTAGAAACTCTTATTGTATTTGAAATAATTGATTATGATATGTAATGGCCACGCAATCTCAAAATCTGTTACTAAGTTTTGTTTACTAAAAGTTAATGTTTCAGATCTAATTTCATCTCACAAGAAGAACAGTAATGTTTCGGGTTATAGAAAAATTAGCAGTAATTCACCATCTGCACAGTTTGTTTGGAATAAAGCAAAGTAAGCCATAACAGATAATACACAAAATCTGTAATGTTTGATATTTTTTAGTTTGACATTTTGACTTGGAGTACTGCTCTCAATTTTGAATTTCACCTTTTCTAGTATGATGGTATTAAGTCCAACAATTCTGACATTTATGTTTTATACTGCAACTGAGTTTGAGACATAGATTTGATTTTGTAAAACCTGTGCAAATATTTAGCCAGTTTTGCTTAGCAAATCATTGTTTTTGTTAACTGCACAATGAGTCAATTTTGATTTTTCCATTCTTTACGACAATTAAGGTCAGCATTCAAACTGCGAAATATTGCATTGGGGGGGATGCTTTCACAGCTAGAACTGGATGAATCATGAAATGAAAATGCTTCAAGGTGGAAAAAGCAAGGTAGTTACACTCAAAATTAGGTGATGACCAAAAAAATCTGTTTGCAGCCATTTTTATGCCCAAATTCTATGTAATGCAGCTGATAAAAGAAAATAACCAGGACGCTTTCTTTCTGCGGGGGATGCACCCCCCTGCATTTTAAGTACTGGTTACGGTATGACAAACTCACAATTTTTTATGTGCAAGATGATGTATTAATCACCAAAACATTGGCACATTATAATGTTCAACCAGTAGCACACAGACTCATCACCACCATTACGCCTCTTTTAGTTTTAGAGCATTATGTGAAATAATTTAATGATGATATCGCAATTTATTGAAGACCATCATTTTGATGCACTAGATTTAACTGTAATTGAACAAGTGTTTTTAGTCTTTCTGATTATTGAATGCATTTTAGAATTGGAACAACAGAATCTTCTGGAAAGAATTTGCCAGTAAGTTAACTATCAAAGAAAAGAGGTATCGTGTTTAAATTACGAAACAAGCTAACCCGTTTACATGCGATATATTTTTCTAACGTGATAAAAGTTCTATCTCAAACTTGCTTTTTAAAAATTGTTGATTGGAGACAATCCATTAAGTGGCTTGTAATCAGCACTACAAGTTGCAGTGTAAATGTTGTGAAAACTACTTACTGTACACCTGTGTTTTATATTACACATCATTATATAATACATTGTATAATGCATCGCTAAGTAATCGTCAAAAGTTGGAACTAGGTTGAACAGATTTTCTAACGTAATAACACGAGCTGTAGTGCGATAAATGTTTAGCCACTGCTATCAAGTACGTTTTTGAATCATTTCAATTTAAGTTCTTGTTATTATAGCATGTATGACAACAGTCACATGAGTAACCGATTGATATGTTGCATCAGAGTTCAATATATAGCCCTGCAATTTGTTATAGATATCAAATATTGTTAATTACGAAACAATTATATGAATATTTCATTACCATTTACACAAATATATTTTTTGTAGGTTTCAACAAAGTATAAAGCAACAAAGACACAGAAATTTAGCAATGCAAAAGCTTTCAATCACAGCAGCCTCAGATTTACCTCATCTACTCCATCACTGTGTTCAAGTTCGTTTGTTAAATCCTCCAACAATGGTTATGAAATTTATTCTTCTCCCAATAAAATATCTTATAAATGGAAGAAAACGAATAGCACATCAAATGTGAAGCAAAACTTATTTAGTTTAAAAAAAGACAATGTGGTTTTTGGAAATAAAAGCTCTTCATTGTTATCCAAATCCCAGTCGATGCCTGTTTTGAACAAAGATAGTTTTAAATGGAAGAATCCTGGTTCTATTTCAAACAGCGAGCTGCGTGCAAATATGCAGAAACAATCTGGAATAAAGAAATTGTCACTCTCTAGTTCAACATCTGTATTACCTTCTTCTTCGTCTTCTAAAGTTGTTAAGCCAAAAAGGCTGAACTGTCACCACGTAAGCAAAACTCAGAAAGACAAGTCAAGATATACTTGGAATATAAGCACTAAAGCTGCATCTCGAAGCACTTTTTCTATCAGTTCTCCATCTGTGAAGAAGCTTTTAGTTGCTAAACTTATTTCACCACATACCAGGCACAAATATATCAAAAGGTTAGTTTTCAATTTTTAGCAGGTCTTGCGTGAGCTGTTGGGTGTTTGTAGCTTGCTAATTTTTACAATTTGTTTGTTGTTGTTTGTTTTTTTTTATTTTTGTAGTTGTAGCAACATAACGTTCTGTTTCTTTGTAATGAAATAATTGTGCACTTTTAATCCTAGTAGCATATGCAATTATTCGTGGTATTAATAGCTTTTTCTTCTGTGCAACTTTATATCTAATTGTTTCAGAATATACATTATTTTGTAAGTACGTAATGTGCTTATTTAATTCTTTGTTTCAGAAGAAAAAGCTTGGAAAAATACCGATATTCTTCCAGTAATTCACTGTCAAAGACCTTGTATTTAAGAAAAAAAATTCTTTCAAAGTATAAACTTTTGCAAACTCCTGTTTCAAGGTGGGTTTTAGCATGTTGCTCTGTTATATTCAGTATCCGAGACTAGAAATCTAGAATATTTTAATAAGCCTAGATGTCTTTTATAAGACTTTTTCAAAATTAACAACCTTAAATATGATAAAAGTAATAAAATCGTAACTACTAGTTGTTGTTGTTGTTGGGCATATTTATCCTCCAGTCACCAAACAGTTTCAATAGCTAACTATTGGATGATCCGAACACTTTTATGTTTAGGAGTTTCCAGTAATCCAATATTCCTGTTGGTTCTTCCATTTCTTATCCACTGACTTTACTGCTTGTTCGAAGCCACCAAGCCAAGATAATTATCATAAAGCGTCGTATTCAAGGACGTACCAACGTGACCAGGGTTCAGGTTGAACAAGATAATACGATTTGGGTCATTCTAAAAACGACGTCTTTATCCTATCGGCCACGCAGCTTACTAGGTAGATTACATCAATTGTTTGATAGATCTTCTGTGAATATGAGCAAGAATCCATACAAGGTGATCAAGAAAACCGTCATGTCCCCTAATAAACATCCATACCGCGGCTCTTTTCCGCGTCACAGTAGTTACAGGACAACTAAGCAGAATTCATACCAACCAAGATGGAAGGTAATTGAATAGCTAAATGAGCTAATTTTTTACTACAGAAACAAATTTGGATGTAATATTTAAGTGAAATATTTTGATTTGTAGGGATTTCGACGCAATGTGGGGAGCAAACACAAGATGCGTAGTCGAAATTTTACAAACAGGCGATCTAAGTAAGTTATGACGCTATATTTTTTCTATTTTTTTTTACTTGTTATTCAGATACGACAACTTATATTGGACCTTATTTCACAAAATCCTTTTGGTAGATAATTTTCCTAAAAGAAATTAATGTTGTTTTGCGTACACTAATAAAGAAAAAATACGCTTCGATTTAGTTTGACTGAGGCTTCTCTATAGGGTCAATTTGTTGTGTTCGTTAAAAAAAATGAGTTGGATTTGTCTTGTGCAGAATTTACGAGAGTCGAAATCGCTTCAAATATATTTGTCGGAACGTTCAAACAAGAAGTAGAAGTTCTGGAAACATTGTGCTAAGGCGCAAACAGCAACCAAGTACGAAGTTAATTTGATTTTGTTTGTAAGATAGTCTCACTGCTAGTGACTTTAATTTTCAAAGAATCGCAGCATACATATTTTTAGCCTAAACAACGCAAACGTAAAACTTCCTTGTTTCATCAGATGTTGATGCACTAATAGAG
Organism: Trididemnum nubilum; assembly: GCA_963965965.1. Lineage (NCBI taxonomy): Eukaryota > Metazoa > Chordata > Ascidiacea > Aplousobranchia > Didemnidae > Trididemnum > Trididemnum nubilum. The sequence goes on from OZ014472.1 coordinate 43,358,135, forward strand.
CAGAATACTTTTCCCAATTTAATCCTTATGATTGAAGAAAAGTTGAAATGTGTGGAAAAGAATTGCCGATTTCAATTCTTGTTATTGATTTTTGGAAGAGTAGATCTCTTAAATCGGTCTATCATCCTTTGCTTTTACATAAACTCGAACATTGCGGTATTAGAGGTGTAGCGTACTAACTACGTAGCTCATCAAAACTTTCGATCTAAATTATCGATAAATCATTTTGGCGTCCCACAAGGAAGTACTCTAGGACTATTATTATTTTTGAACTATGTAAACGATTTGCCAAATGGATTAAGCTCGACCCCTCGTCTGTTTGCTGACGATACATGCTTGGTAAATCCACGCAACTAATCCAATTATTCTCAGCGGAAAAATGAATCTTGAATTACGGAAAGTTTATGAGTGGACTAACGCAAATCAAATTACCGTTAATCCCGAAAAATCACATTTGTTAATAATACCACCTAAAAGTACCCATCAAATTCGTAGCGTTAAAGTGTATATGTATAAATCTCCATTAAAAGTTAAAGATTCTGTAAAGTACTTAGGTGTCACGATCGATTCGAGACTAAATTTTGATGACCATATTAATTTACTTCGTGGTAAAATCTCAAGATCTATTGGAGTATTGTCCAAACTACGGCATGTTTTACCGGTAGAAGCTTTACAAAATTTGTATTACTCTTTAATTCACCCTCATCTTCTGTATGGAATTATCATTTGGGGAAACACTTATAAAACGTACTTGAAAAGGCTAACTACACTGCAAAATCGAGCAGTTAAAATATCTGTAGGAGCTCATTGGCGAGACAATACCGCGAATTGCTTTGTGCAATTACAAGTTCTTAAGTTAACCGAATTATTTACCCATGAGGTTGCTAAATTTATGTATAAGTACACGAGTAAAAATTTGCCCCCCAGCTTCTCTTTTTTTACCTCAGTCGCCTCGGTACACACACGATCAACACGTTTGGCGTCATCCCAATATAGTTTGTACCTGCCCAGATATAAAACACTTACATTACAGAGAAATATTAAATTCCAAGGTGTTAAAATTTGGAACTCGGTACCTTTAGAAATAAAAAAATTATCCTTCAATCGATTCAAAATACAATATAAGCATTTGCTGTCAAATTATACTTGATGCTTTCAGTTTTATTTTATTCGGAATTTTGATATGACTCTGATTTCTGTGACTATTATCGGACCACTACTTGTACCGCATAGGGATTCGTCCGCTGACCATGCTGGAGGCTGGCTGGTGGGTTGCGTCTCTTCGCTCGGGTTCGCTTCGTTTTACCTAACAAATTTTTTGTTAAGAATGTTTTCATTGATGGTTGAGCGAGACTGACCGGTAGAGAGAAGGCGTGTTCGCTTGGGTGGTCTTCGCGGGTTTTGTTGGCGCTTTTCGTTGCCAATTTCACTGCTACTTTTCTATTAATAAATTACATTCGCACTGCACGATTGCTGCGTTCATAGGTGGCTGCTCGACTCGATGACCCAGAGGTCCCTTCGCAGCTTCCTGTCACAACTCAACTCCCTGCTTTTTGTGCTGTGTGTTGTTTTGTGCTAAAAGAAACATGACTATGACTGTAATCCTTTGATTTTTAGCAGCAGAAGATTTTTCTATGTGAAAGTCCATTATTTTTTTTTACACCAATTCACAATTGACATAAAAAAATTACAAGTGGAATTGTATAACTTGCATTTTTTCATCGCAGTTAAAGGAGTTGCATCCCGTCGAACAAACCTTATGAGTTCAACTCCAACTTTTACGCAGAGATTAGCCAGGTATGCAATTGCACAATATCTTAAAATAGAGTTTGTTAGACATGTTTTTGCTTTAAAACCAGCAAAAATTTCTCCCAGAACGGACTACATCGAGGATCTAAGCTTTGAAATCTTTCAACTATTAATTTGCCAAGTCTGTGTCGATCCACTGTAATGAGAATACAAAACTGGCATCAGAAATTGATTCAATCTTAAAATCGCAGAATTAACGCTAATAACTTTTGTGATAGCCTGCGCATCAATTCTTGGTTTTAGCGTTTGTGTGAGTGGGTGTTGAACGAGCCAAGTCAACTGACCGCGAAGCGACGATTTCGTTACAGTGATTTTGTCGCAGTGATTTCGTAGCAAAGTGAGGGTTTGGGCAAGATGGCTCTGGGAATAGTAAAAATATATGTAGGATCGCTCTTCTCAGCTAATAGGCGTTGTCCGCGGTCAGTTTGTCGCAGTCAGTTGTTGTGGACCCGGTGTTGAATACCGATGATCGCTTTTCCTACACCTAGATTATGAATTACAATTTGTAATTTGATGCACAATTCGTGACAAGCTGAAGGAATTTTGGAATTTCATTGTTTTAAGATTTGATTTTTCAAAGCAAAGCGTCTCTTTCAGTATATAAGTTTCGTAAAGTTTCATGCATCAAATGTTTATATACAGTAGTGTCATAACACATGGAATCCGTAACACAGGTTACATGACAAATTCACATCAATACTGATTACTTGGATGAGGAAACAGAAGCTTAGTCATACCTATGTTTAGTCAACGTGCCGTACTTAGTTTTATTATTTCACAGCAATGCACTGCATCGGAGTCTTGAAGCGGCACGTTTGAAAAATCGACACAAGCTGAAAAAAGTTTATTGCATTTTTTACAACAGGTAGTTTGTGCTTAGTACGTCAGTGTCTTTTTGTCCTCAATTTCATTACCAATTTCGTATTTCGTGGTAGTTCCATTGTTCCGAAGCAAGCGGTTTTATAGCTTGATTACTTACTAATGTTGGGTGCCGATTTTTATATCAATGTGGAAGTAGAGCATAAATTGTATTTGTCGGGTGTGGTGATCAATTTAATTTTAAAACATTATTTTGGAATCCTGCTACATAATACCTCGCAGTAATTAACTTATCTTAATTTGCTGTACCAGGATGTAGCTTTGTAAGTCACGAAAAATGATACGTTTTAAGCTTAATCTCAATTTTAAGTCAAGTTTTGGTTTTGTCTCCCTCTACAAGGCAGTGTTTGTATATGTGCAAAGAGCACAAAAGCTAATTTAAATGTGTTGGTAGTCTGAATTACTTTAGCGGGCACTAGGAGGCATGCTAAGGTCGCAAATAAAGCACACAGGTCTTACTTACCAATAAATTACTGCTAGTGCATGTTGTTAGATGGCTTTTGACTTATGGATTTCTAGGTATCTATCTCGTCATAGAAGTAGGATTGTTAATTGTACGCCTACGTTGTGACGTTGCAATACGGTGACCTTTGTCATGTCATTAATGTTTGACGTAACAAATTCTATGAGCTCTCAATACACTTGTTTTTCTACTAGTGAAATAATATTTATTGATTAGATTTGGAAAGTGTAACCGTGGAGAGAAATGTCCGTATACCCACGATCCAGATCGAGTCGCTATTTGTACCCAGTAAGTAATATGATTTATTGATGCATCTTCATTCTTTATCCTCCTGTTACAAGAATGCGACGGTAGAGTGCTATCCTTCTGAGAAATCCGTAACCATCGTGAATTTGGCCATTTTCCAAGCTATCTCGCTGTGAGTTGTGACTATTATTTGTTTTAACTCAGTTACTAGATTTTCAATGTTTTAGGTTTCTCCGAGGGACTTGCCGGAATTCCAGCTGTCCGTTTTCACACAAAACTTCAAAACAAAAAGTGAGATGACGATTTTGAACCGCTAGTACTTTCTGGGGTGTTTCACGCTTTTACAGTAATTGATGCTCCCTACTGTAGAGGTTTGGTAATTACCACTCGTGGATAATGGATGTATATTTAGCTAGGAGACAGTGGAACTGCCATACACAGGGTGCGCTACACACCATACCTTTTATTATAGAGCGAACGTTTCACTAGAAAATCTGAAGCGTTACACTACAGTAGGAGGTTGCGTGATACACTTAGTTTTTTGTGTTTTAATTGGTCAAATAATTTGTTTATGTTTCTAGATGCCAGTCTGCACTTTCTTTCTTCGCGGTAATTGTAGCGCTTCCAACTGCCCTTATCTGCATGTGTTTCTCGGCCGCGATGCTCTGGTCTGTAAAACATTTGCTACCACTGGGTATTGCTCCAAAGCAGATCAGGTATGAATGTTGTGCTTACATGGCTGCGTTTCGCAGTAAGCTTCATAACAACAGTAAGCTTTTTATAGTTTTAAGTTTTATAACTCGTGAGGTAAGCTTGTTTTTTTATATTCAACCAAAAGTAAATATCGTGTTTGTTTCTAGCTGTGCTGTATAGTGAGTGAGGTGTGAACTATTTTTCGGACTATGGAAGTCTTTGAAGATGCTACTAACCAACTACATAAATTAAGAAACAATGCAATCATAAAAGTTCCTAATTTTGAAAAACTATCAAGAGTTTTGTTTCTTTTACTTGTAATTTCAAATTTATTAAGAACAATGTGCTGAGAAAATTAATGATAAGCCATAGACAGTATCGAGAGTCTTGCAGGCACAATCAAACCTTTGATTAACAGCCTAAGACGTACTGTTTCGGAATCGACATTCGTCTTATATTTCTCGTCAGGATAGCTAGGACTTCAGGTATGAACATGGGCTTAGAAAGGCAAAGAATGGCAAATTAATCATATCATAATACACTTTCCTTTTCTCCGAAAATATTAAGTAATCACAAGAGATAATTATAATAGTTCAATTCAAAATAATTTGCAATAGCATGCCTTAGACAGCTTTTTCGCGCAATCTAAGGGCTCTTCAGTAAGGCTAGCAAGACCAAAATGACAAATATCACCAGTGATAAAAATCTTCAAAACATACAGTACATCTTTACCAATTTATCAATGCTTGAAAAATCTTCACCGATTATGTTTATATTAGATAATTCATTACCCATCAATTTTAGCCAAAATAAGTAAATCTTAACTAAAAAATCTTTACCCAATGATACTAATGCTATGAAATAAATATTTACCGAGTGAAACTATATGCTATAAATCAAATCTTTACCGAGTGATGTACAAACCTTAGCTTGCATCTCTCAGAACGATAGGCTAGCTTACTCTCTACTCTTCTCATAGCTCGGCTTAAGATGGCTACGTCTCCAATGGACTAAAAGGCTCAAAACTAGTGCCAAAATTCAGAACTAGAGCTATACTAGGCTAACAATCTTTAGAAATGAACTATTATAATTATCTCTTGTAATATTGTGATTACTTAATATTTTCGGAGGAAAAGAAAATTGTGATATGATCTGGTTAATTTACGATTTCTTGCCTTCTACGCCCAATTGTTTATATCTGTAGTTCTAGCTATACTGACGAGGAATGAAAGACGAATGTCGATTCCGAAACAGGGTCATTCCATGTCAGATCACCCAATGCACTTTAACTCAAAATCTCCGATTTGCATGAAATTTGGTTTGCTTGTAGAGTTGATATAAAAAAGCCAATGTTTTCAATTTTATTGAAATCGGAGCTGTAGTTTTGGAGATACGCCCCTTCAAAAATTGGGGTTTTTGCAAAAAAAGGAGGTACCCGCCATATTTCAAATCGCAATATCTCCGCAACCACTTGGGGGATTTGAACTAATATAGTGTCATTTTGAAGGAAATTGCCCAAGGATTCCATTTCTGTTAAAAAATTTTCAAAATATGCATGTTTAGGGGCAATGACCTTTTGACCTTTACTTTGACTCCGAATTTGACCTTGTGGATCACGTGACCCATTATTTTTTGAAAGTGGAAAAAAATCTCTGTCATCCTCCTAATAACATATAAAAATTTCAGAGAGGTAATATTTGTAGTACAGTCATGGTTTAAGCTTCATTTTGGGGTAATGTGCCAAATTTCATCAAATTGATTATACGGCACGCATTGTATTAAAGTTTATAATCCAGTCACCTTGCAACCGTACATGTGTTTAAAAGTTTTCATTGTTCAAGAAATTTAGTATTTATAGCATAGAGAAGATTTGAAATTAACGCTTGCCTGAGGCAAGCTGAAATCACCTTGGGTTGTATTTGCCTGCTGATGATATGTAGCATATTATGAAGTGAACAAGATCTAACAACATTATTTAGAAACGCACATTACCGCTTTCGTGAAAATAAAAGAAAATGCAAGTAGAGAAAGTGTTTGCTTGCTTTATTTTAGCACAATCACAGCAATTAACACTTAGTATAATCGCAGGTACATCATTAATTACGATTAAAAATTTTTAATTAGCAATTGCATGGAGATTTCCATACTCACGCGCGCCATAATTAGCAATAATAAAATGTTACAGTCTTTTCCTGCAAAAATTTTTTCCGCGCATGCCGCATTAACCACTGTTTCAGATATCACAAATAATAGTAGACTTATGGCATTTAGAAAGTGAAAAAAAAGTTAGATTTGTTCAATACTCAGGCCCGCTTAAAACTTTTTTGGCACGAAATGTTACGTTATTTTTCTCCCAAGATTTTTTCCCGCACTTGCCACATTAACGGTTCCTTCAGATATGACAAGTAATAGCAGGCTTACGGCATTTGTTAGAAAATGAAAAATTGAGGTTTAAACAAACAAGTCTAAGTTCAGAAAATTAAACATGCTAAAGTTTATTCTTAGCGTTAGTAACCCCACGAAGGGTTTTAATTTTTTTCAATGTTTAACGTATTGTGCAAACTCAATGTTTTGCTATTACTTAAGTGTTTTTGCACACTTTTTGTTTCAAAAATTTAAACATACTTAAAACTCACTGTTCTTATTTGCTTTGGGCAAGTTGAGATTTCCTTAATCAAGTAGCATATGATTTCACTTGGCTGTTGTGTGACTTTTTCTTTATAGCTTCAAACAACTTTCTAAATACTCAAAATTTAAGTATATGTAGTGCTATGTTTTAATCTCTTTGAGCGCATTTTATATTGGAAGTGACAATTTTGAAGAAAATTTCTGATGAAGGAGAATAAAACGAAAATGTAGAACAGTCATCTTTGCATTTTTCATTTCATTTTTTTTGGGTTAAAATAAAAACTTGTCGTAGTCATCATAGCAACACTTATTAGTGAACTGCACAGGTTAATGTAGTGGTTCCAAAACTGCGGGTCACAACTCCAGGTGATGTTGAAAAAAGTTATTTGGGGTCGCTTACTTTTCAATAAAAAATTTGATTAATATTTATTTTCACTTAGTTTTTGTAGGTTTCATGTAAATGTCGTTACACATTAAATATCCTGAACAAATTACTTTCATAAGGAAACAATGAAGAAAGGATTGATATATAATATAACACGATACATACCAGCTTTTGTTTTGAACTTGAAGCACATCTAGTTCATGACAACCAGCATTATTGCATCACTAATGAAGTGAGATTTCGTGTCTCACTGTGGTATAGTGTTATAAAGCTCGGTTTAGCGAGCCAGAAACTTGTTTTTTGAGATCAGTGGTTTCTAACCTATTTCAGACTCCAGCCTAATATTACTAACCAGTGCAAATTCGATATTTCTGGATATGTGCATACTGTTGTACAAGTTTTTAGTGGTGACAGGTGGGTGAAATTTAGTATTTACGAAAACTGAGGTCACGGAGACAAAGTTAGCGAACCATTGGCGTAAGTGGTTTGTTAACTTCAACTGTGAACTAATTACTGATATTATTTTTATTTCAATGCATATTGCACACGTGTTTCCATGTTAATAAAAGTGCAACCAATACAAATCATAGTATGATCAATTTCATTGCGATAGATTAATAAGGTTTTTTGCAAATTACCCAAATGTTGCAAAATGGCCCAAACTTGAATGCAGACTGTTTTAAAACTACAAAAATTACCTCTCTGAAATTTTTATATATTATTAGGAGGATGACAGAGATTTTTTCCACTTTCAAAAAATAATGGGTCACGTGATCCACAAGGTCAAATTCGGACTCAAAGTAAAGGTCAAAAGGTCATTGCCCCTAAACATGCATATTTTGAAAATTTTTTAACAGAAATGGAATCCTTGGGCAATTTCCTTCAAAATGACACTATATTAGTTCAAATCCCCCAAGTGGTTGTGGAGATATTGCGATTTGAAATATGGCGGGTACCTCCTTTTTTTGCAAAAACCCCAATTTTTGAAGGGGCGTATCTCCAAAACTACAGCTCCGATTTCAATAAAATTGAAAACATTGGCTTTTTTATATCAACTCTACAAGCAAACCAAATTTCATGCAAATCGGAGATTTTTGGTTAAAAATTTTGGGTGATCTGAGGTGGAATGACCCAACCGTAAGTCTTAGGCTGTTAATCAAAGGTTTGATTGCGCCTGCAAGACTCTGGATTCTGTCTATAGCTTATCATTAATTTGAAACTACTGTATTTGCGAAATTGAAATATGTATTTTTTACTGTTTATGTTATTGAATTGTTTTAGTGCAAAAATCTTCATTTGCGAGTGTGTCCTGATTTCTACACAACTGGAAAGTGTAAAGGAAAGTGCAATCTTCCCCACCGAAGAAAATATACTAGGCAAGTTATTAATTAGACGTTTATGCCATCAATTTGAGGAACCGATTCTTCGTAAAAAATAACATTGTATGATTTTTTACTTCACGGTAGTTGAAGATTTTGTATTTCTCATTGATAGTTAATCATCCAAATTTTGACTAATCATTTATATCCAGTTTAGTCGTAAACAAGTAAGTATTTGGTATTTACCACTTGGTGGTCTTCGGTGGCATCAGGTTTTTACTACTTTCACTAGTTAGAAATATGTTGAGGAGAAAAAGTATGATCGTTAGCTCAAAACTTCACGATGTTTTGGGATGTGTTTCGTAATATCGTGTTCGCTAACCGGCTTGTAACAAAGAAGCGCCGTTAATACACAAAAAAATCAATTTAGTTTATGTGAGAAGATCGAATTTTGATCTTTTAGCGTCTTTAATAATTTTAAAGTGGCATTTTACATTTCAGTAGAAAACGAAAACTTCAGCCTGTCGTTGCATCTCCATTGAAAGAGGAAACAAGCTCAGAGAAGTACAATGTTTCGGGAATGTGGGCCTGGGGTCGAGCGAACGGGCACGGCTTTCCTATTATGCCGTAGCTACGGCTTACCTTACATCCTAGTCTTTTTCTGCAATTTTGGAAAAGTGCTGTTTTACTGGTTTTGCTCACTAAAAAAAAGTATTTTTCGAAGAAGACATTGCCTGAAAAACTATGTTTTGATACAATACCAGTCCAGTATCGAAATTCATACTAAATTGAACTTAATTCAGTACCAGTATAGTATGGTATTTAAAGTTACCATACATTGGTGCATGGTATCGAGTCCTGAGACAAAATCAGTTGGCCTTAAATCCGTTTTGTAAACTTTTTTATTTTTCAAGCAGTTTAGACAATAACCATTCGTCCCAATTTACGGCAAATTTGTAAGTAAAGAGCTAACTCACTTTTTTTACTAGAGCGGCTACTTCCACTAAATCAAAGTCTGTGAAAGAAGATGGATTTATCAGCCTTTTAAAACCGAAACCTGCAACGCAACAAACCTTGCCAGTTGATAACAGTGGTAAGTTGACTTGATTTTCTAATTATTAAAATTGAATTTTTTTTTTGGTAATCTCGCTCTCTACGTTTAGTATCCTCTTAAATTGTGCAAGCAGCTTGGCGGAACCTATCTCATTGCCCGCGTTTTGGGGCAAAACTGGTGATTGATTCGCCTCACTATCAACTCCGTGGTTTTATTTAAGTGAATTTCTTTAAGATTTCACCCAAGATTTTTAATTGTGATTACATTTTATTCACTAAGGTGCCTTGGCCAGGAGACAGCGAAGGGACCTTTCGGTCTTCGAGTCAAGCTGCCACCTATCTACCACACACGGCGAAGGGTTCACACTGTCCCTTCAATTGCTGAACGTCAAGCAGGGAAGCTGTGAATACCAATTTTTTATAGTCTTTGGTTTGACCTGACCGGAAGTTGAACCCGAGTCTACCGCTTCAGCAGCAGACACTCTATCCGCTCGATCACTTTTAAGGTAGGATCCATCATTTTGGAGTTGCCCAATAGGCGTTTCACATACGAGTAAGTTGTAGCCAGCCTTATCTAAGGCATTCTACTTCAATGGTAATACCATCGAAGCTTAGATTCCCGTGCTTCATTCGAGGTAGAACCCACTAAGTGGGCTGTAAGAGGCTTCAATGTAATGAGTTTAATTTATTTTCCACATTCACACTATTTGCTGCTGTATTATGCAGGAATGATGTTATCCAAAATGTCGAAAAAGCTCCGTATTTCAGTCCATCGTGTGGCTTGTTGGATCGCCGCGATCGTGCGGGGTTGGTTCGGTTCGCGGATGTGCTACTTACCAGAATTAAAGCAAAAAGTTGATATTTTAAAATACTGATTTTCTATATTTCGTTGCAGTTTCGGCAATGCGTGACGTGCGAATTCAACCTCGATTGAAGCTCCGCAAGTTGACGAAATAAACATTTTTTGTGTTTCGTGTATTTTATCTTTTGCGCAATAAACCAAGATGTTATGACTGGGGTAAATTGTTTTGGTTAAAGGAGTTTGAGCCTTTTTAAAACTTCGTACTGTAGTCCCGCGGATTTGTTTCAAACCAAATCCAGAATACATTTTTTCTTTCGTTTTTCTGTTTAACTTAATCAGGGTACCGGTATTTCTTTGCCCAATTTCAAACTGACTAACGGTAACATTAATCTGCCTTGCAGGCCTTAAGACTCAATAGCCGTAATCAACTTCCAATTAATGTTTCAAAAAATTCCAAATCTGAACCAAACGCAGTTATACCTACTAATAACGTCAACGCGTCGACATGAAATAAACATTTGGTGCTTCATTGCACGTAATGAGATTCTTCAAAGAGATTTAACGTTCTAAAATTGGCAAAACTCGCGTCACATGCATAAGTACTCTTACAAGCAATATGCAAATAGGGTAAACATTTCGACTTTATTTTGCAAACAGAAAGAATTTAAAGGTATAACGCAAAAATAGATTTCAGTTGACAACGCAATTGGCAGGGATAGCAGCTAAACGACACAATAAATATTAAACAATCGGTACGTAAGATAAAAATTATTGTACTGTAGCGTAGTTTGAACAGGCTCACAACTCGCTATTCTATATACCGGTAACAGGTAACCAAAAAAAGGCAAAAAAAAAACACCGGCAAATACATACACAGCTTTATTTTCAGTTACTTTAATGTGGATAATATATCTGACGCAGCAAGTGCTTTACTTGTTAAAGTTAGCGTTTTAGCACAAAAAACTACCATGCTATCAAATTACAGAGCTGACAGTTATGCATACAGAATAATGCAACTATCATGGAGAGAAAACCGTTAATATTTCATTCATATGGTAAGCGATCAAATCAAATATCACCACTATAAATTAAAATCAGTTCGAAAACTATAAAAACCACGAATACACAATACACAGGTAGTTTGCTTTAATGAACTGCTGGATATACAGTCATTCAATCGTTATCATGAATAAAAACTATCTTTCACAAACTTCTGAAATATGTGCGAAGGCCCCACCTACAACCAACCTAGCAGTTGCATTTCTACACTACAACAATTATAATATACACTGCACATCATAGAAATCAACCAGTATAAATAACATTAAAACGCTTGAAAAATCTGGATTTCAATCAGCGATTTCCAGCAAAATTTAACCGAACAATGAAAAAGGGCAGCGCAGGTTCACTGTCCAGTCCATATATGCGTTTAAAAGCACACAGAAATTTGTAGAAAATCATAACTTTCCTGACATCAATATCAAAATTCAAAATGGAGATAAAACAAAACAAAATTAAAACACTCAAAAAGTATCAAACAGTCATGTTAACATTTGACTGCTGTTGACACTGAAAAACCAGTTAAAAGCGCAAGATTCGACAAAACTTTCAAATCTCCACAGCAAAAAACTTTAAAAAATGACTTGAATTTTAAATAACAGTAAAACAGAAAAACGCAACTTACAATGAAAACGAATCTAAGTTGTAAACGCAAGGCTGGAAATATTTTAAAACTTCTTGTAATAACCAGCATGCCGTATTCACTTCGATTTTATACTCGTACATGCCATCTGATTTTATACTCGTACATGTGAACTAGACAATACTAGTGTAAAAAAGCAGTTCACAGATAGAGATGTCTAATTATCCGAAACCGATGGTGAGCTAAATTTCATTATCGCTTCCTAACCAAAACTTAACATCGGACCTAAAACTTTTTTCTTCTACCTGGCATGTAAGACTGATATAAATAAATCAATTCTGATTCATTATATACAGACTCATTGCGACACGCCATATTGGTGATGCCCACCCAGCGTTCTTTTCTACGGCTCTACAGATTCTCTGTACGAGTTTCATCAGCGGCAAAGAGTTAGTAACACCGTCCGACACATTATAGAAAACAAACTGAAGCCCAGACTTCACTATCGAAAACAAGCGCTGTACTTATTCGACCAATCAGTAGCTGGTTCAAAGACGCCAGACAAACCGAGTAAAATCGAAAACAATGCCGAATCGATGAAGTTTATGCAAGTACTACAGTAAGAATTTAGAAAGTAAGTACCGGTACGGAAATAACATCTATCAGCTGGATATATTGTTTTCAGTAGGAGCTTGACTTTCTATTCCGTTAGTAACGATTGCGGAGGTTTGTGAAGAAGGCATCAGAACCTGAAAGCCAGCGCTTGGTTGGCCCTGAAAAATTATTGAAATTTGATTGAATCTAACTAATAAAAACAATCGATTGAAGGCTGAGGCTTATTCAAAAGGTGAGTGTTACCTGAGCAAGTAATGGGGTACAATTAAGTAATTATGGCCATCTTTCTCTGAGACTAACCCACAATCGCATTTTTGAAGTCAGAAACCTTTCTTATATTTTTTAGAAACTACTGGCCAGTACCTAAAAAATTTCTACAAAAAATGAGAAAGCCAAGCCCGCTAATGTCAAACATAATTAATGATTCACTCAAAAATCTGCTTTTTCATTAGGCAAATGCATATTGTAATTCAGGGTTCTAGGAAAACCGGATCAGGACGTTTTGACGGTCGCGTCAAAAGCCGCAGACCCTAGGAAAACACCTGCCCAGTTTGCACCCACCCAAACAACAAATGATGTTATTCCATGTTAAAATGGCAGTTAAAAGCCCTTGCAACAAACACTAAATCGTACGTTTGTACAACACATACAGAATACTGAATTGAAAAGCCTTTGGAAAAAACAAAACGCTAATTACGTTAATTCCATCCGTTGTTGTTGGTTGTATTAAAGCATAACATACTACGATAACGTTATTACACATCGCACATTTTTAGATATTTTTAATAATCGATAATGATACTTAGATGAGTTTAATAGAGCAGTAGACAATTTCCTGTCCCTTGCAATGATAATCTTCTGGTAAAACGCCGGCTCACGTTTTAATTTATTTAACAGCTGAAAATATTTTTAAAACAACGCAATTACATACGCTAGATTTTTGTTCAAATTTTCCAAATCACGCAAATGAATTAAAAGTAAATTACGTTACCATGTTTGATAACCTCCAAGGGCTGATTATTTTTAATCAATATTCTACTACATTGAAAACTTTGCAGTATCAATTAATATGCATGCACTGTAGTTTCGAAAAAATCTAATTGCACAATACAGGTCAGATAAACACACACTAAATGAACCATTCTGATTTAATTTTTAATGAGCAAGAACAGTATTTTTGAATGTGCATTAAACTCGCATATTGATCTCTGGTAGAGTACAGCAAAAATTTAATTTGAGCTTCTACAAGACTAAGAGCGTTTCTACATATCTACTTGTCACATTAGGTTCTTGGTTCTAGTGCCTGTGTTTATTGCCGAGTCACGTCTTTAAGAATGCCAAATTACAAAAGGAGCCGTGCCACCAACGTTTTAGTTGATACGCTTGCGGCAATGTTTTTTTTTTTTGGCGATAACTGACATGTCAGCTCTTTAATTGGCTCGGTTTTTCGTGATTTGACATGAATCAGCAAAAAGCAGGCACCAAAATCACGAACCAGGCCTGGGAAATAGACATAAAACAGCACTACAAATGTCGCCATTTAAAAGGCAAGTTATTCACATAAGAAAACTTACTCTGCTCTCTTGCCCAACACTTCCCTTTCCAATACTTTTGGCAAATTGTTCTAAGTCACTGAATTTTTTCTGAAAAGCTTCCAATTCTAACTTCATGCGTTGATTTTCTTGTTGGATGCGATCAACCTGAAAATCAGTCAAACTTTGGGTTTTAAAAATCACGTTAAATACTGATTAGTGATTACAGTAATCACTGAACTGTTTTTCAACTTAACGCAGTGCCGGTTTTTTCTTCGCTATCTTTCGGCTTATAGATAAGCTTCGACATAAGATAAAATATCTAAATGCCCTAAATTAAAAGATTAAGGCGGATCATGGCTTGGGCGGATTTACACAGCATCCGTTTTTCGTCCGCTTTTGCACGTTTTTTTCTTCTCCATGAAAACTGTTTTTTTTTCGTCCGCATTTTTATAAGTCCATATCCACGCTAAACAAACAGTCACAAACTGAATAAAAGTTTTCCGAAACAAAAATTTTGTTACGGTTACAGCTCTATTTTAAAATATCGTTTTCACCGTTCATACGCAAAATTTTTGAACAAAATTTTAGCAATGTGTAACAGTCTACTTGGTGCGGATATGGACTAATAAAAATACGGACGAAAAAGTGCGAACTTTTTCAATGGAGAAGCAAAAACGGACAAAACCGGGCAAAAAACGGATAATGCATAAATTCGCCTTTCAGCAAAACATTTTACCAATATTTAGTTAAGATGTTTTGACCTAATTATGAAGAAAACCAAGTTTTCAATTTTTATTAAGTGCCATAATGTCTTACCAGTCAATGTTAAAGAAATTCTCTTCAAAAAACACAAAAGACTTAGACTGAAGGTTAAGTTATCGCATTTATCAATTCTGTGATAACTTAAAAAACTTTTGAAATGTTGCCTGAAACTGCAACGCTACAAGTCTGAAGCTGTATCTAAAACAAAAAAAACATCATAACACTTAAATACAGAGGACAATCAAAGTCGTGTAATACCACTTCAAAGTAAGTACACTTGGCCTACTTTAAATCAAGGTACCTTTGGCTTACAGTGACAAAGGAAGTGTTAGTTAACTTATTACATTCACAAAAGAGACAAATCGGTCATCGTCTATGATCTGAAGGTTACGTTTTAAAAATTTTTACTTTTCATCTTAAATTTTCTATTGAAAGGTACATCTGAGCACTAAACACACAATCAAATGCATCATATCTTTTTAGTAAACACCTTAAAGAATACCGGTGCAGTCGAGCGCATAATTTTTTGCTGGTATATACATTAATTTAAATTGCTACAAAGCAACTCTTTCGACCATAGGCAAATACAGATAGTTACGTAATTTTACAACAAAAATTGAACATTTTTGTTTATAAATTTGCAGTAAAACACAATTTATAAATTTGCAGTAAAACACAATTACATAGAAATATATTAAGCTGCTAGGTTGGCCAGGGTTGGATCCATTCATTAAAAAAAAAAAATTTAATTCAAATTCATTGACTTTGAAAAAACTGAATTCAAAGTCAAATTCATTGACTTAGCAAAATTTAAATTCATTGGCTTCAAAAAATCCACACTCAAATTCATTGCTTTTTGAAAATCCATATTCGAAATAATCACTAACTTGCGAGCGGATTCAATTTCAAAATTTAAATTCAACAATTTCAAAATTCAACCCAAGGCTGCTACTAAAACCATAAGGCAGCAATTTAACACTCCAGCATTTAAACTGATGTGCACAACTGCACATTCTACTATTATGTGAGAGGAGAAAGCATTGCCAGACCAACTGGTCATTACATTCGTACTGGTAACCTATAGTAAATCGTTATTCTACTTAATTTCACAAAAACAACTTCAAAGCTTAACCTTAATACCAGTGGTGCTATTCAAATGTTTCAAGAACCGGTTTTTTCCGAGCGGTTGAAAAAAGATCATTTTGTAAAGCGGGCGGCGGAGAGACTGACTAGTCAAAAAGCAGTTCTCATCAAAAAAAGAATTGGCTATCTTGGAAGTGTTTGGTACAATTTTGTAATTCGGAATTGTGAAGGGCACTGCTGAAAACAAAAACTTCTTCAGAATAGAAACAAATAAGGTACAACCTACAGACATTATGTGCAGACGCAGAACTAAGATTTTGCTAAGGTATAGGGTCTTGACCCCAAAGCTAGAAGTTGTATACAGTGTCTCACAAACGGGAGTCTGGGGGCGAAGCCCACAGCTGCTGAGCAATTTTTGTAATATTTCAGAAAAAAGCTATTTTAACTCCATTTGGATACATAGTTAAGTTACTTAGCCGCTTTACCCCCTCCCCTTACTTCCTGGTCAAGATCAAAACATGTTTAAAGGTACACATATTAGGGTCGAATTTTCCAAAACCTCTTAGCCCTCCTCCTTGTAGTTACACCACTGAACACATGGCAAAAAAAGTTGAAACGCATACTGTGTTAACTGCAACATCAAGAACAAAGTTGAACATATTCATTCAAAAATTTTCATACATCTGTTTGATTGTCACGGTTCCAGTAGCTTTTTAAGTATATTTATAGCTCACTATTTGAATGCAAATTTAATAGCAAAAATATTAAGCAAGCAATTTTATCAGTCGGTTTGCTAAACTTAGGAACCGGTTTGTGCAAACCAGCCAAATAGAACCACTACTTAGTACCCTTGCTATAGCCAGCCTGTTGGTAGAATAAATGAATTTTAAAGAACTCATTTTGAAAATTGCTGATGTAGAAGACGAATTCTATACTTTTTTCGCAATTTCACCTCAATTTAAACTGCCATAAAAGCAGCTTCAAAAAATAGGGTCCTGGCAACCAAGAGTCAAGTTCATTCTTTTGCAGGTTTGCTATAGGAAGCTAAGTGTTGCAAAAACAACCTCAAAGCATATTACATCATCACATTTGCCATCACAAAGTTTTGCTTGATAAATTTTATGGAACGCATTTGCAACATGTACTAAACCAGCTATAAATCGCTACTTTTGCAATGTAAGTTTTAATTTGAAAAAATCCACATTTATCATGTGTTTAATTTGGACATTCAAACTTAATGACTTTCAAAAATCCACATTTAAATACTAATTCATTGATTTTTGAAAACCCATATTCAAATTCATTAACTTTTGAATATCCACATTCAAATTCATCGCTAAATTGTGAGCAGATTCAAATTCATAGCTGAAATTCAATCCAACCCTAAGGTTGGCTAGCTAAACAAAGCATCAAAAAATCACACTTTGGCTTTGATGATTGTTTATCGCCATGCATGTGACGAGTATGTGAACTTGATAGGCTGTTGGGTTACAACAGACCTGCCTAACCTTACTGCTACAGGCCACTTTTACAGGAGAAAAGTTATTGCGGGTCACATGCAATTTTGCCAAAATCAAGCACCAATTAATTGCAAGTTTATTTCGATACTGGCAATATCAATCAATATCAATCAGCTTAGTGAGCTACTCAACTTTGTTTTTCCTGGAGAAGCCAATTGAAAAAGTCCATGAGAAAATTGACCCCACAAAAAAGCTCGAAATTCCTCCAAATTATGCTCTTATTCCTCCAACTTTGCAAACTCCCTCCCCATTGCAAGTTTCAGGAATAACTTGAATGAAAACAGTGCCATTTGTGCAATCCCCACATGAAAAAATCCTGCCTATGCTAATGCATGCATTTATGTAAACAGCTTTTGCTCGTCAGCAACTACAGTAGGTTACAGCCGCCAATCTAAAAGTACCAAAAACTAACGTAGCCAAAGAACACTGCCTAAAATAAGTCCTCACCGTCTACAAAAGTTTAGTTAGTCAAAACTCTAATGTTCTTGTGGAACTAACAACCCTTTTAACTCTGCTACACCTGCAGGCTAAAGTCACGTATCTACTTGACTTTTTACCAGTTTGTAATTGTAACCTCATTCTGCTGCTACCTCCTTAGAGCAAACTAGGCCGATTGAACGTTGTTTTATTATAGTGACGTAATATATATTAATATTTTTGTTGATCATACTTTCAAAGAAAGCGGCAGTTCAAAGAGTTAAAACTTGAAATTTACAAAGAAAATTCTTGATAAAACTAAAAAGTTTGCTGTTTTGAAAATAATACTCATATTGGATGCAAAATGTTTGGAAGTGCGGAAGATCTGCAGTTCCCGTGGTCATGTCGATTGTGTGATTGCAGGCCACATAAAGCAACCTTGCAGGCCAAATGTGGCCAGTGAAGTCACAGGTTGGGCAGTTCTGGGTTACAATCTACCAAACGCAACTAAACATCAAACTTATAAATTACAATCAAATTTGCTACAATTCTATCGAGTTCAGACCAGTGATGATGCAATATTATTCATACAAAAGTCAAACTCTATCCCACCGTACATTCAATATACAGTAGAAACATACTGTACACCTACTAACCTCTGTCTGTAGTTGGACTCTTTCCATATCCAATTCATCTTTTTGAGTCAGTCTTTTAATTCGGCAAGATGCTGCATATCCCCGATTCTTTAATGTTCTTCTTCGTTGTTTCAGGCGTCGACTTTCCTAGATTTTTATAAAGTATCAATAAAATAGTATACCCAACACCATCAGAAATATATGCAGTCTAATAAAATTGCACCATTGCTAATTCCCCACACAAAAAAATATCTAAAAATACCAAATAGTTTCTGTCTGTCAGTATTAGATAAAAAATCCCATTCCTGCAGAAAACACTATGTAATATTGGTAGACAGCTTTTTTTTTTTTTTTTTTTTGAGAAATGATTATGGAAAATGAAAGTAGTCTACGTCATCATGATCAACAGTGCATGACAATTAAATGATCAGCATCTGTAAAGCTTCTTCAAGAACATGATATCAGCTTCTAGACAGTGTTCCCACTAAGCTGATTTTTGTCAACAAATTATTGATTAAGGGCAAATAATTTTTGATAAGCATAGCTTAGAAAAGATATTAAGTTTGTGTATATATGACTTTTACTATACTTCAATACTGAATTCATGCAAAATGAAGGCATTTAAACATATTTAGACTGTTTTGGGCACAATTAATTAAAAAAATTTGGGCACCCACTAGTTAGCCAAAAAGTTAGAGGGAACACTGCTTCTAGAGGTATATGGCATAGATGCATTGGGTTCTATGGAATTGGAAGTCCATCCTAAATCTGATGTAAAGAGCAAAGATATTTAATGCATATATTTCTTCCAATTAGAATGGACAACTCAAATTCTGGAATGAATTATATTAATTAGTTATGACAGGTATTAAATGTTTAGTAAAAGGCAGCAGATAGAAGTGAAGATAGTGTACCTGTACTGGTTTTATTGGAAACTTTGAAAAGTTGTGTCACATACAAATCCGGTGCAGAGAATCATGAAAACCTTGCACCTCAAGTCAAAAAAAGTGTAAATATAACTAAGATTGGTCCAGCAACTGGTACAATCAAAAGAAACTTGTTGAGACACGAAGTTTTTTTTGTTGTTTCAATTACAGAAAGATTCAAAAAATTGCAAAAACTTTGATTGGTTTTATATAATTGGTGTGTACTTCTACCTGTCTATAGTCCTCACTAATCCATGTTGTGGCACAAGAATTAGGTTGCCATTCATCGGGTTTTTCCCAGACATGCCCTGGACTTTACTGGCCACAAGTTCATCAGGGAGAAATGTTACAAAGTGCTTAAATGTCCAGAATTTTGCAATAATGCATTTGATAGTATGAGCATCGGCAATCAATTATTCACAAACATGTGGTCAGCCTTTTCTTCCTATTTCTTAAAATTGTAATTATATATTCTACATCTGACAGCACTCAAGTGGACTAAACAATAACCCAGCCTCATCATATTTCTCGTTCTCGAAGTTCATTGCTAAGGACACAATCTGATTGTTTTGACTGCATTTGATACTGTATTTTAACAATAATAGAGACAACGAGATTGGGTTAACTGGGGTAAATCAAGACAGGGAAAATTCCAGACAGGATAGGGTAATTCCGGACATGAAAGTAAAACTGCAATTAGTGTGTTTGTATATTACCTATATTAGTGTAGATTGGAGTGGACCAATTTTGGGCGAATGTCACCGATTTTCAAAGTCTACCAAAAAGTTGCCCAACCATCCAACTAAGGCTTGCGTGAAGTTGGATATCATTTGATAGTGGTTCAGCCCCAATTAGTGAGTTTTTGCTTATGTGCTGGGGTTTTACCCCTTTTATGCTTGATCTCCTTATCTATTGGTGATACAATGTTGCGTTATAGCCTAAATTTTCATGTTTATATGAGTCTGTGATACATTTATGGGGACTAAAAGCTTTACTTTTTGGGATATTTTGAAAAAACTAAACTTTTCAATATTTTTTATAACAAGTCAAAATTATTAGAACCTTGAACGCATAAAATATCTAAACACTTCAATATGAAAACTGCAATCTGCAAAAGTACGTAAATTACCTGCTTCACTAACAGATTCAGCAACATCTGATGGCAGTAAAACAGTTAGCAATCAGCAATTTATTAAAACGGTCAAAATGGTCAGCACCAATAGTCAAATTTACAGTTGAGAACGAGTAGTACAGGGTGACCCAAAAAAAACGGGCCCCAACTTTAATTAGGCCCTGTTTCTTAGTGTTTAGTCCAAATGAAATGAAACTTTGGTCATAACTAGTTTATTATTCTCAAAACATCACATCAAAACACTAGGGTCTTTGGCCTTTTTTTCTCCGTTCTACAGCATGTGTTCTAGATGGACTCCATTTAGCTCCGTGCATTTCTTGAGACACAGTACGAAGTTGTCCATGATGTTCTTACAGACTGAGTTGGTAATGGCTCTCATCTCCTCCCTGATGGCTTCCTTGAGTTCCGTGATGGTTCTGGGTTTCCCTGCGTACACTCTGTCCTTAAGATAGCCCCAAAGAAAAAAAATCTGGGGGTTTAGGTCCCGGCTATAGGGTGCCTCTCCAAATCAGTCTTGAGACTGATCACTCGGCCTCCAAAGTTCTCTTTCAGCCAATCTCGGGACAGGTTTGAGGTGTGAGAACTTGCTTCGTCTTGCTAGAGCCAGAACTTGCTCATGTCCGACGGGAAGAAGGTCTGGAGCTCACTCTTGAAGGTTTTGAGGACCTCCACGTATCGCTCCTTGGTGACTGTCACTGCTGCGCCAGATTCTTCGATGAAGATTGGTCTGATGATGCCTCTGGCCGAGATTGCAGCCCACACTGTGCACTTAGGAGAGTGCAGGGGATTGGTGGCTTGCACTCTCCCCCTGCACTCTCCTAAGTGCACAGTGTGGGCTGCAATCTCGGCCAGAGGCATCATCAGACCAATCTTCATCTAAGAGTCTGGCGCAGCAGTGACAGTCACCAAGGAGCGATACGTGGAGGTCCTCAAAACCTTCAAGAGTGAGCTCCAGACCTTCTTCCCGTCGGACATGAGCAAGTTCTGGTTCTAGCAAGACGAAGCAAGTTCTCACACCTCAAACCTGTCCCGAGATTGGCTGAAAGAGAACTTTGGAGGCCGAGTGATCAGTCTCAAGACTGATTTGGAGAGGCACCCTATAGCCGGGACCTAAACCCCCAGATTTTTTTTCTTTGGGGCTATCTTAAGGACAGAGTGTACGCAGGGAAACCCAGAACCATCACGGAACTCAAGGAAGCCATCAGGGAGGAGATGAGAGCCATTACCAACTCAGTCTGTAAGAACGTCATGGACAACTTCGTGCTGTGTCTCAAGAAATGCACGGAGCTAAATGGAGTCCATCTAGAACACATGCTGTAGAACGGAGAAAAAAAGGCCAAAGACCCTAGTGTTTTGATGTGATGTTTTGAGAATAATAAACTAGTTATGACCAAAGTTTCATTTCATTTGGACTAAACACTAAGAAACAGGGCCTAATTAAAGTTGGGGCCCGTTTTTTTTTGGGTCACCCTGTATATTTGTTTTCATTAACCTCTTTGAAAGTCACTTCTTCTCATCTATTTTCTTCATGCTTGATCTCAGCTCGGTAATTGCTTGGTAGAGATAGAATTTTTGTTCTTCTGATCTGGTTATCTTATCAATATGACAATCAGTTATCAGCTCGAGAGATCTCTCTTCACAGTCATTAACTATCCTAATGGGCACAACTACTTCCTTCAGTGACAAGTATGATTCTTCAGTAGACCATTTTTGAACTCTCTTTGTTAAGAATGCCAGTTCCTTCCCATGCAGCAATTCAAAAAAGTCCATGAGTCCAGTCCAATGAAATGTTTGAGAAGTTTTGCCCAAAAATCCTGTTTCAGGCATTTGTTGGCAATCAGGACAGGCTTGGTTTTGACATTTAAAAATTACATTTGCTATTTCCTTTTTATCACGATCGGCTACCCTGGCGCTAAACAAAGCCAGTGGCACAAGACGTTCACTCAAGTACCAAAGATGGTGTTTGAGTTTAACGTATCTTCCACCATCTTGATCATTGCTGGGTCTCTAACTTTAGTTTTTGCTTCTTCCAGCAGTTTCAGCAAATCCAGATCCAACTGGAGTGCATATGTAGCACTTGCTGAGCATAGCCAGAACTTCACATCAAATAGAGACAAAACGTAGCGAGATTTTGAATGGAATCAAGCATCTGCAGTTTAAAAATTTCTTTAACTGGTCTCTAAACAAAGCTATTTTGATGGGACAAATGATTTTCGCCATTCAGCAAGCATGATGATGGGCCCCCTAAGCATAAATTGGAATTAAACTCGACAATGATCCACCTAAACATAACAATGATATCAGAGCAAGTTCTTTGTAATTTTCGAAGATCACTGGATGGCGAAAATCATTTATACCATCAAGATAGCTTTGTTTAGAGACCAGCTTTAAGAAATTTTTAAACTGCAGATGCTTGATTCCATTCAAAATCTTGCTATGTATTATCTCTTTTTGATGTGAAGTTCTGGCTATGCTCAGCAAGTGCTACATATGCACTCCAGTTGGATCTGGATTTGCTGAAACTGCTGAAAGAAGCAAAAAACTAAAGTTAGAGACCCTAGTTTTTTTTTTTCAAAATCTGGTTTCAGTCATTTGACCGATTTGCCAGATATTTTTTCGGTCATTTGAATTATTTTTCAGTCATTTTCTTATCAAAGTAAAATGAACAATATTTTGCTTTTTTGAGCTTTTATTAAAAGAATACGCACGCGAAACAAAATTTGCAAAACACGGTCATAAAAACAAAGCATTTTAGATCAAATTACTTCAAGCATTCTCAGCTAAATTGATGCTACGCTCTGCAACGGGTATGACATAAACAGACACTGCAGTGATGAAAAAGGCTTCAAAAAAAAAAAGCGTTAGATAGCATAATCAAGTTACAAAATTCATTAAGTAATTCCGAGTTCATATGATTTAACGATCGCAGAATGATTCATCTTTAACTAAAACTAACCTATAAAAAGACTCAGGATGAACAACACAAGGTTGCAGGTTTGCTCAATCACAATGCGAGAACAACTAAAAAAACATTACCTATAGTCATATTTTTTTAATTATCAGAACAAACGAAAACTTATTTGCGGGTAAAAACTTGCAACACAAAATTACGACTTTAAAAAAGCGTTAAACTTAAACAAACGAAGAAAAAACAATCCTGCACAAAACATGTCTATATTTTATTCTTCCATATTTATTCTTCTTCAGCCGTCCATATTTATTCTTCTTCAGCCGTTGGCATGTTGGGCTGTGAAGAAAAAGCACTGGAACCCCTGCTCTTTGCGTTGTATCTGGACCGCTTTGTAGATTGTAACCAATGGTTGTTTGCATAGGTGGGCACAAGTCCGTTAATCCGTTGATAACGTAGCTAACTTTTTCATTAACTCGATAATTCGTTAAAAAGTTTTTTCATGTTAACGGACTAAATTAACTTCTGTTAAGTTCTGTTAACTTCCGTTAAGGTTTTTATCGTTAATATCTTGCACCATTCATTCATCGTACCGATACAAACCAGTTTGCAGTGGTAACACTTGTTGCGTGCTAGCACGAGTTTTATAGAAAAGTGAAGAAAGGAGCTCTTTTTTGTGGCAAATAATAAGCTGCATCCTCATCAAATCAAATTCTGTTTACAATTTCCAAAGATTTTCCGATCGCAGCTTTGTTAGTGCATTTGATCCTATTTTTATCTTAAAAACTAGATTAGACGGTAAACTCTAACTTCCAAAACAAAAAAAGACCACCATAGCAATAAATATTTCCTTGCGATCAAGCTCAACAGCATCAATACGTGTTGTAGAAGCGAGTGAATAAAAAAAAAAATGTAAATTATACGCAAAATGTTAACGAATTAACGGACTTCATTAACTTTGGTCAATTAAAGCTGAAAATAACGAATTAACGTTAACGGAGGTGTGAAGTTTGTTAACGGACTAGTGGTTAACAAAACTAACATTTTACATTAACTTGCCCACCTATGGTTGTATGCCAAACTGTAAACGCGAGTTTTGTACGATTCTGCATTCAAGCGTAGTAGCATCAATTGTCACAAGTGAATGGTAGTTGACGATTTCTTGGGGGCGTTTTTAGTCTAGCCAAAGGACTAAAACTTCGTTCTACAGTTGCGTTTTCAGCATTAAAACTAAGTATTGCTCTGGCAATCGTGGAAAGAGCAGGCCAATCCAATTCCTGTTCTGCAGCGATTGTCAAAACCGTTCACCAATTGTCAGTAGCATAACGACAATTCCATAAAACTTCAAACTTAAAATTTTGCCATTTGTCTTCTAGCACTTCATTTTCAATTGGGTCAGGGCTAATTTTGTAAAACTTAGCTAGGGCAATGACTTCCTTTTCAAATTTTCTTCATGCTAGCTGGATTTCAGTTTTACTGCTTGTTTTTAACAACATTTTATTGAACTCGAAAAATTCGACATCTTTGCCAAACTCGAGAAAGAATAAAAATAAGAATCTCAGAACTTGAACTAGCATAAAAAATGAAACGAGTTCGTAGCTGTTGTTACTGCATAATATTATTTCTTTTCAATGCATTGTGCAGCGGTATGAACTTATTACATTGTTAAGTGCGCGATTCACTATTTAAATAAAAACATTAAAGAATTTACTTAGGACGAACCTTTTCATCATCTAGTCTAGAGTGACCATGGGCGTTGGCAACAGGGGGCCATGGTTCCCCTGGATTTTCACGCACTCTCTCTAAAACCTAGCAAAATTCAAAAATAATTTCGTTTTTAGTAGTTAATACTGGCTCAATTCGTATTGCCCCCCCTACCCTTGAAAAATTTTCTGCCGATGCTCTTGAGAGTGACCATTAAAATCGAATTGCTATCGTCTTCTACAACGCGCAGTGTTAAACTTGAAGACGAACTAGATTTGGCTTCGACGACATCTTCGGTACTAGGTGATCTAAAAAAATGAACTCAAGTTCGATTGCTAACTGCAAAATTTTGTTTTCTTCTTTCTGGGCTTCAGTTGCTCTCTTTTACTAGAACCACTCAGCATACTCCTGTCAGTTGAGATGCAATCTTGTTCTGACTTTCAGAACTAAATAGAGTGAACTGATCTGAATAAACTCTGGGCTAAAATTTTTGTCAACCGTTCGACAAGTCTATATTATTTTTGATTTTATCACTTACCTTTAAGTAGCAATTCACTTTGTAGTTATCCTTCTGCTTTATTCATTAACGAGTGTGATGAAATAATAACTGTTTTTCGATAAAAATCGTCTGTTTTTTTGAATTCTGCTCTTTCAACGCGTAGGCCTACCACATCAATTCCGACATTCGCAGCATGAGCAGATAAGAAAAGTGCTTCAAAGCAATACTTGTTTTGAGAAAAGAACTATCAACAGCTAGTTTTGTTTCTTGACATTCGCTGGTGGTGCTACGAACCTGCGAATATTGTGTTGGCCGTGGTGAAAAAGTTTTCGGTCATTATGACCGAGCAGACCAAAAATATTTCGGTCATTGCTCAAAAAAATCGGTCAATGACCTACAAATGACCGGAAAAAAAACCTAGTAGAGACCCAGCAATGATAAAGATGATGGAAGATGCTTACATTAAACTCTAAGACCATCTTTGGTACGTGAGTGAACGTCTTGTGCCACTGGCTTTGTTTAGCGCCAGGGTAGCCGATCGTGATAAAAAGGAAATGGCAAATGCAATCCCTAAACATCAGAATCAAGCCTGTCCTGATTGCCAACAAATGCCTGAAACAGGATTTTTGGGCAAAACTTCTCAAACATTTCATTGGACTGGACTCATGGACTTTTTTGAATTGCTGCATGGGAAGGAACTGGCATTCTTAACAAAGAGAGTTCAAAAGTGGTCAACTAAAGAATCATACTTGTCGCTGAAGGAAGTAGTTGTGCCCATTAGGATGGTTAATGACTGTGAAGAGAGATCTCTCGAGCTGATAACTGATTGTCATATTGATAAGATAACCAGATCAGAAGAACAAAAATTCTATCTCTACCAAGCAATTACCGAGCTGAGATCAAGGATGAAGAAAATAGATGAAAAGAAGTGACTTTCAAAGAGGTTAATGAAAACAAATATACTACTCTTTTTAAACCTTGAATTTGACCATTGGTGTTTTAATAAATTATTGGTTGCTAAATGTTTTACTGCCATCAGATGTTAGTGAAGCAGGTAATTTACATACTTTAGCAAATTGGAGTTTTCATATTGAAGTATTTTGATATTTTATGCATTCAAGATTCTAATGATTTTGACTTCTTATAAAAAAAATGTTGAAAAATTTAGTTTTTTTTTAAATATCCCAAAAAGTAAAGCTTTTAGACCCTATAAATGTATCACAGACTTATAAAAACATGGCCTTTCCACAAATTTTAAGCTATGATACAACATTGTACCACCAATAGATAAGGAGATACAATCATAAAAAGGGTAAAATCCCAGCACGTAATCAAAAACCCCTTAATTGGGGGTTAACCACCGTCAAACGATATCTGGTGACTCTCAAACTTCACATAAGCCTTAGTTGGGTGGTTGGGCAACTTTTTGGAAGACTATAATAAAATCGGTGACATTCACACAAAGTGGTAGTGGCATAGTGACTAAATTGGCACAAATGTCCGACATAACGTAGTGACTAATTTGGTGCAAATGTCCGACAGAGTGTATTAAAATTTTCTAAAAATTACCAAATTATGCTTCTTAATCTAGTCCAAAATTTTTGTAAAACTGTAATACATCAAAAAGTATTAATTTTGCACTTTTGTCTTTAAAACGTAAATGTTCAAAATTACCCTTTCAAGGGTAATTTCGGACAGACCACTCAAACTGATTTTTTTTATCCTTTTCTTTGGTGTTTTAATTGAACCAGTGTGAAAATACTAAAGTCCACTATTGAAATGCACAAATGAAAGCAATAATTTTGGAAATGATTGTAAAAGAGCCAAGACAGAACAAAAACAGCACAATTTCGTCCAGAATTACCAGAGTACCTTAACCCTAGCTTTTTTGTCACTTAGAAGCTCTACCGTAATGGGCCTGCTAACATAGGGTTAGTGTATATAACTTGAATTTTTTTAAAATCTTACCTCAAATTTTGCAGTGAGAATTTGTTTAGTGTTAAAAATTAAACTGTTTAACTTTCTAATCGTAAGTGTAGAAAATGGTTAAGCAAAAACGTAAATTTACTGATGAAGGCAAAATATCCATGTTTTCAAAAAGGTAGAAGTGAATAGGAAGCAAAATGTTTAGTTTGCAAACCAGGAACATTTGTCTTGCTCGTCTTCATTTTGTTCTGTGTTTATCCTTCCGAACTTATACCAAAAAAAGGTGTATAAGCCACGTACAAATGCGCAGGGTCACTTTCATAATTCTTATTCTAACTCAATATTTACACTCAAACTTTCTGAGTTAATAATGACAAATTGTCTACCATTAATTAACTTAAAATTCAGAAAAAATTTCAGCCCTCTTGTTGCGCTTCCGGTCGTGCTGAGCGGTAAATGACATCATGCAATATCTCAGCAGTATGTACGATCGCGCAGAAATGTGATGTAATGTGCAGTTTAGCGCATCAGTTACTTCTGCAATGTCTTGAATTGCAAAATTATCCCAAACATCATGTATAAGTTGTCCATCAAAATTTAAAATAAATTAGCGCAAATTGTGTTACAAACTCGTCTGTGAAAAGTTAGCAAATGATTAAATCTTTTCACAACTGTCTGGTTAATTACACAGCGGTTCATTTTGTTCTGATTGCATTGCGCTTTGTTTACAATTACACGAACTTTATTCAAATGACATTAAAAAAACGAAATCTAGTTGCGCATATGGTTCTAATCCTGCTGAGAATCGCTTATTGTTTATCTCAGACGAAAAATTATCTTAGACATTTTGAGACTTAAAAAATAAGACAAAATTTAGCAAACTTGTGTTGAATTTAATTGAGCATTGTTACAGTGACTAATTCCACATTGAACAGTTAACAATTACTGATTCAAACATTATTTACAGTACAAGTTGCAATGACGTCATTAATAGCAAAAGATGCAATGATGTCACTGATGATATCATTATAGTGATGCCATAAAAAGCCAGAAGTGAGCAAAGCGCACTTAATAAGTATAACCCGCAATTACAAAAGTTGCAATGCGATTTAATTTTCAATTTTGAAAAATTGAGGAAGTTTATAATTTTGAGAAATTGCAAAAGATTGCATTGCGAACTAATGTCTTTCAAACTTGTTGCGGATTTATTGTGCTGCGCTTTCAAAATTTTTTTTTGTTAATAGCGCAATTTTATACTTTACACTTAATTTTGTTACATTTTAATTGTAATACTGTCAAATGTCGAACTTTATCAATTACTTTTTTTTGCATGAAGTCACTAAAATCCAAAATTTGCATTGTGCTTTGAAATTTTGGTTGCGAACAAAAGTTACACTTTGACTTTGCACCAAAATATCGTTTTGATTGCAAAAGTTGCACTACGTTTTAGAAATCAAAAAAATTAAATTGCCCATCTTAATCGTTGCGCTTTGTAGAATTGCATTTTAGGTAAAGCTATTTAGGCCTACCTTGGATAAAAGCAAATTGTACATAGCATTGAAGGAATTTCGCTATTTCTAAAGTATCCGCAACATTTATGATAGTGTATAGGTTTCCATCATTTTCTATTTTTTGTTTTAATGATGTCATCTGTGATGTCACAAAACAGGATTTATTTTGCAATTGTTATGTAAGTGTGTGCATGCGCATATGTACTTTGTTTAAAAGAAACAGCAGGATTGCGCAGAGAGGAAAAATAAAGGTTAAAGAAATGAATGTTCATTGTTTTTTCATGTTTGTTAAATGATGTAGGAATGAAGCTCTGTTATGAGAAAAGATCAAGTTTCAACAATGAAAAGGCACAATGATGACGATGGATACAATAGCAAACTTTGAAAGTGAAAACGTAATAATTGAGGACACGTGACATTTTTGCTTAAAAGCAATGTCGTGCAATTGGCACAACTGAAACATGATATAGTTGCCTGAGGTTGTCAAGAATCTGTTAAACACCTTGGCTGTTTTTGATCTTTTGTTTATTTATTATGCTGGCAACGATGCGCATTCGTACTGCGCAATAGCACCTGCGCATTCATACATTTATCTACATGCTATCAAAAATCAGTACACACGACATTATTGACATAAATTTGTCAGGGACTGCACCTCATCAGATACGGTAACCCTAGTTCATGCAAATATCCAGCTTCAAACGTGGATAGAACTAAGTTATAATATATATATTAAGTCTAGCCTGCACTACTCAGTCAGTGCTACAGACTGGTCTACACACACTCACTTACCTCAGGAGCAAGACCACGCAGATGTCTATTTAGCTCACGAACGCTTAAATTTAATAAATCTTCATCAGTGAATTGAGAAATTGGCTTATTTTCAATTTCTTTTGACATTTCTGATCTTTAAGCCTAATATTTCAGCTTTGACTCAGCAACAGTCTAATTTGTTCAACAGCCTAGGCCTAAACAAATAATAATTTACAACTGTACTTTCTGGTCAGTGGTAGCTGGTTAACTGCTAATGTTAAGGTAGGCTAGCATAAGTTTAAGTTGCTGTAGACGTTTCATAAACAACAACTAAGCCTACCTTAACTATTCAGTAGCATTCACTTTCACTGGCGTTGATCTTGGGGAGGCAAGGGGGTGGCACCTAACTTCCCCCTAACTTTATGGCTAGTCAGCGAGTGCCCAAATTATCTTAAAACAATTGTGCCAAATGCTCCAAGAAGACATATATGTGCCCCAAATTTCGTACCAATCTAGTATTAAAGTATACCAAATGTCATATTTCCACAAATTTATCGAATTTTCTAAAGCTTTGTTTACTATATTGCCAAAAAATATTTGCCCTTGCTCCAACAAATCGCCCATTTGCTGAAAAAAATCGGCTTAGTGAGAACACTGGGTGACACATCCTTGGGTCTGATGCTGAAGGGGGCAAAATAAGTCTAGCACTCTCAGTTTTTTGGCAAGTAATACCCACTTAGCAACCAGAAATCCGAAATTACAGACTGAGATAGAACCAGAATGTGGCAAAGACCTTTTTGCTTTCGTATTCACCTAAATTTGGGGGCAAAATTAAAAAATTCCAGGCTAAAATAGAACCAGTTTGTACCAAAGACCTTTTTTTGGTCTGCACCTGAATTTGGGGGCAAAATTCTGGGATGAAATAGAATCACTTTGTTTAAACAAACTTCGGAAAAATATTTTGCCCCCTCAGAATTTGCTTTAATCAACAAAAAATTGACGCCTATCGTATCGTTATTACACTCTGCACTAACTACAGAGTTCAGCAGCCTAGATCTATTAATAGGCCTACTAACTTACTGCAAGAGACAGAGATTAACAGCCTACTTAGTACTTAATAGAATACAGTTTCTTTAGGGGTAACCACCAAAAATAAATCTTGGACAAGCCGTCCTTGAAGATACCAACTCATTGTGAAACAGGAAATGGGCTTACTTAGTGCACTAGGGTAAGGTAGGTAGCCTACCAAGTTTGTACGTCTAACATCAAGTTTACTTTTCCAGATTTAAACTAAATATAGGCCTACTGTACTTAAGTAGTAGTGGTATATTTTTTGAAGTAACGCCCATAAAAAGAATAAGAGAGCAAAGAGTGACAGCCTATTTGTTGCGATAGTTGGGGGATACTTTGCACCACTTTGCATTATTTTTGTTATCCTGAAAATACGAAGTGTTTTTAGCATTTTTTAGGGACCCATTATGGTCATCTCAATCCTCACAGAAAAGTTTCTGAATGGGCGGATGGAAACTATGCTCTTTTTTTTTCATCGTTATTGGGACAAAGTTTCTCCACCACTGACAACTTCAACCCAACCTCATAAACTCTACATTATGCAATAGATAAAGCAGCATACAAACAATTATGCTGTTCTGAGGATTTATTGGCCATTTTCAGTTTTTTTTAAATAGAATACCAAACCATACACATAATTATAAGCATCCTGAAGCAAAACATTGGCATGTTATTGCAAACAATAGCAAGAAAGCACTAAGCATGAAACGAAATGAACAAATTATTGTATATTGCACACTTATGTAAATCTACTTGTAATAAATCAAGAGTTAGAAAAGATTACACAGTAAATTCCAAACTTATCAAAGCACACAGAACTGAGCACATAATTGTTTTTAGGGGTCTATCTTTTACCGTGTCAGCAGCATGGCTGACAGGGTAAAGGCGTCGTTTTTACAACGACCCTGATCAAATGATCCAGGTTCAACTCGCACCCTGGTCACGTTGTTGTGTTTTTGGATAAGAAGCTTTACGATGATTATCTCTGCTTGGTGGCTTCAAACAAGCTGCAAATTCACTGGACAACAATTCGAAGAAATCGTCAAAAACATTGGATCACTGGAAACTCCCAAAGCAGGGGCGAATTTCTTCATTCTCGAAGTAGTCATTGCAATGAAAAGTGTGCGGATCATCCAGTAGCTAGCGTCTGATGCTGAACGATGACAGGCGGATAAATATACCCTATATACAACAACAACAACTTAATCTTAAAATACAAATTGCCCCTGTTTGTCATATAATACTTGCCAGAGGTGGCCAGATCCACACATTAAAAGATCCAGAACCAATCCGAATCCAACAAGAAAAGTTTCGGATCCGATCCTAAACCTCCGGATCCGATTCTGGATCTGATCTGCCAGTACACAACAGCACTTTGCATATTAACGAATATTTAACAAAACATCAACAATGAGTTGCAAAATAAGCACATAAAAAGATGTCCACGACAACTGACCGCGACAAAATGACTACGAACAAACTGACCACAAACTAAATGATGCCAATTGGCTGAGAAGGGAGATCATAAAAACATTTTACTATCCTCAGAGCCATCTTGCCCAAACCCTCAATTTGTGACAAAATCACTGAGATGAAATCACTTTGTGACAAGATCACTGGTAACCGTTGGTTCATGGTCAGTTGACTTGGCTTGGATAAAAAGGTGGTTAGCTAGGAATAGAAACCAACAGATCAAACATCACACTGTTTTGAAGCTACATTTTTGAAAGTAATTACCAAAATCAGATCTGGATCCACATCTTCTAATGAAGCAGGATCCAGA
Source organism: Trididemnum nubilum (assembly GCA_963965965.1). Taxonomy (NCBI): domain Eukaryota; kingdom Metazoa; phylum Chordata; class Ascidiacea; order Aplousobranchia; family Didemnidae; genus Trididemnum; species Trididemnum nubilum. The sequence goes on from OZ014472.1 coordinate 43,390,834, forward strand.
TTCAATCCAGAACTGAGAAAAACACTAAGATCCAGGTGTGACCCGGATCAGTTGCCACCTCTGAATTACTTGCAATAAATTAAGAGATAAAAAAAATAACACAGTAAATTCCTGACTAAACAAAGCACACAGAACTGAACAAATGATAGTTTATACGGGTTTATGCTTGCAACTTAATGTGTAATGACCCCGTTTGACATGTTTGCAAGAAATTAAGAATCAAAATAGAAAGAAATTATCGCAGTAAATTCCTAACTAAACAAAGCACACAGAACTATACACATGGTAGTTTATAGGGATTCATGCTTGCAACTTACTGTGTAATAACCCCGTTTGACGTACTTGCAATAAATTAAGAATCGAAATAGCAAAGAAATCACAGAAAATTCCTAACTAAACAAAGCACACAGAACTGAGGACATGATAGTTTGTAGAAGAATCTATGCTAGCAACTTAATTTGGAAATATGTAACTACCCCTTTTGTCTGGTTGCCCAGTTGCTACAACCATATCTTCAGCTCCTCTGGAATCCAGATAATTTGCATTGAGCGCCCACTTGTGTTTTCTTGGCATGATAAGTACTGTACAGTAAGGTATACTCTTAAGTCTCTAACAGTTTTGAAAAGCCTACAGGTACAGTAACTAGAGTAATCTGAAGGGATATACACATCTGGGTTAAAGGCCACCTAATCTCTGCAAACCAATGCACTTAAAATGCAATAAAAAAGTATTACTAATCGAATGCTGAAAACCTGGTTTAGATGCACGTTCTCAGTTTCAAGCTTTCGCGCTTTTAAAAAGTGACATGACGTCATTAGACCCAGGAGTTTGGTGCCTTCGACTGTACTTTGAGTTAATTACGCCTTTTTTGCACAACACTTTTTGACTAGCAAGCTGTTATCACATGCCTTTCCAAAATCGCCTATTCTCTGCAAAGATAAATTAGTCAAAGGCACCAAACTCCTGGGTCTAATGACGTCATGTCACTTTTTAAAAATGCAAAAGCTTGAAACTGAGAACGTGCATCTAAACCAGGTTTTCAGCATTCGATTAGTAATACTTTTTTATTGCATTTTAAGTGCATTGGTTTGCAGACATTAGGTGGCCTTTAAAGTTTACAATACCCAACTGTGAGCCAAAGTTGCTGCCAAAAGTAAGTGATTATTACCCCTTTATATTCCAATCATATTTTATCAAAAATGGTAGAATATCAAGAGTATTTGTTTATACAAGGGCGACTGATATTAGTATCTACCACTATACAATGGTTTGAACCCATCCTGAAATCTGCTGAAGTAAAAGTAACACTTTAGGGAAGGCCTATTAAGTAGGATGGAGTGGAAAAACTTTTTTTTCATATAGCACCACATCACCCATCTACACATCTGGCAACTCACCCAAAACTAACTTTTGGCAAGTTTGGTGGGGTTGGCACTTGAACCCAACTACCTACCGGACGTTAAAGGTCACAAAAAAGTCAAATTATGAAAAATTGGCATATCTGCAAAACTAAGCATGGTAGAGAGTTGATATATAGCTTAAAATTTGCAGAATCATCATGTTTATATCTGGTCCAAGAGAACTTTTTTGTGTAAACCCTTTCATTTTGGAGTAATTTGAAAAAAACTAAATTTTTACATATTTAACAGGTTAAAGTTAGGAATTTTTAGAAAAATTTGTGTTTAAGAGCTCTGTTATGATGATTACAAGTAAATGTTTAGCTGCAGAGATGAGCATAAAATCTTTTAAAGTTGGAGATGAAGACATCAAATATATTTGGCAAAAAGCAACTTCCTACCAAAAAAGATGTAATTGAGCGACTGCTTTGGGAAAAAAATTGGCATACAAAAGAGGTGGCAATGACAATTTCACAAGAAATTATCGACATTTGGCTGTTCTGTACTGTATATCAAACATCAAAACCATCGGTTCAAAAGAAAGTGTTGGAATTGGTAAATAATTTTAACAAGTTGGTTTAATATTGGTAAATAATTTTAACAAGTTGGTTTAATATCCTGAAGTTAAACGAAGTCCACGAAGAAAAATTAAAAGAATTCTCAAGGAATTCTGAAAAACTTATTGACGTATTTTGTTATGATGAGAAAAAACAAAATGAAATTGAGAAATCCTTTCAATTGAAAGTGACCGAATCAGAATATAAATTTTTTGAAGATCAAGAAAGTCTTAGACAAGCCAAATGTGTGAAAGTGAAAGAAAATTCGACTCCCACTGAACTAAGATTTCAACGGTGATACCGTAGTGAAGCTCTATTAGATCAGCCATCAACCTCTAACATTTCTGAAAATATTTCACTATCTAGTGGCAGTGATTCTGAACTTTCAGTGAGTGAGTCATCCTGCGAATTTTATGAAACATCCAACAAGAAACAAAAATTGGATGCAACTCAAAATCGTGAGCAATATTTTTATTTAGCTCAGTGTTGCGACAGATACAACATATCTGATAGAGCTGCTGGTGCTGCTCTTGCAACTAGTGTGTTAATAGACCATGGCATAATCAAACCAAATGATACAAAATTTGTGGTTGGTAGAAGAAAATTACCAAGAGAGTGAATGCGTCACAGAGAAGAGAAAAGAAAAAAAAGAACTGTTTCGTAAAGTAGATGGAATATATGTCGATGGGAAAAAAGATGCAACATTAGTGTTGAAAGAAGTGGATAAAAAATACTCAAAAAGGTCGAAATTGGGCACATGACAGAAATTTTCTCGTTCACTTTAATAACGAGTTTTTTTTAAAGAGGTGCTAACGAACGAAATACTCGCTAAACGTAAGAGGTCATTTCTGCGCGTGTATGTAAAGCCTTGCGAAATCTGTTACGTCATTCTTTCTCGCTAACTTGCTTTGAGCGATTGCGGAAAGCAGTTCGAGCAAAAAAACGTCACATTTTCCTCGCCAACTTAAAGAGGATCTTGAAGCACTCTTTAAGCGTGCGAGTAATCTTTTTCGTTCAGAAATTTAATGGCGAAATGTTGAAAACTTCTAACTCATGCAAATTTTTGCTGAAAATTAATTCAAATCGTTGCCATGTTTGCTATCAGACTGCTAAAAAAAAGCGAATTGCATTGAGAACCATTTGCTGTTTCGATTGATAAAGAAATGCTAAGTAGTGCAAGTTGAAAAAAATAGTAACACACTCCTTTTATAAGAACGATTTTCTAAAACACGAGGCTCATTTTTGCTCAAAATTTAAGAACAAATTAAAAACAATGCCAGCCTCGACAGCAAAACAAACCAAAAACAAAAAAAAATTCAAACTAATCAAAGAAATTAAAATTTGTGCTGATTCAAAACGATAAAATTTCAGTAATTTTCTCGTGTTTGCAAGCAAAATTGTAACTATTCAAGGTTATAAAGCCCTGTTGCTCTGCGCAAGCAATTGAGAAATTTTTTCAGCAGTTGTTCAATTTGAAAAAAGCTTGCTTTTTGCTTTTGCAATTTTACGATGCTGCAAAAGCAAGAAAAAGGCCTTTGCTTAAGTCTTAAGCAGACAGAGCTATAGGAATTAAACAGTGTTTTAAACATGCTCGCTAGAATTGACATCAATGCTCTCAAAAGTTTTACAAAATCAAGAACAAATGAGACTGAATATCGGCAAAAAATTAAAAACAGCCAGTCTGAACTCAAGATTTACCGATTCTAAAAAGGAAGTGTACTTGGACTTGCTCACTTTTGAAACCTTAGGACCTAAAGTTACTGTTAACATATGAGTTTACCCACCAACAACCTCAAGGGCGCTTTACTTCATTTAAAAAATTATAGTATGGAAAAAGTTGTTCTTATTTTACATTGATCCAAAAATATAATTAAATTCTGTCGTTCATTTACTAATTGTTATCAGTTGAGAAATTTGCTTGCGTAGAATAATCACGCATAGCTTAAAGGCCACCTAATGTCTGCAAACCAATGCACTTAAAATGCAACAAAAAAGTATTACTAATCAAATGCTGAAAACCTGGTTTAGATGCACGTTCTCAGTTTCAAGCTTTCGCGCTTTTAAAAAGTGACATGACGTCATCAGACCCAGGCGTTTGGTGCCTTCGACTAATTTATCTTTGCAGAGGATGGGCGATTTTGGAAAGGCATGTTGATAGCAGCTTGCTACTCAAAAAGTGTTGCGCAAAAAAGGCTTAATTAGCTCAAAGTGTAGTCGAAGGCACCAAACTCCTAGGTCTAATGACGTCATGTCACTTTTTGAAAACGCGAAAGCTTGAAACTGAGAACGTGCATCTAAACCAGGTTTTCAGCATTCGATTAGCAATACTTTTTTATTGCATTTAAAGTGCATTGGTTTGCAGACATTAGGTGGCCTTTAAAGTATCTTTTTCCATAACAATACAGTACATACAGTACGCTTGAACGCATTATTATGAAGTAGAAATGCATCTGACGTCACAATAAGGTATTTATTACGTACTAACACAAGTTACAAACATCTCGCAAAGAAATTCAAGCGAGCTGTTTTATCGTGTGTTGGGCGAAACGGCTCAGAAATGGCAGTTGGTCTACAAAGATTTTTTGCTCGTTAGCACTTTTTAGCGAGCGAGAATGGCCTTTATGAGCTCGCCAGCACGTTCTGTCATGTCACCCCTGGTAGCATAACAGCAGTTTCTGCCTACCAATATATTTTTTTTTATCAACCAAAGTCTGAAGTTGCAGCACTAATTAAAACAATTTTTTGCAGTATGATAATGGTCAAATAAAAGGAAAATGCAGCAAAACTTTTTACAACAAACTGTAAAACACACCAAAACAATAAATCACTTTAACTACCTTAAGTAATGCAGTAGAGTGGGGTAAAAAGCCCAGTTGGGTAAGACACCTTTGTCCAATATTAAGTCACATACTGAGTATAACGCCATCATATTACCATGCTATTATCATGGCAGTCTGAATAGGTTATAGAGCATATTTGGAATAAAGGAAAAAGAAGCTAGTTAATTTTTCGATTAGAAACAACTATTTACTCTTTTCATGTAAGCATAACAGGTTAATTCATGAGCTATTTGATCGCCTTCAAGGCATCCAAATAATCTGTGTCTTTTCAATGAAAGAGAAAACCTTGATTGATATAAGATTCAGTTATCATTTTGATCAATTCTTTTTACCCTTGAAATAAGTTCAGCATAACCAATAATGACTACTGGTGGGGTAACAAGCCTTCACATATACGGGGTAAAGTGCCCCGAGTGGGCATTTTACCCAATCAATATGTTTTGTCCTTACTTTTAAAAAAATCGTTTTAACTGCAGTAAGATTTATTAAAAACACTGTGAGAAACTTGAAATTTGATGCCAAAGCTTACTTTATATTAAATCTAAAATAGTTGGCAATATTACCAGGAAGCACCTCCAGCGGTAGCAAAAATCCCCAATTTTAAATCAATTAGCTTTTTTCGCTCCAGCGCCAGCAATATCCCTGGTGTTACATTTAAGAGGCAAAAATTACAATGCTGAAAAACGGGAAAATTAATAAAATAGAGCTCTCCATTACCAGCATTGCAGATCATTGGAACGACCGATGCTCACGTCACGTGTTCCTCAGTTTTTACTCGCCATTTTCCAACTAACAAGTGCGAAATTTCAGACTTTTGCTTATAACTCAAGAACGATTTGGTCTAGCTACATGAAATTTTGACACCAGTTTGAGATTAATGAGTTGTATGTTTGTACCAAATTTCGAGGCAATAGGTCACGTGACTTCGGTTTTAGAACCCAAAAACCGCCCCGCAAGTTTAGCGTAGAAAGCGGTCTCAGTCAAAAACGGCTTTAAGTATGGCAAAAAATATTTCATAGGGTTATATGTCTCAAGATACCCATAGGTGGGCACAAGTCCGTTAATCGTTAATCCGTTAATAACGAAGCTAACTTTTTCTTGAACTCGTTAATCCGTTAAAAAGTTTTTTCATATTAACGGACTAAATTAACTTCCGTTAAGTTCTGTTAACGGACTAAAGTAACTTCCGTTAAGTTCTGTTAACTTCCGTTAAGGTTTTTATCGTTAATATCTTGCACCATTCATTCATCGTACCGGTACAAACCAAGTTGCACTGGTAGCACTTGTTGCGTATTAGGATGAGTTTTATAGAAAAAAGCGAAGACAGGAGTTCATTTTTGTGACAAAAAATAACCTGCAACCTCAGGGGTCTATTAATTATTGCTGTTCGCAATTTCCGAACATTTTCCGATCGCAGCTTCATTAGAGCATTTGAACTTATTTCTATCTTGAACTCAGATTAGACTGTAAAATGTAACTTCCAAAACACAAAAAGACCACCATAGCAATAAACATTTTCTTACAATCAGCTCAACAGCGTCAATACGTGTTCTAGAAGCGAGTGAATAAAACAAAATGTAACTTACACTCAAAATGTTAACGAATTAACGGACTTCATTAACTTCCGTTAATTAAAGCTAAAAATAACGAATTAACGTTAACGGAGGTGTGAAGTTTGTTAACGGACTAGTGGTTAACGAAGCTAACGTTTTGCATTAACTTGCCCACCTATGAAGATACCCTTTCAACCCAACCAACCCTATCTTGGCCGCGATGAGGTTTATTTCTTTTTTTTTTCCTTTTTTTTCTTCCTAAATTTTGTACGCTCTTCTTCTCCTAAACCACAACACATCGAAATCTAATTTTTGTGTAAAGTTGTTAAGCTGCAAATGCAATTTTTTCTCCCGAAATTTTTTGTGGCAACTCCACCGGGAACCCCTCCAAAATGGGGCCCCGAAAAATCCATTTTTTGAACGGCTCAAGCAAGGGTGCTAGTTTGTTTTGATGTGAGTAGATATTTAACATACAAATATTTTGACATAGTTTGGGGAGTGCCACCTCCCCCGGGGACCCCCCCAAATGGACCCCCCAACAATCAATTTTTCGATTGGCTCAAGCTAGAGTTCTACTTTTTTTGATATCAGCAGATATTTAACAGACAAATATTTTGACATAGTTTGGGGGTGCCATCTCCCTGGGGACCCCCCAAAATCAATTTTTTGAACGGCTTAACTTAGAGTACTAGTGTTTTGTGATATCAGCAGATATTTAACAGACAAATATTTTGACATAGTTTGGGGGTGCCACCCCCCGGAGACCCCCCCAATTGGACCCTCCAAAAATCAATTTTTTGAATAGCTCAACTTGGGTGTCAGTCTGTTTTGATATCAGTAAATATTTAACAGACAAATATTTTGACATAGTTTGGGGGTGCCACCCCCCAGAAACCCCCAAAAAATCAATTTTTGAACGGCTCAAGCTAGGGTGCCAGTGTTTTATGATATAAGAAGATATTTAACTGACAAATATTTTGAATCTACTTTTCTGGAGGTTCCATAATCAGATATTTTTGAATAATTGCTGATTTTACAGTAGACAAAAAGTACTTTTGAGCGTCACAGCATTAGCTATGCGTCAGTCATTCACTGGGTTTGCTGGCAAACTCCCATCTAGTATAGAAAAGGGGTTGGCAACCTTTGGCCTTTGGGCTGGATATGGCCTGCCAAGGCATTTTACCTGGCCCACAACCTTTTATTGTCATCTAGCCCATGACTTTTTTTTCTTTTTTCAATGGTAGACATGCAGCAATAAACCTCCAAAATGATTCTGACCTTATTTCTTGGTCTTTGCCATCGATTTGTCCAAAAAAGGCCTGAATTTGGCAAAGACCTTTCTTTTTGGTTTGCTGGAATGGTGTCAGCCAGTTGGAACCTTGTTAGGACTGATTGTGGCCCACTGGTTCAAAAACTTGCCGACCCCTGATGTAGAAGTACGCAGTATCAATACTATTAGGGCATCAGCAAAGTTTGTTTTTTGGTTTGGATTAAAAAAAGATTTTTTACAGTAGGTTTGAGCAGTGTTCCCTATAAGCGCAAAAAAGTGCGAAATTTTTTCCAGCATTTTCGCACTGCAATTTTGCGAATTCCGGCGTTTTTTCTTCCGCCAAAAACCGTAGACAGCTGCGATTCACAGCACCTCACTCTGGTATGTTGCGGAAATCGCGGAGAAAAGTTGCAGAACTCGACAAAGGACCTTTTTTTTTTTTTTTTTGGAGATCAACATAAAATCGGAGAAAAAGATGCCTCCATCAGCGTGATGACCTTTTTTTTTGGAGATCACATTGAAACTGGACAAAAATGATGAGAAAATTTTCGGCATTTTTAGATTGAGTTCAGAACGTTTGCATTATTACCGGCATTTTCACAGAAGGTGAAAACTTAGAGGGAACACTGGTTTTGAGTAATAATGTATTATTTTGAGAAGTTTTTTCTCTACCAACATTGCACATAAATGGACCAACAGAAAAGGAAAAGGAATCGGTGATGCTTCATCCAATGCAAGAACCATATACCAGTACACCAGTACAACCCAGAAGAGACATGAGCGACTGAACAAGACAGGAGATCAACTGGGCCCTGGAAGATACAAAGACGCAAAAAACTGGAAGCATTACAACTATGCATAGAGGCCAGCAGGTCTGAAGTTAATCTGTTACAACAAGCATAACAGCAGAAAAAAGTTTGGGGGGTACAAATTTAGGAGCGCCCTTTATATTTCCTAGCAAAGAAGCTCTTGAATGTACCGTACCGTAATAATCATAATGGACCTCTTTATCCCCGTTTCAACTAGGCTCAAGTTTCGGTCAATTTTTGGTGGTCTTCGGCCAGAATGAGATTGCTAATTTCCAAACCAAAAAAGAGCATCTACAGTATGCCTTGTGCCTTCCATTGTGGTCATTAGCTCATTCTTTCCCACCTTGGTCTTCACCAGATATACCGGTACCGTACTCAATGTAGAGCACTTAGAGATGCAACATTGAACTCTCACATCCGAGTTGTCAAGTTCCTCCAGTTCCTGCAGGGCAATTAATCCTGTTTTGCCCATAGAAGCTGTAAACTTTCCCACTTTCACTGTTAAGTGTTATGGTGAGAGCCTCATTGATCTTGTTAATTCTGAATTACCAATATAATATATATCATTCGTAGGGAGAACTCCACTAGCAGCGCATGAGGACACACCTCTCTTTACAGGATCTCATTCATCTCTTCCTAAAGTGTCCTGCTTTTTAACTTCTACAGTAAACTGTTTTTTGACTCTTCACTCTTTATCTTTGACTACTGGTCCCAAACCTTGGGGTGTAGCCCGACCAATCGGTCTCTGCGGAGTTTTTTCGCACTTCATACTGCACCTCGGAAAGAATTGGGAAAAATAAACACATTGTGGGTTAGATATTGGCATACACTACATGAACATTAAGGCATCAGCAACGCTTGAAAAGATGTGCCCTTTTCAATTTAGATTAAAGTAAAAGTTTTTTTTAGGTAGATTGTCTCTCCACTATGTCTAACTAAATCGCTGCTGATCGCAGTGTTCCTCCAACTTTTCACCATGTGCATAAATGCTGGAAAAAGTGCGAATCCAGAACGCTTGGTGAAAATGCCACGAGATACCTACTCAGATACTGCTGGCACTTTACGACTTTTGTGATAATCTCAAAAAAAAAAGTCACTCGCCTGAAAACGTGAAATTTTTCTAGGGATCTTTGCCGTCCCCCCCCCCCCCCCCCCCCCTTACAAAAAGTCACTCGGTGGAGAGCAAGGCTTTCTCTGCTAGCTTCGTCTAGGGTCTAGGTCTATCACTGCAAAGCTGGCAACACAGTTATTGTTACCAGTTACATCTAACATGTGACATTGTTAATGATATTTTGAGTTTTTTACGTTCAGTGACAAGCTAAGTTTAAGGCTGTAACTGTTAAGATGACCGCATGGTCTTATCGCTGTTTCCTGCCTGCTTACTTTTAAGCCTATGATGAACTAAACTTGACTTGGCTACCAAACCACAACATCCGAAGAAAAACGGCGTGGCGCGGTAACGCCGGTCATAAGCTACGAATTTTGGCGGTTAAAAAAAACGCCGAAAATTGGCAGAACGAAAACGCGCAAACGCCGTAAAATATTAGTGCAAAAATGCATAGGTGGGCAGTACCGCGGGACTAAAGTATTTAAAGTTACTAAAGTAGTAGTAAGTAGTATTAAAGTTACTAAAGTAGTTTAAAGTAGTATCAAAGTTACTAAAGTACCGCGGTATCGGTACCGAGGTACTTTCTTGGTACCGGTACCGCGGTACTTTTGTGGTACCGGTACCGCGGTATTTTGCTATTTTTTGGCGCTACCAGTACTTTAGTTTTATTTTTTAGTTAGGATTTTACGAATGTAATTAAAAACTTGAAACGTTGTAAAAATGCTTGCGAATAAACTGAATAAACAACGAATCTTTTTTCGTAATTTAGTGTTTAACTGTAGTTGGTCTTACTCGCTACTACCACCGCAGGGACTTAGCGTTAGCAGTTTTCTGGCCTATTTGAAAAATTGACGTTTTCTTGCTATGGCAAAATGATACATTACCAGTATTCATGCACCAGCGAAACAAAAGTAGAACCGCTAAGAAAAAATTGTGAGAGACGACTTACGTAATGAATACTCATCACATCAGGCGTGAATACAGTAGCGAAACCAGGGGGCGCGCTGGGGTACTATAAAAAATTATTTTAAGCATATTTTGATACGTTTATTGAAAGGGGGCTAATTTGTCAAAAAATAAAACCTATAAATCGGAAAAAAGACTTTAAAGAGTAGTCGAAAATTGGTAATCAAATTTGATCTCTCATTGAAAAATGCTTAACATAGGTTTCATCAAAAAAAAAGTATTTAAAGGCAGAAATAGGGGGGAAGGCTATTCAGTATAAGTTATAAGTACCAACCACTTCTCTCGACCTTCCTTCAATTAGACCCCTTTTATATTTATAGTTCACTATAAAATATAGCCGTAATAGATTACTCCTTGAGAGGTTTACCAACCTATCGAAATAGAATTTTATGATTAACCAACTTATAAGAGAACTGAAATGGTAGCGATAGCTACCTCCTACATAGCCCATTTATGAAACTAGTACGGGAAAATCATTATTGCGCTGCAAATTTCTATGCCACGAATTAATAGCATTAATTTTTAGCATAATAGACCTAAACTTAAGTTATATTTGCCAAAAAAAATTTTTTTTCGAGTGCTGGGTTTTCCAATCCCCACACCCTATGCCTCCGGTGGCTGGAGGTCTTGCCCCCAGACTCCAATTGCCTACGGTGGTTAGGGGATCCGCCCCCAGACCCCGCAACGTCTCCCCCATCGCAGATTTTTGGCTACGCGCCTGCATGAAGAAAAAATTACTGCACGATACTGCCGGCCTACATTTGTATTAGCTTTTAGTTTTAAATATGCCTGGAACGTTTGACGAAGAAGATGTTCTCATTCCCAAACGGTGTAAAATACGGCCAAAAGTATTTCACCCGATAATACTTTTTTTATTTTTTATTTATTTGTGTCAAGCGCAAAAGCGCTCATAGAAAACGAAGAAAAAAAAAGAAACATGCACACACACACACGCACAAAAAAAGGTTTACAGTCATGCATTAACAATTTTAGAGCGCCAGAGAAGAACAGTAAGCTTCTCCCAAACCATTTACACGAAGCAAATCTATAAAGCGACTTAGCGAGCAACATATTTCGAACAACGAAATCTGCAAGAGTGAAGTAATGAGTGAACAAACACATTGGTAGACCTGTGGCAACGATTCATAAAGCGGAATAAAAGTTTGCGAACAAGGGCATTAAAAGTATCAACATTAGCCTCTACTTGATATTGACGGACACTGCAAAAACGAGGAATACCATGAATACTGCGGTAAGAATCATTGTAAGACACTCGAAGACATCTGTAGCTCTCATAGGTATAACAACACCACAGCTGACTAGCATACAATGTACAACAATGAGCCCGAAATAATATATTTTTGATATGAATAGAACACTTATGAAATTTACTGCGAAGTGAGTTACCTACAGCATACAAATACTTGATTTGGCGAGTGATATCACAATCATCAGATAATGTATAGTAAGAAATACACCCAAATATTTTACAGATTCAACAAATTTAATGGTTTTGCCATCTAGAGATAGTTTAGGCGTAAAGTCCTTACAGTATTTTACTCCAAACATCATGCCAAATGATTTACAAGCATTAAATACAATATTATGCGCAACAGCATATTTTGAGCAAACAGCTAGTAGTTCATTGAGCCCTGATAGAGAAGGACAAAAGCAACATCAATCGTCAGCATACATAATATGACTAAGCTTGAGATTTCCCACAATGCTACCAGCATTTACCTTATTCAGTTCACGAGACAGATCATCCAAATAAACAGCAAAAAGATATGGAATCAAAACACACCCTGACAAACACCGTTACTGACATTGAAAGAGTCGAACATACAATTACCCCATTTTATCATCATAGTTTGGTTAGTATACCAGAAGTGAAGCAAGCATAAAAGGTACCCAGGTACGGATCGGGCCATAAGTTTGCAAAATAACATATCATGATTCACCCGGTCAAAAGCTTTTGAAGCATCAAGGAACACAGAATAAACTGGAGTATTTTTTGTAGTATATGAGCGAACAACTTCTTTCAATAAAAATGTACACATGTCAGTCCCATGAAGAGGTTTGAAACCAAATTGATTATCACTAGTTGTAAGCAACGGTTTGAGTTGAAACAAAATAAGGTGCTCAAAAAGCTTAGAAACTACCGATGCAATCGCAATAGGTCTATAGTTTCCAGAGTTTGATATATCACCTGTAGGACTCTTAATGATAGGTACAATAACAGTTTCTAGACACTGAGAAGGTACAAAAGAATGCACGGTGCACAAATTAAAAAATACACTCAAATATATACAGATACTAGGATGCGCAAATCTGATAAATTCAGCACTTATATTATCACGCCCAGGAGATTTGTTCAGTGGGAGTAGAGGTAAAAGACGTTTAACATCTGCAGCATTACAACCTATCCCCTGCAAATTATCGCTAGCCCCAGCAGAAAATATTTCTCCAGCATCAGGAGCATTCTGCTCATTTAACAAGTTTGAAAATTTATTTTTCCACATTTCAGCAATAGCTGCTGTACCACTAATGTTATCAATGCTTGAAGCCAGAGAGTGAGATTTTTTGGGACCGGCAGCTCGGACTTTCTTCCAAAAGTCAGACCTATTTCCACAATTTAGGGCCTCTGCCATTGCACCTGCTTTATTTGTTTCCTTTGTGTATTTACATTGACGTAGTTTTGCCTTAAACAGCTTTTTTGTGCGCAACATTTTCTCATAAGTAGAGCCATGTAATGGTTTATCACAACTTCTCCATGTTAGGCATGCATTTCTAGCTAGAGAATGAGCTTGTTTAACTTGCCCATTCCAGCCAGGTATATACAATGATGTGGACTGATTTTTTTTCTTTAATTACCATTACCAATAATTGATTACCAGTACCAATAACCAATGTGAGCAAGACGTGGGTTATATCTTGATAAAATTTTGTAATTTCTGCTGCATGCATTTCATTTGTACACAGCTCATTTTTGCAATAAATAGCAAAGCTTGGGATTTTTAAATGTAGCATTTTTTAAATCTAGCATGAGCAAATTTAACCAAGTAATTATCACAATGAAAGCGTGAGGAATGTCCAATAATTAGCGTCTAACGCTGTGCTGTGACAAGAGAGTAAATATGCTATACTGTACAACAGCAATAAAAAATGTTGTAATTTTGAAATTGTTCTCATTACGATGGAACAAAAGGATTTTTAATCACCATTAACATGCGTCGTTCGTTTATATAGGCTAGCAACTTGTAAGCTCCCACCTATAGCTTTAAATAAGAAATCCAAAAAGTAACTGCAACAACGAATCAACTAAAAACAAATCAAAACAGCTCACTTTGCCAAAACTGCAATTTATCCCCCAGTTTCTAAGTTTTGCGTGAATGTCACTTGTGCCATAATTGGTAGCTGATGTATCGTCAGAGTAGTCTTTAGTGCCAACTTAAGCAAGTGATGCTTTAGAGATGACTGCTATTTGGTTATTGCTGGTGACAAGATACCAGAGGTGGAGTCGAAGACACAAGGCTCGAGGCCAATTCCAAGGCCAAGGACACAAAAAACAATCCGAGGCCAAGGACACAAAAAACAATCCGAGGCCAAGGCCAAGGACAGCCTTTCCGAGGACAGACCCTCTCGAGGCCAAGGACAGGAATGCTCAAGGACCAAGGACACAGCTGCAAGTGTTTTCCAAAAAAAAAGGTCTTCAAAAAAAGTTTTTCAGGTAATCTCCAATTCATAGGCGTACCCAGAATTTTTGATCGGGGGAGGCCTAAATCACAAATCACAGGCAATGACGTCATCAAAAATTTTCCAAGCAGGAAGTTCTTGTGGGACAAAGATATCGTAGGTAGGAAGATCTGAAATCTTTGCTTGTAGGCAGGTAACCAGGATTTTGCAAAGAGAGAGGGATTAAACTAATACTTGAAAAGCGCAAATATCTAACGTTGGAAACGTGTTGAGAAAGCTAGTGTAACTCAAAGGTATCACGCATTGGGTCTGGGGCGGGGCCCCCAGCCGTTGGGCGATTTTTTGTAACTTTTTGGAAAAAAAAGCTACTATAATGCCATTGAATAACATTTTGCAGGTGTTCAGAGCCATTTCAAAGCACTAGATTTTTGACATTTGAAAGCCAATTAAAAAAATTAAATTGTTTAATCCCCCTTTTACCAACAACTTAAGTCCAAAATACGTTTAACATCTGGCATTTTGTAGTTAGTTATTAGTAGTAAGTGATTTGGTCCAGATAGGGGGAAGTAAGGCGCATTGTCTCTTGCTACATTTTAGCAGTAAATAATAATCCACTCGAAGATTTGCGTTAGAGGTTTTTGTTTTGTCATGAAAATAGTCAGTTATAGGAGTACATGTTTGGTCAGGGGGCCCAGGTCCCCTCAATCAGTAGCGTACGCAAGATTTCGAAAAGGGGGGGGCTATTTTGAAAGAGTGAGAAGTGTGCAAACGACCTTGACTCGAATTTTCATTGATCTTGAATGTCTCGGAAATTCAAAGCTTTTTTCCGCCCAAAATCAGGTGATCTCCAAAAAAAAAAAAGGTCTTCGCCAAAATTCAGAGTGATTTTTAGGCCGAAATCCGAAATTTAAAGCTTTTTTCTGCCCAAAATCGGGTGATCTCCAAAAAAAAAAAAAAAAGGTCTTTACTCAAGGTCCGTCCCGTTTTTCACCCGAACTCACTCAAATTTCCAGCCAAAATCCTGATGCCCAACTTACAAAGGGGGGGCCATGCCTCAATTTTGCTCACTTTACTATGCAATTTTGCAATCCTAGCGACCCAAAGGCACAATGGCCCCCCCCTAAATACGCCCCTGCCCTCAATTGAAGTTCAATGATTTGTTCAATCAGCATTTTCCATGGTTAATTTTTTTAAAAGTATTTCGAGCGTAAAAACCGGCGAGGTTGGAGTTAAATTACTGAATTGTTATAGAAAAATGGTACAACAGATGGTTACGCCAACTAATTGTGTTATTGCCGGGCCGGATTTACATTGCGCTGGGCCCTTGGCACTGTGGAGATTTTCGCAACATCTTTCTACCTAATATAGGTGAAGACCAAAAAAAGTCTTACGATATCAGCGTGGGGTTCCTAGCTGGTACTGCGCCATATTATGGTATAGATCCGGCCCTGATTAATGCATTACGTTCATAAAAAGGCTAGATGTGGACCTGAGGTAGCAACTTTTATGACAAAAACTCTCCATTTCTTCCGGGTTGTACGTTTAAATTGGCTGGCAAAAATTGAATTGAGGGGAGCCCGGGGCCCCTGGTCTTCCATTTTGTGGTTAGTTACTGTTATAAGCGAAAAATGCTAAAAAGAAACTGAAAAAACAATAGGTTTTTTGGTCACATTTTTGTCATCTGGTAAAATTTCAATTGAGGGAGACCCGGGTCCCTTGCCCCCCCCCTCTTGGCTACGCCTACGCTCCAAGTGAGGAAAACAAAAAAGGTGTTCGCAAATTTTCCGCGAGGTTTCTGGCGTTTTCCAATTGAAATTTCAACTGTTCAAAAAATAGTGCTGTCCTCGAGCCGGGGACAGGGCAATTTTCGAGGACTTGAGGCTTCGAGGCCGAGGCCAAAGCTTCGAGAACGTCCTCGAGGACTCCACCTACTGTTGTAGAATACGTAGCCCGATTACCGTAGTCCGTAAAAGTTAGATACTTTATCGAGTCAACTCCATCGCTAGTTAGTACTTTGTACTCACTATAGTAGTAATACTAATACTGTAACTGCTTACTATTCTACAGCAAACTTTCTGTAAAACGAACTGTAGGTCTACGCAGTGTGCTTTAGTCGCGGAAACGAACCTAATTGCTAAAGGTGATGATTTACAATCCCGTAAACAAGGTCAATCAGTCGAATTTTTTTCTTTTAATTTTTTAAACAAAGTACCGCGGTACTTTTAATTTGAAAGTACCGGTACCGCGGTACAAATTTTAGCAAAGTACCCAGTACCGGTACCTCGGTACTTTGCAAAGTACCGTGCCCACCTATGCAAAAATGCCGCAAAAAAAATTTCGCACTCTTTCGCACTAAAAAGGAACCCTGGCTGATCGTGTAATTTTTGGTCTGTTTTTTCGCATATTTACCCAAATCTATCTTACCAACACCCCAAAAATGGTGTATGACATGTCTAAAGCTATTATTATGTTTCTTTTAAAAGTCAACAGGCAAACATCTCTCCACTTTAAGGGATGGAGTTGAAGACCCAATTTTTTTTTAATTAAAAATTGATTTTTAGCTTAGGTACCATACAAAGTTGTCAAATCCTAAACGCTTGTGTTGACTGTGCTAGATCTTCAGTCAGTGCGCACATACAGCAAAAAACAATTTATTTTCTTGCATTAATGCTATTGATTACAGCACATTTTCCTTAAGGTTGGCGGCTTACCCCATTCTACCTACAACCAAAGTTGGAAAATAGGCGCAAAATAGGTACTAGTAGGCATCTATCAGCTATGACAGATGGGGCAACCAATTCTTAAAGAAAGCACTTGCATTTGTGTCCTTGGTCCTTGGCCTCGAGCATTCCTGTCCTTGGCCTCGGATTTTTTTTTGTGCCCTTGGCCATGGCTTTGGCCTCGAGCCTTGTGTCTTCGACTCACTCCACCTCTGTTCATGATAACATTTAAAGCGTACTTCATTACAATTTATTTACTTTTTTTTGAAGTGTGGAAAGCTATTTTTTGGTTTTTATTTAAGGCATGCATTGATAAACTTTATGAAGCACGCATTTTAACTTCTTTTCCTTTTATATTTATGAATCAGAGAGCCTATGCTTTAATTGGTGGTGTTCAGTTTAGTCATCAACAACGAGCGCGGTATTGCCATCATCAACGACAAGCGTTATTGGCCATCAACATCGATACGTGGTATTGCCAATCAACAAGTACACGCGGTGATTGCCATCAACAGGAATTTGTGGCATTGCCCATCAACAACGACACGCGATGTTGGCCATCAACAACAGCTCCTGGTATTAGTCACCAACAACGATACGCGATATTTGGCCATCAAAACGATACGTGGAATTCCTTATCAACGAGCTAAGAACGGCTCTCAAGAAATTCTTGGCTCTCAAGAGCTAAGTTTTATAGTGCATTGCTTAATATCCTTTCGCGATTTCTATTTGAGGTCAGTGGGGATCGCCGGGCTCGTGTGTTAACATTTTGAAAGGAACAGCAATCAATTCGTTACAGAGTTGTTTCTACCCCATAAAATCGCTAGATCTTCTCTCCAGCGCTCAGGACATCTGTGGATACTTAACAAGTCTGCAGTATCTAAAGCGCTGGCAACGATAGATTTAGTATCTACAGTGCTCATAGCAGCTATGGATTCGTAATAGGTGTTTGCAGTGCTCTCAAAGAATTGGTGTCGTTAAATAGTTGTTTTTACCACATAAAGTGCCTACATCTTCTCTCCAACACTCAGAACAGCCGTAATTGCGGAAACGCGTCTGCAGTGTCTAGAGCGATGGCATCGATAGATTTACAATTTGCTTTACTCACAGAGGCTGTGGATGCTTAACAGGAGTTCTTCACCGCTCAATCCAAACTCCATAATTTTCGAAAACGCTGCTGCTCTTAACCATCATCAACAACTCGTCGTATTGGCCATAAAGAACGACACGTGGTATTGGCCATCAACAGCAACCGCTAATTGTTGCTGCTGAAGAAAACGTCGAAAATTCCCCTATAAGTTTGATGTTTTAATCAAACTATATGCTCAACATGTAACGGCTCTTGTCAGAGCCACCGAATCCATTGTTTAAAAGAGTGTCCGAGTTTTGAACTAAGTTCTTGGAATGGGATACGCAATTATTTCATTGAAAGTGACAAGATTCAAGTAAGTGGAAAAACATGCATTCCGATGTAGTCACATCCAAGAGTTGAAAACGGACTGACTAGTTCAGGCCCGTACCCGAAAATGTAAGCCCGATCCCGAAAACTAATTCGAGGCACAAATCATGCCGGACTGACTAGTATTTTAAACAGAAGTTTCATACGCCGACGTAGCAGCGAAGGCTTCTAATACTTCACAGGTTTTGTAATCTGCAAAGCTTTTTAATAAGGATATTGACTATTCAAATTTGTCTATATTACCGTACTTTATTCAAATTTTGTTTCATTCTATTAAATTTATGACAAATTGCGTCTAATTATCCATTTACCGGTAAAAAGTTTGAACTTTAGAGGGCCAGTCCTGGCACCTCCCGTCCTGGCACCCATAAATTTTGTTACTTTTGGTTATTTTTAATACCTTCCCATTCTGAAAATTCGTCATTGCCGTTTAATGAAATGAGGTCAAATTTTTTGTATTTTTGCTTAATAATTGTGACGAATTCGTTTTCTGCGTTGACCTTAGCAACATTTTTGTATCCCACGGCAAAATATTTTCAAAAGCACCGCAAAGAATAAAGGCTTTTTGCAAAACTTGCTGGCATAATATATATAGTTCGGTTCGATTTTCCCGTAAGAACTCAATAAGACTTTCCAGCCGTGGAATTTCATTCTCTCACGGACTATTCAATTTAATTGCGTTAATAACCTGCGCGGTCGAATTTAATAACCAGCGTGGCCAAAATGGGTAAAAGCTTCGTTTTAACGACGACCCTGATTGCATGATCTGGGTTTAACCCCCACCCTGGTCACGTTATTGCGTCGTTGGATAAGACGTTTTACCATTCTATAGAATTCTATTCCTCAGAATGGAATTCTATTCTATTCCTTAGAATTCGAATAAATCCACAGGAACATTGGATAGAATTCTATTCCTTAGAATTCGAATAAATCCACAGGAACATTGGATCACTCGATACTCCTAAGCAGGTGCGGATTCCTCCAAGCACGAAGCAGTCAATGCAATGAAAAGCGTGCGGATTGTCGAACAGTTAGCGTCTGACGCTTTCCGGTTACAGGAGGACAAATATGCGCAACACCAACAACAATTGACGTCAGGTATGCGCAATTGTGAGATTTGCAGTTTTGGCGCTGTTTGAGAGCGCCATCTTGCCGAACCCCCCCCCAAAGTCAATTTTTGAACGGCATAAGCTAGGGTGCTACTTTTTTTTTAAATCAGTAGATTTAAGAGACAAATATTTTGATATAGGACCAACTTATAGTGCGGAGTGTCGTATGTCAATAAATCTGTAAGAGACATTTAACGATCGATTTGTGCATATTTTGAATTTACGCTTAGTTGCTCTTCTACTAGCCTATTTCGAATTTGTGCTTTCGTAGCTCAAGTTGGCATCATTTTATGTTACATGTGTAAATTAGTAGCCTTAATTTTAGTGCCGCATGATTGTTAATTTTATTTCGAGTTTTTGTGTTACGTTAGCCTTAATTTATTGGTTTTTACGTTTCTGAGGATGACCCTCTCGGGTTGAAATCGATTGTATTTTTTTCCAAAAGATAATTTTTAGTAATATCAAAGGCGGGTATTTAAGCCATTTAGGAAAAAAAGGTAGCGTTTAGTAATATATACTTGCAAAATATCCTGTGTATTCATTTCCTGTGTATTTATACTGAGTATAAACAGTACTTAAACTGTAAAATTTTGCATGGAAGTCGCATTTGCAGCCTAGACCAAACGCATTCCGAATGCGAATAAAATTTAATGCAAATTATGATTCAAGTTAACTTCTTTCCCCCAAATTGGGTGAAGACCAAAAAAAGGTCTTTACCGATATTTGGCACTATCTTCGGCCGAAACTGGTGGGATTTATTCGTACCAACAGGCCCTTTTTCGTCTGATCCTTCAGCGCTGAAATTTCGATCGGGGGACGCTGAATGTCGATGGGGGGACCCGTCTCCCTGCGTCCTCCCTACAATTTAAGTACTGGGTGTATGGCATTTTACTTTTAATGCGTATAAACTCAGATAGCTACAGCTATTTGCTACAGTTACATTTACCGTACACAGACCAATAAAAGTTTTACTTTTTATTTTACAGCAAAAACATTACTTAACTTGTTAAAAAGCTACAGTATACATGAAAACTGGACAATGGGCAGCAAATTATGTATACAAAAAGGATCATCTAGCAAGGTCTAAAAAGTCTCACGATCCTGCCGCTATACTAATTCACTACTGGTATAAACAGGTATAAGCAATAATGCAATCTTCTCTACACGTTTAAAACAGTTTCAAGTTTTTAGTTTCTTCTGAACACCACTTGCAATTATTTGTCTCTTTTCCATATGGTTGGGACACAGATAAACAACCATCTTGTTAACATTTGCTCATGATATGGATAAATTATTCCACTAATTGAAGAGCATCAGACAAATCATCTGCAACAGAAAACAAACTAATAAATTATTTATTAGAAAAAGCATATTTCAAAAATTGTTTACTTTTCTACTGTAGCCAATTTAAAATGTGGTAAAAGGCAAAATTCGTCTTTTGCTATTGCCAAAAATAACAACTTACTCAAGACTAATCGTAATGTTTTTAAAAATATTTTGAAAATAGACAGTAGTGTAGAAGATTTTTTGAGTTTTACATACATTTCTTTTTAAAATCTTAAATTTAAGATAACTATGCAACCACTTGGTAAGTACAAAATCAAGTACAAGCAATAAATTTTGGAATAAAACTTTCAATCTTCATAATCATAAATCTTGGAATAAAAAAAAAGTGAATAAAATGCAAAATTTTGATGCTCGAGAATTTTAAAAGCAAACCAATTTACGTTTACAGTGTAGCTATGAAAGCTTACAGCTAAATTCGCTGATGTAGGCTTGTCGGCTGGTAGGCCTACTTTTACCAAAAACTAAATCCTTAAAGATAAGTAGTGACGATTCCTCATTTAAGAAAGTACTTGCTTCTTTGATAAAGTCTAAAAACAAATGAAACAATGCTTACCATTTTGACTCATTGCTTCATCAATTCTTGGACTTAAAGCATGACAAGCATTAAAATGCATGTAAATGTGCACAGTGCACATTAATGTGTAACGTTTGAATTTTGAAATTGGTTTTAAATGATTTACAGTACAACTTTCTGTAGAAGTTGCGAGTCAATGTGCCTATCATTTGACGAGTGGTCGTAGAAATCTACAAAAAACTATACAGAATAATAAGCCGAAATTCCTGAAAAGCAAAAAAATGTAATGATTAAAATTTTATACCAACAAATTTTTATTTTACATTATTGGTTAATTCTAAAATCCTTACTTCTTAAACCTTAGGTGCAGGGGTGCCGAAACCCGCGGGAGATATATCCCCCCCAATAGTTTGACTGTATCCCTCCCAATATTTTTAGTATGGTCTACATCAGCATCCATCCAATAATTTCACGCTGGTGTGCGTATGAGCGTAGGTGTCAACTTGAATTCGGGGAAAAAACGTGTTCCATTTTTGGTGAAGTTTTTTCTTTTTTTTTTTGGTCTTCACCTGAATTTGGGGCAAAAAGTGTTTCAGTTTTGTTGAAGACCTTTCTTTTTTGGTCTTCACTTAATTTACTCACCTGAACAAAATGGTGGTCGAGGTTCATCTCCCCAATGTTATAAATAGGGCAAAATTGGGGTAAAATTGCAAATTATTCCCCCAATGCTCAACAAAGATCGACACCTCTGCTTAGTACTATGAAATTTGCAATTTTTTTCAAATAGCAAACTTTTGACATTTTTTTGTAAGGTCGATTTTTACCAAACAGTCAATACAGGGCCGCAAGTATGGGGGCAAGATGGACGGCGCCCCTTCAAATCCAAAGCATAAACAGGAGAAATTAGCAGAAAGTATTGTAAGCGCCCCTCCTTGAAGAATTTTTGGCCCCCCTAGAAGAACAACGCTCTACTTGAGGCACTGAGTCAGTACCGAAAATATTACGAAAGCCTGCAGTTTACTTTAGGTAAAATCGCAAATTTCTCAAATAAATGTAACCTAAATAGGCCACCAATACTAAGGAAATAATCTTGAATTTTTTCTGAATTTTTTTACCGATAACATACCACAATCTACGTAAAGAAAATAGGCCTACCAATAACTGGTTCAAGAGTAGCCTAATGATTGCTCAATTTAACTGGCAGCTCTACTTAGCGTACCACGTTCCATTTTGTTAATTATCTCAAGTACCGGAAAGCTGCATGGAGTGATAAGTAGGCTAATCCAGACTCAAAACGTTGTTGATTTAAACACTTTTGTGTTAGTCCAAACAATATCGGTATGCTGGCAGTACCGGTAAATTAGCCGATTAGTTGATCTACTTGTCCAAAGTTGGCCTTACTAGCTACCTCAAATTGATTAACAGCATAGGCTACTACTATTCATACCATCTGAATCTGAAATAATGGCTGAAGTAGCCTAATTTTGTTTTTCATACCCCTAAACCCAGTAGCCTAGTTTAATCGCGTTATTTTTTTGAAGTTTGTTGTCATTGAGATCAGCTGCCAAATGGATAGATCAGCTGTTTTTAAAAAATGTTTCCACGTGTAATAATGTTGTGAAATAACATTTACTCTAGAATACTAATGGTAAAAAATTTTTCAAAAACGTCACACCTTAATAATTTTTTAGGTTTGAAATTAGGGCATTTTTGCTTTTGTTTTAATTTTTGTTCCAAAAAAACCGCAAAAACAGTTCAATCATAATTTGAAAATTATTTAACGGCAACGCCATAACAAAAAACTTTACGTCAAAAACGTCACAATGGCTTAGTAATACCAAAAATCATTCAAGCGAATTATTTAAAAATATTCATCCGCGCTCTAATTCAAAGCAATATATCTCAAAATCGGCACCTCGTTGCAACGGCAGACGTTTCAATCATTGTTCAGGGAACAAAAATGCATTTGCAAAAGAATTTCCAGGAGGTACCTCGATGGGTATTACGAGATTTCTTTTCTAGACGTTTTTTTCGGTAGCGTAACAAGGCCTATCTGGTGCAACTGCTCAACTTTGTTCATATAAACTGATAAAAATAGCGGGTACATTTGAATTTGATTTACTGTATTGGCCTAGGCCTAACGTAATTAGCCTAGTAGCGGCATCTGGTATTAACTATTTTTGTAGCCTGTGATTGTAATACCGGCTTTTTATTAGGCTAGGCTATAGCGCTTTGCAAAGGTGATCATGAAAAAAATCAGGACTATTTCGTCATAAAATAAGATATCACCGTTGTTATGAATGCTTTTGTAAGATAATACCTGATTATAATTAGTCAGTTAGTGGATAGGTCTAAAAATTCATCAAGAATAGACGGGATCAGTGACAAAATTGGGGATTGCAAACATCAATTCCGTCGAAACGATCTGGGTAGCAGTAATCAGCTCAGACACAAAGCTAAAATCGGAGAAACAGCCACACGACAGGCAAGAAATTCCACAAAATCTAGCCTACTCTATTAAGCCATCATACCCAGTAGTCTACCGGTAATTAAACGAATTTTCCTAGCCCAAGCGAATCTTGTAATAAGGTAATAGCCTACTATTTGAAATACAAGCTTCTGTGATGCAACAACCAATATTTACGACGAAATGGCGATGAAAATTTTCATCATTATATTTATTGCAAAACGTCATGTAAAAACAAAAAATGAGCACAGTCACCCACAGTAGCCTAGGTCTACAAACTATAATATATCACACAACACACAACAATAGTAATAATAATATGGTAATTGTCAGAGGTGGGCACAAATAACGTTATATCAAAAGCGCAGCGATCTTTTTAACCTGTAAAAGCGCAGTGCAAAATGCGCGATTTATTTTTTTTAATTTCTGAAGCGCAGCGAAACTTTCGCCAAAACCTTTTTAATTCACTAAGAATAAAAGAGCCAAAGCTGTCGTAAACATTTTATTTAAAAAGAGACGTTTCGACTAATTACTTAAGTCATTGTCAACCTTATTCAAATAGAAATGAATAAGATTGACAATGACTTAAGTAATTAGTCGAAACGTCTCTTTTTAAATAAAATGTTTACGACAGCTTTGACTCGTTTATTCTTAGTGAAACTGTTTCTCAAGACCAATTTTTAATTCAGTTAAAGCGCAACGCAATTCCGCAATTGCGGAACTGCAATTTTGTACCAAGTTAAAGCGCTACCTAACTTCTGTTATTAAAATTTCACAACACAATGCAAATACCGCATTTTTTTACGATTTTTACAGAAAAAGAGCAAATAATTTGCTAAAGAAGGCCGACATTTGTCACTATTACGATCGAAATGGAACAAAATTAAGTTCGATGTATAGAATTGCGCTATTAACCACAAAAAAATTTTAAAGCGCAGCGCAATTAAAGCTTAAACGTGGATTTACGCAGTATTCGTTTTTCGTCCGTTTTTTTTACGTTTTTGCTACTCCGCGAAAAAGTATGCGCTTTTCCATCTGCATTTATCTATGTCCATATACGCACTAACCAGATAGTCACATACTGGACAAAAGTTTTCCGAAAAATTTTTTGTAAAGGGGTACAACTCAATTTTGAAATAGTGCTCTTATCTTTTATACAAAAAATTTTTGAACAAAATTTTTATCTACATGTAGCAGTCTACTTAGTGCGGATATGGACTTGTAAAAATCCAGATGAAAAAGCGCATGCTTTTCCAAGGAGAAGCAAAAACGTAAAAAAACGGACCAAAACGGACAAAAAATGGATACTGTGTCAATGCTCCTTAAAGCGCAACAAATTTTAAAGACTTAAGGCCGTAATCAAACGATCAAGTTTTTTGCACGATTTTCTTGCATCAGTCGTGTGAAAGGTTGCGCAAGTTTACGTTGCACTATTGCGGGCACCTGTCGGCAATTTTATTCTACAGCCGTGTGAGAATGAAAATTAGAGTCCAGAAAGTCTTGCTGAGTTCTTGCAGCGAAATAGAACCGAGCTCTATTTTGCCAGCAAGTTTTTTAAAAGCCGCCATTCTCAACGATTAAAACTAAGCTTTTAGCCGTATTTTTGAAAATATTATTTAGCCGCAGAATACAAAACAAAAACCGCCGAAGTCAACGCAAAAAACGAATGCGTCACAATTATCAAGCAAAAATGTGGTAAGAAATTTTACCGTTTTTGATTTAATCAAGAATGACGTATTATAACATTGTGCCTGCTCTTTTCTCATTTTTCTTCCAAGACTTAAATGCGTTACCTGCAGTTTTGTTTTTCGCATATTACCCAATTCTTCCTATTCAAACTTGTGTTTGGCCTTTTCCAAATTCATTCTGAAATGTAACCGTATTAACCAGAACTGCAGTATAGTTATGAACATGCCGTCGTGGTCAACTCATGAAATTAAACTTTTAATTAGGGACATCGAACAAATGCACTGCTTTTGGAATAAGTTTAATCCCGAGTACAAGGATAGAATACAATAATAAGATGCTTGGAAGAAAGTTTTGGAAGTTTTAGATCGAGATCAAATGGAGATAGGCTTTGTACTCACTATTTAGTAATAATTAAATTTTAATGTATTCAATGTGTGATCTGGGGGGACATGACAGAACGCGCTAGCGAGCTCGTAAAGGCCATTCTCGCTCGCTAAAAAGCGCTAACGAGCAAAAAATCTTCGTAGACAAACTGCCATTTTTAAGCCGTCTCGCCCAACACACGTTAAAACAGTTCGCTCGAATTTCTTCGCGAGATGTTCGTAACTTGTGTTAGTACGTAATAAATATCTCATTGTGACGTCAGATGCATTTCTACTTCAAGATAATGCGCTTAAGCGTACCATTGTTATGGAAAAAGATACCATAACCTATGCGCTATTATTCAACGCAAGCAAATTTCTCAACTGATGATAATTAGTAAATTAACTACAAAATTTAATCCTATTTTTGGATCAACGTGAAATAAGACTTTTTCCATACTACAATGTTTTTAAACGACGTAAAGCGTCCTTGAGGTTGTTGATGGGTAAACTCATATGTTAACAGTAACTTTAGGTCCTAAGGTTTCAAAAGTGAGCAAGTCCAAGAACACTCTTCCTTTTCAGAACCGGTAAATCTTGAGTCGAGACTAGCTGTTTTTAATTTTTTGCCGATATTCAGTCTCATTTGTTCTTGATTTTGTAAAACTTTTGAGAGCATTGATGTCAATTTTAGCGGGCATGTTTGAAACACTTTTTAATTCCTATTGAAGGCTTTTTTCTTGCTTTTGTTGCATCGTAAAATATTGCAAAAGCGAAAAAGCAAGCTTTTTTCAAATTGAACAACTGCTGAAAAAATTCTCAATTGCTTGCGCAGACCAACATGGCTTTATAATCTTGAATAGTTGCAATTTTGCTTGCAAATACAAGAAAATCACTGAAATTTTATCGCTTTAAATCAGCACAAATTTTAGTTTCTTTGATTAGTTTGAATTTTTTTTTGTTTGTTTTTGGTTTATTTTGCTGCCGAGGCTGGCATTGTTTTTAATTTGTTCTTAAATTTTGAGCAAAAATGAGCCTCGTGTTTTAGAAAATCGTTCTTATAAAAGGAGTGTGTTACTATTTTTTTCAACTTGCACTACTTAGCATTTCTTTATCAATCGAAACAGCAAATGGTTCTCAATGCAATTCGCTTTTTTTTAGCAGTCTGATAGCAAACATGGCAACGATTTGAATTAATTTTCAGCAAAAATTTGCATGAGTTAGAAGTTTTCAACATTTCGCCATTAAATTTCTGAACGAAAAAGATTACTCGCACGCTTAAAGAGTGCTTCAAGATCCTCTTTAAGTTGGCGAGGAAAATGTGACGTTTTTTTGCTCGAACTGCTTTCCGCAATCGCTCAAAGCAAGTTAGCGAGAAAGAATGACGTAACAGATTTCGCAAGGCTTTACATACACGCGCAGAAATGACCTCTTACGTTTAGCGAGTATTTCGTTCGTTAGCACCTCTTTAAAAAAAACTCGTTAATTAAAGCGAACGAGGAAAATTCTGTCATGTGGGCCCTTGTTTTAATCAAGATGTTGAAAATTTCCTTCTGATCGGAAAAAAGTTTCCTGTCCAGTTTTCGTTAGTGCCGAATTTGTGATGATTTAAATTTTTTTTGGTTAAAATTTGACATGTCCACAGGCAAACGAGCCTTTTGCGTTTTTAAGCAGTTAGAACAATTTTCAGCTATTTCACGCCGATTTTACAAGAAACCAAAAAAAACTAAATGCTTTTATTCTTATATGAAAATAATGTTTTTAAGTTACCCTGACATCCAATTATTGAGCCCTTTGAAACCGCAAGTAGCCTACCGAAAAGAACATACCTGGTTTGTCATTACTTGATCAATCATGCAATGTGATGCAAATTTTATTCGTGATAGATTACATAGCATAAAAAAAGCTACGCTATACGCTAAAGAGTTCCACACAAGTAAAGATTTTTGACATTTTCCATTTAACCATTTCATTTTATTGCTGGTTGAAAAAAAATTTTATAGTCTGCGCAACGCAATTTGCGACAGAACTCAAATAACTATTAATTACTATAGTTAGCAGCTTTTCGCTTTTGTGAACGTGCTCGTATCATTTTGATAAACGAGAAATAATGAATCGACAAAGCACATAATACGAGTATTACTATTGCAACGGCAAATTTCGAAGAAATTCCTTAACAACTGCGTAATTGCTTTTACAGAGAAAAAAATACGTGTGATATCTTCAGCAATTTGTTTGCTGAAAAACCCAGACATTTCCGCCTGGCGAGAAGCTGAGCAAAAAAATTGTGTCCAGGTGTGATAGCTCACAAAACATTGATGAAAGAAAATTGTGCAAAAAACTTGATCGTGTGATCCCTGTCTAGTTCGCAACTTAACTTCCGCAATGTTTCAAAATACAAAATTAAAGTGTAACGAAACTTCTGCAGTTCCGGAGGTTGTGGAAGCTGCGCTTTGCGCTTCTAATTGCGCTTTGCCCCCCTCCGGTATTTGTAAACCCTTTAAGATAACGTTGGAACTCACCAACATTTCTGCCAAACGGGCATGGTAAAAAAAGCAAAACAATGAACAAGAAATAAATAAAAACAATTTTCTTAGAGCAGTCTTTTTACAGCAGGCTAGTAACTTCAGTCCTCTTACTAAAATAGCCTACTAGGCTAGTGCATGTGCAAAGCCCACATGCTATAGGCAACTCTTAGACCAAGAGAATCGACTTCTGATGGATAAGCAATGTGTCGAAGATCGAATCAGTCATTGTGATTGAATAATCTGTGATAAATCGTCGGATCGCAAACGAAGTAAAACAATTGAAATTGAGAGTGACTCCGTTCACGACAACTCGATGCATTTCAAAACTCACTCTATTGGATAAATTTGGATTAAATCTTGATTTTCCAAGTGCCTTGGTTGAAAGGGGATTCTTCTTCTTTCTTTATTGCTCGCTTTTTTTCGTGACGGCCACGGGACCAGCTGCTCGACATTAAGCTGCCACACTTCACGGTCTTCTTTCACCAGAGATGGAGTCGAGGACACAAGGCTCGAGGCCAAGGCCAAGGACACAAAAATTACCCGAGGCCAAGGACAGCCTTTCCGAGGACAGACACTCTCGAGGCCAAGGACAGGAATGCTCGAGGCCAAGGACACAACCGCAAGTGTTTTTAAAAAAAAAAAGGGTATTCAAAAAAGTTTTTCAGGCAATCTCCAATTCATAGGCGTAGCCAGAATTTTTGATTGGGGAGGCCTAAACCACAAATCACATGCATTGACGTCATCAAAAATTTGCCTGTTGGCACTTAACCAGGATTTTGGCAAAGGGAGAGGGCTGAAACTAATATAGCTAAAAAGTGCAAAAACGTAACTTTGGAGACGTTTTGAGAAAGCCAGTGTAACTCACATATCACAAACAGGGGGTCTGGGGGCGAAGCCCCCAGCTGTTGGGCGATTTTTTGTTAGTTAGTGGTAAAAAAATGCTATTTTAATGCCATTGAATCACATTTCGCACATGTTTAGAGCCATTTGATAGCACTAGATTTTTGACATTTGAAAGCCAATTAAAGAATTTAAATTGTTTAATCCTTCTTCTAGTTGCAATTTAAGACCAAAACACGTTTAACATCTTGCATTTTGGTGTTAAAGTTTAATTGTACGTGATTTGGTCCAGGTAGGGGAAAATAAGGTGCATTGTCTCGCGCAACGTTTTAGCTGTAAATGAAAACCTAGTCGAAGATTTTCCTTAGAGATTTTTGTTTCGTCGAGAAAATAACCAGTTATAGAAGTACATGTTAGGCCAGGGGACCAAGCTCCCTCATTGAAGTTCAACGATTTGTTCAATTAGCATTTTCCATGCCTAATTTTTTTTTTTAAAGTGTTTTGTGCGTAAAAACTGGCGAGGTGGAGGTGAATTAATGAATTGTTATTGAAAAATAGTACAATAGATGGTTACTCTTACTAACCATGTTTTTGCCGGGCCGGATTTACATCGCGCTGGGCCCCTGGCACTGTGGAGATTTTCGCAACATCTTTCTGCCAAATGTAGGTGAAGACCATGTAAAAAGTCTTAAGATTTGAGCGCAGGGCCCTCACCTGGTACTGCGCCATATTGTGGTAAATCCGGCCTTGGTTAATGCATTACGTTCATAAAAAGGCTAGATGTGATCTTGAGATAGCAACTTTTAGGATGAAAACTATCCATTTCTTCCAGGTTTACGTTTAAATTGGCTGACAAAATTGATTTTAGGGGGTCCTATGGCCCCTTGTCTTCAATATTGTTGTTCGCCACTGGTGAAGCGAAAAACGCTAAAAAGAAACTTAAACTGAAGAAACAATAGGCTTTTTTGTCACATTTTTGTCATTGGTGAAATTTCAATTGGGGGAAGGCCCGCTTGGCTAAGCCAATGCTCCGAGTGCGGAAAACAAAAACGGTATTTGCAAATTTTCCGCGAGGTTTCTGGCGTTTTCCAACAAAATTTCAACGGTTCAAAAAATAGTGCTGTCCTCAAGCCGAGGACAGGGCAATTTTCGAGAACCTAAGGCTTCGAGGCCAAGGACTTCAAAATGTGTCCTTGAGGCCAAGGACGTCCTCGAGGACTCCACTTCTGTCTTTCACATCCATCATTTCGCTTGTGTGAAGCTCGAGCGATTCCATCCAAGATCCTCAATGTAATTGGTCCATCTAGGTCGTCCAACTGGACTTCTCCCATTTGCTTTGGCAAGTAAAGCTTGTTTGGGGAGTGGTTCCTGAAGCATTCTGTGTATATGGCCAAACCATCTAAGCTGAGATCTTTCAATTCGAAGAAGTAACTGCTTGATGTTGAAAGATTTTCGAATTTTAGGGCTATGCACCTTAATAAATAGTGTAACTCCTTCGATTCTTCGTAAAAACCTCATTTCGGACCCTTGCACTTGTGATCGCACTCAGTAGCGTAGCCAGGGGGGGGACTTGGCCTAAAAAGTAAGCAAAATTGCACGTTTTTAGAGCTTTTGAGGCCGATTTTTGCTCAAAAAATGAAAACAGCCCCCCTTTCCCGAGGGGATTTGGGTGCCGAAGTTGTGAAAGAGTTGCCGTGATTCGGCCGGTAGAACCGTTTGAATTTCCGATTTCGGCCGAAAAATCCGTCTCAATTTCGGTGAAGACCTTTTTGTTTTTGGAGATCACCTGTTTTTGGGCGGAAAAACCGTTCAAATTTCCAATTTCGGCCAAAAAATACGTCTCAATTTTGGATTAACCGTTTGAATCTGATTCAAGAGCAATGAAAATTCGGGTCAAGGTCGCATACAGTTCTCTCACTCTTTCAAAAAAGCCCCCTCCCTTTTCAAAATTCTTGCTACGCGCCTGATCGCACTCTTTCGGGTCATCACCTAAGATTCGTGACCATAAGTGAGAATGGGGATAAAACTGTTTTGAAAATTGAGAACTTTGCCTTTTTCCACAATTCTCGTTTTATGACAAACGAATAGTGCAAAGCTCGCTTTACTGCACTAGCCTTACCTATTCGGGTATCCAGTTCTTCGTCTTGCCTTCCGTCACTCGGGAATGCAGCACCAAGATACTTGAACTTCTCGACCTGCTTCAGTGTAGCGCCTTTCACTAGCAACTCGCACTGATCAAGGTTTCTTGAAAGATGAAGTACCTCAGTTTTGACCGTACTTATTTTCATGCCGGCGGTGTCGCACGTAGCGTCGTCCGCTACAATCAGTTAACTAATCACAAGTGAGAAATATCTGAAATCAACAGCTTAATAAGTCAACTGATTATATGTCCTCCGTGGCTGTGCAGTAGGGCAATGACTACAGAAAAAAACATTAGCCTGCTCTGGCATTGAATAAGTTTTTTATTTTGTATGAAAGATTTCAACACAATTTTTGAAAATTTTACAAAAAGGTTCCCCACCCACAGGCGTAGCCAGGATTTTTGATTGGGGGGGGGGGCGCAAACCACAAATCACATGCAATGACGTCATCAGAAATTTTCAAAAAAGGAAATTTTTGTGAGGGCAAAGATATCGTAGAATGGAAGATCTGAAGCTGTAGCCCTATTGGCACTGAAGCAGGATTTTGTTAAAGGAAGAGGGCGAAAACTAATAGTTAGAAAGTGCAAATGTCTAACTTAAGAGACGTGTGTGAGTAAGGTATTGTACTCAAACGTATCACAGACGGGGGTCTGGGGGCGAAGCCCCCAGCTTCCGGTGGCTATGGGGGTCTGGGGGCAAAGCCCCCAGCCGCTGGGCGATTTTTGTGAGTTTTTGAGAAAAAAAGCTATTTCAATGCCATTGGATCACATTTCGCACGTTTTCACAGCCATTTGAAAGAACTAGATTTTTAACATTTGAAAACCAATCGAAAAAATTTAACTATTCAATCCTACTTTTACTCGCAATTAAAGTCCAAAACACGTTTAAAATCCTGCATTATGGTGTAAAATTTTAATTGTAAGCAATTTGTCCATGTAGGGGCAAATAAGGCACATTCCTGCAACATTTTAGCAGTAAATAGTAATCCACTCGAAGATTTTCCTTAGAGACTTTTGTTTTTTCATGAAGTTAACCAGCTATAGGAGTACATGTACGGTCAGGGGGCCCAGGCCCTTGGAAATTTGGGGATTTTTGCAACTTCTTTCTGCCAAATATAAGTGAAGATCAAAAAAAGTTCTACTATCTTATCTGAGCGCGGGGCTCTGGCACTGTGCCATGTGGCAAATACGGCGCTGGTTATTGCATTAGGTTCATAAACAGTTTAGATGAGGGCCTGAGGTAGCAACTTTTAGAACAAAAACCCTTAATTTCACCCTGGTTATACGTTTAAATTGGCTGGAATAAATTGAATTAAGAAGGTGCACCGAGCCCCCTGGTCGTCAATATTATTTATTGTTAACTTTGAGTACAAATTTGAAAAATGATGGTTTTACTTTTTTACAGTAAACTTTTGTGAAGACAATTGCAATGACATAATCAAAAATAGGACAACGTTAAGAGTTGTACTACTCAAAATTGGAATTTGAAACTATCATAAGCTTAAACTATCATGAGATTTGAAACTATCATAAGCTTAAACAAGTTAAAAGTATGTCTACGTAAGCACAAAAAATCATGTATATTGCTTTAAAACGACAAATTTTTACTGAAATGCTTGCTTTAGTTGTTTCTTAACTATTAAAATAAAATTCGACATCAATTTCACACTATAATAAGCCAATTATAGTACTTTTGCATTTCTGCCGCTAGAGGCAGCATTTCATAAGTTTAACACCTTATTGCTCACAACTTTTGACCCCATTGCTCGATTCCGTTCAAACTTTTTTCAAACTGTGTGTAGTCATAAGGCCCATCCACCTAAAGGGTGTTTAGGCTTTCAAATTGTCGCTGTCGTACACCACAAACCAAAAACCCCAAAATTTTGGGCAAGTGGGGTCAGAAAAATGGATTGGTGGGGGATCTTTTTGTAAAATTTTCAAAAATTGTTTTGAAATCTTTCATACAAAATAAAAAACTCATCTCATGCCAGAGCAGGCAATTTAAAATTCTGCAAAAAAATTTTTAGTCATTGCTTTACTTGCTGGTTAACCGCAATGGGAGCACGTCCTTATGACACTGAATGACGCAGCGCGCATGCATCTGCAAAGTTATCAACCTCTTCCATGATTGCTTGCACTGTTGGCTTCAAGTGCAGTATTTGCCTTCACTTATACGCCCAATAATGCAAAATATACAGGCAAATATTTGTTCTACAGACTACACTTTCTTCGAAAAAGTCTTCGTTTGGTTTGGGTTTCCAACAGAAATTACGTAGTTTTTATTAAAACAGCAAAAAAGGTCTTGCAGAAGAAAGTTCAAATAAGTAACAATACAGAATAATTTCTTTTTAACCCTTTAACTGCAGAAATACCTCCTCAAAATACCGGTCGCGTTACTGTAAGGGGCTGAAAAGACTAAAAGCAAGTAATTTGTATATGTCGAAGCATAGTCACCTGCAAGGATGGCAGTACGGTACGTTCAGAATTTGCGTACTACATACTTCGCACCTTTAACCGTACCGTACCAGTGTACCGTACGCCTACTTCAGTTCAATTTTTGAAGCGTACCATTACTTGGTAGCGTACGTTTTTTTGCTACCCGTATCTTCAATCAATATAATTAAAAAACAATCCATTAATGACATATGCGACCTATGTTGACGTGTTTTTGATTTTATCTGGTTCGTATTAGAGCAAAAGATAAGCTTAAGGCAGGGTTTCTTAAAAGGGTGAATGGTTCAACCCAGGGTGAATTAAATTTTTGTGAGGGTGAACCAGTAGGCTATAAAGGGGTTAACCAAAAAAATAGAAACGGGTAGGTTAATGTGCAGAGGTGGAGTGGAGGACACAAGGCTCGAGGCCAAGGACAGCCCTTTCGAGGACAGACCCTTTCGAGGCCAAGGACAGAAATGCCCGAAGCCAAGGACCAAGAACACAGGCGCAAGTGTTCTCCAAAAAGAAAAGGTCTTCAAAAAATTGTTCAGACGTTCTCCAACAAAAAAGGGTCTTCAAAATTTTTTTCAGGCGTTCTCCAAAAAAAAGGTCTTCAATTTTTTTTTTCAGGCGATCTACAAAATTTTAACAATTCAAAAAATACTGTTGTCCTCGAACCGAGGACAGGGCAGTTTTCGGGGACTTGAGGCTTCGAGTCCAAGGCCAAGGACTTGACCTTCGAGGCCAAGGACATCAAAATGTGTCCTCGAGGCCAAGAACGTCCTCGAGGACTCCATTTCTGTTAATGCGAGTAACAGTGATAACACGCTCTTTGATGAGAGGTAATATCTCAAAGCAGCAATTTGCATAAAAATAGTCTAAAAAGTGAGCTATTTTTATAGAAATTCATTCAAAATCTTCAAGCCTTGATAGCTCGCCCTCATATTCCCAGCTTTTTGAAATTATTTAGAATAATCACTAAACGTATTTTCACCAGGGGATGATGAAATGTGGAGCTCCGTAATAAGTGTGAACGGAACCGAAGAAGTTAGTAAGCATTGGCCTAAGGGGTACTTGAACTCGATAACATGTTGAACTTAAAAACTGCTCAGCTTTGTATGCCGATACTTCGTTCAAGGCCGTCAAAATCTTTTAGAACGAAAAATAAAGCTACATCTAGAGGTAATTCTTTATGCTTCCGGAATAGTTATTAACTCATTACAGTTCTAAAACAAGACAATTTGTGTGCGAAAATTAAGTTTTATTAAAAACAAAGACATCGAATAGGCTACTTAACAATGATATATGTATTTTTTTGTATTTTTGTACAGCAAAGATATCTGCATTTGTTTAGTTGGTGAAATTGATTTTAACGTATAGGAAACCTGTTTTCAAGCAATTTCACCGCTTGATCATAAAAGACTTTTACTGCTATAAGAGGCATAGGCGTAGCCAGGATTTTTAATTGGGGAGAAGAGGGCTAAACCACAACTCACCTGCAATGATGTCATTAGAAATTTTCAAAAGAGGAAGTTTTTATGGGGCAAAGTTACCATAGAATGGAAGATCGGAAGCCGTAGCCTGTTGCCACTTAACCAGAACTTTGGTAAAGGTAGCGAGCAAAAATTCATAGTTAGAAACTGCAAATGTCTGACTTAGGAGACGTACTCAAACGTATCACAAAGGGGGTCTGGGGGCGGAGCCCCCAGCCGCCGGTGGCTATGGGGGTCTGGGGGCAAAGCCTCCAGCCGCTTGGCGATTTTTGTGAGTTTTTGAGAAAAAAAAACTATTCTAATCCCATTGGATCACATTTCGCACATGTTTACAGCCATTTGAAAGAACTAGATTTTTAGCATTTGAAAGCCAATCGAAAAAATTCAATTGTTCAATCCTCCTTTTACTTGCAATTAAAGTCCAAAGTACGTTTAAAATCTTGCATTATAGTGTAAAATTTTAATTGTAAGTGATTTGGTCCATGTAGGGGAAGTTAGGCACATTGCCTCCTGCAATATTTTAATAGCAAATAATAATCCACTCGAAGATTTTCCTTAGAGACTTTTGTTTTGTCACGAAGTTAACCAGTTGTTGGAGTACATATGCGGCCAGGGGGCCCAGGCCCCCTCAATTGAAATTTAATAATTTGTTCAATGAGCATTTTCCCGTAGCTATTTTTTCAAGTAGTTTGTGCGTAAAAACTGGCGAGGTGAGGTGAATCGTTATTGAAAAATGGTACAATACATGGTTACTAAACATGTTATTTCGGGGCCGGATTTACATTGCGCGGGGCCCCTGGCACTTTGGGGATTTTTGCAACTTCTTTCTGCCAAATATACGTGAAGATCAAAAAAAGTCCTACTATCTGAGCGCGGGGCTCTGGCACTGTGCGATATGGCAAATACGGCGCTGGTTATTGCATTGCGTTCATAAAAAGTTTAGGAGAGGGCCTGAGGTAGCAACTTTTAGAACAAAAACCCTTGATTTCACTCTGGTTATACGTTTAAATTGGTTGGAAAAAAATCGAATTAAGGAGGTGCGCCGGGCCCCCTGGTCGTAATATTATATAATGGTAATTACTGTTGTGTGCGTGTACTGTTGTACGCAAAGATGCTAAAAGAAACTGAAAATGAAGAAATAAGGCTTTTTTGTCAAATTTTTGTCATTGGTGGCATTTCAATTGAGGGGGCCCAGGCACCTCTGGGCCAAACCCCTGGCTACGCCTATGATTTTGAGATAAGATCGCGCCCTTAAGTTCTTTCTTTAAAAAAAAATATTTACAGCAAAATTAAAATAACTTTTTTCTGAAACGTGGAGGACTCGAGTTAAGTCACTTGACAGTTTTCTGAAACCTCCAAGAATTGCATGATATTGTTATGACAAGAACACGTGGTCTTCATTATTGTTACTTAGTTTTGAACGCGTAAATCCTAAATTAAAGAAACTGCAATTCCAGACAAGCACAACATACTCGCTATGCTCTCATTATAATATATGTATCATTAGTAGTATTGCAATTGGGGGGTTTGCATTAACGCCTGTGTTATAGCATTAAGTTCATAATAACGCCAAACGGGGGCCTGGGGTTGCAACTTTTAGGACAAAACTCTTAGATTTCTCACATGTTTTGCAGATAAATTGTAAAAAGTTTGAATTAGTGGCCCCGATCCCGGGACCCTTGGTCGTGATTCAGGGACCCCGGGGGGCCCTGGTTGTCAGTAAGGAGCCCAGGGGTTCCTGGTTGTCGATTAGGGGCCCCCTGGTTGTAACTTAGGGGCTCTGGGGTTTCCTGGTAGTCAGTTAGGGGCTCCAGGACCCCTGGTTATTACTGAAGGGGTCCTGGGGACCCTGGTTGTTAGTTAGGGGCCCTGGGGGCCCCCTGTTTGTCAGTTAGGGGCCCTGGGGCCTCCTGGTTGTCGGTTAGGGGCTACGGGCCCTCCTGGTCGTAAATTACAGTCCCTGGGGTTTCCTGGTTGTAAATTAGGGTTCCTGGGGCTCCCTGGTTGTCGGTTAGGAGCCCTGAGGCCTCCTAGTTGTTAGTTAGCGGCCCCGGGACTCTCTGGTTGTTAGTTGGGGGTCCCTTGACCTCCTGATTGTCGGTTAGGGGTTCTGGGGCCCCCTGGTTGTTAGTTATGACTCTGGGGCCCCTGATCGTCAGTTAGGGGCCCAGGGCCCATGTTTATCAAATAAGGCCCCCTGGTTGTCGGTTAGTGGCTCTGGGCCCCCTGGTCGTTAGTTATGACTCTGGGGCCCCTGATCGTCAGTTAGGGGCCCCGGGGGCCCCATGTTTATCACTTAAGGCCCTCTGGTTGTCGGTTAGAGGCCCTGGGGCTCCCTGGTCGTTAGTTAGGGTCCTTAGGGCCCCCTGGTTGTCAGGTTGGGTCCCTGAGGCCCCCGGTTGTTAGTTAGGTGCTCCCACGTTGTCATTACTATTAATGCGTAATTACTGAAAAAACTGCAACTAAACATCGCTAGCCTATGTTGTCATATTTTTTTTATCATTGGTGGTATTTTAATTGGGGGGGGGGCGGCCCCCCTGGCCCCCCCCTGTGTACGCCTATGATAAGAGGGACAGTACCCAAAGGGGTCGAGGCAGGGCTGAAATCGTCTCAGAAAAGCTAAAGCCATGGTTGGCCTGACAGAAATGCAGACAAAATTGACAAGCTTGAAGGATCTTTATCTTGTCCCAAGATTTCGCCTCGCTGGCCGCAAGAGAACTCTGTTTTAGTGTAGTGTTTACAGTTTATCAGCTTTCCAACTGTAATTTGCGAGCCCCACCTGATAATACGCTCTGTCTACAGCCCTGGTTAATAGTCTACCACAAAGAATCACAACCACGCTTTAGCAAACGGTGGAGACTAATAATACTGGTAATTGAGATGACCTGAAATTTTGTACGAACAAAAATTTTTTATGCAACTAATGAAAAACAAAAAACACACAAATGTTCAAAAAAGCCCACTCTTAGGTAGACCTGCTGGTCCTATAGCTTACGTATTGATAGCCAAAAGTTTAATGCAGTATAGTGAGATTGTTCTTACAGCATTACATTTAGAAAAAGTGATACAACGATAAAGTAAAGCTGTATATTTGCGAACAAGATCCACAAAATACAGCTGAATGTTGGCTGTGGCAATCTTTTTATTTGATTCTCGGAACAGATATTTATTTATTAGTAAAGCACAATTTGCATATCAAATTTGTTCTTTGCACAAGCGCGGTAAAAAATTATGTAACCGTTGTATAAAAAAAGTTGTGGTAGGCTAAAGAGCCAATTAATAAAAGACTTTGAAATAAGAAACTCGGCAAGCAGAAAAAATATCCTTGATAAGAGAACTTTGAAAGATTTGTACAGAATGCTTATGAAAAAGCAGATCGTTAGCAAATATTGGTCTCGGGTTTATTTTTTTGCTCAGACTTTTGAGTCAGATGTTCGATTTCGTGAATTTTTTGTTGCTTCCAAAAATCTTGAGGCCATTTTCGCGGTTGCAAAGGGGCAATTTTCTGGATTTTATTTAAAAATAAGAGGAACCCTTTCAATTGTTTTTGTCGTTGTGACCAAAAACGGTTAAATATTTTTTGTTTATATTTAAAAAAATTTTTTTTCGGTTTTTCGCTAAATTTTGTTGGATATTTGCTAAAAATTTAGGTCAATCATCGTTAAATGACCGAAAAAGCAAACGAACCAAATTTGGAGTTTTTAATGCCATAAAACAACAAAAGCCAAAAGAAAAGTAAAAGTTTCTAAAATGGCATAAAATAACTAATGCTAAAAAAATGCAAAAACAGAGGCCAAAAGAAAAGCAAAACTAGTGGCACTCGCAATGATCTAACTAGCGACAAAGCTAAACAAATTAGCTCACAAGTCACAGTTTGTGCAGTTAAACAAATTAGCTCACAAGTCACAGTTTTAGTCGTTGAAAAGGTTTTTGTGACTAATTTATATATTTTGGTGGGTGTCACCCGACAAATTTTTGCTTGCAATTGCTTTAATTTTTTAAAATCTTGTCAGGAGCTAAGTTGGTGCCAATGGGGCAGCAACAACACCCCAAGAAAAGCTTTTTTGTGCAAAAGCAAAATTTTCCTGTTGTTTCAACACAACAAGTCAGTACAAAACTATTTACTGCAAACCGTAACTATGTGGGCAGTGCAATGGGTATGAGCTTGGTTTAGGTATCAGTGTTACTAAAAATCGATATACAGTAATATTCAAAACCTCTTTTCACAGCTATTTTAATTTCATGCCGAAAAACACCGACATTTAGACGCACTGGGTTGATGCTTGATCGGCAGTTGAGATAGTACGATCAAACACGGTAGCCAAAAGAGAAATCAGTATGATAGAAAAATTTTAAAAATTTGTCAAACATCACAAAATAATATTTAAGGGCATAGGCGTAGCCAGGGGGGACAGGGGGCTCGCCCCCCCCCAATTAAAATTCTTCCAATGATGAAAAATTATGACAACATAGCCCAGGGATGTTTAGTTGCAGTTTTTTTTTCAGTAATTACGCACATAACAGTAATTAACAATAATATTTTTTAAAACGAAGAATCCTCGGGGCCCTAACTAACTACCAGGGGGCCCCAGGGCCCCTAACTAATAATCAGGGGGCCCAAGAGCCCCTAACCAACAACCAGGGGGGCCCAGGGCCCCTAACTGACAAACAGGGACCCCCAGGGCTCCTAACTAACAACCAGGGAGCTCCGGGGCATCTAACCAACAACCAGGGGGCCCCGAAGTCCCTAACTGCCAACCAGGGGGCCCCGAGGCCTCTAACTGACAATCAGAGGGCCCCAGACCAGGGGCACCCAAGGCCCCTAACTAACATTTAGAGGGCCTCAGGGCATCTAATCGACAACCAGGGCCCCGGACCACCCTAGCTGACAACCAGGGGGCTCCAGGGCTCCTAACTAACAACCAGGGGGTTCCGGGGCCCCAAACCGACAACTAGGGGGCCTCTAACTGACGACCAAGGTTCCCGGGCTAGGAGTCCCCAACTGACGACCAAGGGTTCTGGGCCAGCTTAATTCAAATTTTTCACAATTTATATGCAAAACCTGTGAGAAACCTAAGAGTTTTGTCCTAAAAGTTGTAACCCCAAGCCCTCGTTTAACGTTATTATGAATTTAATGCTATAGCACAAGCGGTAATGCAAACCCCCCGATGGAAATACTACCAATGATAAATATAATGAGAGCATAGCCAGTATGTTGTCCTTGTCCGGAATTGCAGATTCTTTGATTTAGCATTTACGCGAACAAAAGTAAGTAATAATAATAGCGACTACGTGTCCACGTCTTAATAATAATGTCATGCAATTTTTAAAGGTTGCCAAAAAATTGTCAAGTGATTTCTCCACGTTTTGGAAAAAAAAATTTTAATTTTGCTTTAAATGTTTTTTTAATGAAAAAACTTGAGGGCGCGATCTTGTCTCAAAATCATAGGCGTAGTCTGGGGGGGCCCCAGGGGGCCCGGGCCCCCTCAATCGAATGCCCTCAATGACAAAAATTTGACAAAAAAGCCTCGTTTCTTCATTTTCAGTTTCCTTTAGCATCTTTGCGTACAACAGTACACGCCAGAGTTGTAAACGGGCCGACTAGTTCAGGCCCGAACCCGGCCCCAACCCGAAAATATAAGCTCGAACCAGAAAGTTAATTTGAAGCCCAAATCATGCCCGAAAAGCCTAAAAGTTATGTTAGATCTGAAAAATTTAGCAATGTTACCGAGTTATTATAATTATATTTTGGTCCACGAAAGACGAAAAGCACGTCTCAGGCCCTAATTAAGCCCGAAGTTTTTGACAACTTTAGGCCCGAACCCGACCCGAAAAGCCCGGCCCGACTTACAACTCTGGTACATGCGCACAACAGCAATTCACAATAAATGATATTGACGACCAGGGGGCCCGGCGCACCTCCTTAATTCGATTTTTTTCCAACCAATTTAAACGTATAACCAGAGTGAAATCAAGGGTTTTTGTTCTAAAAGTTGCTACCTCAGGCCCTCTCCTAAACTTTTTATGAACGCAATGCAATAACCAGCGCCGTATTTGCCATATCGCATAGTGCCAGAGCTCCGCGCTCTGATAAGATAGTAGGACTTTTTTTGATCTTCACTTATATTTGGCAGAAAGAAGTTGCAAAAATCCCCAAAGTGCCAGGGGCCCCGCGCAATGTAAATCCGGCCCCGGAATAACATGTTTAGTAACCATCTATTGTACCATTTTTCAATAACGATTCACCTCACCTCGCCAGTTTTTACGCACAAACTACTTGAAAAAATAGCTACGGGAAAATGCTCATTGAACAAATTATTAAATTTCAATTGAGGGGGCCTGGGCCCTCTAACCGTACATGTACTCCAATAACTGGTTAACTTCGTGACAAAACAAAAGTCTCTAAGGAAAATCTTCGAGTGGATTATTATTTGCTATTAAAATATTGCAGGAGGCAATGTGCCTAACTTCCCCTACATGGACCAAATCACTTACAATTAAAATTTTACACCATAATGCAGGATTTTAAACGTGTTTTGGACTTTAATTGCAAGTAAAAGGAAGATTGAACAATTGAATTTTTTCGATTGGCTTTCAAATGCTAAAAATCTAGTTCTTTCAAATGGCTGTGAAAACGTGCGAAATGTGATCCAATGGGATTAGAATAGTTTTTTTTTCTCAAAAACTCACAAAAATCGTCCAGCGGCTGGGGTCTTCGCCCCAGACCCCCATCTGTGATACGTTTTAGTACACTAGCTTACTCAACACGTCTCTTAAGTTAGACATTTGCACTTTCTAATTATTAGTTTTCGCCCTCACCCTTCACCAAAATTCTGGTTAAGTGCCAACAGTCTACGCCTCTACGGCTTCCGATCTTTCATTCTACGATATCTGTCCCACAAAAATTTCCTTTTTTGAAAATTTCTTATGATGTCATTGCATGTGATTTGTGGTTTGGGCCCCTCCCAATCAAAAATCCTGGCTACGCCTCTGTTTAGGGGCATAGTGTTTCAAAAGCTACCTAAAACGTGAGACTTCTCTTGACTCACAAACTTAATTCGCATGATTGCATGACTGCTGGGTGTGTCATTTATTGATTCAGTTTGTACAATATGCTGTGTGGAGCTGTTTTTGTTCTGTTTTGTTGGGTGATTTAATATGATTCTTTTGTGAATCACACGATTTTTTCGGGGCATGGGTGTGCAAGGTTGTAGTGTTAAGCAAAAAGAAAGTGATATTCGTCATTAACATTCAAAAGTTCATCACTTCCAACATCAGGCATTTGCAGACAAAAAAAAAAAAAAAATCATAACCTTACTATTTACGTGTCGCCATTCACGAGGCGTTATTGCATTGCAATTTATTAGTACTTTTCTGGCCAAATTGGATTGAAGACCAAACTCTACCTACTGTACATTAGGTAAAACCAATGGGGAGGGGAGGGAGGAGCGATTTTCTATTCCGCAGCAGAAATTCGTGTAAAAAGTGCTAATAACGTGGTATTTTCCATATTTTACATGCCAATGGGGAGGAAGGGCTGAGCCCCCCCCACCCCGCCTTCGCTAATGTTTAGATATCGGAGAGATTATGAGTTATGGCAGACACGTAGTCAGAACGGAATTTTTGGGGGGCAAGCAAAAATTTGGGAGGCAATGTCTTCTCGCTGTGGTCGATCTCAAAAAAAAAAAAACTATCTTCACACCTGGAAGGCTCTATCATCTACGATACTTGAGGTGATCTTCAGATCTCCATTTTAAAGTTTAAGTGTTGAAGTGAAATTTATTTGGGTGGGGCAAACTAAAATTTTTGGGGGGCCATTGCCACCTGGCTACGTCCCTGAGTGATGGTACTTTTGTACCAGCTATTTAGTCAGATGCAATGTGGATGGTGTGAGTCACTATTGCTGTATGTTGTATACTAGGTATACCGTCAGCTCCCGTTAATCGGACACGATTTGTTCCCGTGAATAATGTCCAATTAGCGAGGTTGTCAGACCATAGACTATTTATTAGCTGACTGGAAACTGGCAGTTTTGTCTTTTTTTCTTCAGAGTTCATTTTTCTTGAACATGCCAATTCTTCCAATCTGCATGACCTTTTTCTTCTTGGTTCACTCGCGCTAAGAATATGCCCAATCAAATTTGAATCAGTTGAATACGCGGACCGCAAAAAAATTTCGCAACAAGAACAAACTTTTTTTCTTCAATGCTCTTCTCTCTTTGTCGGCGCGTCTGTTTCTAGTCTACTAAATAAAGAGTTTATGGTCAGGTTAACGAGTTAGCCTAGTTTGTTTTTCGTAATACCGTTTCTTGATAGTTTGTGTCCGATTAAAGGAGTTTATTGACTGTAGTTATTTTAATGCATAAGTATTGATTACAAAAGTTGTTATTATTTTGATACTATGACCAGCTGACACTTTAAAGGATATTCGGATCCGGTGAGGTTTCATTTTGTGGGTGTTTTTTTTTCTTATGACATGCTCCTTTGAGCTAAAGGCAGTTTTGGGCCGGTTGCGCCACTCATTGACCACCTACGTAACCGTGCCTGATGCCTTGCAGTAGTCACTACCCACTGTCTTTCCTCTTCATCAATTATTGAACAACTTCTTCTGCTGTTAGATTTACTTACATCTTGTGTGCTTGCATTGCATGTTGATGAGTGTGATTGATAAGGCCAACATTGTGCATACTTCAACACTGGTGTGACAGGTGCAGCACTGTAGCAGCCATGCATATAAAAATCGCTTTTTTGTTTTTAATATTCTCTGCATGTCTTAACGTCTGATGTTGTTTCGCTACTTCCTTTTCCTGCCTCTACGCGTTATTATTGTGTTACTATGCATTCGCTATGTTGTGGTGGTCAAGATTAAAAAAATTGTATGAATAGTCGTAAAATAACTTACTCATGTAGAAAAGTTGTTGATCACAGCGCCACCTCGAGTAATATAGTTCTTTTAATGTCTCTACAAAAGTGCAAAATGTTATCAAAACGGCGTTAAATGGATTTGCAAATTTTATATTTTCCGAGAAATCATAAAAATCTCTAAACCCCAGACTGTGAGACGCAGACAAATTATGGCCGGCGTGCTACTAAGATTTTGCTAAAAGCATGGGGCTTGAATCAAAACAAAAATTCTGTCTGAAAATGTATTCTGGCAAGGGTGTGAGAGGTAAACTGCTGCATCATCTCAAGTAGAGAAGGGCGACTTTTTTGTTTATTGGAGAAAATGGCAAATTCAATGCTTGATAGCTGACTGAACGCAGAATTTTGACTAACTCGTTTGTTTAACTATTTTAATAAATGCAATAATAACACCGATATCAAAAATCAAATTAAAGTTGACTCTCTGTTTTTGAGCCAACTGCTCCTTAAATGGAAAACACCACAATTTTTACGGACAATGCAATAGTTTCAGAATCTGATTATTTCGCTGTTCTGCTCAAATTTGATAAGTAAGTGGAACCTACTGTACGAGTGCTAAAGATCGTATAT
This sequence comes from Trididemnum nubilum, assembly GCA_963965965.1. Lineage (NCBI taxonomy): Eukaryota > Metazoa > Chordata > Ascidiacea > Aplousobranchia > Didemnidae > Trididemnum > Trididemnum nubilum. Next base: position 43,435,622 of record OZ014472.1, read on the forward strand.
TATGATGAACGATACGTTACAGGATAGCATTAAAACCGATCAGTGCTCGAGTGGAACCACTACTAAAACCGTAGACCCGGGTTCGATTCTCGGTCGGGTCAAAACAAAAATTATAAAAATTAGTACTCACAGCTCCCTACTTAATGTTTAGCAATTAAATAGGACAGCGTAAAATATCGTGAAGCCTTCACTGATTATGGTGAACAGGTGGACAGATGTCGGCTTGACTTGAAGAATACAATGTTGTTTCGCTGTTTCCTGGCCAAGCCAACTTCGTACACAAAAATGTAATTACAATTATTCAATGTAACCCCGTAAAATTGTCAATGTTGCCAAATAAAAAGTCGTAGGACTGCAATTTGTTTGACTCAGAATATTAAAAGCAGCTCGTTCAAAAACGAAGAAGCCAATGCCAATCAAATCTATAACTTATTACGCTATTTGAAACACCCCATTAATTTTGCCAGCTGTCCTCTTTGACACGCCAGTTACGGATTGTGCTTACCGGTACTTACAATGCTTTCGAAACTTAAAAGTACTGTAGAGCAGCACCTCTATAAACTTTTCATGTTGTAAGACTAATTGTTGTTTTAACCCCTGATTATACGTGCAAGCCCCTTAAGCTTCCGAGAACTCCAAACATATCTCATTATTTTGCATGTTTGCTTGATTTATTGATGCTTTTTTTTTGTACGTCTTTAAGGAGGCTGTCAATTTTATTTTTTAATCCTCAAAATTGACAAAGCCATAAAAGCCTTGCTTCAAAAATAAAAAAGTTATTTTTTAACAATTTGCGTCAAACTAGATGCTTTGTCACTAATCTCACGAAAATTTCTTTGGGTTCACGCAATTTTGCACCCAGGTTAGCGTTTCTGTCAGATTTATCTGTCCTACTTATAAGGCGGGACGCTGAATCTACTTCTGAGTTTTCTAGCACTCGAATTGTAACGCTTTTGTTGACCAGCCGAGCCTCAAAATAGTAGCAGAGTATGCACGCAACAAATGCAATGAAGAAACAAAATTCTACGCTAGACCAAAAATATCCTCATCATTTCGCGCACAGGAGGTTTATTTGTTGCGATTATGCAAGCAAATCATACTGTAGATACAGTATATTGCACGGCAGGCGTACACTTACTAACTACTGCATGATGATGCTAAACTTACTGTAGGCCTATCACTTGATCTCGGTTAAGGCGGCTTTTACCGATTACGCGTATTTACAAGCGGAAATACGTGTGATATCTTTTTCAATGTAAATGCAAAAAAATGCAAAATACATGCAGTTAAATGACACGCGTATTTTCGCAGGCAAATACGCGTGATCCGTAAAGCCGCCTAAGACTCAGCAATGCGGGTGTATAAATTTGCGGAGTGCGAGCGGAGACGTAAAATAAAGAAGTTACACGCTTTTGAGTCTTGCTTTTCAAGCTGGCTTCCAATTCCACTGTCTTTACCTTTTTACTGAAATTTATATTTTATTCTCAAATAATTATGTATTCTTCGTATGTTTTTATGTTTCTTTATAATTTATTCGCGTATTTTAGTATTCATTTATTTAGAGTGAATAATTTTGCTTATTTACTGAATGGAAAAATAAATTATTATAATTATTGTTATATCTCTTTCATATTATTGTTATTTTTATAATTGTTATCAAATCAAATCTTATTATTGTTTATTATAACATATCTCTGTTATTACGTTATTATTGCTTTTGTCTGTCAATTTCTGATTATAGACGTGTATGACAGTGCTGCCTAGAGCTGAAATTTACCGAAAAAAATCCTGAAATTTGAAAAGTTAAAAAAAAGTTCTGTGTTGGATATTGAAGCCAAGGTTACATGTTTGACTGTTTAAACCAGGAACGGAACTATTGACTCTCGCTTTGATTTTCGTAGAATGAGTAATGAGCACATGACCAACCGCCTCGGTGAGGAGTGAAATATTTCATTTGGGATTTAAAAAAAAAACTACTTATCAACCAACAAAATAACAATTTAGTGCACACTGTTTTGCATTTTTTTCAATAGAATTTTGTAAAGTCTTCAGAAAGGTTTTAGGATATTCAAATATCCAATTTGCAGCTTGTAACAGTTGATAAAATAATATCGGACTGATAGGTGAATTTGAAGATACTAGAAGAGAAAATGGCATATACAGTAGTTTTCCTTAGTGGTTGGCGCATATACTGGGCATTTTACATAGGTTACAGTAACTGCAGCAAGGTCGCGGTAAATGCGAAAAAATTTTTCATTTTTAGTTAAATAGCGCAAGTGAAAATTATCATCGATCATAATCAGTTTGCAGTTCTCAGGTAAGCGTGTAGCACTGAGATAAACTATTTTCTTTCAAACTGAAAGAAACTTTGCAAAATAAAACAAAAACTATCAATATTTCAGCAGGATGCTATTTGTATGATGTAGATCTATACGTTTTCATATACGATAATCAAAGCGAAGCTCAAGCAGCAGCTGCTAAAGAATAAACAAAAACTCTTTATCTTGCTCTACTGTAATTTGCTTTTACCATTGGTTTGGATTAAATAGTAAGAATATGCACGAAAGAATTTATCTATTTTAGTTTTTTCTTTTTTGTTTTTAATGTTATTTTATTATTTTTTTATTATAGGAATAGCAATAAAAGAAATACCTATAGTTTACATTACATCACGAACAAACAGAGATGCAATAAAAAACATGCAAAGACGGGATTTTTGCGCTGCCACCCAAATTTTTTACAGGACTGTTACAACAAAAACTAAAACTAATACCACGTCAACTTCGCTTTTTGGTGAGCTGTTTAATTTTTTAAGAAAATAAATTAACACATGAAGCTATTAAAATAATTGTTTATTTGGTTGGGATAATGTTGCTTGTTTTGCGCTTTCGCAATTGCAGTCATAATATTTTTTTTCTTGAAAGATTTATTTGAATAGCTTTCAATTATTGTATTTTGAGCAGTAATTGTTGTTACGTCGCAATTGAAGTCTACCAAATATTGCATTTAATTGGCTCTATTTATATTTTATTTATCAAGTTGTAGTGGCACCGCTAGTTGGTCCAGCAGTAACGCGGTCGTCTGTCTACTGTATAATGTATATGTCTATACCACTCACATTGGAAGCTTTATAGCGTTTCTAACGCTGAATGACAAGCAAGAACTATATGAATACCATTAAGTGCTTGATTTGACCCGACTGGGATTCGATTCCACTCAACCGTTTTATTAACAGAAACTCGATCAACTCCTATTTGATTTTCTGATAACAGCAGAAAACTAGCGCAACCTGCAATAATTTCTATTGTTTCTTGCTGCGACAGCACCTTGCCTGTTGTGAGATTTTCCGTATGTAAAGCTAGTCATATTAAACGTTAATTTCTCTGGAAGCTGCTAATCGAAAATATTTCATGGCTATTAAGAATCGCTCAGTGGTTTGAAAATTAAGGCGAGTTTCTTCAAAGCATCCGACATTACTGATAATACTCTATTTGCAAATTATATCGTGCAATCGTGCATACAAATCTTCAGAGACCAGAGCTGTTTGTTTTCCTAAACCACCATAAACCCCACACCGTAACGTCTTCTCATTCAATTTTCTGCTGAAATAGATTGAAGATGGAAGAAACACGTCAAGCGTTACTGCACATTGCTGATCCCTGATCAGTAGCCGCTTAAACCGGTACAGTAGGCTAAGATTTTGCGTCGGGTATATTTCTTGGTTCGAGTTGAGCTTAGCGTGGTTGAAGTTAGTTTACTCTTTTATTATTTCTCTTCAATTGCGTCGAGCAGAGTTAAAAAGAAAAATATTTGAACGAACAACTTCAGCTACGAAGAAAACAAAGCAAAACCTTGAAAACGTATTTTGGCCCAAAAGATATCAACTCAGCTTTCCTTAACCGTACGATAGAGTGTCACATAAGTCACTTTTGATATGAAATTGTGGGTACTGATATACGGTCTTTGATTTTTATGCGCGGACGTTTGAGTGCGGGGCATTTAGGCCCCGGGACTCTAATTAAGTGCCAGGACTATTATGCGCCTGGACTTTAGGCAACGGGACATTTATGCGCTAGAGGTGAAAAAAATAACTTTTTTCTAAGAACAATTAATTTTTTTCCAAAAAAACGTTCTCCAAAATTTTTTTTTTTAAAGTATTTTTTTTTCAAAACAAAGTTTTTTTGCGAAAAAAAGTTTTTTTGAAAAAAAAACAATTTTTTTTCAAAAATATATTATTTTTCAAATAAAAGCTTTTTCCAAAAAAAGTGTTTTTTCAAACAAAAAAGTTTTATTTGGATTAAAATGTTAATATCTGCGAAGCTTTTCATCGGACACTTGTCACGAAAAATCGTCAGAATAAAGAGCGCACGAAAAGGAGCGGCTACAGAAAAAAGCCGAGCAGTGATTAGCGGGAAAAAAGATCAGTGATAGAGCGTCATTTGTGTGCAATCTTCAAGCTTTGATTAAAAACAGTAAAGCCTTATCTAAAATAGTAAAATTTTTAAACGTTTCGGACTTGGCTATGTCCATCATCAGTAAAAAGTGAAATCTTATTCAAATTCAAGGATTCTATTAGAATTAGATTTTATTTTTAATGATGATGGACATAGCCAAGTCCAAAACTTTTAAATATCTTACTATTTTAAATAAGGCTTTACTGTTTCTAATCAAATTAAATAAAACTGCCGTGCAATCAGTACCGAAAATTTTAGAAAGTCACTACGGCATCGCATTTGCGCAAGCTGTACATGAATTCTTTTTGTCGACAGAGGCAGTTTAGAAGTTTTGATAAAAGTAACTTCAAAAGCAGATTGATGGAAATTGATTTCTTATTGTATTTTTTTCAATATTTAAAAATGCTTTCTACTACATGTTCGCAAAGTCTTCTTACCTTATCCGGACGCATGCAATCTCAAGCCCGCGGTCTTAAATTTTGCGGCGCACGGGCACGAGTTGCTTGTGGAATATTGGCACACGCAGCAAGATGCGTGACGCAGAGATGGAACCGGTTAGGATTTTTTCGAGCCGACCCGACCGGTAAATTTCATAATCATCGCAGGTTGACCGGCCAGTCGACCGGTTTCCGACCGGCCCGGTCGACCGGTTTTTTTACTGAAGGTTTTTCTTCACTATTCAACGCATTTGATGAAAAATTTTCAAATTGGGGGGCATGGGTGAGGTGTTAAAAATTGTGACTTTCGACGGGGGTCTCAGAAAAAAAAAACGCAAAAAAAATTTTTCGTTTTTAGCAAAAATGACTTAATTTTAGGACCTTTTTTGGTTGAGTTGCGGTTTGAAAGACCTGTTTTAAGCAGCGAAAAACGTGCACAAAATAAGCACAAAAAGCACTGGAGGGCACAAGCTAAGTTATTAAACGTTTTTTCTAATGATATTTAGCAAAAGGCTAAAAAATGAAGTTACAATTTTTTAGCTATATGAACATATGAACATCAAAAACATATGAACATCACAATACTTGTACTATTATACCCTCCAGCGTACGCAGGATTTTCGAAATGGGGGGGGGCAGGAAATTTGAGAAAAAAAAGGCTTCACTCAGAATTAGTTCGTTTTCTGCCCAAATTTAGGTGAAGACCAAAAAAAAAAAAGATCACCCACATGCAGCCCGTTTTTCTGCACAGATCTTCTGCCCGAATTCCAAAGGGGGGGATGGGCATGACTCAATTTTGCGCACTATTCTTACTTATTTATGCATTACTGGCACCCAAAAGAGGGGCCATGGCACCATGGCCTCCCCCCTAAATACGCTCCTGATTATACCCAAAAACATTAAAATGATGGAGCAATAACATTATATAATATTGAAAAGTATGTCACTAACAGCGTGAAAAAAGGAATACTGAAAAATTATGTCACTAACAGCGTGAAAAAAAATATCCATAACAACTAGGCTGCTTCACAAACAGTTTGAGAAAGTATGAAAAAGATCTATTGCAACACATTATATATTGGAAAAGGTTTTTAGCATCACAGAGGTTTATATTAATTGTTCCGTCCGTATACAAATCTCTGTGGCGCAAAAAACCTTTTCCAATACATAATGTTTTGCAATAGATCCTTTTCATACTTTCTCAAACTGTTTCTGAAGCAACCTAGTTGTTATGAATTTTTTTTTTTACGCTGTTAGTTACATAATTTTTCAGTATTCTATTTTTCACGCTGTTAGTGACATAATCTTTCAATATTCCTTTTTTCACGCTGTTAGTGACATAATTTTCAATGTTATATAATGTTATTGCTCCATCATTTTAATGTTTTTGGGTATAATAGTACAAGCATTGTGATGTTCGTATGTTTTTACTGTAACCTATATTCTGCTGTTATTTTTTTCTCATTTATGTTTTTGCAACTGCAAAGGCAGCACTGCCGAAAATTGTTCTGAAGAAGCTTCCCGGTTTGGGAAGCGAAACGTCAAACCAATAAATAAACTTATCAGTAGTACGAAGTGATTATGAATAACTATCCCAATGAACGCAACGCGTCCGTTATTTTCATTGAAAACACTAAACCGTTATGACATTGGCTAGAAAACATTCGAAATATAATGTGCCCCAGCAGTTTGTAGATATACTGCTACTTCAGAACAAGCCATGGTTAGTTAGACATAAAAAAATAAGAGCTATGTCTTTCTTGCCCAGTGTAGAGAGTGGTAAATTTAAGCTGAAAAAAGCTTTTCAAAGCGGCAAGATTTTAGCATGCACTAAAAAATCTGAAATCTGCGCCACTTCTACTCTTAAGCTGATTAAAATGATGCTAAAATGCTAGGTAGCGCCAAGCCTCTTCCACATGCATGCTTCATTAGAATCTGATTACGCGAATTTAAAGTATATTTTGCACTTTTTTGCTTTGTGCCGTGGCCCAAAGTGGGGGGGCATGGCACAATACTCCCACCCTAAATACTTCCCTGGATGTGCATGTCTTAATGGTCACAGCATATTAGTCATAGTTTGAAACCATTCAACAAGTGTTTTCGAAAGATGTGGTTTGTTAATACTGTTTTTTTACAAAAAGTTTTATTTATGATAAAATATATAAGTATATTTCGGTTGGTGCTTAGATGTCTTTTAGTTGCCAGAAAGGAGAATTTGACCGGTGTTTCAACCGGCTTGACTGGCCGGTCAAAGAATCTCGACCCGACCGGCAACCCGACCTGCCGGTCGACCAGACCGGTGTCGGTCGACCCGACCGGTTTACATCTCTGGCGTGATGTTTCATGGATTTTTTGAGTCTACCTCTACCAAATAATACAGTACAAAAATTTTTAGGAACTAAGGATTCATCTCTCGGCACATTATCATTTATGATCGTTACACCTTGTTGTAAATATAGTAAAACAATGTTTAAATGGATATTTTTAAGTTTATTCGTTACACCTTGTTGTAAAAACACATAGTAAAAACAACGTAAATTCTTGCTGTTAACTTCTTTAGAATTGCATCAAGAACTTTTGAAGTTGAACTGGATTGTATGCTGCTTCAAATTATTGTATTACTTTTGAATTATTTTTGTAGTGTGAGTTGAATTAGAAGTGGCTGCAGACTTGACAACCATTTTCGACAAATTTTCATGCAAAAATTTTTAATACCAGTGCTATAGTTTAAATTTATCACGTTTACTGCATTCCCTAACAGTAAAAATAAAAAGATAAACAACATACGTATCAAGAAGAGCTCTCGCAATACTGCACAGTGTTGTCATCGAGGGTAGCCCTCCGACATGTTATTTTATCTCATTTTCAAGAGGGGTTGAGGTCACGGAGGAACTCTGGGGAGACTCAACAACTGGACCACACCCAAGGTCTGAGCCAGAGCTCAGAAGTCAACGATAGATGGAAAATGCGCTCGGCAGTCACCTTTATCTAAACTTCTAACCCCGCTCTCTGCCGACAAGAAGAATTCGTTTACAGGTTGAAGATTGTACACAAATAACGCTCTATCACTGATCTTTTCCCGCTAATCACTGCTCGGCTTTTTTCTGTAGCCGCTCCTTTTCCTGCACTCTCTAATCTGATGAATTTTCTTGGCAAGTGTCCGATGAAAAGCTTCAAAGATATTAACATTTTAATGAAGGTAAAGTTTTTTTGTTTGAAAAATCTTTTTTCGGAAAAAGCTTTTATTTGAAAAAAATATGTTTTTGAAAATAAAAATGAGTTTTTGAAAAAAAAATTTGTTTTGAAAAATTTTGAAAAAAAAAACTTATTTGGAGCAGCAAATTTTTTTGAAAGCAATTTTTTTTGGAGAGCTTTTTTTTATTTGAAAATTTTTTTCACCTCTGGCGCAAAAAAGTTTCAGCGCATAATCGGCGGAACATAGACGTCCCGCGTATAAACGTCTGCGGCTACAAGTCACGGTCCGACCCGACTGATATAATTAATACTTTGTGATGTTATTAACTTATTGTGAACTTGTAAAAGTAGGATCAGACTTGGAGCCGAAAGTCGAGCATATAATAATTTATTGTTGGAAACCCTGATCGCAAAATCGGAATATGGGCTAGCTTTTTAATATGATAATAATTAGCTGACGTTTTGGCTCAAAAACAATTTAAACATCACTTCACTTAACATACTGTATGTTGGGAATGTTCTGAAAGCTTGGGAAAAACTGGAATATATAGCAGCAAAAAAAAAAATAGAAAAGGGGGCTATCTCTGATCAAAAAAAAAGATAACGAGAACTTTTATGTTTGTTTTTCAAAAACAAACCCAAAACAGCTCCACAAAATAGACATGCAAAATAGGCGATAATAATCAAACAATGTATTCTCATATTTACCCTATTTTGCACGGGTTATTTTACCAAGAGAGCAGGAAAATGCCTTTTCCCTAATTTTGAAATCTGAGTGCATGGGGCACCAAATTTGGAATGTGGGTTGATGTTACCTAAATATTTTTGAAATGGTTTGAGTTGATGACGCCATCATAATAATCAGCTGTGACGGCCGATTTTTGGCAAAAATACGTCAATTTTTAATGATGGCAAAGGCGGTTTATGTTTTGCTCATAAGTTTGCTTTTCGAACTTCAATCACAAAATTATAAAGTTGAACAATCAAGAGTTTTATGACGTCGTTTGACTATGGGCCAAAACATGTTCAAATTTCAGTGAAGAGGTTTTAATTCAGCAAACTTTGGAAGGTTATTTGTAATTAAACTTTACTTAAGTCGAATAGGTTTGAAGTAAAAAGCTTTTTTTGAAACGATCTAGGGGGGCAACTTAAAATAGAGTTAAAAGGACATTCAGGTTGAAAAAATATTTGCTCGGTTTTCTCTCAAAAAATTTTCCCAGATCTGAAGTCTTACGTCTTCAACTTTGAGCTTTCTACGACTTTCTGTTCCCAATATATGGCAGCATAGATTTCCCCTTTTACAGGCTTTTTCCTCTTAGAAATTTTTGCCAGGTTTGTCAACTACAAACAAAATTTCAAAAAGTTACCACATGTTAGTTACTCTCAATAAGTGTTTTCAGTGGTGTTGTTGTCAAAACAAAGTAAATGGTCATAATGGTAAATTAGCTGCTTTTTCAAATGAATTCAAGCCAGCTTTCACAAAAGGTAATCTTCTGTCACAATACTGACAAAATGGCGACGCTGAAGTAAGAGGAAAATTGTTAACTTTGAACTGCAATATCTTGAAAATTGGAAGACGTAGAAAGTTCTAATTTGGTAAGAAAGCATTTTAGACTTTTCTCAACATTTTGTTCAACAGTGGAAACCTTAACTTGAATGCCTCTTTAAATTTGCTGGCACATTGTTTGAATTTAGAGTACAACATGGATTACAGTTTCAATACTTGGCTATTTGATCAAATCACTAAAAGTAGGCAGCGTATTTAACGGCTTGTACCTTACGTTAACGATTAAAAATAGGTTTGACGAATCATTTCGCGACAAATGTCGCCAGATGAGCGGACGCATTAAACGTCTACGTATATTAAGACTGCTGAAAGCCTTTAAATCAAAAGATTGTAATTAAATCAAGATTAATTGGAGTTTAATGCACTTTCTCTACGCTTGCAGTAACGCATTATATTCCTATTGAAGTATTTAATGTAAACGGTTAATGCGTACATAGCAGATTAATTCTCCTGCCATTTCAACTCTCTACTTTAGATAATTGATATTATGCGGCCTCGCATGAATTTGAAAAAGAAATCAATAATAACCGACGAGAATTTGCAGCTTGAAGATAAATCAAATTCAATTTATCCTGATTTTCTGGAAAAAGACCCTAATGGTCTTTAAAATACCAGTGCCAGAATACTGCAAATTTTTCACCTCAAGGTTTTGTTTTGTTACCATGCACTTGCGTTTCAGGAATGAAAAGTTTACTGAAAATATCCGAAACAAAAAGTTTACCGATCAACACTCAAATTAGATTACATTGTTTTGAGCAATAATTAGCAATTCATACAGCATTGATTTTGTTCATAGCGTCTCAGGTTGAGCATAAATCAGTGTTTCTCAACCGTGGCTCTTGGTTACCCTCTCTACGGCTCTGATTAACTTTTGAAAGTGAATCTGTTTTGCGCTATTTATGTAAATTTTATTGAACCATTTTTCATTTCAATAGTAAAACCATTACTACTGAAGCAATAAATTTGGTTAAATTCTTATTGTTTGGTTATGAGCATTCTTTAGCCAACAGACGAGGATAACATTACGCAGTTCTGTTTGGAAGTTACTGGATGTTAGTGTTAGCACATTAGCTTGGTTTCTTAGCTTCGTTCTCATTCTCAATTAAAAGTTTTTTTCTTACTTATTCAAAACGGATAAGAGGGAGACCTAACTTGATCTTTCGATAGGTAGTAGGACTAAAGTTGTAAAATACTAGGCTAATGTAGTAGCAAAATTAAAGGGGTCTAAAAAGAGCTGAACAGTGAACCGCCGTACAACCTGTAAAACTGAACATGGGGAAATTTTGTAATTTTTCAGCAAAGCTTACCGTTTTAGCCCCATTAGAATCACAATTTGCACGTTTTTAGGGCCATTTGAAAAAAAACTAAATTTCGAAAGTCTTAACATAATGAAATTGCCCAGCCCCTTCAGCCCCCCTTTACTTACAGGTCAAGTCCAAAAACATTTAAACGCTTGTATTTTGGGGTAAATGTTCTAAGTGACTAGACCTGGCTGCGTGACTGGGAATGAAGCCCCTTTAGCTAGGTCACTGAAACTTAAATATGCATGCTTTTAAACTTAAGTTTGAACTTGAACAGGAAGTAAGGGAGCTGAAGAAGCTGATAAATTTATTTCTGTCAAAAGGTTTCCAAAAACTAGCATTTAGTTCTTTTAGTTTCAGATGGCTCTACAAATGTGCAAAATGCCATCTAAATTGGTTAATCTGGCAATTTTTTCGAAAAATTATAAAAATTACCCAGCCGCTGGGGGCACCGCCCCCAGACCCCCGTCTATGTGAGCCACAGACAAGTTTTAGTCTTAAGTTCAAGTCCCCCCCGCAGCAAAATCCCGTTCGACACCTGCGCTGATGCTGTAATGTTGATTTTTTTTAAAATTATGTGATATTTAGTTTTTGCTTTCAGCTTAGCTCAGAGCCGTGATGAAGCTAACTACTATGGGCCGGTAAAGTGTCTCAAATGACTTAAAAAATAAAAACTTGCAGCAGTTGCACTAAACTTATTGAAAATTTTCGTTTATTTGAGTACGGCTTTTTTCAACTTTGAGGTCTATAATTTGGCTCTTGACCAAAAAAAAGGTTGAGAACCACTAGCATAAATGCATGTAACGATGTAAAATAGGAATGGATTTTTAAAAGCAACTTATTTTTTTCTCCATTCCGAAACAAAATATACTTACCGGACAAATGAAACAATTGACAGACAATCTTTTTGTAAAATCTTAGTGTTTTGGATAATAATAATAATCAGCATTTGCAAGAATACAATGATTTTGTTTGTGTAGTGTCTGTACGTGCATTAGCGCTTGTCGAGTAAATACACAAAATTTTTAGAAGCGATATAATCCTATTGTCTGGCAAAAATAGAATCATTTATGTTATAAACACTATATTTTGCCATTTCGTCACGTGGAGTCATTCATTAGCTTCAACATAATTACAAAGGTTGTAACCTTAAACAAAACAGTCGAATTAAAACACGGAAGAATTCACGTTTAAAACCTTTTTCTAACCATTTAGAAAAGCAAAATGTGCTAGAACTTGTCGCATTAAAGAATTAATGTCATTTTTCCCAATTTTTTGGGTCATGAAAATTGTCTAATCCCTCAATTAAGTTTTGCACCAATAAATGCTAGAATCAGATTAAGTTAGATTATACTAATTCTGAGAGTCTAACCTTAAATTGTTTCAGTGGTAGTATTTAAACTAAATCAGATTTCCATTTAGCGTGTTATTGAGTATTACTTTGGGCACGAACTTTTTGTTTATTCTTCGTTTTGTTTACAAAATTATGATGAGGATTTATATTTAATCCAACAATTACAAAACCAAAGCGAAAAATTCTAAAATGAAATATCGTTTTGGATCTGAAGCATTAGGATAAAAGCAATCTTTCATTTGTCAAGTTTAAGTTTGCAGAATTAAAGTTTTGGCTTATAATCCTTTGAGCGGCTGAGAAATTACTTTCGACTCTCGTTTTAACTATTTTGGTGAACGATTAAATAAGATTAAAAGGCATTCAACGAACACCAGATTTTTTTTTTTTTTGAACATTTGTGCTCTTGTTTGGTTTCTTTTATCCAATTTCCATATTATCCTTATGGCTAAAGTTTTGGCATTTATTAGGGCAACTTTTTTGTTTATTTATTAAAATTATGTCCTATGAGCCCCAGTGCAATGATCTCAGGCTTAAGTAAGGCATGGAAGTGGGGCCTTGTCTGAAATGTAGAATTAAGAGAAACTTTTGTTATATTCTTTGATGACTTAAAACAATACGTTGTAAACTACTTCATGAAACTGTGTGAAGTATAGGGTGGCCATAAATGTCCAATCGCCCTTTTGTGGTTTCCCTATATGTACCGTACTGCATTATTGCTTACTATTCCAGTGGAAAATTTTTCTTGTTTGCCTGTACTGGTACACAAATAAACTAACACTGACTGATGGATTTTTCTGGCCTCTCTTCAAATATGCAGAAAACAAAAGCTTTTCTGAAAAGTTGTACTCCTTCGCGCCTTCTCTGTCGATATTGGCTTGATGCTCGGTACCGAGGTTGCTAAACATCACACAATACTTATGCTTCGCAAAATCCAATCGACTCTGGTTGCAAGCCAAATTAGTCATTCCGTTTTTAGTTATATTTGTTTCCTTAAAAGAAAGGCTTTGAGCAACTATTCCACTTGGTTATTAGTACGAAGGCTATTTTTAATTGCACATAATTAAGAGAGATAATCTCAATGAATGAATAGTGGGCTAAAACGATAGGATACAGAATGGCATTTCCTAAGGGCAAGGATTGATGCATCCGTGGCTTAATCTAATTAGGTTATCTGTGCTATTCGGCCTTTAAGCCGCTTATCATTAATTTTGTTTGTCATTGGAGCGGTTGGCATAGAGGATTAAATTAGCATTAGATCGACATTGGCTTGCGGAAACAATGGCTATTTGCAAAATGCTGAAACTGGAAATGGTAGAATTTCAATAAATAGACGAAAATAAACAAACACACGTACGGTACTCTTTTAGCTGAAAAAAAGGAAAAATTTAAGCTATTAAAATTTAATGTTGCGGAAGAATATGTTTGGTTGCTGACTGTCGTGCGTGTTAAAAAAACAAACAAAAACAATTATTAAAATAGGGATCTAACAAGTGCTTATAGTGTTGTTGACTTTTAGACGTCAAAAGTGAAAGCATTTTCTGAGATAATGACACCAGTACAGAGGTAAGAAGACAGAAATTTTTAAAGCATTTGTGTTTTTTTAAAAAAGTATTAATTCCCAATCCGTAAAAAAAACAAAATACCTTGCTTACAATTAAATCGCGTAAGGGATTTTTGGAATAAATTCGGTTTCATGTAAACATGTTCTAAGTTTAAAGTATACGCGCAAAACAGATTCAGGTCACGTGACAAGCGCTTTATTTTTCAATTTTCTTCTGCGGTAAGGTCTGCTTTTTTCTATCAGCGTTTCAATGAGTGGATTTAGGGCAAATATTAGATCTGTTTAATGCACAAATTTATTGCACCTTAAACACCGTATACTGACCAAAAGATCGATAGAAAAAGTGAACGGGTTTACAAGGAATTAAATATAACTTAAAACGCAAAATTGAGGATTAAAAAAGAATTTTTTAGCTTGATTATCTGACGAAAAATATTTGATAATCAGCGTGATTGAGCTACTTAATTTTTCTACGTTACCGACTTTGCTTTTCCCCATCTTTTATCGATTTATCCCCCCTCTTTTTGCATGCGGCAACACCCATTACGTTTTTGATGCGATGTAGAAAAAGGCAAGTGTATTTATAAATTGTTGAAGAGAGAGGAATGAAATTGTGACTTCGTATCGTTTGTCTGAAAAATAGAGTGACTATTACAGTAGGCTGAGGTTCAAGTTTAAGTCGAGTCAAGTTGCTGAGGTTATCGAGTGCTTATTGTAACTGTTATTATACATAGCTTTATTCGCCAACTTGCCTTGCCAGGAGGCAGAGAAGGGAACTATAAATGCATAAGCGTTTTTATGATGGAAGGCTTTATTTCACCGGAAATTTTTATCTACTTTTTTATTAATTCTGACTCAAATTTCCCCAAACTCAAATGTTTACTCTAAAACTACCTCCAAATCGAACCCTAGCTTAAAACCTAATCCTAACTCCTAAAAAAGCATATGAAAGAAGCACGGATGAATATTTCTCATTTTCGTTTTATTCTCTTTAACTTAAAAATTTTCGGTGAAATAGTCACTACCTATTATAATGGAAAATATACCTTACCAGAGTATGCAGTAGAGCGGTAATTTGGTAAAATTATCAACACTATTTAAAACAAAAAGATTATATAAACAAAATATAAAAGAGTTAAAGGCATAGCTTGATTGGAATACCTCTGGTATCTTTTTCTGCTTCGTCGCTTGAGAATTTGTAGTTCGACTATCTCAAGTGACAGGGCATATTTTCAAACAAGTATTAGATGGTGGTTCTCATCTAGCTATGTTTCTTCCATCTGATTTTGGTAAAGTGATGAAGTATATGATCTTGCGGAATTTGTTGTTTTACACCAAGTTTGCCAGCTGCAGTCGTTTTTTCTGCTCTATATCTCTTGATCACGAAAACTGCCGTAATTGCTATTACTGCACCATTTTTGTAGCTTAAAAATATGTTTCATTTTATCTGTTTAGACGATTATGCTGTTGCAGTAGTTAGAGATGAAAATGTTAAAAATATTTTTATATACGGTTGCATGTGTTCTTGCATCATCATTGCCAGTTTCAAAAGGCGATGAAGATTTGGTTTCCTATGAAGAGTATTGGCAAAATGCTTTGAATGCAGATGATCTTCCTACAAAGAGCATAGCAACCAGCACTGATGATATCCTCTCGACAGCTTTTCTAATAGTGACGGTGGTTGGTTTGTTGGCCAACACTGTTGTGTTTTTCGTTATTTTTTGCGGAAACGAAATTGGTGAGTTGATATACAAAAACTAATGTTGGACCATATTGGTTTGTTTTTTAGTTGCAAATTCCTTAAACGTTGCTCTTTGTAAAAGATTTGTAGCAATATTATTGATTATATAAAGTTTACATTTGACGTTTTTACAAATATTATCGGAGTTGAGAAAAAGTTACCTGCCGGCTTGAGGTTGAAAATTGTGAATCTTGACAAAAAATTGGCAGAGGTGGCAATGTATTGCTTTATAAGTAGCGCCGCTACCGCTGCTTGTCCCAAAAAGTAGTGTAGTGAAGCTACAATTACTTGTAACTGGTATATAAAAGTAGCGGCACTGCCGCTAATCAAAAAGCAGCGGCGCTAAAGTTGCGCGTTACTGTTTGTATCTCTGGATATTGGACAAGTATATGAATCTCAGCTTCCAATCCAGTTTCCAGCACTAAAACTTTTATATATCCCTGCTTAGCCTTATTGTCGTTTTTATCATAGGTTGGCATTGAATGAAAATTTTTGGTTTAAGCTCTAACAAAGCAAATAATGATTATAAACACAATGAGATAAGATTATGTAAAATTTTTCCATCTTGCAAGCTGATGGAAACACTGGCAAGTCAATTCTATAGTGCTGATTGCATGGTCAAAGAATGTTATGCTCTTTATGTGTTGAAAAACTCGACAAAATATATCACTACATGTAATGCTTATTATAGTTTAGATCCTCCGTAATGAAATTATATGCACATCATACGCTACATGAACGGTATTTTCCAAAATTTTTTACAAAAAATTATGATAATTATAGATGAAAATCGCGATAAGATTCATTAGAGAAAGAACTATGTCCTTCGATTTTGCCTGTTCTCATTATTTTTATTTATTTGTTATTTTCTTGAAAAGCAATGATTGGCCCATTATTGACCTTGGAGAAATTGTTTGTTGATTTTTTATTGTTATCTAACGATTTTCAATGTGATTTTGTATTTTTGTGACCATAAATGCTTGGATTTTTTGTTTTTTAATTGTGAGCTCATTTTATGTTACTAATAAAACCAGATTCTGGATGACAAAATAATGTCATCCAACAACAAAACGTATCATCAACACACATACCATTAACACTGCATTGAGTATTTTTTGTAGATTACGGTAATTTTTTGATAGTTTTAAATCCTTTATTGCTGTAGTCGAAGAGTATTTATCGTCACCAAACTTAATGAATTTTTTTTATTCTAGTCAACTATTTATTTAGCTACCCTTTTTTTTTTAGGTGAATTAAACCCGATAATTTATTTTCAGCCAAAACCGTTACCGCTTTGTACGTGCTTCAGCTGGCAATTGCGGATAGTGTTTTTCTTGTTGCTCTCTTGTTTTTTGCAATGCAACAATTGAATTACGAATGGGCATTCGGAGAAGGTACAGTGTGCATCTATCTGTTCCTAATGTCGTTTGGTTAAATGAGGACAGCAGGCAAAATTAATGGGGAGTTTAAAATTAGTGCATATTGCATTAGCTACAGGCTTTAATATTTAATTTGTAAAATTTGTTGAAAAAAATGCTGTTATTCATGTACTCATTCTCATACTGTACAGTATAAAGAGATGCAGCTCGAAATCCGTTTTATTCAAGAAATGGGAACTACTTGAGATGATAAAGAAGTATACCAAACTTTGCTTCACAACTCCCTTAGCATCTGCGAAAATAAATTTAATCCGTTTGACTGCGTACTATTGGCAACCATGCGATTTGAAATTTCGTGACATCAAAAAAGGATGACTTTGAAAATTTTTTTGTAGAATTTGGAACATCGCGTTGCTTATTCTGCAAGAATTTTTTCAAAGTCATCCTTTTCTGATGTCACAAAAGCTCGAAACGCAGGGTTGCCAATGGTACGGATTACGGAGTCAAACTCACTAAATCTATATTTTTGCGGATAATGGGAATAGTAGAACAAAGTTTAGGGCACCTCTTTATTATTACCTCAAGTAGTTCTCATTTCTTCAATAAAACAGGCCTCTACCCGTATCTACTTATTACATCAAAAGAATTGTTTTGACGGATAAATTCATGTAATAGATTATATCATAATGCTTCTAAATAGTTTTACCTTATCGGCTTTTTTTCTGAAGTTCAAAACTTTACTGCCTGCAGTTTTTAACTGTGTGCAAAATATTGAATGTTTATACTTCAAATATCGATTCACGCTGAAGAATGGTCATTAAAAAGTATCACTTATGCCTGCAAAAGACGTCAGTGGTCTTGATGTGACGTTATTAGCTAAAAGCTTCCCTGACAGCTGAAAATATTTGAGAAATCACAGCAATTAATGATTGCGTCTTATACATTCATTACCTCATTCAATTAAGCCACGTTGGTATTCGGAAGTCAAGGTTCTAAAATTTGTCGATTTTATATTTTATGGTGTTTTCGATTCTGTGTATGAGACGCCAATAAGTGTATACCCATAATTGCGGTATTTTTAGTATTTTTTATCTGTATAATGAATAGTCACTCAGTTATTAAATAGTTACTACATTTATCAAATATACAAAAAAGTGAAACGATTAAATAGTGACTATTTATTACATACATAAAATATAATAAACGTAAAAAATTACCGCAAAAATGAGAATGCTCTTTGACGCCCCATATCCAGGACCTAAACGTGTCGCGTTTTGTGAACCTATACAAAATTTTTCATCGACTTTTTTCAAAGACATGGGAAGCGCGGGACAGATCTTACGGGAAGGGGAGGAGGTGCTGAGGAACCATCAAAAAATTGATTTATTGATATCAATTTAATTTTTGATCCAATTTTGAGGCCAAAACCTGCAGACATTTTTTAGTTGTACTTGTTTTGGGGGGAGGGGGCAGAACAAATGCTACCATTACCCCCGCTTAACACGGCTTTACTTGCATGTGAGGGTTAAGTCGTCTTTTATGTTACTGAAGAACTTAATTTAACAACATGCTGCATACAGTATAACAAGCTAAGAGCTCCATAACATTTTACAGCAATGTGCGTTATTTGTCAAACAATCAAGAACATGAATTACTACGCTGGTATTTTCTTCCTAACAGCAATGAGTATTGATCGGTATATAGCAGTGGCTTACAGCACGAAAGCGCATAAGGTAAATGTTAAACCGTGCGTGAACCATTTTATTTTTAATGAATTTCCAAAAAAATGTGAGATGATGTTTAGGTATTACCAATTACTTCTTCTATTTTAAAGATTGATACTGTTGTTGTTTTCGTGATTTAATTAAAGAATATTGAAAACATTATTGCACGTTTACGGTAATTAATTATTGATTAAATGCTTTCATCTTCAATTTGTATTTTTGAAAGCGATATTTTCGTATGTGCATTAGAAAACAAACTGAAAAATGTTTTGATATTTTTTTTTGAGAGCTTTACATCGTAAAGTTCAAAATCATAAATAGTTTGCAGCATTTTACAAAAAATTAAAGCACATTTGAAAACGAATTCATGTTTACAGCTTAATCTTTGTGATTCATACAGGTAAAATGCACCAGTAATTACAAGCTTATTTTTACAAAAGCATCATTCATATCAGTTAGTTGTGTACATTATAAGTCCGTAACACAACTTCCACAAAGTCACAAAAAAAAAAAATAGTGGCGGTCTAGGAATAGTGGCGCCTAGCAAAATTGTTACAGCACTTTATCATAACAAAATGATGGAATAATTTCATGCATTGAGATTCTGTAATTACAATTGTCTCATACTATTGAACGCAACAGTAGCTAGAGATTTTTTAGGAATCTCTGTGAATACGCTTTGGAGTAGTCTTCCGAGACAAGGTAAAGGTTATGAAACTTACAGTCAGTGACTTTTTACATGAAGTTTTGCAATGGTGCTGATAAAATGCTTTAACTCATTTTCGTTATAGATATTGGCCATTGCCATAGCGGTAGGAGGGGGGATGGAGGGGCGGTCGCCCCCCCATTTGGTTCTAAACGTCGAAAATTCGGGCAAATAGTTTTTTTATTCGGACAAACACTGTGAGACAAAACAGATCAAACCTAATGACTTGTTAACTCGCAACTTATGATTTTGTTTTGCTTAAAATTGCATTGACTATTTTGCCACCAGCGGCTAAATAAGCCTAAACGCTGTGTTTACCCGTTTGTGGCAAAATAGGCATAATTAATATTTTACCACTAGGGCAGAGCTCGAAATTAACGCTTGCTCGCTTGTCCGAGGCAAGCTGAAATTGCCTCGGGCTAGTTATTTTCGGCTTAACTTGCCCGACGGGCAATCTAACAAAATACAACGTTTCAAACAAGATTATTTAGAAGCGCAATTTAGGTCCGCTTTTGTTGCAATGAAATAAAATGTAAGTAGAAAAAGCTGTAAGTTGCTTGCGTTATTTTAGTTAGCACTATTTGAAATCATCACAACTACCACTTTGTTTAATCGTGCGACCACTATTAATCGCAACTAACACTCCTTTAATCGGACGCAGATTTTTCGATACTCAGACTTGTTAAGCAAGTTTTTTCCACAAAATGCAACGTTTTTTTTGTTTTCTAAAAAAGTTTACTTACGCTTGCCGCATTAACCGCTGTTTCAGATATAACAAGAGCTACCCCGCGCTGCCTGAAGACAAAAATTCAAGAATTTTGCAGTTTTTTTGTTATGATTATTTTGAAGATCGTTTAGGTCCTATAACTTTTGCAAAAAATTTCGGCTTTCTAGCTGGTGTAGTTTCCAAAATATTCTCGATTGAAAATGCGGCTTATAACAAAACCCCAAAATTAATCAATGTCGTTGTAACGTAATAATTAAAATAATAATAATCCAAAAATCAATTTTCGCGTAATGCATGATTGGGAAAAGTTACTTAACATAAAATCGCACACAAAAACTTGATTCTAATACTCGTATTATGTAAATTCAGAGTTTTTGCCAAAAAGTACAATTTACGGATTTTTTTAAAAGTTAACCTCAAAACTTATTGTACCTATTTTTTTTCGGGCAAGTTGAAATTTCCTCGGGCAAGCAGACATTTGATATCACATGCCCGACGGGCAAGTTGTTGAAAAAGTTAATTTCGACCCCTGTACTGGGGTCACTCTCACCTTCATAGTCCAGTGGTACAATTAGTGTGACAGGTATGATTGCACATTGCAGTCGTGGTTTTAGGCAGTCATACGGCTCAGTTATGAACAAAACTTCCAACAGGATTTTGGCTGGATGAGTTGCTGACAGTTGTCTTGTTGAAATGTTGAAAGGTAGGCTACTGGTGGGGTAGGCGATGAATCGATTGTTACATTTCTGAGTTAAAATTTTGTATTCTTCGGGTTAGGTCTACGGTTTTTATATGTTATTTTTAGTGTTGAGATAAGGGCTATTTTGCGTAGGTGGGCAAGTTAATGCAAAACGTTAGCTTCGTTAACCAATAGTCCATTAACAAACTTCATACCTCCGTTAACGTTAATCCGTTATTTTCAGCTTTAATTAACGGAAGTTAATGAAGTCTGTTATTTCGTTAACACTTTGAGTATAATTTATATTTCTTTTCATTCACGCACTTCTAGAACGCGTAATGACACTGTTGAGCTGATTGTAAGAAAATATTTATTGCTCTGGTGGTCTTTTTGTGCTCTGGAAATTACATTTTACAGTTTAATCTAATTTCAAGATAAAAATAAGTTCAAATGCACTAACGAAGCTGCGATCGGAAAATCTATGGAAATTGCGAACAGCGATAATTAATAGACCTATGAGGCTGCAGCTTATTATTTGCCACAAAAAAGAACTCCTTCCTTCGCTTTCTTCTATAAAACGCGTGCTAATGCGCTACAAGTGTTACCAGAGCAAACTAGTTTGTACCGGTACGATGAATGAATGGTACAAGATATTAACGATAAAAACCTTAACGGAAGTTAACAGAACTTAACGGAAGTTAATTTAGTCCGTTAACATGAAAAAACTTTTTAACGGATTAACGAGTTAAAGAAAAAGTTAGCTTCGTAACGGACTTGGGCCACCTATGCTATTTTGTTGGGGTTGAAATTAGGACAAACTTGGGTTTTAGATTTGAGATGCATTTTTGATTTTAGGGCAGAGTAGTTGGAAATGAGCTTAACATGAAAATGAAATAGCCTACCTAATGCTGAAGTATTTTAGCCGGTGGTAGAGAGACTACCGTAGGTCCGTAGCGAGAAGTTCAGAGTTGTTGTGGGAAACCAGGCAGCAAAATACCGGTTGGCCTATATAGTGTAGGCCTACCTACAGGACAGGTTATAAAACTACTGGTATCGGTAAAAAAACTGAAATGTTTTAAAGCAAAAAGATCCTAACAATTAGAGATGATTAATGATCAGAAGTATCAAATTTTGATCAGTATCAAAGTATCAAATGCCCAAGTGCTCATTACTTGGCATTGCAATTTTAGCTGATTGGATAACTCTGGCTACAAGACGATTCTTAATTTTTATTTCTTGAGAAAAATTCATTATCTGAATATTGTTTCATATTCAGCAGGTTTTTTTTGTGAATGCCAACTCATTTACTATAGTTTTATTTAGCATGCACTGATGTAATTTATATCGGCCAGTTGGTCGAGCGGTAACGCGTTCGTCTCTGGAGCGGGAGATCTGAAGTTCATATCTCAAGCCGGTCAAATAGGACGCAGTATTGCCAGCGGCTCGCCACCGCTGCGACATTTCTTCGAAAGAAGCTGTGTTGTCCGAGCGCGATGACGCGGAGATGGGCGCGGCCAAGCCGGTCAAATAGGACGCAGTATTGCCAGCGGCTCGCCACCGCTGCGACATTTCTTCGAAAGAAGCTGTGTTGTCCGAGCGCAATGACGCGGAGATGGGCGCGGCCAACTCGTTACATGTTTTGGCGTATTACAGCGAGTATAACGAAAGATTTGATTTTGATTTGATTGATATAATTTATTAAATACTGCATGATTCTCCGAAAATTGAATCAAAACACTTTCATCTTGTCAAATGTCACAAAAAGGGTTGAATCGTAAAAAAGATTCATTACTGAATTGGTTCCAATAAACCCACTACGCATAGTACTTGGGCAAGTAAACAAATATTCGGGCAATTTTGTTTTTGCCCCCCCAAACTGTATCAGTCTTCTACGGCTATGGCTATTGCAATCACGAATACTATTACCAAGCAACAGTTTTCATACCAACCGTGATATTTTTAAGGAGTGGTTATTTCACCAAAAATTTTTAAGTACAAAAGAATAAAACAAAATTGAGGAATAATCAGCCGCACATTTTTCATTTTACTGTATTTTACACATGGTATTTGACCAATGCATTTTACACGGGGGGGGGCATTTTTGCCCCCCTACCCAATTCCTAAATCAAACGTCATGATAACACCAAATTTGGCATGCGGGTTGGTGTTCACCATTTAAGTTGATGACGTCATTGTCGTGACGTCGCGGATATATTTTTGAAAATGATGTCATTTTTTGCGATGGCGTCACAGGCGGTTCAAATTGTGTACATAGGTTTGTTTTTTCATAAGCAAAAGACAGTATCCAAAGTCTTAGAGGCACAATCAAGCCTATGATTTGCAGCCTAAGACATACTGCTTTGAAATCGACATTCGTCTTTTATTTCTCGTCGGTGCAGCTATAGGACTACAGGTATGAACATGAGCGTAGAAAAGCAAAGAATCTCAAATTAACCACATCATAACAGAATATAATTTTTTTTGTGAAAATATTAAGTAATCACAATCTTGCTGCAAGAGATATACGTCTAGCTTAATTCAAAATAATTTGCAAAAGCATATCTTAGACAGCTGTTTCGCCCAATCTCATGGCTCTTCAGTAAGGCTGGCAAGGCCAAAATGACAAATATCACCAATGATAAAAATCTTCAAAACATATATATTCACCAATTTATCTATGAATGAATAAATCTTTACCAATTATTTTATATTACATAAATCTTTACCAATTATTTTATATTACATAAATCTTTACCAATTATTTTATATTACATAAACCTTCACCCATCACTAATTTCAGCCAAACTAAGGAAATCTTAGCTGAGAAATCTTTACCCAGTAAAACCAAAGGCTATTAATTCAATCTTTGCCGAATGAAACAATATGCTATAAATCAAATTTTTATTCTCAGAAAGCCACTATTTTTTTATTTTGTGACTTCATGGAAGTTGTGTTACGGTTTGTTTTTTGATATTGAATCATAAAATGCCGAAGTCTAGTTAGTTACGTCACAAAAACATCTTATGACGTCATTTTAAATAAGTATTAGCCACAAAATGCTCAGATTTCGGAAAGTGGCTTCGGAAAACCTCAAAAATCGAGAAACTTCCCGTTACGTTAGCAACTTCAAATTTTCAGGAGTTATTTGTAATGAATTTTGACTCAAAGTCGAGTTAATTCGAATTAAAACTTGTTTATGATTAAAATTCGAGAGAGAGGAAATGCCCCCTATGTAAAATAAGGTTAAGGGTTATAAAATTAGGATTTGAGTAAGGGTTAGGGTTAGGTTTGGGGGTAGTTTTAGAGTAAGAACTGAAGTTTGGGTGTGGTTTGGGTTATATTTGAGTCAAAATTAACGAAAAAGTGGATCAAAATTTCCAGTAAAATAGTCTCCTCCTATTTTTTATGACAAAATGGTTTTGATTTTTTTTCATGAACACCATGCAAAACCATAAGTAAAAAGGTGGAGTATATACTGTATCGTATTATTACAAAAGTTAATAATATGTATTACCGGTACTAGTTTCGCACTCAGCAAAGAGCTCGGTGGTCCTGTGTCGGAGTATGGGTTGCTTCAGCGTTAATCTCTCTACCTGCAATGCTGTACTCCAAGCTTGAAAACATTCACGGCAACGAATTATGCAGAATCGTATATCCTGGATACAAATCTTTCAATTCCAGCAAGTTCCGATTGACGTAAGAATAATTGTTTGTTTTTGAAGTAGAAGTTTAAGCCAAATACTAGAAATTTTGTCGAAAGCAATCTAAGCACTTTTCAATGGTCTTCAGATTGCACGCTTTCAGCCCCGAGCTTGCCCCTGAAATGGATACTGCATATGAGGTGCTTTTTCGAAGGAGTACTTTTACTCAGTAGTGTAGCCAGGGGGGCTATAGCCCCCCCCCATTGGCATGTCGACCAAAATGAAGAATGAGAAAAACAATACGTTTTTAGTACTTTTGAGACTGTTTTATGTACTGGAGTGGACTAAATAGTGATTTAAAACATCTTTTGAAGCATATATTCAGGGGGGGGACTAATTTGTCAAAAATAAAACTAACAAATAAATGAAAACTTTGAAAAATGGTCAAAAATAAGCAATCAAATTTGATCGCAAGTGTAAAAATGCTAAACATGAGGTGTCATCAACAAATATACTATAAACTAAGGAATACGGGGGGCTATTCAGTATTATTTAATTACCAATCATTTCTCTCAAATCTCTTTTCATTAGCCCCGCAATTATTTTTCTCTATAAACTATATACGAAATAGATTACTCCGTGTGAGTTTTATTGAACTATTCAATTGTATAATTTACCAGAATCTAAACAAGAAAACTAACATTTTACCATTAGCTACCTTCTAAATAGCCCATTTATGCCGCCAGTTTAATCATGTTTGCACTTCCAATTTCTAAGCCACGTTTTAAAAGCATCATTTTTTAATCAAAATAGCCGTAAAATGAAGTTATTTTTGCAAAAAAATGCAAAATTTTCGAGCGCTGGGGGCTCCTCCCCCACACCCCAAAACAGCCCCCCCATTGCGAATTTCTGGCTACGCGCCTGCTTTTACTAGGAACCCCATAGCAAATTACCTGCTGCTTTATACGGTCTTAGAAATCATCTGGGGGTATCCTTCGAAAAGACTTCGAAAAAGAAGCGCTGATGATTTTTTGTATCGGTGAAACCACGGCCCTTGGTGAAACCGTTTTAGCGTTTTTAACCTTCCGTAATTTATGTCGCTGTAAGCTATACTTCATGCAACTGAATATTATTACTATTAGCAAACCAAAACGTCTTTTTAGAATCGAGGAGACAGGAGAGAGTTTTGGGTTGACCCATGTCAACATTTCTTTCCAAGATTCAATTTCAAGCTTCTCTTTGCTTGAACAGTTCTTCAATGAAACTTCGTGGAACGTTACCAATGAGTTTTATGAGGACCCAACTGAGAAGTATCAACCTCATAAATGCTGGTTTGAAAACGAACCTTTAAGCTTTTACGTCATGGAGTCGTTAAAATTCGTCATTGGTTTCATAATTCCCTTTGCAATTATTAGTAAGTTTGTTTTTTTGTTTTTCGCTTATAGTTAAACATATTATATTGCTTTGCTGCGCAGTTAAAGTCGATACACCAGTAACGTAGATTAACTTTAATTCACGGAAAATCACTTTTTCATGTTTTACACCGTTAACTTATTATAATGTAGAACAATCTTATTGAAAAAATTATAGTCTCATGTATTAAATGGAATAATGTTTAAAATCAATCTTGACTATTGTTTTTTTAATAAGATCTTCCATATCTTTCGCGAATGTTCCGAAGTTATTAGAAGATCAAATTAAATCTTTTATTATACTCTCTGTATAATGCCTAAACGTGTAACGAGTTTGCGGGACCCATCTCCGCGTCATTGCATCTGAGAAGCGCAGCTTCATTCGAAGAAATGTTTCAGCTGTGGCGAGCCGTCGACAACACTGTGTGCGATTTCACCAACTCGAGATTTGGGCCTCAGATGTCCCATTCCAGAGGAGAACGTGTTACCGTTATTAGAAGATAATAAACTGAATTAGCAAGTTCAGCGTTCTAACCCGTATACTAACTTAGCGGGCCATTAGTTGTCCAAACTTTTCCCGTATCCGCGGATTTTTGTTAAAACCAACCAATCAGCGTATTTTTGAATGTTTTAGTTAAAAATTGGGATTCATGAGAAACTAGTATCTCTGCCCATAACTAGCTAATTTGATATAATGGTTGTTTGGTTAGCTGCAAATTAATTACAAAAATTGCGGTAAGAATATTATACTATTGTATAATGCTTTAGGCCCGGCGCCAGGATAGCGTGACTGGGGGGGCAGAAATAAATTTTGGGGGGGCACGAGAAGTCTATTTTGTGTAAATTCGAAAGGGGCACGGGGGCACAAGAAATTTATTCCTGTCTGGATCAAAGGGTGGAAACAGGTGACCTCCAAAAAAAAAAAAAAAAGGTCTTCACTGAAATTTCAAGGGATTCAAGTGAAAAATTCAAAATCACTGAAAAATTCAAGTGATTTTTCCGGCCGAAAACAGGTGACCTCCTAAAAAAAAAAGGTCTCCACTGAAATTTCAACGGATTTTCCGGCCGAAATCGGAATTTCAAGTAGTTTTTCTAATTTCAAGTCCACAAAAAACACTAATTTGTGCTCCAAAGCCCCGAACCTATTAATTTCTTCGGGGCACAGTCCTCGCTTGGGGGGGCACAATTTTCGTTTGGGAGGGGGCACAAGCAGTCAGTTGGGGGGCACGGCCCCGGTATGCCCCCCGTGGCACCGGGTCTGTAATGCTTGCATAAGCTGTTGTATTTTTAATAAAGTTGTCATATTCTTCAGAGACTCGCAGACTTGACAACTGAGTAATATTATATTAAGTTTGCTGCTTATTCCTTTGATTTTTAATGCAGACATTGCAAATTTAATGATTTTCTTTAATTAATTCACCCTTTTGTTGTTCAGAAATTATTTTTTTCCTAATTAGAAATAATAGGCCTCCAGTGAAATGCGTTTAAATATTTTGTAGAGCTAACAACAGCACGTTTCGGCTAGTTTTCCTTTAAACATTATCGATTCTATTCAGATAAAATGACACTTTATCTCAACAAAATTGGTTATCACAATAGAGATTTGTCGTAATTTCTGAAATTTTGTTTTCGTTGTTGCTTCAGTTTAACAAGAGAAGCAATGTATTATTAAACTAGTTGAATTATTCTTGAAATGAAATGGTCAGAACTACAGTAATTTAATAGTTCGCAGAGACATCACGTCTTACAATCCTACTTCTTTTGACAACACCTTAATGCTGTCTCCACATCTAAATGGGCAATCGTTTCAACCCCTAGAAACGCAGGTGCAGCGGAGCCCCCATACTTTTTGCGTTTTTCTGCTGAGAAGCAGACAAACTCATTGGTGTCATTCGGTATTTTTCATAGGTGGGCACAAATTCGCTAATTGTTAATCCGTTAAAAACGAAGCTAACTTTTTCTTTAACTCGTTAATTCGTTAAAAAGCTTTTTTGTGTTTACCGATAAAATTAACTTATGTTTAGTTTCATTAACTTACGTATAGGTTTTCATCGTTAATTTCTTGCACCATTCATTTACCGTATCGTTACAAACCAGTTTGCACTGGTAACACTTGTTGCGTATTAGCACTAGTTTTTATAGAAGGAAAACCGAAGAATGGAGCTCTTTTTTTGTGGCAAATTATAAGCTACTGCTTCATACTGTAAGTCCATTACTTATCGCTGTTCGCAATTGCCAAATATTTTCCGATCACAGCTTTGTTAGTGCATATATGAACCAATTTTTATCTTGAAATTAGATTAGACTGTAAAATGTAATTTCCAGAACACAAAATGACCACCACAGCAATAAATTTTTTCGTTCAATAAGCGCAACAGTGTCATTACGTGTTCTAGAAGCTAATGAATAAAAAGAAATTTAAATTACTCTGAAAATGTTGACGAATTAACGGAATTTATTAACTTTCGTTAATTGAAGCTGAAAATAATGAATTAACTTTAAGGGAGATATGAAATTTATTAACGGACTATTGATTAACGAAGCTAACGTTTTGCATTAACTTGCCCACCTATGATATTTTTTATCCCGGAAATTTTGTCTTCCAGAACGATAGATATCTTCAAAGCCAACAGAGCTAAAACAGAGTAAAATTTCCAAAGCATAAATTCAACTAATGTTGATAAACCTGAAAAACGCCATTAAAAAAAAGTAATTCATTCTAATTTGTTCATAGGTGGCAGCTATATTCAAATTATCCACAGATTAAGACAATCAGAAGAAAAGCTACCTCCACGGAATGGTACTCGAACTCATTTTATGCGGAAGCGAGTTACACGTATGGTATCCGCACTCGTCATCTGCTTTGGTGTGTGTTGGCTTCCGTACCACATTTTTAATTTTTTAATGTTTAAAGGTAAGTGTCAGTTTTTTTGTGTAACTAAAAAGTCCAAATCACAAAAGTTTTTCTGCTTTCTGATTTTTGCTGAAAAAATATCTAAGTTTATTGTTCCTAATTTGGTCTAAAATTTCAGAAAAAAAAACTGGTTTAAACCAAAATAAAATTTTTTGCAAAACAATAATTGCACAAAATACGTAGTAGTGACTTGGGTATAATTAAAAGCAAAACTTTTTGTTAACTGAGGACATAAAACTAAACAAAGAGCGATGGGTAAATTCTTATTGTGCAAAATGGTAAAATTAAGAGAAGTACAGTTTCATGCCTATCCGAACCTTAAGATAATGAAGTAAAAAACTGGTAACCTTTTTGAATTGCTTCGATACTTAGTGACATTGCAATGCCAGGATTTAGCATTTAGCAACAACCTTAGGAAAAAAATGTTGGATTTTTTACTTGCTTTGCACATTCCAGACCAATTCCCAATACGCCGTATGCAAAGTTCATAACCTCGAAAATTTCGAACAGAAATGTCAATGCTGCTTCAATTGCAAAAACACTAATTGCATGTTGGTTTTTGCAAGGGTATTGCTAGATCTCATGTGTTTTAGCGTATTTCATATTGATAGCGAAATTTACCTTGGTCAAAATAAATTTACTCAGTTTGTTGTGCTCTCCTACGCAATTGCGTATACAGAAAAGAATTTTTAAAACCTCTCAAAACTTGTACTAATAATATATTTCTTTGTCGGCGAGTAAATTTTCAAACTTCTTTGTCTTTAAAACTCAGATTTTGTTCGGAGGAATTAGTTGACTAAATAGTTGCACTATATCTGTTTGAATAAGATTTATAATGATGGTTTAAAGAATTTAACCTAAACGCCTCAATAAATATGCTCCACAGTACTATATTTGGCTGTATTGTTTTTAATTGAATTTGGGCACGCAGTATTACAGATACATTTCGTTAATTTTTTTTTTTCTTTTATCAACAAAAAATTGACCACTGTTTTTGCCACCATCAAGACGTATTTTATGGAAGCAATTGCTCAATAAATTAAAATATTTTACAGGTTTTTATCAACCACCACGAATCTGCTACGCCATCGAGTGTTTTGTAGTGGTTTTAGGGTACTCGAACTCCGCTTTCAATCCAATTCTATACACTTTTCTCGGACACGATTTTAAGCAAAGATTGAATAAAAGTCTCACCCGAACTCGAAGGCGTTTCAGCATCGGAAATAAATCCTTTGCGAGCGGAATATTTTTTCCTTTTCAAAGTCGAAAGAGTAGCCAAAGAGTAAGATATTCAAGAACTTTTAGCTTTAAGTTTGTGGATTATGACAGAAATATTTTGATAAATCTAAAGCAGAAACATAATGCGGTGAAGGGAAAGGATGAATTGTTGTGCTGGTTATTGTTCGAACATTTATTATCTTTTTTCGCTGAACAGCGCTATTTGTTAACTATTGAACACATTCGCACACTGTCCATTTCGATAAGTACTAAGTGACGAATCCACACCTTCTTAGGAGATACCGGTGGTCTCATGTTTCTGTGGATTTTTTCAAATTCTTGTCAGCTGCTTTTGTTACTTGCTTGATTCCACCAAGCAAAGATCGAAATCGCAAAGCGTCTTAACGTGACCAGGTGTGGATCAGATCAAGATTGTCAAATCAAATTTGTTATTATACTCGCTGTTTTACGCCGAAGCGTGTAAAGAGTTGGCGGGGCCCATTTCGGGCAATACAGCTCGCCCTTCGAAGAAACGTTGCAGCGGCGGCGAGCCGTTGCCAACACTGTGTTAGATTTTACCGGACCGAAAATTGAACCTCAGACCTATTACTCTGGAAAAGAACGCGTCACCGTGGTTTACCGCTCAACCAACTGATGAATTAAGCTTCTTTTTCTTTGCGGCAGCACAGTATATTACAACGACAAAAATAGGAAACAATTCAATGTATTGTACAGTACTGTACTATTCAATGTATTATACAAAAACAAATGATCATTTTTGCGTTTTTTTTTAGAGTCGATCCTCTTCCATGCGACCTACCAAATTTAATTACTTTCAAGTTCAGCAAAACAGCAGTAATACTTCTACCGCTGGGTGCTGCCCTGGAGACTGTACAATTCTGTTGACACGACAGCAAAACAGCAATAATGTAAAAAACATTCCGCTTTTGGAGGTAAAAACAAATAACAACCCTTTTTGGAAATGTAAACCTGCTGAAAAAAAACAAACAGGCAAGACGTTTAACTGATTGTAAAATACTGAGAAAACAAAAACGTATTGATTCATTTGAAAGAATTTGTATAAATAATTAATTTGCGAAGGTAAACAAAATATCAAAGCCTTTTTATGTAGCATATCAAATTTTTACTTGCGTTTTCATCATTTAAAAATAACTATGCAAACATGTTAATCAGCAAGTCGTCAACACATCGCTGCTGCGTTAAGTGTATCCGTAAGAAAATGTAGCTTCATCATTATACAGTTAATATTGTTGATTTTTTCTCGGATTTGGAAAATTCAATCTTTTTCGCGGCATTGAAATTATTAATGCAATATAGCTATTTTGCATTAATATCGCAGAAATATCAAGATGAGCAGTAATTAAGAGCAAACGAAAGGTTAAGAATGGCTTCGATTTATTGATACTCTGACTAAGTAATTTTTTGAAGGAGTAGCCCCAAATGAAAATTTTTGTTTCTTCCTTTCATACTTAACGGTTAAGATAGATTGCTGTTCTCCTATTCGACTGTTTTGCAAAGTTGATGGTGGCAAACCACCCTTAATTTTGATGACTAACTGATTTCGACCTTTACAAATATTTAAGCGTCAAGACTGGATCTTCTTAAAGTTTAAGATATGTGTTGTTGTTGTTGTTGTAGCGCATAGTTATCCTCCTGTCACCGGACAGCGTCAGACACTACATATTGGACGATTGGCGCTTTTTTCATTGCAATAACTACTTCGTGGATGGAGGAATCCGCACCTCCCTATACGAGTTTCCAGTGATCTAATGTTCTTGTAGATTTCTTCGAATTCTTGTCCACTGAGTTTGCTGCTTGTTCGAAGCCACTAAGCAGAGGCAATCATCGTAAAGCGTCTCATCCAAGGACGCAACAACGTGACCAGGGTGCGGGTTGAACCTAGATCATAGGATCAGGGTCGTTGTAAAACCGACGTCTTTACCATTTTGGTCACGCTGCCAACGGAACTCAGATCATGTGAACACGGTGGCTATTTCAGAACAATGAAGCTCAAGGTGTCTGAGCACGTACTGCAGCGTCTGATCATGATGTCATCTTCCTCACATTCGATGAGTCTTCTGCAAGATTAAAAAACAACAAAAAGCAGTGACGCTATAAGAAACCTTTTAAGCATTGTGAAAAACGCAACTATTCTGTACTGAAGTAGAAAGCCGATTCGGTCCACAATAGGTTCTTCAGCAATGAAATTCAAATTTAGATGATTCTAAAGGGCAAGAAGTAAGAATTAGCACAACAGACAAACGTCAAAAATTGAAAGCACTGTTTGATTCTTGCTTTTAGAGCAAAATTACTATTCTCTTCATTTCGACGCTGCATTCCCAAGAAATCCTTATACATTGGTTTCAAAACGTCATCATTATCTTATTGTAAAATACGATGTTGTTGTGTTCAAAAAGCTGGAAAAAAGCTTCACTGCTTAAAGTTGTTTAAATAAGCTGTTTTGAAGCTTTGGGCTTTACCACCGACTTCCGGAGGTTGTGGCTCTTCATGGAGTGCCCTTGTATGACCCTGGGATGTTGGGTATAGTGATCACAAAGCTGACAGTTGCCGTTTCCCCTTTCTTATAATTATCAAAGTCGAGCGGTAACGCGTTCGTCTCTGGAGCAGGAGGTCTGAGGTTCTAATCTCGGGCCGATCAAATCGGACACAGTGTTGCCAACGGCTCACCACCACTGCAACATTTCTTCGAGTGGAGCTGTGTTGCCCGGGCGCAATGACGCAGAAATGGGCGCCGCAAACTCGTTACACGCTTCGCGTAATACAACGAGTATAATAAAAGATTTGATTTGAAGAAACAATGCAGTTGCTTTCGTGATCACCTATAGTTTTCTCGTAAGTTAATTTTTGTCATGTTTCGATCAGCTTGTGAGTTGTGGCAAATTAAATTTTCTTTATTTTTGTGTGTTATTACAAATAGAATTTTCTTTATATTCGTGTGTTGTGACAAATGTTTTAAATTTATTTCGAGTTCTTATTTGAAGAAATTTTACTGATTGCTTGCATGTTGAACTGTAATTACTCGAATTTGATAAAATTGAGATTTAAACATCTACGATTATACGGAGCATATAGTTGTAAGTCTTGCCGGGCTTTACAGGTCGGATTCGGGCATAAGAATGACAAAATGTCGGGCTTAATTCCCGCTTTATACAGGCATTTACCTTGTGTTTTTGCCTAATAATTAAAATAACTTTAATTAGTCGTTTGCGTGCTATAATAAAATATAAAAATAAATAAAAGCTCTGGCCAGCAAACGTCAAAAAAAGTGGCCAGCAAAAAGTGCTATATAAAGAAGTGCTATATAAAAGTGCTATATAAAAGCTCTGGCCAGCAAACGTCAAAACATCACAACTCAATTATTAAAATAACTTTGCTGCATTGAATGACCACTTCGTTTAATCATCAATACAATTATAATTGCACAATTATTATTATTACATCTCCATTTATCAGCAATGCGTAGTTTTATTTTAACCGTATACGAGCAATGCAATAACCGTACTTAAACGTTACATCTAACCTAATTTTTAGGCTTTTTCAGGTCTGATTTGGCTTTAAATCATTTTTTTGACTCGGGCTTGTGTTTCCGGGCTGGGGCCGGGTTTGGACCTATACTTGTCGGCCTGTTTACAATTCTGATTTGGAATCACATGAAAACAAAATATTGTTCAGCAAACAGTGTGAACGTGAAGTATACTTTTAAATTATCAAATGTTGCAGTCTGATGGTTCAAATTAGTGAAGCGATACTTTGCAAATCGAGTTAGCAACCTTGTATTGCATCTTGTTGTGGGGATGTCAACTGTGCTGCAACTCGGCATCCACATTTTTTGATCAGACAAAGCATTATAGGTAAATTTTATTCTACGCTCGTGTTCATACCTGTAGTATACTAGCTATACTGACGAGAAATAAAAGGCGAATGTCGATTCCGAAACAGTATGTCTTAGGCTAATAATCAAAGATTTGATTGTGCTTCTAAGACTCTGGATATTATCTATTGCATATCATTAGTTTTCTCAGTACAATTGTTCTTAATAAATTTTATTGTTTTTGTAAACTTCATTTATCTACGATATTTAAAGGTCATACAAATAAACGTACACAGCATGAAATGTTTATAAACAAACAATGAACAATCCACAATAAAAACAACAATCTGACCGTTATGCTGAATCGAAGATATTCAATGATAGTTCGAAATTTTTAGATAATCGCTGTTTTTTTACCGCAATTTGCTTGTTTAAACCAAAGACATTCTGTATCCAAAGTAACAAAAGCGGGTGTGGTCTTTAGAAAAGGTGGAAAGACCGAAAATTGCTTTTTGGAGCAGACATAGAAACAATTTGTAAAATTCATAGGCGTAGCCAGGGGGCTCGGGGTGTAATATGATAAAAAGAACAACAAAGGATAGTGCTTCTTCAGTTTCTTTTAGCATTTTCGCGTACAATAGTTATTACCAATGATCTTAATTTTGGCGACCAGGGGGCCCGGGTCCCCTCAATTTAAATTTTTTCCAAACAAATAAAATGTATAACGCGGAAAAATTCGGGCTTTTTGTCACAAAGCTTGCAATCTCGGGCTCTCATTTAATCTTGTTGTAAACGTAATGCAATAATATGACTATGGTAATCCTATTGTACCAACTTTTAATAACACTCCTCTTCAACCCTCGACAGTTTTTACGCGACAAAATAGTCTTAAAAACAAAATTATCTAGGAGAAATGCTTATTAATCAATTTGTTGAATTATTGACTTTAAATCAAATTATTGACAATTGAATTGAACCTGGGCCCCTTGGTCGTATATGTGCTTCTAAAACTGGTTATTTTCTCGACAAAACAAAAATCTCCAAAGCTAATCTTTGAGTGAATTATAGTGTACTGCTAAAAATATTGCAGGATGCAATGCACCTTGCTTCCTCCCATTTGGGCCAGGTCACTTGCAAAAGCTAACCCAGAAATGTAACAGTTTAAACGCGTTTTTGGCTTGACTTGTCTTTAAGTAAAAGGTAGACTAAAAAATTTATATGTGATTGACAGAGGTGGAGTCGAGAACACAAGGCTCGAGGCCAAGGCCAAGGGCACAAAAAAAATCCAAGGCCAAGGACAGCCTTTCCGAAGACAGACACTCTCGAGGCCTAGGACAGGAATGCTCGAGGCCAAGACCAAGGACACAAGCGCAAGTGCTCTCCAAAAAAAAAAAGGTCTTCACAAAAATTTTTCAAGCGATCTCCACAAAAAAACGTTTTCCAAAAAATTTTTCAAGCGCTCCTCAAAATTTTAACAATTCAAAAAATAGTGCTGTCCTCGAGCCGAGGACAGGCCAATTTTCGAGGACTTGAGGCCAAGGCCAAGGACTTCAAAAGGTGTCCTCGAGGTCAAGGACGTCCTCGAGGACTCCACCTCTGGTGATTCAAATGGCATTAAAAGAGTTATTTTCCAAAAAATTATAAAAAATAGACATTTTTGGAAAACTTTTTACTTTTGGTTAAAGTCTTCCCTTTTTAACAATATCCTGATACCGAGTCAACCCAGGCCCGGGCTTTAGATCCTCCATTCTAGGATGTCTTTGTCACAAAAAAGTCCCTCTTTTTGAAAATTTCTGACGATAACTTTGCATGTGATTTGCGATGTGGGCCCCCAAACCAAAAATCCTGGCTACGCCTAATGAAAAGCTATTTCAAAATATGACCACGTCAAAAGATCTGTATGGGTATGCAAATAAATTGCTATTCATTTGTGGATTACTGAAAATTAATAGATTTTGTTTATCGGTGTTTCTTAAAATCTAACTTGTGGTTGAGTAAATGAGTAATATTTCAATGCGGAGAACAAACCTGTGACCAAAATATGAAACAAGCAAAGTGCAACACTATATTGAATATTTCGCGCAAGGTTGGAAAAATTATAATTGTAAAATTTTTTGGTGAAATAATCACTCCCAATTTGATAACTCATTTGAAAAAAATCTTTAAAAAATCAAGCTATGTTTTAAAATTTTTTCATTATAATTGTAAGTGAAATTGTAATTGAATTAGAATTACTCGAATAATTGTAATTGAAAATTTCGAGCTGCAATAGTAATTAAAGCTGAAGCAAGTAATTTTTCCAACCCTGGTTACGCGGTGCAAAAAAGTATGTCTTTCTCAAATAAATGGTCTAAAAATGAAAAAGTATTTAATATGTTGCGAAAGGATTTTATATCAAAAATGGGTTTATTCAATTCAAACTGAACTAAAATTTAATAATTATTTAATCACAAATAAGTTCATAATAATTATTGATACGATCACATTTGTACACTAGTTTTTTATCCATAAAATCAATCATTTCACCAATTCCTGCATATCGACGATGATATATCTTTTATGAACAGAAAGTAAACAAAAGTTTCAGGTACAAACCATGTACAAACAGAAACAATACAGCAATGGAAACGATTGCTAAAAAACTAGTAGAGCTACTGTGTAAGCATTGTAGCATATAGCTATTTCGACAATTGTTTTCGCGTTCAGAAACAATAAAATTCATGAAATGAAAGAGGCAGTGAATTAAATATACAGAAAAATGGAATAGAAGAACCTCACAACGAGATTTGTTCAAACTGTACTCTTTTGATCCTCTCATATAGAGCTCTAACCACTCCTCCCAAAAAGAAAAAAAGATTCTGTAAAATTAACTATGATTTTCCAAAAAGTGCAAAGTTTTCATCAAAATCCACTCAAAAAACATAAATGAAATACAACAATGAAGAATATATACGAAGAATGCAAAAAGCTTATCAAAAACTTTTGCAGAAAATAACAGACAAAGACTGAATAAAAAACAAAATAATAATAAGCTTAACAGGGCATTCAAGTCAAACTTATCCCTGGCTACCAAAATGCAAGGAAAAGCCAAAAACGCAATCTCACCAAATTTGGACTTTCTACGTCTTTCCGTTTTCAAGATCAGTTCGAAATTAACAATATTTTTCTTTTACTTCAGTGTTGCCATTTTGTCAGTATTTTGGCAGAAGATTATCTTTTGGAGAGCTGTCTCACATTTACTTGAAAAGCAGTTAATTTACAATTCTGACCCTTTACTTTACGTTGACAATAACTCTGTTGCAAAACACTCTTTGAGAATTAGGAACAAGTAGTAACTTTTTGAAATTTGATTTCTAATTGGCGAGCCTGGGAATACATTTCTAAGGGGAGATCTAAACTGCTTTATAGCTCGGGAACGAAAGGGTCGTAGATAGCTCAAATTAGGAGAAGTTAGTCTTTAAATCTGTCAAAATTTTTTTAGAATGAAACGAGCAAAAATTTTTCCGACTTCAATGCCCTTTTAATTACTGATACTGTACCAGCAAAAGCATTACAACCACAAAGTTGGTAGGGAATACAGACTATGAAATTATTTTTGCTGGAGTTGAAAAAGCAAGATGATAGCATATACTTTATTTATTATTATTATTTTTTTTGAAACGATTACTTCAACAATTAAAATTTTACCATTGAAAGAAGAGATTAGATCTGGAAAAAGCAGAGTAAAATAATCATCGCGCTTGCACTTTGCAATAACGTCAACATCAACATTATCTCCACAAACACTGTTCTAGACAAGGTTTACCCATATTTGAGTATTTACGTCTTGCGCATTGAACACTGTTCAACTGCGTGCTATGTTCAGGATGCAGCCATAGTTTCAGTACTAAACCGCTAGTACCATAATTTTTTGGAGTATTTATCGCAGACCAGTGTGGACACGCGTAAATTCAGTAATGTTTGATCTGCTTCCACAATCAGCCGACTGCTCATTCTGTAAGAAGAAAAAAACTAATTGAGGTTTAATTGAGATATCTACATTGCCTACATTGCCAGATTAAGGTCACTTCACACAATACAAATTTCATGACATTTTTGAGAAGAAACGAAATTGTTTGTTCTACTTGTTTTAAAAGTAGACGACATGGATCATTCCGTTTTGGCATACCGTTGCCATTTATCAACCATCTTCCATCTTTATGCAACATTAATGAGCTAACGTGAATCCTCAACTATCTCCAAACAAAATTTTATTATTTTTGGCATTTGTGCAAGATTTCCCTCTATACAGCAGCATCAGCTCTTATATTACGGTAATGTTTACTTTTACCTGCTCGGAGTTATGGCAAGAACCAGAGCAAGAATGCTCTTTCAGTTTTCTCATATCAATCATGGGAATTGTCAGCTTTGCTCGTTTGGTTTTGGTGCTGAACGTTTCCAAAAATACGTTGTCAGACCCCACAGAAGTATTGGTTTTGACACCTTTTCGAAATGTGACCATATTGGTCAGTTTTTTCGAAAAAGAATTCTAAAAAAATGCAACTTAATTTTTACAAGCAGAAAATAAAAATATGCTGTATTATTGAAACAGGATCTCTGTGTTTGCAGTGGATGAAGTGCAAACTGTACAAAATATATGGAACAAATTACCCATATATACTGTATATTCCTCGTGCAGTACAGTAAACAGCTTTCAATGGAGTTAAGAGAGTTAAACCGTAGCACAAACAAGTGAGTTCAAAAAATGTCTAAACTGAAGCCTTAATATTGCGCCCGTCTTTCATGCACACGACAACGCTTGCGAAGAATTCTCTTTTGAAATCTACTACATAAGCATAACGTTTGGCAACTCAATATTTGGATTAATTTTTGTTTTGAAATTTTTGAATCGAATAGTGGAACTTTTTGAGTTATGGTTTTGAAATCTTTTGGATTCAACGAAAACCTCATACTCATAACAAAAACAGATAAATTGCCAGCTTCAGCATAACGCTTTTACCCCGTGGTCGCTGTTGCTCCTCGTGTGATGATTCGTTGCAGAGGGCAAACTGCTTCTTCTCCATCTCCTCTTGGTCTGACTGACACTCTCCATGAAGCGCTCTTTGAAGTTATGTCCGAGAAACGTGTACAAAATCGGATTCAATGCGGAGTTAGAAAATGCCAAAGCAAGCACAAACTGCTCTATTCCAATGCAAGTCGACACATAAGCTTGAAAACCTATCACAACAAAAGAAATTGTTCATTTTTGCAAATTCTAGTAATTTTAAAAGGGTGTCTGAGACAAAATAGCAGATCTTGCTTGAGATAAACAATTTGGTTTTACATTTCAACGATCAGCTTCACTTAAGACGTAAGTGTCTTGTAAACGTGTTAATTCAATTTTAACCGATTAGTGGTCGAATATCTAACCGATCAATGGTAGAGTGGATAAAGCGTCTGCTACTGAAACGGTAGATACGGGTTCAATTCTCGGTCGGGTCAAATCAAAG
Organism: Trididemnum nubilum; assembly: GCA_963965965.1. Classification (NCBI taxonomy): domain Eukaryota; kingdom Metazoa; phylum Chordata; class Ascidiacea; order Aplousobranchia; family Didemnidae; genus Trididemnum; species Trididemnum nubilum. The sequence continues at coordinate 43,474,974 of OZ014472.1, forward strand.
ATAAAAAAAATTGGTATTCACAGCTTCACTGCTTGACGTTCAGCAACTAAAGGGACAGTGTGAAGCCTCCACCGTGTGTGGTAGGCAGGTGGACATGTGGCAGCTCGACTCGAAGATCGCAAGGTTGCTTAGCTGTCTCCTGGCTAAGGCAAACTGGTGAATACAGATGTTTACTTTGTAAAATGTTTGTCCACGGTTAAAAATCATTTAATTTTAGCAGCATTCTTTAATCGTAGTCTTACCGACTATTTTTGCCAGCATGTAAATGTGATATGGTAGCCAACATATTGCAAAGCATATGACCAATGCTGCCACCGTCCGGGTCACTCTCTTCCTAGTATTATGGCTGTTTTTTCGCGTCATACTCGAAACAGATGCTTCTCTCGAGCGCAAGTGCTTCAAGATCAAGATATAACTAATCGCTGTAAAAGCAAAGTTCATATTGAGGCTACGAGCAAAATAAGTTTGGAAAAATAATTTTAAGTCCGTGATAGATACCAATTAATTCAGTAAAGCTGTTTCGAGTTGTATTGATTTTTTTTTTAGTTATCGTTATCCTAGTTAAATAGTTCAAGTTATCAAAATATCGGTCTGTTGGTCAAGCGGTAACGCTGTCTTCTCTGGAGCGGAAAGTCTAATGTTCAAATCTCGGAGCGGTCAAATCGGACACGGTGTTGCCAACGGCTCGCTATCGCTGCGACGTTTCGTCTTTCGAGTCTGTGTTGCCCAGGCGCAGTAACGCGGAAATGGGCCGTCAAACTCGTTACACAATTTAGCGTAATATGGCGAATAATGAAGATTTGATTTTGAAGTTTCAAAATAACTCTTGAAAAGATGGAAACAGCGGGGAGTTGATGTTTGTAATCATCTTTGTGTGCGGCTCCCATCTATACTTTTAATGACTTTTATACCTTGCATGAATTTAACACTGATACTCACTTATGATTAGAAATGGTATGAGAAATGCAACAACAAAATTCACAACGATCCAGGTGGAATAAGCTTGTCCTTGAGCATCGTGGTCACACATGGGAAAATCGGTATTGTCTAAGTTGTTGGAGAAATTTTTTCCGTCCACAATCTTAACTATAAATGAAGATTAATGTTTCAATAGAAAATTTAACTAACTGGTGTTTTCAGATAGTGGTTTTCAATTTTTTTGTGTAACAAAAGTCTGTTGATTCTAGGTTGCATGACTTGGCAGCGTAAAAGGTTACAGTATAAAACAAAGCAAGTTATTAAAGTGAATTATGTCTGCGGCAAAACTTCAGATACTTTCATTGAATAGTAAGTAAATTAATTTGTGCTGTAAAATACGCGTTACTTACAATATTTGCAATGGAAGTTGATATCTTCTACTGCAGCAAACTGACTTACTCATTCCATCTGGGTATTCTTCCAAGAGCTCAGAATCTTCCTCTACAGCTGGATAACTTTGAAAATCATCAGCCAATGACGGAGCTCCCACACTGAACTCATCCACGCTGAAAAGATGATAACAATTTTTGCATCATAGCAATTGGGATTTTAAGGCTGGAATACACAAACATGGATTAATTTTAATCCGCGCATGAAAAGCAATATATGAGAAAATATTGGACAAATGGTCAGGAAACTCATTACAATTAATCATAAAGTACGAATTATGCTCGTAATTAAGCATGTGTTGTTTGTCGGCATGACAATAAAATATATTGATCATTCGTTAATGCGTATGAATTAGAAGCCCATCCTTTGTCCAATACATCAATAAAAAGCCTTAATTTGGAGTATCTATCCGCAAGCCTTAATCTATCCGCAAGACGTTACGTTAGGCTGGACCACTTTGACGGGCATCCGCAGTTTAGCTGCAAATGATAAAGGTTCGCTAAAAGTCTTTCCCAAATCATGAATACAAATTGCTAATTCGAAAATCGAACCGAAAGACAACAACTTTATTTGTTGTCAGCAACACAAAAGTGAAAAAAAATTGTTTTGCGTGATTCTTTTTGTTTTGCTTCATTGTATTTTTTCTTTATTCTTGAATTGAGTAAAATAAAACTTAAAAAAACTTCGATAAAACGAGATTTTTGTAGTTCGAGAACTTACTAAGACGGCCCGTTAACTTAACAGGTCAGCAACTACAATATCCTGCCAACGACGATAATTGTACTCACTAAACAATGACGTAGGCATCGTCTTCTACATAAGGCTCATAGCCTGGAAACTGAAGTCGACAAAATACATTTCCTTCAACCGCTTCCAATCTAGCATAGATCAAAACGGGCAAAGACATAGCCGCTGAAATTATCCACAAGATGATACAAGTGATAAATGCTTTTTTCTTCGAGCGAAGCTGCAACAATGCAAAAGAATTTCAAATGCAAAAACTTCTAAAAACGTACAAATTTTAAGAGATGCGAGTTTCAAATCTCGGGTCTGTCAAATCGGACGCAGTTGTCGCCAACGGCTCGCCAAAGCTGCGGCGTTTCTCCAAAGGAACTATGTTGCTTGGGCGCAACGGAGACGAACCGTGCCAACTAGTTATACGCTTCGGCGTCAAACAGCAAGATAATAAAGATTAGATAGGATTTAATTTGTAGTATGTATAATGAATGAGGCTAAATTAAATCTTTTATTATCTCGTGTATTACACCAATGCGTGTAACGATTCTACGGACCCTATCTCCGCGTCACTGCGCCCGGGCAAAATAGCTTCTTTCGAAGAAATGTTGCAGCATGATGAACTGTTGGCAACACTGTGTTTGACTTGACCGGCCCGAGATTTTGAATTTTTTACCTCCCGATCCAGAGACGCACGCGCTACGCCGCTCGACCAATTACAGCATAGTGTACGATAAAGCTGAGGGCACCTGACTTGAAAACTCACCGCTACCACGCAGTGATTATAACCCTGAAATTAGTTCAAAAAGAGTACACAAAATGCTTTATCATATTTTTGACAAAACGTTGTCGTTAACACGCTAATTTACGCATTGCCAACAAAGGAATGCGCTGTTGTTTTTTTAACCGGAAATGAACTGAGCAAATTAAATCATACCGGAAACGCGCAACAAAGGCAGCTTGTTAGCGGTATAGGAACAATTCATACTACTCTGACATCCCATGCATTGCGTAATGCTTTATTGTTTGCCTGAAATGTAACAATTAGGGCTTTGCAATAAATGAATGAGCAAGGGGTGTCCTCTAATTTTAATATTGCTGCTTTTGGTATTTTGTGTTCGCGGTATACCTCCAAGTTATTTTAAAGCTTAATTAGATACTGCAAAAAACAGTTTACTACATAATTGCATATTAGGCACACAAATCGACATCGTAACAACTCTTTTAAATTCGATACCTATGAGTAGGCATGCAGACTCGCAAATTCAGCAGTAATTTAACTGCTCAGTGCTACTGAAACGGTAGAGTCGGGTTCGAATCCCGGGTCAAACCGAAGTCTATGAAAATTGGTATTCACAGCTACCCTGCTTGACGTCCAGCAATTAAAGGAATAGTGTGAAGCCTCCATCGTGTGTGGTAGACAGGTGGGCAGGTGTCAGCTTGACTCGAAGACCAAAAGATCCATTTGCTGTCTCCTGGCTAAGGCAACTTGGCGAATCAATATGTAATTACAATTACAGCCGCTAGTTTTTTAAAAACATTATCCAATTAAAAGCCTTGCAAAAAATTTGGAAAAATCAGTTCTTGCACTTTATGATTGCAAGCAATCTCTTTCTATTGCAGGAAGTTTTGGCGACAATGTTTTTGAGCAAGCGGCAATTATGGAGAATCTGCAAAAGAGGACTTTCACCCAAAACTCTACCGGAAATTCAACGGAAGTCACGAATTTTTAGACCTTTGCTTTCTACAAGGAAAAATAATTGATCAGAAACCCTACGCCTTGCTGTTTACCGAGATGACCAACCGCACGCAAGCATTTGATCAAATTTAAACGTGTGAAAGGTCATTTTGCCCGGAACAAAGCATTAAAAGCGGAAATAGAATGCTCGACCAATATCCACGTTTGTTACATTTCACCACCAAGCACCGGATATACGCATGGTTGCACACCGATGAAAACACTTCCGCCACTGCTGAACACCAAGGTAATGAAAAAGTGACTTCAATGTTGGATTTTACAATTTCAAGAGGGCGGGCCGGTAAAAAAAACGAAACCATGATTTAACTTTTCCATCGAAAAAGGCGAGTTCGAGTTTATGTTCGCAACAAAGTTGTAAACGGGTCGACAAGTACCCGAACCGAAAACTTAAGTCCAAACCAGAAAAGTGATTTGAAGCCAAAAACAAGCACAAAATTAGGTTAGACCTAAAAAACTTTTATTTTTTTACTGTTCACAAAAAACACTTTATTTTCTACACTGGAAAATGATGCATTTTACTAAAGTGGCGTATATTTTTAGCACTATAGATTATACGATATTTCTTTGTTTTTCTTCCTGGTAACAAAAAAGACATTGAACAAGCTCGACGTCTTTCGTGGTCGACGTAGGTAATAATCCTCTTTTGCAGGTAATAATTAAAACAAAAAAAATAAATAAATAAAAAAAGACGTTTATTCTCTACCTACTTGTTTTACAGTGGTAAATATTACATTTACTGTTTTATGAATTAAATTTATTTATTTATTATTTTCGTTTTAGTTATTACCGGTAAAGTAAAATGCTTTTCCAATTTGTGCAAATTTTGCTGATTCATTTAATGTGGTTTAGTTGTACAATAGACTAATTTAAGTGCCAATTGTCAATATAAAGTGTCAGCTGATTCTCTAAAACAGTTAACCATCTTTTAACAAAAAATGTATGCTTTGAATTAATTTAGGATTACATCCAAGTTATAGTGTTTGTTCTCACAGTTAGCCTGGCTTGTATATTTTACTGCCATTAGTCTAACTCAATGTATTTTCTTATTTTTCATAAATTTGGTACTTTTTTGGTTTAAATATACTTTATATAACATTGACTAACTTTGATGTTGCTCGGTGTTGGATAATTCAATTTTCACTCTGGATAATATTTGTAATTGACCAACGTATTGTGGATGCTACTAAATGAAACTTCTGTCTCCTCCATACTGAACTGATTTGGGTCACATTGTTAAATGGAATATATTTGGTTCGATGGTATAATAGATATGGATGAACGATTGTATTTTTTAAAGTTTACTGTGGCACAATTGTGCTGAACTGGTACATTACTATTATTATTACTACATAAAATGTGTACGGTTATTGTTGGTATAGGTGGTTAAAATAAAACTACGCATTGCAGGTAAATATTGTAACGTAATATTGATCAAAACGTGTAATAATAATCGCAATGATGCTTAAACGAAGTCGTCATTCAGTGCAGAAAAGTTAATTTATTTACGCTTTTATGGCAGCTTAAAGGTGAAAGCACAAGGCAAGTACATATAATAAGCCCGACATTTTGTCCATCTTAAACCTGAACCCGAACACGACCCAAAAAACCCGGGCCGACTTACAACTCTGGTTCGGGATGGTGTCAATCTTAAAGGTCTTATTCTTTGACTGAGCTAGTGCACTACCGGAATCCAAAATCAGCTGAAATCCTCTTTTGAGGAAAATGCCCGCGGAGGAATTGTCTACATACACTACATTGCCTTACAAATGGAGGGCTGAAGCTGGTTTTACAAAGAACGTTCGTTCGTGAAATGTAATTTTTGCATTTCACGAACGAGATCTCAATTGTTTTCTATCAATAAAAATTTTTTCTGGCAATTTACGTCTCAGGTAGTTTTGCCAGATCAATTAGACGACAAACTCAAAATCAGAGCAAAAAAAGAACAAAAGTGAGTGTTTTCTGACAAAAAACAAGCATTTTAGATGCAGAAAAATCTGTGTCAAGCGAAGACAAAAAAAGGTCTTGAGCTGTTCTAAAGTCAAAATTTTTCCAAATTACATGTTTTTTTTCTTAAAACTGAACCATGGATTTCCAAATCATTCCAAATTTGGGTCCCAAAAAAAAACAAAGTTTGGGCCTCAAAAAAAAAAAAAAAACCAAATGAGTTCCACAAGACATTAAACGCGTTTTCAATTAAAAAATATCTCAAACTAGCTTTTAATAGTGTCGGAGCTATCGTTTCCACTCGTTGAGAAATGGGTAGCCTTGAAAAAGACTGTTTTAGATTGAACGTTTTCGCCAGCTCTCTCTTCACGAATCTACCCTGCTGGAATGAAAAAAAACTAAAATGCGGTTGTATATATAGAGGTTAACTACATTGAAATAGACAATGGCTTGCTATTATGACGTAAGATGCAGCAAAAATCACCTAAAATAGTGCGAAGTTGATTCAAAAATATAGAAAATTTCTTGTATTTTGATTGGTCAAAATTTGTCATTATGACAATTTGATTGATGGAAAAACATTGTTTCGTTGTAGTCGGAAATGTGCACAAGAAATTAATGCAAAATTTGGAGTGAATAAACGAATTCTTTTTGATCGTAGAAAATAGGCTGTAAGGAATTGATGTAGGTTGCTTCCAGAACTGATAATGGAACGAAGATTTTACGGTAGCCAATGTAGCCTATTAAAAGTTATGATCTTTGGCATATTCTTCATTCTCTAGTAAATGCTTTCCTATTGCAGAATCACAGTAGATACTAGGGGTGCAAGTGATTTTGCAGTCTCGATTCGCCAAATATTTCGTTGGTCTTTTGTCGCTTCTTATGCATCTCGTGATGTGTTGATTAATTCTGTCCTGAAATCTTCGGGAAGTTCGACCCACGTACCGACAGTCACAGCGGCACACGTATTGATATACGATTATACTTTGTTGAAGGTAAGGTAGAACATCTATATGAATTGCAGGCAAAATTTTTCTCGTTGAAAAATAAAGCGAGGTTCAACAGCATGGTAACATCGATTGAAAGCAGTCTTGGTTTGCTTTTCAAAATTCAAAGAAATTTTGCCAATCCAAGAGAGCTTCAAGTAAACTGGGCACTTTTGCGGTCCTTCTTTTGATTTACGGTTGTAAAGCGCAATTTTCTTAGACTTGGTAATTTGAATAATACTTTCTGGGTATCCACTATTCCGCAGAACGGAGCTGATGTTTTCCAGTTCATGCTGCAGTTTACTTTTCGAACAAATCATCAATGCTCAATGCACAAGTGTTTCAATCAAATTGGTTTTACGTTTTGTAGGTCCAAACACATCCCAATGAAAGTACTGTACAGTAAAAGTTGGTTTCCAGCAAACTGAAGTCAAAAGTCCCTCATTACTTTCCTCAACCAAAACATCTAAAAACGGGAGCTAATCATTCTCTTCTTTTTCAAGTGTGAACTTTAATGCCGAATAGTCCACTAAGTGTTGCTTTAGCCAATATATTTGTTGGATACCATGAAAGCAAACTTTTTGAATCCACCAACAACCTATTTCTTTATCACCGATATGTGGATGACACTTTAGCTATTTCGGGATCATAGGAAAAAAGCAGCTCTTTTCTTGACGCCCTGAATTCAATGCATTCGGCATTAAAGTTCACACTTGAAAAAGAAGAGAATGATCAGCTCCCGTTTTTAGATGTTTTGGTTGAGAAAAGTAATGAGGGATTTTTGACTTTTGTTTGCAGGAAACCCCACTTTTACAGGACTTCCGTTGTGATGTGTTTAAACCTAGATCGTTTGAACTTCAAGTAAACTGTTGTGATTTTTATATTTTTGCATTAACTTTGTACTACAGTATTTTAGGTGATTTTTGCAGCATCTTACGTCATAATAGCAACCCATTGTCTTGAGGCCATCAAACTACGGCCCACCTCATGTTGCAAATTAAAAGCTAAAATATAATTATCATAGTAACGGCAAAAGTTACCAAATTTTTTAAAAGGACTGATGTTGTTGTTGACTGTTGGGCCTCACGCAATCTACAACAAATGTTTTTTTGCAGGATGATTGGGACAGTACCAGTACTAAACAATCAACTTTTAGGCTGTGGTGTAATTTTTGTACTCTTTAAATGACAAAAAACAGGAAAGTAAATTTTGAGTGTCGAGTGTTCAATCAAAAATGGGAAGAACAGTATTTTTGGTGGAAACTAGTAATGGTGTAGCTAGTTGCCTGATGTACAACGAAAGTGCTGCTGTTTTAAAGGAGTTTAATTTTTGTCGAGACTATGAGACCAAGCATCTCCCAAACTATTCAAACTTGATACGGGAAAACAACGAGTTAAAATAATTTATTCAATAAAACGTAGTTCAGTGCCAAAGAGATTTATTCACTCAGCAATTTGCTGAAAATGAATCCGTCTGAAAATGAAAATAAATGAATCCGTCTGAAAATGAAAATGCAATTTGCTGAAAATGAAAACTCATAGAAGTTATAAAATCGTGCAGAAAAATACTAGAACGAGGAAAATCATTTTCTGAGGCAGCTGCACCACACATGGAAGCATGGAAGCAACAAAAAAGTTCGTTCGTTCGTAGTTCGTTGTTGATTAATTGTTTGTTGAATTCGAACATTTTTTCACCAAATAGCATACAAGTTTATAGTGTTTACCACATACCACAGGTGGCTTTTGGTGTTCTGTTTTCATAGCATTAAGGCCACCACAAATGAGAACAGCTTGAGCCAAATTTGGAAAAAAGGTGTAAAGTAAGAAGTGTTTTACTCAAGAACATGCGATGCCCTGTAGTACATCACAGCGAAGTTAGCTTTTTAAGCAACCTATTGATTTCCATCACAACTTTGCTATACCGCCGCCTACTCGCTTGTTTATTGTGCTCGATCCAAGTCAATGTAAATTCTAAATATTTATAAATCTTTTTCCGATTCTCACCCGGCCCGTAGCCGTTAATCTCGCAGTAATCTGGCCCTCAGCGAAAAAAGTTTGGTGACCCCTGGTCTGTTTTAATTTAGTCAATCTCAAAATATACAACCGCATTTTAGTTTTTCTTCATCCTAGCAGTGTAGATTTATGAAGAGAGCTGGACAAAAACGTTCAATCTAAAACAGTCTTTTTCAAGGCTACCCATTTCTCAAAAGTGGAAATGATAGCTCCGACGCTATTAAAACATGTTTTGAAATTCTGTTCCACTAGAAAGTTTTCCACTGTACTGTCCGCATGGATGAATGGGCAAATTTTAATGAAATGCCTGTTTTCTACCTATTTTTTGTTATCATTTTGGTGTTGGGAATGGAGGTCAGTTGGCAGCAAATTGATCACCGTTTTGGTTAACATCGCTGCGTGTCAGAGTCAATTGTGCTTCGGTGGTCTGGATAATGCTCTCTGCTGTGTGTATCAACTGAGCAGTTGTTCGGTATGAATTATATAGTGATCCGTCTCCAATTATGCTTTAGCTCGGGACGATGTTGCTAATTTTTTGTTTTGTTTTCAGTACAATGCCATAATTTTATTTCTGCTACCCAAAAAACTGTAGCAAGATTTATTTTCCAATACATGTAACGATTTCTTTATTATTTACTTTTTTTATTTATATCTTAAAACGAACAAGTATGTATATATTTGTTTTCATGAAAAAGTCGCAGTTGACAACATCGTTTGTTTTGCTTGTGTTAATTTGCGTTTTTTGCTTAACAAGCTTGACGTTTTTCGTGGCCGACTCCTGGGAAGTCAGAAAGCCAAGCTTAAGTTTTCGTCTGTTACTGTTTAAGAATTGCTATTTGGTGCAGTTCACTTAGTTGATCACATGGTCTATCGCTGTTTCCTGCCTGCGTGCTTTATTATGGTGAAATAAAGTACGGTAAAATAAACTAGATTTGAGTTCACTTTGACTTTTAAAAAAATATCTGGTCGAAAAAATTTGGGAAAAACTCCGCAACTGGCAAGTATAATCTTAGGTTACAATGACAGCAGAATTGACAATTCCTCCCACTTGATTACTTCTCAAACTTGGCCATGATATGGCATTGTTGGCATGCTTTGCTGAGTTTTCTTTGTTTGTTGTTTGCAATGCAGAAGTACTAAATTACTTTAACTACTACATATGAGGGTAATTTTATTATATACTCACCTGAGTTCCAGTAATACTGTGAGCCACTGCGATATATCGATCGACGCTCATGGCAGTGAGAAAGAAAATTCCAGCAAAATAATTGAAAAATTTCAGCGATTTGCAAATTGAACACAAAGCTGAAAATTAAAAAGTTTTGTCCATTACTGAATTTGGAAACCTGTACCGTCACTTTATTAGTTTGTTTGCGGGTGTTCCATTATGAGAAGCAAAATTAATGCACAGTATAACAAGACCTAAGTTGTCTAAATTTAATCCTCTGATATCCCAGCAAAAGCAGTAAGCATAAATTTTTCATTCCCATCGCTTAGCATTCTAAACGCTTTTTCGAGCTCCAACAACTGTAGCTATCGCCATAATGCTGTTCCATCAGCAATTTCTAAACAGTCTAAAGACTACCGGCGGTTTAATCCAAAATAGTACTGTAGAAGCACTTCTTAAATCTACTGTCGAAGCATTTCTTATTGCTACAGTCAAAGCACTAGCAACATGAATATAACCCCGGCGTACAACTTAGAAGAAGCAAAGTCATTGCTTCATGTAGTAAATTTCCGACTTTATCAAGGACGAAAACCACTCTAACGTTACCAAACATACCTGGACCGAAGGACCAATTTCGAGTAACCTTTTGCATACCAAATATTGGCATACTCAAAAGGAACAAGCTGTCAGCCACAGCCAATTGGACGACGTACATGGCAGTGACCGTCTTGTCTGCGTTGCAAAAAAAAAAGTTATTCTGAATGCCACCCACGATTGATTATTTAGTATTTTAGGTTTGCTTTCGGTCTTTTTTAGCCTTTCGAGCTTTAATTGTGCAGTCTGATCTTTTGAACTGATTTACCAGAAAAGATTGAAAATTTTCTGATACTAAGATTAGATATATGTTCTACAAAAAACCTAACTCAAAAACTCTTGGAAAAGCGTTTAAAATATAATGCATTGTTAGATTCACTCATTACTTAAAAATTTTTAAAGGGGGTGAAGCATATCCAGCTAAATTTCGGTTGTTAACAATAGTTGAAATTGAAACATAATTTTGTGAAATTTTTTGTTCTCATTTTGGGGCTACGGTCACAAAAACATTTAACGAATACAAAAAGATATCCCACTAAAAAAAGTTTTTAAAAACGCTACGTTTGTTTTCCCAGCCTAAAAGGTCACTTTTTTCGTGCTGTGATGTTACTGAAAGGGTAAATATTATTTAGCCTCTCTTTTTCCATGGAAGTTCGGGCTGAGAAAATAGATTCAGGGTTTCCAAAAACTTTTTAGAAGGGATGTCTCTTTGTCTTTGTTAAATATCTTTGCAACCATCAGCCCTAAAATAAGAACATTTCAAACATTTTATTTCGATTTTAGCTATTGTAAACTACCGAAATATGGTGGATGCTTCAGCCTCTTTAAAGGCCTAAAAAAGATGTAGCCAGATGCACTGGCCGTTTAAACCTTTCAATCCAAATTCGTTTTATGTAGCACCATTACACGCGGACCGAACTCCCAAGAATGGAGATTCGATCCTCTTTGACATTCCAATTTTGCTGCTTCGTGTTCATTTTTTTTATGAACTGCAAAAATGTCTCGCGATCTTTTCAAAAAAGTTGTGCGCAACTTCCAATCTTTTTTTCTACAAAGACCTTTTACTTACTGATTTCTTTTCTTCCAAATATGACAAAGAAAACAATGCCGTTTGCAATAAGGCCAACCGCTGTTATTATTCCGTAAATTGCGGCCAAAGCAGCGTCCACAGGTTTTATGATGTTTCGTTCCAAAGATGGGTCATAATCCGAAGGGTCTCCTTGGCCAGAAGCACCGTAGGAATCGTAATACGTTTCACTCTCTTCATTTCTTTCGATTGGGCTCGTGATTTCATTGGATACGCTAGTAAGTTGACTTTGAGCCGAGACACAAAAAAGTAACTTAAAAATGAACCAAATTATTTTTCGTTTCATTTTTCGTTTTATTAGTTAGACCTGCACAATACAAAAAAGTAAATTGTTTAAAAAATTGGAGACATCTCGCATATTTTTGCTGCAATAGAGCTTTAGTTAATCCTGAATTAACTTTTGTCATGTATTATGGTTGCTCTTGCTGCATTTTTTCAAATACTGCGTTTTTAACTAACACGTATTTACTGTAAAGGCATTTTTTTCATTCTATAAAAAGACTCCAGGATGCAATTTTTTGTAGCATCGCGGGGTTTGATTCTGTACTGTACACAAACTTTATACACGATCTGGCTATATGTTCTCTAGAATAAAATTATGCCCATCATCTGCTTTTGCTTTACTGCATGTTAAAACTTTTGAAATTGATTGCTGTCAGTGCTTGCTCGGTAGGGCCCTGTCAATTACCGTATGTTTGATTGTGCGTTTAGCGTTATAAAGGTACGCTGACGACACACCGAGCAGTAATGGTCACGATAAATTTGGTCATGCAATGAAACACAAAATATGCTCGCATTGAATCTAAATTCGTTTTTCCCTTGCACCTTAAATAGTGAGTAATTTGATGGACAATGTTTCGACACTTATGCGTGAAATTCATCATGTTGCTACTTCAGCAGCATTGTTAATTGCCAGATTACGACGCTACATGAAATCGCTAGGAAAATTTTCAGCCGTTGTCATATGCTAATCTGATGACTAACTTGAATTTTCGCGATTGTCGTTTGGTTTTTGAAGTGCGAAATATTGCACAAAAAACTTCAAACTCCCTCAAAATAGTAGTAGTTTATGGTTATATATGCAGATACTGTTAATGCGAACACTGTGCAACGTGAGAATGCAACCCAATTTTATATAAATATTTATCGATTTGAGCACCCGGTTTCGGCCAAACTGGCTTTGTTAAGGTTTTAAATTTTTAGTGATTTTATTGTGAACAAAAGTATATGCAATGCGTAGGATTGATCAATAATGTTGCAAAAACACAATATGCATAGCTCAGTCATTGGCAAAAACTACAGTGAAATGAAAATTTTTGCAACGTTTAAAAATTTGCGCTAGAATTGCTTGAAAAAAATTGAAAGAAATAGAAAGGTTGACGAAAGAAAACATAATGTATTTTCATTAAATTTTTTGAATAGCCTTCTGAAAATTTACATCGTCCCTCCCCCCCTCAAAACAAAACAAAACAAAAAAAACAAAAAAAACATAGTTAAAATAACCTTTTTCTTGAAGGAAAGCATATTAATATTTTGGGTAAAGGCCAGGCGCGTAGCCAGAAATTCGCAATGGGGGGGGCTGTTTTGGGGGTCTGGGGGCGGAGCCCCCAGCGCTCAAAAATTTTGCATTTTTTTTGCAAAAATAACTTCATTTTAGGGCTATTTTGATTAAAAAATAATGCTTTTAAAACGTGGCTTAGAAATTGGCAGTGCAAACAAGATTAAACTGGTGGCATAAATGGGCTATTTGGGAGGTGGCTAATGATAAAATGTTAGTTCTCTTGTTTAGATGCTGGCAAATTATAAAATCGAATAGTTCAATAAAACTCACACGGAGTAATCTATTTCGTATACAGTTTATAGAAAAAAAATAATTGGGGGGGGCTAATGAAAAGAAATTTGAGAGAAATGATTGGTAACTAACAAATACTGAATAGCCCCCCCCCCCCTATTCCTTAGTTTATAGTATATTTGTTAATGACACCTATGTTCAGCATTTTTACACTTACGATCAAATTTGATTGCTTATTTCTTACCATTTTTCTAAGTTTTTATTTATTTGTTGGTTTTATTTTTGACAAATTAGCCCCCCCCACCTGAACACATGTTTCAAAAAATGTTTTAAATCACTATTTTTAGTCCACTCCAGTGCATAAAACAATCTCAAAAGTGTTAAAAATGTAGTGTTTTTCCCATTCTGCATTTTGGTCGACATGTCAATAGGGGGGGGCTAGGCTATAGCCCCGCGCCCCCCCCCCCCCCCGGCTACGCTACTGGCTAAAAACGTGGTATTTTCCTTATTCTGCATTTTGATCGGCAGTCTATTAGCCCCCCCTAAATAAACGTTTCAAACTATGCTTTATAGCATTTTTTAGTCTAATCCAGTGCAAAAGACAGTCTTAGAAATGCTAAAAACGTGATATTTTTCTTATTCTGCATTTTGGTCGGCAGTTCATTAGCCCCCCCCCCTAAATAAACGTTTCAAAATAGTCTAATCCAGTGCAAAAGACAGTCTTAGAAGTGCTAAAAACGTGGTATTTTCCTTATTCTGCATTTTGGTCGGCAGTCCATTAGCCCCCCCCCCAAATAAACGTTTCAAACTATGCTTTAAATCATTTTTTAGTCTAATCCAGTGCAAAAGAGAGTCTTAGAAGTGCTAAAAACGTGGTATTTTCCTTATTCTGCATTTTGGTCGGCAGGCCAATGGGGGGGGCTATAGCCCCCCCCGCCCCCCCCCCTGGCTACGCTACTGGTAAAGGCCCTATGATGTAGCTAGGAATAAACTTGATTCAATGTGAAATGGTTACTTGTTTCTGAACAGCCAAACGAAGATTTCCATATTGTTTTTAAGCTTTCATTTGTACTTTGAACTCAATGAAAATCATGACGTTCTGATTTAAACAAAATAATTTGTTTGGAAGGTTTCGACGCCGAAAAAAAACTAGAATAGAAAAAGTGTAAATGAATTAATTACTCAGCAATCCCAATAAATTTAGCTACAGCAACTGGCAATCTTTCGTAGTATTGCAAACATTTAATAGGAACTTCGTAATGTTTCGCATAAGCGATACATGATAATAATTAAATCGTATTTAAGTAACACTAGCAGTAATGTAGGCTTGATCAACAACTTTTTGTTTTCAAAGTGATTTTAAATGGTCATAATTAAACATTAGTAGGCCGACCGTGACACCAGAGTATTGAAAATAACATTGACGGACACCAAGAATTAAATTTTTTGCAAACTTGCAAAACAATTATAGCTAAGTACATTCAAGAAACAAATCAAGCGGTGTTTTAAAAGTCGTGAAATCCCTACGTGCTATACATATGTGTTATGTTTGGTACATTCTGTGATAAACGTTTTCACTTTAGGCTTATTTGGAGTTTGAAGGGGAAATAGCTGACGTGCGGTGTTCATTGTCGAGCAATCGTAAAGGCAACAATGCAGATGCACGTGAATTAAACTGTACAAAATATTCCCTTAATAAAGTAATTTTAAGAGTGGTATTATGTAAAGAGCAAGAATAGCCTGATCTTTCCTCTAATGTTGAAAACCAAGAATTACCAGTAGTCCTAATTATTTTGGGAGTTGGTAACTGTGTCGTAGGCAAGAACTTTGAAGGCGACATGGATCAGTGATGAATTACATGCGGGAAATCTGGTAGCTGAAAATAACTGAATTGTTTACACATTTGAAGACTATTTTTGCTTAAGGTATCTGATTTGAAAACAGTTCTTTAGCAGTGCAAAACATACCAAATGGAAATAAGCATGAAAGCAAACGCAGAAGTACAACTTATTCCCAAAAAAGACCAAGAAATTCAATAAAACTGACTAAAGATTTTCGTAAGTACTGTATTACTTGCAACCAGTGCCGTCGCCACGGGGGGGTCAGGGGGGCCGTAACCCCCCTAACGACTGCTTGTGCCACCCGATTTTGGTTCACTCAAGATACTTTTTTGGGGCATCACGTAACAGCAAGACAACAGACAATGATGGAAAAGGAATAATTACGGTCAAACATAATTCTCTTTTGACGTTTTCTCGATTTTTTGCAAAATTGCTGGCAACCAACCAGAGTTGAAGTCGGGCCGGGCTTTTCAGGTCGGGTTCGGGCCTAAAGTTGACAAAAGTTTCGGGCTTAATTCAGGCCTGAGACGTACTTTTTTTTTAGGTGTACAAAAAAATAATCAAAATAACTTGGTAATATTGCTAAATTTTTTAGACCTAACTCAACTTTCGGGTTTTTTCGGGCATGATTTGGGCTTCAAATTAATTTTCGGGTTCGGGCCTGAACTTGTCGGCCCGTTTGCAACTCTGCAACCAACTGCTGTGTCACATAAATCTAACGCAATAATCCGTTTTATTAACTCGCTTTTACAGATGTGTCGCGGAAGAGAGATGTAAGCCTGCAGAATTCTTGCCTGTACTTCGTTAGTGATTATAACATGAAACAATACGTGAAAACTTTTTTCAAAGACTAGCTGTTTAAATTTTTGGAGCACACTCAAGATTTTGAGGTCGCAGTCAGTGGTGCAACTGGGGGGAACGAGCTTCAGCCCCCTCAGCCAAGTCACTTAGAAAATTTAACCTCAAAATACGAAGGTTTTACCTAATTTGGACTTGACCTGAAGTACCGTGGGCTGAAGAGGCAAATCAATTTAATTCTTTGAAATGACTCATGAATTTTAGCAAGTTAGTTACTCATATGACTTTAAAAAGTGCGAAATCTAATTAAAATGGCGTTAAAATTGCTATTTTTTGCTGCAAAATCACAAAAATTACCCAGCGGCTGGGGCTTCGCCCCCAGGCCCCCGTCCACAGTCACAACATATTTAGTGCCTATGCTCGTCTGTGACACGCTGAAATTGCATCTGCTTGTACAGCATGGGGCCTAAATCAGACAATTTTTGTGCAAAAAAACAAACAAACTTTTGGTTCACTCTTCATAGGAAAATCCTGATTTCGTTTCTGGTAGCATTCACTGCTGTAGATAGATTTTTAGGCGGTTATGGGCCGCAAACGAAACGAACTAATAGGTCTCTTTTTTTAGACATGAGAACAAAATTTTTGAAAGTGCGCATGTTTGTATAGCTGTACGAGATCTGAAGATCAGTTCAGTTTATTGTAGTGCCCCCCCCCTCTTTCGGCTAGTACCACCTCACTTCGTTTACTCTGGCGACGGCGCTGCTTGCAACTTGCAACAGCAAACACTACAGCATTACTGGCATGGGCTGGAAAATATTTGCAATACTTGCTGTACCAATTAGCTCAGTGGTTTTCAACCTTTTTGGTGAACTGGAACCCCAACGAAACATTCAGAGGCTTGAGGAACCCCACTACAATTCGACAAAGTATTATGACATCCAGTGTTCACTCTAACTTTTTACTTTCTGTCTTAGTGCCGGAAAAGGTGCGAAACGTCCGGAAGTCTTTGTGAAAATGCCACCGAGACTATAACTTTTCTGCGACCTTTGTGCCGATCTTGCAAAAAAAAGGGTCTTTAGGGGAAACCGCACTTTTTCTACGAGTTTCGTCTAGATCTGTAAATAATTCGAAAGAAAAACGGGATTGCACCGAAAACCGCCGCCATCGATGATTTTGCTCGTCACGTCGCGCAACCTCTGGACTGTACTGGCGGAACCCCGGTTGAAAACCAGTAATGATTAGCTACTTAAAATATTATTGCTTTATACAAGTACTTTTTTACAGAGGTAGATTCTTCGAGAACACATTTTGAAGTCCTTTGCCTTGGCATCGAAGCCTTCACGTCCTCGAAAATGCCCTGTCTTTGGCTCAAGGATAGCACTATTTTTTGATTTGTGAAAAAGGAGATTAACCGAACAAAAATTAACTTTAACTTCGGTTTACGTGCCCGATGACCTGTTTTTTTGGAGAACGCCTGAAATCTCGCAGAAAATGTACGGTTCCTTGCGCGATGACTTCTTTTCGCGTTTTGGAGAACACTTGCGCCCTCTATTCTTGGTCCATGGCTTTGGCCTCGAGCATTTCTGTCCTTGGCCTCGAGAGGGTCTAGCTTCGAAAAGTAGGTCATTGGCCTTGGCCTCGAACGTTGGGTCCTCGACTCCTCCTCTGTCTTTTTATTTATCATGACCGAAGTGATACAGAAATTATATAGAACAATGTCCTCCTGAAGCGTTTTGTGAAACGTAGTTATGAAACTTTTTAAAGGCTTTTTATGTAATTGCTCGAATGGGTGAAGTACGGATCTATTTCCGCCTCTAAAACGTGATTTGACATGAAATGTAGCTATAGCTTTCTTTTCCGTTTTTCAGATTTGTACAACTGAGTTATTCGATTTTTAAGACAACTAAAAATACTGGCATAGATTTTAAAAATTTAAATTTTTCATCGTCCTCATTTTCTAGCGGATTAAAATACTGCTAAAATATCAGGTGTCGAAGTCTTTTTCACTTTGATCCACCATTTTGTTTTATTACCTATTTTTTGATGGGCATTCGAGTCGAAAGTTTACGTGCTCGGTTTTCTCTCAAAAGGTTTAAAAAATCTTAAAAGTAGCTTCACTAAATTTGAGCTTTTTGCAATCCTCTGTTCCCAAGGTATAAGAGTTTAAAGGCGGTGAATCATCCAGCCAATTCCGGTGGTTTACAAAAGCTAAAATTGAACTATAATTTTTGATATTTTATGTTTGGATTATGGGGCTGCGTTTGCAAAGATATTCAACAAATACAAAAAGATGTCCCCCAGACAAAAGTTATTGGAAACTCTGAGTTTTGATCTTCCCGCCAAAACCGCAATTCTCTAAACTACTAGGCCTTCTGTAATCTTATTAAACTATTAGGCCTAACTATCTCTAAACTATTAGGCCTAATAGTTTGGAGATAGTTAGGCCTAAACTATTTAGAAATACACTATCTCTAAACTATTAGGCCTACCACAGTTCTTTAAACCGTTAGGCCTACTGTGGTTTTGGCGGGAACAACAAAACTCAGAGTTTCCAAAAACTTTTTTCGGGGGGACATCTTTTTGTATTTGTAGAATATCTTTGCAACCGCAGCCGCAAAATTAAAACAAAAAATATCAAAAATTATAGTTCAATTTTAGCTATTGTAAACCACTGGAATTGGCTGGATGATTCACCGCCTTTAAATTTCTTCCATTGAAACTCTCATTCCTTCAGAAATTTTGACAGTGTTGCCAATCAGAAAGAAAGTTTTTAAACAGTTACTACATCATCCTAATTTCCAACAATTGTTTTGTGACAGAGTTGTTGTCAAAACCAAGTAAGTATGTTTGTTCATTTTTTCAAGAATCTGACCCGGAACAGCGAAGTTAACGGCGATTTCAAGCACTATCTCGGAATAAAATAGCAAAACTTAAATTGCAAAAACTATGGCATTTATGTGGTTCAATGTGAAATTTGCCAAAAACAGTATGTCGGACAAACTAAAAACACCTTTTCGACCAGATGGAACACGCACCGCGCTGCATGGAAAAAATTCGATTTAAGCGATAATAACGACAAATCAGCACGACTCCGACATTACGCCAATTGCCACACACAAAATTTCAACACCAAACCCACTATTAGTGATTGCTTTTCGGTTATTTTTGTAGAAGAACCCAAGCTTAGTCATTTAGATTGGTGCGAAGACAAGTGGTATAATAAGCTTGAAGCTGACATCAACATAAACAAATTACTTTTGCCTCGCTTTAAATAATTGCTGTTACTGTTTTTACCGTTTGCTACCGTTTATGTCAGGTTTGCTTTGCACCTTGCGTCTTACGTCATTACGTCCTGTTTCTACTTTACACTTCTATCATCCTTCTGTTAGTTTCTTTCTAGTCAGCGTTCTTCAGCAGGTAGACTTTAGTCCCCAGTTCTTTTGGTCCTTAGTTTCAGCTTTCAGTGTATTTCAGATTCTTCTTTAACTTAATTTCAGACTTAGACTTTTTGTATGCAGTTTTCATTTTGTCGTTTTCTTTGTTTACAGAGTTAGTGATGTAGTTTGTTTTTTGTTTTGATTGACAACTGATGATGTTCACCTTGTGTGAACGAAATCGATCTTGTAAATTTAATAGAACGGCCAGATTTTAATAAATTTTCTGCATTTTAAACCAAGTAAGTAGTTAGAATAAATTTAAATTAGCCAACTTTTCAAGCAAAAACATTACTAACTTTCTGAAATTTGATCTTCTGTCAAAGCACTGACAAAAATTATTAGAAATATTTGCTATTCATACAAACTTATACTGTCATTTATAACTCTTTTCAATTGAAAATTATCGTTTAAAGCTATTTGATTATGAGTACAGCCAAAGCTATCCCTGTCAGAACGATGTCGGCTTGAGCTCACTAATTGTTGTAGAAAAGTAGCAAGTTGCAGTAACATTTAATCATGCAGTTTCCTCACAATACGTATCAGATGGTATTGTTCGGCACGTAAAGGTATTATTTCATTTCCTGCACAAAAGAAGTGTCATTATTACCAGAATATGACCTACGGCTACCTTATATACGGTTGATTATGACGTTTTCAGCTATTGAAGACGATGTCAGAATCCAAACGATAACCAATCTTCTACTAGCCTTGTCCCGAAACACTTTCCTGCAGCATTGTTCATGTGAATATTTATCCAGCCTCCTGTCATCGGACAGCGTCAGACTCCAAGTACTGGATTACCTGCCCAGTTTTCATTTCTGTAACTACCGATACTTCGTGTTTGGAGAAATCCGCACCATCGTTGGAGTTTTCAGTGATCCAATCACAATGTTCCAGAGGAGTTGTTTGAATTCTTATCCACTGAATTTGATGCTTTTGTAAAGCCACCGAGCAGAGAAAATCATCGTAAAGCATCTCATCCAAAGGTTGCAACAACGTGACCGCAGGGTGCGGGTTGAATCTAGATCATGCAATCAGGGTCAAGGTCGTCGTGAAAACGACGCTCTTACCCTCTTGGCCGTCCTGCCGACTTCATTTTTTCTTCGTAGAGCTTCGATCTCGATCTCCAAACCCAAAGCTACGGCTAGCTACGTTTTTTGATATTTTTGATAGTAAAATACTGAGTATTTGATTCCGATGATCATTTATTTATTTATTCTTCATTCATTCTAGAGTACTATATCAGTAAACAGATGATAGCATGAAGAAAACAAGCTGATTTTTAGATTCAAATTTGCAGCATTTTTATTTGACTTGCAGGTGTGCTGATGTATGTTGAGCATTGGGCGAGATAATTTGCAATTTTACCCCAATTTTGCCCTATTTTGAACTTTGGGAAAAACAAAGCTCGACCACAATTTTTTTCACGTGACTCATATATGACAAACGTTCAAAATGCTTTTGATCAAATCAAGTGAAGACCTAAAAAAAGGTCTTCGCCCGAACTTGAAAAGTTTTGGTCCCCGAAATTAAGTAGGAACCAAAGAAATAAACAAAAAAAATGCACACCATAGTCAAATTATTGGGGGGATGCAGTCAAATTATTGGGGGGGAGGTATTATTATTATTAATGGGCAGCGGTTCAAGCGATTCTGCTACCGTTAGGTAAAGTGCTTCTGCACATTGCGTAGGCCTCCTTTGGGCCCACTGCAAGTGTAACTGCTATGTTATTGTTGTTTTGTTTGGTTACTGGTCGAACTCAGAAAGCCTTCCAGCTTCCTTTAAGTACTGGCCAGTTTGTCAATTTTACATTTCGTTACCACATTGTGAACAGTGGTTATGGTGATTCCAAAATATTTAACACGAATATTTTGGTAAAGCTTGCAGTTGCCTACATAATGATTTGATGTTTCATCCTTGATAGTCAAATTATTTTGGGGTTATATCCCCCAATTCCCCCGGGTATCGGCACCTCTTTTGACTTGTCTACTTTTCAAGCCCGGTTCTTGATATTAGTGCCTGATGCACATTGCTTAGTCGATTTTACTTTAAAAAAATGGCGAACAATGCAAAAGAAACGTGCCAAATCAAAAAGTTTCCAACTTTACATGTCACCAAAAGAACACCGCTAACATTTAGTTGATTTAGAGCTTTTACATACCGACGTTTCAGGCCCATACAGTTCTTGGTACCGTTGCCGCTTATTAATTTCTACTCATGTTAAAAAAAAAGGTGCAGAATTGCAAAAAAACGGCCAGTCGAAGAATTAATTAGCGTTTTTACATATGCACTTTTCAGTCTGGTTCCTCTTTTCAGTCCCTTATTAATGCTGAGCCACACTAAAAAAGTTACAAATTACGAAAGACACTCACTGCTAATCCAAAAGTTTATATGTCACTAAAAGAACATCCCTAAGATACAAACTTTTTGATACCTCTAAACGCATCTCAAGCGTTTAGCCAGAGAATATTAACAAATAACGAAAAAAGTACAGTTGTGTAATAGGCAGGATTTTGTAAATGGGGCATTATTTTAATTAATGTGAAGACCAAAAGCAAAGTAATAACTAAATGGAGCTTGCTGAGAAGCAAGTCCAGCCAACGACCAACGCATGATGAATAATGAGATTCTCAAAAAACCTTTTCGCTATCCGTTAAGAGAGCAATTTAAAATATTTTCTTCTCGACCACTCAGGAGGGTTTGGTATTTCAAACAGTGTCAAAATATATATTTTATCGACCACATAGTGATTGATAATATTTAAAAAAACATTCTATATTAGCTTAAGCCGTTTAATAATCAATTGTTGAGGTGCACATTTGCAGAGTTTTTGAATCGTGGGTCCCCAAATGTTTATATCTTAAGTTTCTATTATTATCATTAAAAAAATTTGCTCTCTAGGTTAAGCTGTTTGAAAAAACAGCATTTGGGGATCCATTAACTTCATTTCGGAAAAAAATCAAGCAATTTTGGACATGATGTACGAAAAAATTCAGCTAACAGCAAAGAGTTTTAGATGTACTACAATAATTTTGCGTACCATTTTGATTACATGATTCACCTAAATTAGCAGCAACCTCGAATGCGTGAGGTCAAAACTAATAAAACGGCAATCGCTCTCTGTTTTGCCTTACAGCGTGTGTTCAATATTGCCTGAGCGCGATCAAAAATAAAAAAATCCTTTTGCCTTTGAATTTTATTGCAGTAGAATTTGTCTGTTAATACTTCCTCCATTCGTATTGTAAACGGGTACATCCTAAGTTAGGGGGGCATTGAGATCTAATTTTAACTCATTTATTGCCACAAAAAAACAAAATTGCATTTAAAAAAATTTTTTGAGGCTGATTTCAGAATCCTTTGACTTCTACATCGAAAGATATTTGCATTTCTATTTTTCTCTACTTGTAGCAATCCTGCCATTTTTGAAGATTATTATTGAATATTGAATCAACCATTCCATTACGTGTCGCTCGTATGGATGCAGCGATAATGTTAGGAAAGCATAATTACTACGATTACAAGAACGCCTAAACTATAGCCTATTTCAAACCTAACCTGATATAAATTATTTCTTAAAAGAAAATAATGAAAAATGCGCGAATGAGCATTCTATATTTTCGTTTTATTATCTTTGACTTGAAGTTTTTGGTGAAGTAGGCTAACCACTACCACTATGCAATAAACCTGCCAAAAAGCCTAGCTCCTAGGCCTACTAGCCTACCATTAGTAAATAGCATACCAGTAGATTTTTGAAAGCTGTAAAGCCTAATCTAGCCCACTGCATTTTCATACTGGGCTTAATCATAAAAGATAATTAGGTAAAGGAGGTACCGGTAGGCCTTATAGTCAAGTCAACACAATTCATTTAGCTATGCAATAGGGTTGTTCAAAAAAACAATTTAATTGAAAAGTGATTGTGCAAACGGCTTTTCCCGTAGTAAAACCCCAAAAATGATATTGACCAATTTTCACAAAAGCAATTTTGATGTTTAGAGGGTGCGCAACTTGAGTTTAAGTTTATGACGTTATTAAAAATGTAAAAAAAATTTTTTTTCGGAAAACCGCTGCGAGTGACGTATCAACAGATACAAAATGACCGCCTGAATCGTAATTCGCAGGAGCGCCGAAACCCGGGGGGGATGGGGGGATATACCCCCCAGTAATTTGACTGCATTCCCCCCAATAATTTGACTCTGGTGTACATCTGAGCGGTAGATAATGTTTGGACCTTTTTTTGATCTTCACGAGATTCCGGGAAAAAAACCCTTGAATTTTTGGTGAAGGCTTTTCTTGTTTTTTTTTTTTGGTCTTTACTTAAATTCGGAGAAAAAAGTGTTCTATTTTTGGTGAAGACCTTTTTTTTCGTTTCTTTTTTGGTCTTCACTTAATTTATTTAACTCAAAAAAAAACGTGCTCGAGGTTTACCCCCCAATGTTGAAAATAGGGCAAAATTGGGGAAAAATTGCAAATTATCCCCCAAACACTCAACAAACATCGGCACCCATGTGAAATATTTTTTTGCTGTTCTACAGCCGTTTTGAATATGACCGGATTCTAAGCCAAACTTGCGGGAGGGTTTTCGGGCCATAAAACTGAAGTCACGTGATCTATTGCGCCAAAATTTCATACTAACAAACATCTTAGTAATCATTAATCTCAAATTGCTGAATAAATATCATGTAGCTAGCCCTAGCTGTTGTCGAGGTATAAACGAAAGTCTGAAAATTCACCAAGATTAGTTTGAAGATGGCTGAGTAAAAACAAAGCAACACGCGACGCGAGCGTCGAACGTTCCAACAAAAGGCAATAAAATAAAAAAAATCTTAATTTACAACAGACTAGCTGGCCGGAAGTCAACAATCGCTTGAAATTTTGACAGAATTTAGGCAGGGCCGAAACTAAAGAGGGGGGTGGGGGTGGGCAAGAGGGGCGGCGTCCCCCCAAACAAAAATTTTGGCCCCCCCATACCCCAAAAGCAACAATACAAGAAAATATTGGTAAGTAGCCTATTGTAAGGCTGTTGATCAATAATAATTTGAACTGATGCGAAATACTGCGTTTAGCAAAAACTTTTATAATCGGTACATTGATTGTGTTGGCACCAGGTATGCATATTGCATAAATGCAATTCTTGCTTGGTTTAGCTGACAAGTTACAAATTGTTTAGGTAGTAAAATGTTTGAAGAATATTGCAAAATTTTGTTGTGATGCAATAGCAAGTACAGTATTTTACAATCGAAAATTTGACGTTTCCGGATGCGGTAGCACGCTGGGCGCTGGCATTAGGAATAATAAAGTGAACGTGGTCGCTTTCACCTAGGCCAAAAACTTGTTTAGTAACTGTTGTACACTGCGTTTTGTTGGCAGTGATGGATAGATTTGTCATGAAAAGTAGTGGAGTCCCTCACCCGGGTCCGAATCCAGCTTCCTCTGAAGCTACCGATTCTCCTTCCACTTCCTTATCTGCAAATCCTTCTCGTGTCTTTGGTTATTTTAACCTTCTGGCTCCTTCACGTCCAAACTTGAATTTATTCGCGAAAGATAAAAATAACCGCTTCTTTCGTCCCGGGTGGTTTCGAACCCATACTCGCACAAATCGATGAATTGAACTCAGCTTCAGAGGTTGTTAAAAGCTTTTTAATTTCCAAAACAAAACTGCCCAGCTCATAACGTAACCAGGGGGGCAGGGGGCCCGGCTTCTTTTATTTATCCTCCTGTCACCGGACGCACATTTCCAATGGACAGCGTCAGACGCTAACTTATTGGACGATCCGCATACTTTTCATTGCACGGACTACTTCGTGGTTGGAGAAATCCGCACCTGCTTAGAGTTTCCGACGATCCTATATTCTTGCGAATTTCTTGGAATTCTTGTCCACTGAATTTGCTCCTTGTTCGAAGCCACCAAGAAGAGATAGTCATCGTAAAGCGTCTATCCAAGGACACTACAGTATGACCAAAATGCGGATTGAACCAAGATCATTCGATCAGGGTCGTCGTAAAAACGACGCCTTTACCCTTTTGGCTACGCTGCCGACTAACTGTATATAACCCCCAGGAGAAATTGAGAGTTTTTTCTCTAAAAGTTGCTATTTCAGGCCCTCATCTAACATTTTTGTGAACGCAATGCTGTAACTAGGGCAAGATTTACCATAACATAGCACAGTATCAGCTTGGGGCCCCCCGCTCAGATGATGAGACTTTTTCTAGTCTTCACCTATATTTGGCAGGAAGATGTAGCGAAAATCTTTAAAGTGCCATGGGCCCCGCGCAATGAAAATACGGAACGGGTAAAACATGGTTGGTACGCGTAACCATCTATTGTATCATTTTAAAATAACAATCCACCTCCACCTCGCTATTTTTTACGCGGCAAAATACTTTTGAAACAAATTAGCTAGGGAAAATGCGTATTGAACAAAATATTGATTTTGAAAAGAGGGGCTTTGGGCCTCCTGGTCGTATATGTACTCCAATATGGTTATTTTTGTGATAAAACAAAAATCTCTAAGGAAAATCTTCAAATGGATTATTACTTACTGCTAAAATATTGCATGAGGCAATATATCTTACTTTCCCCTACATGGGCCAAATCACAAAAAATTCCTCAAAATGCATGGTTTTAAACGCGTTTGGACTTACCTTGTAAGGTAAAGTAGGATTGAACAATCTATTTTTTTCAATTGGCGTTCAAATGTTAAAAATCTAGTTCTTTCAAATGGCTCTAAACACGCACAAATTATGATCCAATTGGCATAAGAATAGCTAGTTTTCCAAAAACTTACAAAAATCGCCCAGCGCCTGGGGGCGAAGCCCGAGAGCACCGTCTGTGACACGTTTGAGATACGTCACTAGTTTGCTCAATCAGTGTCCTATTGTACACATTTACATTTTTTTTTGGGGGGGGGGGAGTTAAAGGCGGTGAATCATCCAACCAATTCTGGTGGTTTACAATAGCTAAAATTGAACTATAATTTTTGATATTTTTTGTTTTAATTTTGAGGCTGCGGTTGCAAAAATATTCAAGAGATACAAAAAGACATCCCCCGACAAAAAGTTTTCGGAAACTCTGAGTTTTGTTTTTCCCGCCTAAACCACAGTTCTCTAAACTATTAGGCCTTCTGTGGTTTAGGCGACAAAAACAAAACTCAGAGTTTCCAAAAACTTTTTGTCGGGGGATATCTTTTTGTATTTGTTGAATATCTTTGCAGTCGCAGCTTCAAAATTATAACAAAAAATATCAAAAAATATAGTTCAATTTTAGCTATTATGAACCACCGTAATTCGCTGGATGATTTACCGCCTTTAAGTTCTGTCCCTTTAGCAAAATCCTGGTTATGTGCCAAACACAGCCCAAGGCTTTTGATCTTCCAATCTACAATATCTTTGTCTCAGAAAAAGTTCTTCTTTCGAAAATTTCTGATGACGTCATTGCATGTAGTTTGTGGTTTGCCCCCCCCCAATTAAAAATCCTGGCTACACCTATGGCCCATCAAACTCGTATTGTAGAAAAAGACAGCAATTTTTCGGCCCCCCTTGAAAAAAATTGTGCCCCCCTAAAAAAACGCTCTATTTGCGGCACAGAACTTAGGTGAAGATGTAAGAAAAGGTCCTCAGCTTTTACGCTCTAGTCTACGTCGTATTCAAGAACCTTCCGACGACACCAAACGGCAATGTTTGTTGGACTTAGCTTAAAAAAGGAGGCGACGCTGATTTTTAAAGATAAAATTGATTATTGATTAAAGATAAAACTGATGAAATACGCACAATAGCCTGTAAGGTTTTGACCAGCCGATGAGGATGACACAATGTCCCTTTCCTCCTACATAAGCTACTAAATTGCTAAAAACAAAAACAAACTGAAATGCTAAAAACAAATTTGCAAAAAAATAAAATTGGCCTTTGTCGCCTGTTGAGTCCCTTGGGCAAAGACAAAACGCTTCGTGACGGCTTGAGTCCATCTGTTGTCATATTGCCATTAAATCATTATTCATTTAGTAAAACAATGTACCAAGTGCTCTTGTCCTGAACTCCCTTAACTGAACTGAATAAGTAGGTACGGTTTGTTAATTTATCTTGTTTCTGGCGACAGTATAGAAATAAACTGTGCCGTAGTCTAACAGAATTGTTTGTAATCGGCAGAGGTGGAGTCGAGGACACAAGGCTCGAGGCCTAGGCCAACGCCAAGGACACAAAAAAAATCCGAGGCCAAGGCCAAGGACAGGAATGCTCGAGGCCAAGGCCAAGGACCAAGGACACAAATGCAAGTGTTTTCCTAAAAAAAAGGTCTTAAAAATTTTTTTTCGGTCGATCTCCAAAAAAAACGTTCTAGAAAAACATTTTTCAGCCGATCTACAAAATTTTAAGCATTCAAAAACTAGTGCTGTCCTCGAGCCGAGGACAGGGCAATTTTCGAGGACTTAAGGCTTCGAGGCCAAGGCGAAGGACTTGAAAATGTGTCCTCGAGGACGTACTCGAGGCCAAGGACGTCCTCGAGGACTCACCTCTGGTGATCGGGAGTAAAAATAAATCACTCCGCTCAACTTTCCGAATACAGTAGTTTACAATCTTTTTTTCACATTTACTTTTCTGTTGCGCGTTTTGGGACATTTAGTGTTAGCGTAGCACACGTAGTCGGAATGCAATAAATATGATTGGAATTGTAGCCTAGCTTTTACGAGGACTGTCAGGTCAGACGGTGTAGAAATACAGAATAAACATAGACTCTGGAATGAATAAAGCTGACTTCGTTTACGTACCTACAAAGTGAAGAGCTGCACACAGGTGAACAAATCATAAAAATAAAGGAAATCTTGAAGGCAAGTCTTTTACAGTAGTGTTACTACTGTAGTAAGTATCGGTACATAGTACGCCCGCACCCCCTCTGGTCTGACACTGAAGGGGGGCGAAATATGTCTGGCATTTTTGGTTTTTTGGCAAGTAATACCGCTAGATACCAGTACCCACTTGGCAACAAGAAATCTAAAATTCCAGACTAAAATAGAACCAGAAGGTTGCCAGTGACCTCGTCACAAAGAGATTTCGTCACAAAGTGATTTCGTGACAGACGGCATTCGGAAGACATTAAAGGCAGAATAGGCCTATCTGACAATCGCATTGAACTATTGCATTATTAGAATTAAAGCATTGACTGAGAATGGCAGTCATTAAACTATTCTACTATCCCCGGAGCTTTTTTGCCCCAACCCTCACTTTGTGGCAAAATCATTGTGGCGAAATCAAATTCACGTGCTAACGCACAAATCGCCTGCTAACAATATATTTAACCTTGGTTCTCATAATATCAAATCTGTTTCTGTTGTCAAAGATCTGGGTATACATGTGTCAGATAATCTCAAATGGTCATGTCATGTTAGTCACGTTTACAATGTTGCTTCAATGTGTGCTGTTCAAGTTTTGCATTGGCATTCTTTTTCATCCAGAAATATATGGACCTTGCTCAAAGCCTACACCACCTACGTCAAACCCAAACTCGAGTACAACACTGTTGTTTGGAGTCCTTTTTTGCACAAAGACATCAATCTTGTTAAATCTGTTCGAAAGAAATTTACGCGTCATATTTGTATTCGACGTAAAATTAGTTTTAATTCATATAGTGATCGTTTATCTAAGCTTAATATTAATTCATTAGAATATTGCCATTTGGAATTTGACCTTATTCTCATGTTCAAAATGATCATAACCTGTGTGATCTAAATTTTTAGGAGTTTTTCTAACTTCACAAAAGTAGATACAATTTACGTCAACATTCTTTAACAGTTGAATCTTTATTTCATCCTAAACATAAGCAGTACGGTATCGTTATTTTTTCTTCAACCGCATTGTTAATGTATGGAACAATCTTCCTGAAAGTATCATAAGTGCTGAAACTTTACCTATTTTCAAACGACATCTTCACAAATTTGATCTCCATAATATTGCCAATTTAGCATACTAACTTGTTTGGTTTGTAACGCATTTTTGCTTTCTGTGTGTATTTTGCCTCACATGTAAGTGTGCTCGGATGTGAATCAAGCACCATTGTGTTGTATTTCAAATAAATAAATTTGTGACGAGATCACTGGTAACGAACCAGAATGCGACAAAGACATTTTTTGTTTTTGGTCTTCACCTGAATTTGGAGGCAAAATTCTGAAATTCCGCTCCGAAATAGAACCAGTTTGCAGCGAAGACCTTTTTTTTGGTCCGCATCTGAATTTGGGGGCACAGTTTCAAACTGAAATAGGAATTATCGTTTTCAGTTTAACCAAACTTCGCAAAAACATTTCTTGCCCTTGGAATTTGCTCAATCAACAAAAAATTGATGCTTATGTGTATGATTGTAGGCCTATTATAATTTATGGTCTGGTCATATGATATCGAAAACTTTCAAAATGTATCGTTAAACCTATTTCTGATTTGTACTGGTTAAAGCTACCTGCAGAGTTCAGATGGTAGGTTAAACTTAAAGGCAGCCTTACAGTAGGCTAGGCCTATAGCTTCAACAGTATTTACAGGTTCAAAATATTTTCCAGTACCGTACAGAACAGATCTTTATCAACCCTGAGCCTAAGCTGCTAGAAAAAAGAGAAATGAGTAGCTGCCAGCTATAAGAGAATGACTGTTTCAGTGGAAAAATTTCCTGTTATCGGTATTGACTAAACCAGTTACCATATTGTTAAAGAATAAGGAATCAGCTAGTAAATGGGAAAGCAGTGACTAATGTTAAGTTAGATGTGTAAAAAGTGAGCAGTGTGCATTCATTTACACTATTTTTTAGAAATTACCGTTAGGGTTGAAGTTCGGAGTTACGTTTTGATTTAGGGTTAAGACAGGTGGGCACAAATTCGTTAATTGTTAATCCGTTAGTAACTAACCTAACTTTTTCATTAACTACTATGGTTAATTCATTAAAAAGTTGTTTTTTTATGTTAACGAACTAAATTAACTTATGTTTAGTTTCATTAACTTACATTAAGGTTTCGTTGTTAATTTCTTGCACCATTCATTCATTGTACCTGTATAAACCAGTTTGCACTGGTAACATTTGTTGCATATTGGAACGAGTTTTATAGAAGAAAAAGCAAAGAAAGGAGTGCTTTTTTCTGGCTAATAATAAGCTGTAGCCTCTTAGGTCTACTATATAATTATCACTTTTTGCAACTTCAAAGATTTTTCGATTGCAGCTTTGTTAGTGCATGTGAACCTATTTTTAGTTAATCTTGAAGGTAGATAAGACTGTAAAATGTAACTTCAAAAACACAAAATGACCACCATAGCAAAAATTTTTCCTTGCAACCAGCTCAACAGTGTCATTACGTGTTCTTAAAAGTGAGTGAATGAAAAGAGATGTAAATTACACTCAAAATGTTAATGAATTAATGAACTTCATTAACTTGCATTAATTAAAGCTGAAAATAACGAATTGGTTTTTACGGAGGAATGAAGTTTGCTAATGGAGTAGGCCTAGTGGTTAGAGAAGCTAACGTTTTACATTAACTTGCCCACCCATGGGTTAAGATTAAGCTTAGGAAGAGACTAGGCTTAGGCCTTTTTCACCAGAAATTTTTATCTCCTTTTTATCAAATTTGACCCAAATCTAATCCACACTCAAATCCTTAAACTCTAAAACTAACTCCAAACCTATTGCTTACCTAAACCTTGACTGGAACCTTAACCTCTGTTCTTAATTCTTGAAAAAGTAGGCTAAATAAAAAATGCGCAGATGAATATTCCTCATTTTTGTTTTGTTCTCTTTGACATAAAATTTTTGATAAAATAGTAACTCCTTTAGTTTGGCAAAGGTTGAGTTTATGTTAGATTTAAGATTGAAATTAAAGCTAGAATACTGTATTGATTTTTTGTGTAACCTACGGTACCAGTAACAGCTGCAGTCTTTTTCAAAAACAGGCATAGTAGACTAGGTAAGGGTTAGGTTTGGCAGTTGGTGGCTGGCGTACTAACGACATGCCTACTATGCCTACTTAAAACATCACTGTAGCGATATGTTGTTCGAAATAGACATAATAGGGTTGGGGTTAGGGTTAGGATTGGCATTGGCTTAGGCATTGCCTACTACTGACTACCCTGTCTCTTTAGAACAATTTGGCATTATGTATTGTACTATGCAATATTCATACTATGCCTATTCAGAGCAACCCATCAGAAAACGGGAATATTCATCCACATTTTTCAGTTGCATTTTAAGGATTAAGTTAAGGTTTAAAATAGCTTCAGTTAGATTTTAGGGTTGGTTTAGAGTTGGCAAGAGTTTAAGTTTGATTTAAAGAGCTATATCAAAATTAATTCAAAACTTAATCAAATTTTGTCTTGAAATAAAGTCTGCATAGGGCCTACTTGGCTCTACTAGAAACATATTAATTTTTGGATTTTATTCTAAACAGGCATAATATGTTAAGGTTGGTGTTGGCTGTTGGCAGCAGTGTTATGCCTATTTTTTGTACCGTTTGGATTAATTTTCAGTTTTGAATTCAACTTTCATTTTTTGGATCCAATAAGAATGATGTTAAATATTTAATTACCAGTTATGGGCTGCTGAGTAACATTTGACATAGTTAATTTGTGCTTTTATTTTTGCAGGTGATGAATTTGGTCAAAAATTGTGTAAAGTTATTTTTAAGATTATACCCTATAAAATCTGATGGCCCATATAAGTTCGTTCCACTATTTTTTGTAGTGGGTGGATGCATTGAATGGTTTATGATAAAATTTCCTGGTGCTGGAGCTGGTGAGACTTTCTACGACGTTTATAGAAGAAATCAGTCCCAAAGACAGTACGAAGCAAGATTAGCACAAGAAAAATTGACTCTATCTAGCTCTGGTAACAACAATCAAGAGAAGTGTAGTCAACCATCTAGTTGATTTGCTTAAACTATAACTAACAATATCATGCCCTATGGTTATAGTTGGAATTTTTATATTAAAAGAGTGGCATCTAGTTTCATTGCCATGGTAGCAGGATCAAATGCCGTTCATCTTTGGTACAGCCCAGATTTATCTATTCCTGAAGTCCCTCCAAAAAAAGGGGAACTTCACACAAAACTGTACACAAGAAACATATTTTTTAAAATCAATAATGACCAGCAAGAGAAATAGCAAAATGCTTTGTTAATAGTTTATTTATTTTTATCAAAAGCCAATAGCTGTGAACTTGACACTGGCACACAGCCTAATGGTTTTAGATTTAAAATGGTTTGATTATCAAATTGTATCACTTTTTAAAAAGATTTGACTTATAACCTGTCTCTATGCTTTTACACTATGGCTTTATATGGAGATTAATGCATGTTTTCATGTGACAAGTTTGTTGACTCCTTCAGATATGATTATATTATTTTGAAATAATATTTTTGCAAACTGAAAATGCAAATCAGTTGCAAAATAATGCTCATGGAGTTTTGATTTTGACTCAACTTTCTGTAGCATTTTAGGTCATGCTGGAATATTTTACCAATTGCTTTGGTTTTTGCAATATCTGATTTTCAGTGATTTTTCTAACATTTTTTAAGTGATAGCTAAGATTTTTATCGATATCTGACTCTTATCTTAAAGCAGTGGCTACATTCTGGCATGCTCCCTTAATCATGGTTGGAGATTGTTATCATATTTTGCTGGCTATGGTATGGATTTGTTTATGAGTTATTATGATTTGCAAATGTTATTCTTTTAGTTTTACTTTTGGAATTTTTGTGTATGTCATACTTACTTTTAAGAGTGTTATTTTGTGAATGAAGTGCGATTTTTAATCAAGTATGGCTGATGATCTTGGAAGCAATTGGTGGGAGCTTGATGAAGAAGATGAAGAAAATAATGATGTTAGCTACAGTAGCCCAGGTAGAAAGGAAATTTTTAAACATTTTTCTCAGTTTCATACTTCAAATTTTGATAAGTTTTGGAATTAGTTAGTTATTTGAATTTTTTAAAATTTGTTTGCAACCAAACCCCGCAAAATTTTTGCAGTAATCATAAACAAAGGTTAGCATTGCATTGCCACAAAAATTATATCTTCGTAAGCGTTTCATAATACGATATTGTGCAATATGATTCCACGACACGTGTAAATAAACCACAGTAAGCAAAACAATAGAAAACAAAAGTTATGGGCACAGGCATCTGTACCAAAATCTTATTTGAAGTTGCTGTAATAATCAGCCGGTTGTGTTCTGCGCAACTTGGGTCTCAAAGAGCATAAATTCATGTAGGTTTGTTTAAAGATGACACCCTTGATCGATAATACAATACTTGTTAATTGGTATCCATTTGTTTCAGTCAATGACTTTGGGGAAGAAATTGATTCGAGCGCACCAGGAAAAGTTATAGATGACGGCACAATTTCATCATGTAAGATTTTTTATCAATTTCGAAGATTTCTTTTTTTTAAACCGCTCTACGGAAGTAAAGCGATACGATAGTGGAGTAAAATCGATGACTTGCTCACTTTTAGCGTAGTATTTCATGAATAAAACAATGTTTATGGCCAATACTCAATCTCTTAAAGGGGCACTGCTCCCAATTTTTGAATTTTAACACTAAATACCGGTATATACAAAAAATAATTGATTATTATCAACATTTTTGTCCCGTTTTTTTGTTTAACGTTAGAGAGCTTTAGCGGGAAAGATTTTGACTTACGGGACAAAAATTTATCCGGTAGGTCCCGGCTCCCGGGGTTAGGATGTATTTTGCCAAGCTTCTGCTGTGGCTTTGGTGAAAAAGTGTGTGATATTTGTTGATTAAAGTTAAATTAGGCCTATTTGTTTAAATTTTCTTTATAACACAAACGAAGATATTCAATTGAGTGCACGTAAAAAATAAGCTGCTACTCCGATTATATTCATGGTTTTGGCTTTTGTCGTATACTCCTACCAAGTTGTTGTTTTGTTATTAGAGTAAATTAAGCCGGTTTTAAAACGCAGTGAGCTCGATAGGATTTTACAGCTTTTCTTATAGGTTACTTTACGGTAGCTAATGGTTGGCCTAGGAGCTAGGGTTAGTGGCAGGCCTATTGCAGATTGGCAGTGATTAGCCGATTAACGAAAACAAGGAATGTTCATTCACGCATTTTTCATCATTTATTTTTAAGAGTATAGATTAGGGTTAGGTTTGGGATAGCTTAGTTTAGGCATTCTTGTAACCATAGTAGTTACGCTTTCCTGGCATTATCGCTGCGTCCACACGAGTCACACCTAAAGGTTGATTCAATAATTATTTCAAAAAAATGGCAAGATTGCTACAAATAGCGGAAAAAGAAATGCAAATCTCTTTCGATGTAGAAGTTGAAGGATTTTGAAATCAGCTATAAATTTTTTTAAAGCAATTTTGTTTTTTGTTACAATGAATGAGTTAAAATTAGACTTCATTTTAATTTTTGTTAATCAGCGTGTTTGAAAAGCCTGAAAGGTACTTCTAGCGGCATTTAAGGAACAGAGACACTTTTCAAATTTTGCAGGAACCGGATCTATATTCTGTTACCGATTTTCTAAATTTAGCTACCGGTACCGGTTGTTTCGAGCCAAAAGTGCCGAATATCTTCGCAAGCAACTTTATCCGATCGGTTATCTAAATTTAGCTACTAGTTTGCGGCAACTGGCTGAATACGTTGATTCATAAAGGCTATGCACTCTTATCATAGTTAAATATGATTAATACAATTTAGCTAAACAGCAGCGGAGAATGAATCAACAAAAGTCGTGTATTTGAGATAAAAGTAGCACGTACAATGTTACACATACAAAAAGAGACTTTAAAACTGGCGTGTTAAATTATAATATGCATTCGTAATTAATTGTTTAAAATATCAGTTGTTATTGACTGGTCACTTTGGTAATTGGCTGTTGAGCATTTTTTTATTTGAAGCTAATCATTTTCAAACATGGTTTGCGATTATTGAAGTTCAAGAAAGGGCAACAGCCGGTTAGAAATATAAGGTCATTCAAACCACACCTACAGTTACCACATGGCTGCTCCTGTTACGTTTAAGTGTTACTTTTATCATGTGATAAGTAAGGCAGTACGTAAACTATGAAAGCCAGTTTGTGACAAAAGTTAACGTTGGGAATTCTTGGAATTTGTTTGAGTGAAAGCAAAGAATGACTACAGGTCGACAGCACTTCGAAATGATGAAAAAAATTCGTGTTTTTGAATGGAATTGATTTGAAAAGGCTTACTAAATACACCGGTCGGATCTATAAAGAAGGAGGCGATGACTCTGGTACATTTTCTCAGTACTCTTCATCGTCTTGAATAGTTGTAGTTCCGTTCATACCGTATCTCATATCACACAGTGGACCAATTTTTTTGCCATCCGTAAGATGGCCTGCGAGAGCCAGCATTTTCTCTTTGAATGGTGCTTTTTGCTCGAGAGTTAAGCTGCTCATGTTGCGCGGCAAGAAAGAATTGAGTACAAAGACTGCTCGAGGTTGACCACGGGCCCAAGCAAGGGCGAGACATGCCTGAAAAGAAAAATAAAATATATACCCTTACTGCTTTGACTTGATTGCTATCAAGCACTCTGTTGGGTTTCGTTGAGACTGAGTCTCTTCCACGCATTGCTGGTAAGCAATTATTGAATACCTTGTGGTTGCGTAACTTGGCCCAGAACTCATATGAAATTGCGTTTAGTAATGAACGCAGTCAAAATTGTATCCTTGCCAACCTTCACGCAGGCACGTAGCCAGAACGATTTTTTTTGGGGGGGAGGGGGCGAAGAAAATTTTTCGGAGGGCTAGTAACGTATTTAGGCACAAAGTGCGTGAAATTTTGTTAAAAATGACATTCAACTGAAATTATTTAGAGGGGGGCAGTTGCTTCCTTGCTCTCCCCTGACTACGTCCCTGCTTTCACGTACCAGTTGCAGCAAAAAATTTTAAAACTTAGATCGCAAAGGTACTTATAAATCCATCAATGATTGGTGACAACGAAGTAAATTGCACTGATTTCTTTCATTTCTTATTTTCGTTGCGCACTGCTGATTTCTGTTTTGTTTTCCATGCTTCTTATTACTACTACTTTTCCTTCAATTGATTGATGCTGTTAGTTTTTGACTGAGCTTATGGACAGGTGATTGGCTTAAAAGCCAATGGTCCTTTTGCAGTGGTCTGTTTCGATTTGTATATTTGTTGTTCTATGTTTTAACTGCTGCTTTGTATATTTGTTGATTATTGATCGTGATTTACAGTACTGTAACAACAAATATAAACTGTTCTGTTCATTAGACCAACAAAAATGTTTATGCCATAGGTGACTTTTCCTATTCAAAGTTTTTTAAAACCACTTGAGCTAACTTGAAGTGGTTTAGTGAGGACAAATGTTCTGAAAACATAGTCATGGTCTATTCTTACTTCAACTAAGTCGCAGCCTTCGTAACAGCGAAAGTGTCTTAAGCTTGTCGCTTCGGTCAAAACCTTCCAAATTCGATCACAATGACTGTTTTCTACGCGAGCAAATCGATACAACACTCCAGTGCTGGATGACCCGATGTAGTACTGAAAAATAATTAAAAGACAAGACGTCACGAGCTGGATCAAGTGAATCAGTCTTCGGTCGTCAGAAAAAAAATGACAACGTATAGGTTTCGAAATCATGCCCGAAACAATCAGAGTAGAGATAAACCATAGACTCTTAGACTAAAAACAGACCCCCGAAGAAAAAGAGAAGAGCATTGAAGAAAAACAATTTGGTCTTGTTGCGAAGTTTGTTAGTGGTCACGCGTATTCGACTGATTGGATTGGACATATTCTTAGAACGAGTGAACCGTGAAAAAAAAAGTCACGCTGATTGGACGAATCGGCATATTTTAGAACAAACCGTAAAAAAAAAAGAAAAAAACGGCCAGTTTCCAGTCTACTAATAAAGAGTGTGTGGATAAACAGTACACTACTGGTTTCGAATCGCTGCATTCCTTCAATGTTGAACCACTCTGCCACTGTAGCTTAATATCGATACGAGCGTTCTATAATCGTTCAAATGATCTCATTATCTTCCTCGTTTCCATGTCCATTTTACCACAATGCTCTTCGACGTTTATCGCACAAAACTTATTTTTAAATGTATGTCGGATGATTGCTGAAACGCTTAGACACAAGTAGAACATACTCCGCTCCCGCATACGGTTTATCACAAAGGCTTTCGGCGTTCGTATGACATAAGCAGGGGTGAAATTGGGCAAGAACAGTCCGGAGCGCCGTTCCGGTAAACAATTTAGTGCCTGAACGGCATTTCGGTAAAAATTTTGAAAAGCAACGTCTCAGTAGTTCGAAGTTCAACCGCAAATCGTATATTCAGACAAAAGCTGATCTAAACTCGGTCCGTACGTGTATCTTTACTAAATAAACCCTTTTTTGTTGGGCCTTCACCTAGAACTTAATCGATATTGGGGGTGTTTTTCTGCAAAAGCCTTTTTTTTTGTTTACCTTAGTTTGAACATTTTAAGAAGAATCGCTGTGCACAACGTTCCGTTAAGAAACTACGGACTGGGCACAGCGTTTCGGCATTCGGCAAGAAAATGAAACCACTCTCATTGCTGAACAAACCGTAATGTATGGACGTTTTGTTCTAAAAACAGTGTAACATCGAAACGGGATAGTTGTCGCTTTGGTTGTTTCTTATTGCTGTAGGAGAAAAATAAGTAACTTAATGAAAATCATTACCTGGAGTTTTGAAGGAGTTGCCCAAGAAGAATCTTTGTCGCTGTTTCTTGCAGTGATTCCTTCTTGAGCAAGGGTGAAATCTTTAATTATAACTACGTACACGGAGTACAGTGCGTAGGGATGGTTTCCCAAATCGAAAACAGTTCTGCAATATCATTAAAGTAAAAAGAAGCCTTCGTTCGTTATTAACTGAAGTTATTTCTAAAACATTACGATCTTATACCACACAAAACGATACTGGTTGATGTTCAGCCATTCACAATCGTAAAAAATGTTAGGATTTTGAATGATTAAACAGTTCACAAAGCTTAGATATTGTTAAAATAATGAAGGTTTGCTGTAAGCGGAATTGAGAGAATTTTGGATTTATATTCTGTATCAGTTTCCAACTTGTTTCAATGTAATTAGTACCTTCTGATAAACAGAAAATTCAGACATTAGTAGTACACCCTTTCAAAATAACTGGCAATATAAAAAAAAATTGTAGTCAAGTGTTTTCACTTATCTTTCTCGACGTAATCTTGAGACTCCCAAAAAGATTGCCAGTTGAGAATGAAATATTGCTTTTGCCATGACTAATTTTTATTACCTGTTGGATGAATTCATAAGGGAATTCGCTGTGGTTTCGTCGTCTAGCCAAGATGGTAATTGGCAATCATGTGAATCAAACTTTCCTGTCGACGCGTTGTACTCCGTTATCTGCAACAATATTTCTGAATAAAAAGGTAGTTGGGTAGTTTTCGAACGTCATAATGTGCTCTCGTTTGAAAGGAGGTTAGACCAAACTACTAGAATGCCGTCATTCGGGGTAGGGAGTGAAGGGTAAGAAAAATTACCGCATAACATTCCATTTGTAGCTCAAAACGCGAATTATTTGGCCATAGTTACTCATATTTCTAGATTTTTATCACAAGAGAGCGTGTAATTGAGCCTAAGTAATGTTTTTGCGCTATTTAAAGCATAAACCAGGATAGTGGAAAAGGCCAATAACTTGCCCCCAAAAAGCACCAGCAGTAATATCATTAATATTGCTCCATTGAGTTTAACGCGGGTTTTCACAACCTGCAAGACTGATTTTTTACACTAATATGGTTATTAAGCCCAATCATTTGCATTGTGACAGTGATGAAAAAAATGTACGTTGTCGAATGGCATGCGTTAAAAAAAATTTCACTGATCGAAAGAAATGGCTTTGCAAAAAGAAACTTTCTTAAGTAAAAGTATGAGCCAACAAAAACTAAAAATTACCTTTAGTTTGGTTTAAAAATTGTAAATTAAACTCATAAATTTTTCACTTTTAGTCGTAGTGAAGTTGATTTTTGAGTCCTTTTTTTTATGCTGCAAAGTTATTGTTATTCAGAAAAAAATTATATGCTTTCACAAGCCGTATGATTCGTAAAGAAATAAATTCAATGTTTATTTTTGAAATCCTTGTAAATTTCTTTTTTAGCAAATAAAAGATTATTGATTAAAATTGTAAGCTCAGCTAAAAACTTAGAAGAAATGCTGTTAAGATTTTGCTCGAAAATGATGTCACTGCGCTGCATGTGTTTTTGAAAGATCAGCAAACCAAAGCGGGTCGATGTAAGTATAGGTGGGTGGAATATTTCCGAAACTATACCTGCGTGAGTCTATGATTTATCGTCTTTTTAACATTGCTCAGAGAGAGCCATTTTGTCAAGTTGTTTTTGTTTCATGAATTGTACAGCTTCGGGTTTTGATTTGAGATATCAGAATTTCAAATGTCGGCCGATATTAGATTTTAGAAGTAGCGTATAGTTAGATGTGGTATTTCAGTAAAATAAAATAAAAAGTATTTAATTTAAAACAAAAATAAAATATTTAATAAAAAATATTTAATTTTGATTTAAAATAAAACAAATATTTAATTTAATTAAAAAAAAAAATCATTTCTATTTTTGCAAACAAGAAATGTGTTACTGTTCTGAGGATGCTCCTGAGACTGGGGAGCGAAACGTCAATCTGAATAAAAATACATCGGAGAACGCTGCTTTGAATAAAAAAAATATAAATGTTTGAACCATCTTCGCATTTTAATGCAGGTGTTTTTGTGCTTCAACGCGTATGGTATAAGTCACTGCTATTTGCAAGAATTGTTTGATCCAATAAAATACGATGCACAATACTTAAATGGGAGGTAAATGCAAAAATGTACGTTTTAGACCTGAAAGCCGCCGATTTTTTCTTGCATGGGGCAAGCCATTCTAACCCAAGAGCTGATAGTGATTGATCGATTTAGGTTCGAGGTTTGGCTTTGATATCAGTACATATTTCTGATTTGACAACAAACTACTGCATTTTTAAACATTCATCTAAGGCCGGGATCACACGATCAGGTTTTTTTTGCACGATTTTCTGGCATCAATCGCGTGAAACGTCGTGCAAGTCCAGATCACTATTACGGGCACCCGTCGACAATTACATTGAGTGGCCCGTGTGAAAATGAAAATCAGACGCTAGAAAGTCTTGCTGACTTCTTGCGGGGAAATAGAACCGAGCTCTATTTTCCTGGCAAGTTTTCCAAGAGCCGCCGTTCTTAACGAAGAAAACTGAGCTTTCAGCCCTGCCTTTGAAAATATTGTGCCCAGAATGCAAAAAAATGCTGCCGATGTTAATGCAGTAAAAGAATGCTTCACGATTATCAAGTGAAAATGTTTCAAAAAATTTTACCTCATTTGTTTTATTCGACAATGACGTTTTTTTAACATTGTGCCTGCTGTTTTTTGATATTTCATTCAAAGACGTAAATGTGTTGTCCGCTGTTTTGTTTACTTTTGCGTATCGATTACCCAATTTTTTCTACTTCAAACTTGTGCTAGGCCCAGAGGGGTATGTAAGGGGGGGGGCATTGTGCCATGGCCCCCCCCCTTTGGGTCGTCAGGATTGCAAAATTGCATAGAAAAGTAAGCAAAATTGCGGCATGGCCCCCCCCTTTGCAAGTTGGACATAAGGTTTGATCACACAAAGGGTATGTTCTGTGCTATTGTATTCGGCTTTGGGCTTAAAATCGAATTAAATTTGAGTAAAGACCCTTTTTTTTTTTTTGGTCTTCATCTAATTTTCGGCGAAAAATCAGACTAAATTTGAGTGAAGATCTTTACTTCACCTAATTTTCAGCGAAAAATCGGACAAAATTTGAGCGGAACAATTTCTGATTCAGATCTTTGTTCTTTTCAAATTTTCTGAAGTTCCTGGCCCCCCCTTTTTCAAAAT
Organism: Trididemnum nubilum; assembly: GCA_963965965.1. NCBI lineage: Eukaryota > Metazoa > Chordata > Ascidiacea > Aplousobranchia > Didemnidae > Trididemnum > Trididemnum nubilum. The sequence goes on from OZ014472.1 coordinate 43,516,397, forward strand.
CCTGCGTACGCTACTGGCTAGGCCTTTTCCAAATTCATTATGAAAAGTTATCAACCAGAACTGCTGTATAGTTAATTAACATGCTATCGTGGTCTACTCATGAAATTGAACTTTTAATTAGCGAAATCGAAGAAAGGCAGCGCATGGCAAGCGCTTGCGGTTTTAATCAAAATGTTGAAAATTTCCTTCTGATCGCAAAAAAGTTTCCGCCCCAGTATTCGCTATTGCCGAAATTATGGAATTAATTATACGTTTTTCATGATTTTAGTAGTTTTTTAGTTAAAATTTGGCATGTCCACTGGCAAAACGGCGACAAATTTCAGTAAATAGTTTTCAGCTATTTCTCGTAGATTTTGTAACAAACCAGCAAACAAAAACGCTCTTATTCTTATTTATAAATAATAAACTTTCAATTTGTCCTGACATCCAATTATTGAGCCCTCTGCAACCGCAAGTACCGCAAAGAACATACCTGGTTTAATGTTGCTTGAGCAATTATGCAAATTTTGTTTGTGATAGATGACATAGCATGAAAAGCTACGCTATACGCTAAAGAGTCCCACACAAGCAAAGTCATCTACTTCATTGTATTGCAGGCCGAAAAAAATTTTTATAGTCTGCGCACACAATTTGCTGTAGAACTTGTATAGCTATTTTTCTCAAGCAGCAGCTCTTCGCTTTTGAGAACGTACTCGATCAGTTTGCGGAACGAGAAATAACAATGAATGTACTACCTCCGCGGCAAACTTCAAAGAAATTCTTTAACTACTGCGTAAATGCTTTTACAGCGAAAAAATACATGTGAAACCTTCAGCAATTTGTTTGCGGAAAAAAACAGATGCTTCCGTCTGGCAAGAAGTTCTTCAAGAAAATAGCGTCTAGATGTGATAGCTCCAAAATTTTTGATGCAAACAAATTGTATAGAAAACTTGATTGTGAGATCCCGGCCTATTTTTAAGTGTTCGGGTATATCAGATTTATCGTGTGCTTGACCTACGCTTCTCATGTTCGTAAGCAAAAAGAAGAACGCACAACTTAACGAGTTTTTACTAAGTGCTATTTTCTACGGGCTGATTTAGATTTTTTAGGATGTTAGGCTCATCTCGGGCCTTACGGTAATTTTAAATAAGGGTCAGGTTTGAGCTTATAAATTCGTCAGCCTATTGACAACTCCGCCGGGCGAGTTAACCCTTCTAAAAGGTTTTTTAGATCCTTTGCTAAAGCTCATTCAACGCTCTCACCTACCTGCCACTTGCTTTTTCCACTGTCGCTCTTTAGTCTGCTGTATATTGGTGGGCATAGCACGTTACTACTTGTCACTTTGTTCAACATATCAGGCATCGACTTTAGCCGCTCAGCAATGAATGAGATGGTCACTGCTTTTCGAACCTAGAATATCAGAAATGCTTAGTTAGAAACAGCCGCGTTTCAGAGCCATTTTGTCAAGCGTTTGAATGATAGAATGGCAGATTAGGCATTCATGTTTGAAAGGTAAGCTATCGAATTGAAGACATATTGTTACAAAAATTGAAGTATTGTCCAGCGGACTACGCTTGGAAGCCTTCGGTAGAGGGAACAAGTGCGAATTATGGCAAATTAAGAGATGGAGGTCGAAGATCCTGGCCTTTTTCTTATTTTCCAAACATACTTGACATTAGCGTTAATTAATTCTTTGTATTTTTAAAGTACATGTGGTTCTTCCAAGTGAGAGAAAAAGGTACTGGAAGTTCGTTATGCGGGGTAGCTTAATCTTTAGCTGCATCCTACGCAACACTTATTTAATGTCGATAATCTAGAAAAACAAGAAATCGACTACATATATCTAGAAAAAGAGCTCAGTGATCAGAGCAAATTATGATTTATTTACAGTCAAATTTAGAAAACCTTAGCGGTCTTTTTCAAACAGAGTATTAAGGATTTCTAAATTTGATGGTGAAAAAATTATATCTAGAAAAATATATTTTTCGGTTAGGAAATTGGCCTTCCTCTTAAGGCATTGTCAGGAATAACAAGTATTTAATGCTGAAGTTTTTTGACAGTTACTGTTGCAACGTATGTGAGTACTGCCAAGTCGAAACTCGATTTTAATTAAAACGCTCTACAAATTTAATGACATTGTCCATTATCTTACTGTTATTATTCGGCTTCATTTTTTAATATGGATGGTTTCGTTTTGCCCTTCGCTTGCTTAAAATTATTAAAAATGTCTTGCTAATCGTAAACTATTCACTTTTTCTATAAATTTAATTTTTGTGAAAAGAGTTTTGATATTTTTTTTGCGCTTAATTGTCTTTAAGCTAGATTTTGTGTTTTGATTGGACTTAAAAACAAAATCAAAACAATTCACGTCACAAATGACTTGTATAATAAAATGAGATGCTAACATGTAATACATACGAAAATGTAAAATCAATGCCAAAAATGCCATTAGTTTAAAGCGCCAAATCATGCATAATTTGTGATGAGCAAATACACCATTACTTCGTAAGAAGGAGGGTGTTTGTGCAAGTATAGATGAGACAATGGAGGGAGGTTTGATATTGTTCCCCATCTTATCCATAATTGGTTATCCCTTAATGCTTTGACTAGTTGCTCTCCATCGTTCACTCCTAGAAAAAGACCAAAAAAATTTGTTGAGTTACTGTGAGTTTTGTAAATTACCTTAACCAAGAATCAGTTTGGGTGTTCTTGTCATGTATTCATCTTTTTAGATATGGTGTGTGGTGGTGACTCATAGCCGTAAGCATAATTATAAACATGCAAAAGCTAAATTTTTTTGGCAGAAAACTGTTAATAGCTTTGTCAAATGTTCATTATTTCGACAGAGAATGATTTTTTCTGCAATAAGGATGTGATCTGAAGATCAGAACGTTTTAGTTTATGGTACATTTATTGGTGTTAGGAGCTGTTAAGCAAGTTGACTCATTTACTGTATAATTTTTCGATAGAGTAGCTGCCTTCGAATTATTCAAGAATTTTATCGAGCAGTTTTGCGGTAGGTTTATGGATGTTTTGTGCGCTATTTTGTTCAGAATGACGTTGATTAAGAAGTTCTCATTATTAGCGCATACTATTTATTTTCTACACCAAGAAAATTGAAATCTCGTACAAGTCAAACGTCTTGTTGAGGCTTACGTTGATATAAATGCTAGGAATCAGCACATAACCTAAACACACTTATTCTTATGGACATCTGGCAGAGATTTTGTCCACATAATTTTTTCAAAACCCCTTACGTGCAGTCGCACATGAGGCTAATAATTCCGCGAGTATGTATGACTCAAATTAACGCTGATGAGATACTACTTGTCAAGAAAATTACGCTACTACAGCAGCGGAGTATGATTCGCATTCCTAACAGCGTTTATCAAAACAGCGCTTTCTAAACTTCGACCTCGTTGAGATCCTTGACCTTAATCCAAATTCCGACCGCAATCTTAATCATTCGAAGTCGCTCTTATGACAATTGCTTGTCGGGCCGTTGAGCCCAAGGATGTATAGAACAAGCATTTTTACCCCATAAAGTTGTACTGTAGATATTAAAAGTACCATGTAATATCATTCGTGCATGAGCTGGGCTCTCCACCAACTTGCCCTGTGTTTCTCGTAGTTGTGTGACACGAGCGGAAAACTCGGTGATAATGCCATCCATTTTTGCGTCCACTTTTGCATAGCTGATGGAAGCTGTAAAAAGAAGTTTGCCAAGTTCAACGACTTGTGTAGTTCAAATGGTACGGTTTAAACTCTCCATAGTATTTACATAATTTTTGATTCAACTGGGAAATTAAACGAAATAAACAATTGCTTACTTACTGTACAGCCTGAAAACTATTTTTTTAGCTAGTCATCGTTTCTATTGGCGCAATAATTTTTGGCTTTTTCATTGTTGTCAATAAAAGAATAACCGGTTTTTTGGCCACAAGGAGGCTTACTAAAACAAAAGAAAAAACACTACTTTGAAATAAGCACTTACGTGGTCCAGGCTTGGCAAACATTTCAACGATTTGGTGCCTAAGATCAAACTTGTCACGAAAACTTCGAAAATCTACAACATACATCATCTTTTTTTCTATATCGTCCTCTTGTGGAGGAGCTAAGGCCATGTGCATTTTCTCCGTTATTATATCTACAGAATCGTGCTCTGATAGTCTAAAAAACAACAACAAAACTTTGACAAAATTTAACTTAACACCTTGCTAGAATGCAATCATCCCATACAAATAGTAGCTGATACATTTACAGCTCTTAATCAGTCGAGACTACGATTAAACTAATTGAAACAGTTTTTGTACTAAAATTTAGTCTATTTTAATCGATTTTGGCTTGTATCCATCTTAAATCTATGAAAGAATACATTGAGAATTTTCAAGTTGAACATTGAAATCAATAAACACCTTATTCTAATAAAATTTCCAAGATGAATGAAATTTAACTCCAAAATTGTCGCCATTAGTATACTCCGGCTGGATTAGTGTCAAAAAAAAAAAAAAAAAATCAAAAAGCGTTCAGCATAATACAGTGGCAGCTTTCAGATTTCCAAATTTCTAATTTCATATTTTCCAAATTTTGGACAGTTTTCTGAATATTTTGCTGGAGTGCTGAAATGAGTGTATGGTATATAATTGCAAATAGTAGCTTTGCGTACTCTTTGTCAGGTTACAATCATATGAGATATACAGTAAATGATGACATACTATTTATTTACCGTAGGTGTGTTTTGAGGTCAGTTATCATTTGTGAGTCTTCTTGAGCTTCTTCAATTTTTCTGTACAGTCGAAAAAGTCTGTTTTGGATTTTGTTGAAGTCTGCCACAAAGGTCATTTCTTTCTTATGTAAATATGATGATGGCAATTCCGACATAATGGCTAAATTGAAAAAAAGCACGAAATTTACCAAGTGTATGTCTGCCTACATCATATTAAAAATCAAAGTTACTCGTGGTAGCAATTTCACAACCCCATACACGTTGAAGAGCCAAATTGCTTGGTACTTCAGTTTGGCAACATCAAACGAAGTCATTTTGGACATACATGTAGGTATTATTTTTGCAGCACTGGCGAACGAATTATTGTTAAAGGAAATAGTGGTGGCAAATCGTCGAACTTTTTTTAAAAAGTAAAAACTGGCGGTAGCAACGCTTCGAAGTAAATTCGAAGGTTAGTAAAAGACTCCTTTCACTCAAAGTTTCAAAGGTCAGAATTTGCGCTTTTGGAAAGAGTAAAATTGATACAGCTCTGCCTGTATATTAATGTTTTAAACAATCTCTGTTTTACAACGTATAGACTGCAAATGTTCACATTTTAGACAAGTCTTACTTGTGTTTTCATAGTTTCGATTAGCTAATGACGGCGTTGTGTTGGTTGAATTTGAATGGAATTTTTCAGAAAAAGTAAAACTCTCAGTGCTTTGGGATTGTGGAGACATGCTGACCGTGTTGGGCATCGGAGAGACAGGTCGAAAATGCTTGCTGTCGTCTGGCTTTTTCTGAGGGAGAGTGTACAAGCTGTCGCTTTGACCTGAGGCTAGTCGTCGAGTCGGTGAAGGAGGAGGTAAACCAGTAGAAGATGAGGACATCCCCGAATGCATATTTATTCTCGAGATGTTGTTAGGACTGCTTTTCCTGGGTCTTATCCCTGGAGCTAGAGGTGGCGGTTTGACTTCTGTTTCTTCCATTACGACTGGTTTTACGATCATAGACTGATGTTGATTGCGGATCCATGTGTTTTCAGGAAAGGATGCGATGTCTTCAACAGATATATAAGGACCTGAAATAGGATGTCATATTTTTTACATCAGTCCGTGATTGCAACATTTGTGCAAAGTGTGTTTGAACTAATGGGAGATTATAGTCACTTAATATCATTCTGAATTTCTGCTGCCACTTTTCAGTTTTGGTTTTTCTTTTTTTTCCATGTTTGCCGGCGTAATTTTTTTTGTTTGTTTTTAATGTTTGCCGGCCAGAAAGGGCAAGGCGTCGTTTTTTAGACGACCGTAATTACGTGGTTTGGGTTCGACCTCCAACCTGGGCACGTTGTTACCTTTTAGGTAAGGAACAGGGCTCGATAAATGGACATGTAAACACTAAGCATGCTACGGATTTTTCATTTTTGATAATCTACGTACCCCTGTGGTAGTTTAAAGTTGTTTTTTGAAAAACAGGATATGCTATGCACACACACCATTGCGTGCTAACCAACCAAGTGTCTGGTGCTTATTACAAGTTGTTAGAATTGCAGTGAAAATGACATACAATAAGTTCAAAAGATTTGTAAGAGATTAAAGCCGTTTGGAATTTGCTAATGGCTAGGATTCAACACTGCTTGGGATTTGCTCATTTTGCTAGAATGCATTCAGTCTAGTATAAAGATGCTTTTACTAATGAACACATCACGTACTTTCTTCTTGTCTTCTTCGAGGTAGACTTTTTGTATTGTTTCTGTTATCTAGTGACTGAGTCTTATACAGTTCTCTGTGTGTATCCTGAAAATATTGGCTTTAAAAACACTTAATCAAGCCACATTGTTGAGCATTTTTGTTAATAATTTAACTATAATTTCAAGTTTTAGCCGAGCAGAGCTTATCACTCAACTTCAACTTCTATATCTTCTAATTTCATCAGCGTTGGCTGCCTTTATGTTGATGGGGTGCCCACTTTTTGAGTGAAGTGTGGAAATGGCCACCTTCTTTCCGGGCTCTCTAGTCCCGCTTGGGTTCTGTGGTGTAGCGTTTCCGCTGCATCATACTCTCATTCACGGAAAGAACCGGGTAGTTTCAACCATCCGATAATTTCTGACTGATACATTGAATCAAGTTTAATAGCTCAACTGGTGGGGCAGAAAACTTTTTGCCAACGTTTCGATAGGCTATGGTCGGGACATTGCTACTTATCGTGAAAAGTTTTATCGTACGCTTGTCTTTAACTTCACATTCTTGCCCTAACGAAGATATGTACATGCCCCGGGCATAGTCTATCGAAACATTGGAAGTTTTCTTTGATTTAATTTATGTTTCTGGTGACAGGAAACGAGATGTTCTGATTGATACATTTCATCGCAAGTGTATTAATTATAAACGCCACTCCCATCAAAATCTTTACTTTTTATCTACGGTTAAAGCAAACTCAAGATCTTCTTACATTTCATAGAGTTTTACATGATTTATTCCGTGAATAATTTAATTACGATTGTAATTGCATGTCTATTTACCAAATTGCCTTGGCTTGGAGACAGGGAAGGGACCTTTCGATCTCCTAGTTAAGCACCCACCTACTAACATGTCTACCACACACAGCGGAGGCGTAACACTGTTCCATTTTAATTGCTAAACGTCAAGCAGGGAAACTATGAATACCGATCTCTATGGTCATTGGTTTGACTTGACCAGGATTCGAGCAATAGTCCACCGTTTTTGTAGCAGATGCTATATCCACTCTACCACCCATCGGTTTATCTGATATGCAATTTAGTTTGGAGCGCAAATTAATTACCTGTGGAGGTCTTTTCTGCTTTGGAGGCAACGATGGGGCAATGGTTGCTGCTCGGGATCTGTCAAAGCTTGTAAATGGAGAGTTATTCTGAGATGCCGACCATCTGAAATTAAAGTGTGGTTGTGATTGCTTTGCATTGTTACGCTTACAATTTGCATATTGATATTGTGAATTCCAAGCTGTTCTTAAACTGGAAATTAGCGAGGTTTAGTTTTTGAATTTTAACACTAGATTTGGGAAATATAATTAATTACCAACGTTTTTGCCCCGTTTCTTTCATTTTCTGACGTTAAATGGCTTTAACGAGAATGATTTTGACTTAACGGGAAGAAAATTCGTTTGTGGCAACATTACAACATCAAATTTGCAAACGCGATTTCAAACCGACTTGTCATCTGCTAGGTCGCGGAGGTTAGGGTGTGTTTTTTCCAGTTTGCTGCTGTGGCTTTGGCGAAAAAGATGGTTTTCAGAAAAAAAATTAGGCCTATTGGTTCGAATTTTCTTCTTATAGCGCAAAGACATTCGATTTGGTGCACTTAGAAAAGAACTTGAAAAATAGGCATAGGCTAGCTGATCGGATAACACTCATAATTTAGGCCTATGTCAAATATGCCACCTAGTTATTCTTTGCAATTATTAAAGCCTATTGCCGGTATAAAAGCGCAGTATTTGTAAGCTACTGCACGTAATTAATAGTAAGCAAGTAGAGATTAGATTTTACACAGCTTTAAAAAAATCTACTGGTAGGCTATTTAACTAATGGTAAGCTAGGAGCTCCTTTAATCTAATGTAAGTTGATTTGTTGCGTCGTCCGCCACAATCCATCTAGGAAAGTACCAGAAATAAGAAATTATCTGGAATCTATGGATCTATAACTCTAGAATTTGTAGACATGGTAATTTTGCTTTTTTAACATTATCTCTGCATCCACACGAGCGACACCTAGCGGTTGATTCAAAAATTATTCAAAAAAAAAATTGGCTGGATTTCCTCAAATAGCGGGGAAAAAATGCAAATATCTTTCGATGAAAAAGTCGAAGAATTCTAAAATTAGTATCAAAAAAAAAATACAGGTTTGTTTTTTGTGGCAATAAATGAGTTAAATTTAGACCTCATTGCTCCTTTAAATAGCCGATATTTACTGTTAACTGCTTGAAGTGTAGTGCCGAAGAAGCCAAAATAATTCGTTACAGTGTTTTGGAGGTTTAATTATGTGCGTAGCTTTTAAAATAGACTGTAACGATTACCAGTTCTGTACAGCTCAATGTTTCCCAGACACTGTAACGAAGGAAAAACAAGGCATATCGTTAATTGGGACAACTGCGTAAGTGCATAAGCAATTTCGGGTGTGTTATGATTTGCCATGCCAATATTAAAATGAGAGCAAAATCTTATTGCTTTTCGGAGCATTATATTCGGAACATCGAAATATGTTTGATATAAAACACAAAACCAAAACAACTCCAGGAATTTGATTACTCGACTAAAAAACCACGACCCGGATGTATCCAAATATTTAACAGCTAACCCCGATCATAAAATTGATCAACGAAACAGAAGTAATGGCTCAAACCAATCGCTAGTGAAAATTATTGATCAACGAAACATTACTAATTTAAAAACACAATCCCAATTTAAATGTTAACAGGACATCTACACCACTATATTTGTTTAACACGTGAGTAATATGAATAACACTAGACAACAAAATTTTTGCTGCTTTGCAGTGAAAAAGTACATTAGAGTGTATTTGGGGCGCTGATTTCAAATTTGTCTTTATTTTTGTGCTAGCACGTCAGGTGTTCTAGTTATTTGAGAATATACTGCATAGTGAAATAATGCACTACATTTGGCATAATAATCATTGTAACCTTTACCACTGCAACATGTAAGTAACATCTTTGATGTATTCATTTACAAACAGGTGTCACAACAATTTCGGCTATACTACTTTGAAAGTTTATTGCGTTTACCCCCCTTCAAAATATCAAAAGACTGTTGCAGTTAGCAGTTAAAAATTGCGCTTTTTGCTGGATTTTTACAATATGCTTAGCACCACTTTCTCGGTGAAGAAACCAGCAGTACATAATCTGTCACATAGTCCGACTTATTCTCCCCAGATAGCGATCTTCCACCTGTTTAATTTTTTGATGAAATCGTTCCCAATGTTAGAAGGGTAGAAATCCGAAATGGAAATGGAGAAAATGAATTTTGAGTGATATTCTTGCTCAAAGACTTGTACCTGCGTAGAAAATCTTAAACAATGCTGAGTTGTGAAAAAGATTTTTGTTGCCGAAAAAAACTTTTGACCACCAAGCAAAATTGATACCATGTTTCTTTTTCTGATTAGCTTCCAACTTTTTGTTCGTATGAATATTCCAGCTGTATTTTGGCATCAGATTTGCCGGAAAATTGCTGATGCAGGTAGTCAGGTACCAATAAATCCATTGCCATTTCGATCCATTGCTTTAATAAGTGTTTTAAGAGTCCTAACTTGATCTGTATTGGCGTAAACACTTTCGTGGGATCAAGTAAAGAAACATGATAAATTTTGCTAAAAAATTGTTCAAGTGAGTGCCAATCTTTTCAAATATAGCGCTGTTTATCATCTCGGCTGTCCCAACGACATAAGAAGCATTGGTACTTGGTTTAACCCATTTGTAAACCAAGGAGAAGGCCAATCATTTTGAGATCTCTACAGATGTTCCAGTTATAGATTGAAGACTTTATCAATTGTAAAACCAACTCCATTGTTTCATAAGTTTCTTTTAATTCAGAGGCATGGGCTAAATGAGCCAATAACAAATGATTTCCCTTGTGAAGCAGAACAGCCTTAAACTTGCTTTGCTTGAATCAATGAACTGTTTCCACTCGTCAAGATTGTGCTCAGATTAAAGGTCATAAAACAGGTCGTTGGTATTACTGCAATCGCATACACTGTTATGTACCGAGAAGCAATTCTGAAGCTTGGTATGCCGCGAACAATTATATACACTTAACAGTCTTGTTGCAGTATGTTCCACTGTATCAATATAAAAGCAAGAAGCTCTGATTTTTTTTGGTTAGTCCCAAACCTCTAACTAAATTGTTTGGGTCATTTTGGTTCTATAGGTGTGGAGTTAGGAATGCTTGTGATGAATGTAGTTTTTCTTCAAGCTTAGCCACAATGCTTAGAAGAAAACTTTTTTATGTTCAAGAAGAATCATTTGATTCTCCGGAGCTGCAACCACTGTCTCCGTTTAAAAGCTGCTATTGCTTTCTCCGTTTATATAACCAGTTAAAAAGGAACAATAACAAAATCTTTTATGAAAGAGAGGAGCCAAACACATGCCAGTATATGACAAAGATTTGTAACCATTCACTCCTTATAAATTGATAAGGTATCGAAAGAAGTTCTTAGAGCAGTGGTTCCCAACCTTTTTCTAACCGTGGCCCATTTTCATTCTGAAAATTTTCCATGGCCCTACTCTCAAAGTATTGCTCAAAAACTTGACCAAAATTTTCATCAGTCTTGAAATAGATTGAAACGCTTTTTCCGGCCGAAAACAGGTGATCTCCAAAAAAAACAAGTCAACTCGCCATTCACCACAACTTTCTGCAAGCTTTCTGACAATGTCAGGGAATAAACAGCTCATCGTGCAAATACGACTTTTTCAAACCAAAATGTTGTGTGGCCCATTGCAAAATACTTCTTTGGCCCACCCGTGGGCCATGGCCCTTAGGTTGAAAACCACTGTCTTAGAGCATTGATTGTTGACGAGGAAAGAAAAGACGATCAAAGCAAATGTTTTTGAGCTCATTTTGGCAAAATACAATTGCAAAAATTGCTACTACTACATGTTATCAGGATACAATGGTAAAACAAATAACTAAAAAACTAGACGTCAGAGAAAAAAACTAATAATGCTTTTGAAATCAGCGCTCCAAAATTAGCCAAGAACAATTGAAAAACTGTGAGAAGCATGAAAAAAATTTTTGTTGCCTAGTGTAATTTTCTCCCCCCTGCTGCTTCTTTTAGTTGCTTTAAATGCATGTGCTTTGTGTTTTTTCGCCATTCATTACTTTTGACAATGTGAGAAGTGGTTTGACGAAACGTGAAGTTATGCTTCCAGTTGTTTTGGCTTTGTGTTTTATATTGAAATTATTGTTTTTCAAAATTATACTGAGGCAAAAGAAATACAAATATTTAGAAAAATTACATATGAAATCAGTTAGCTCTCTTAGCTTCGCTGGAGATGCGTATTTCACAAATAAATATGGCAGTTCTCCTTTTAGGTCGATTTTCCTGCGACTTGGAACCTATGGTGGTTTGGCATACCTTATACGATTCTTGCTTAACTGACATCTTAAACAACTTACGAGGTTGTGTGGCGGTGACTTCTTTGTAATCGAGGGTTTTCTTGAGGAAAATAATCATCGCTTTCTTGCTCTAATGGCAGAGGCGTTGGCATAGTTCGTTCCATGTTGGTGGATAATATATTCTTTCTTCTGAGGCGTGACTGCTTTAAACTTGTTGAGTTGTTCGTCACAGCATTTTTTGCGTTAAAAAAGCTTGATCTTTTTCGAAAAATGGCAAAGGACCGACCGAAGGAATGGAACTTTTAATGAAGCATATTTACTAGCATACACAACTTTCTAAAATACAAAAACTTTACACTTTCAACATCATTCTATTCAGAAATATTTCTGACTAGAGCAAGCCCCTCAGAGATAAGAAATTTTTTATGAATTGATTAATGTCAAATGTTTTGGGGTCTGCCATTACGCCAGTGTTAAGAGGTATGTTAACTTCATTGCATTTTGGGTTCAGTTGGCAAAATGTCGAAATAATACTTTTAACTAATTTTGCAGCAAGCGTTTCCATGAGATCTGTTGGTCTGGGACTTTTGACGCGAGAATTTTTTCCGCAGTTGATTCATGTAATGGGGCGTCCCTTGAAACACTCAAAATACTCTAATTCTTAAGACGTTTTGACGCGAAATCCTTTTCCTAGCACTAGCGTTTACCCTGACGCAGCCGCGTTGAAAACTTGAAATCTCTCGTGTCAAATCGTCCTGATCCTCAAATCTCTCATGAAAGGTGTGGTCTAATTACAGTAAGTGTAAAAATGTTCTGGGATGTTGTAAACAGTTGTCCTAAGTGTAGTGTTAAGCATCCAAAATAGCCACCTTAAACGCTACCTGTATTCACTTGCAGCTACTTTTTCAATCAAGTGTTATTTACTATGCACTTCATTTTTTTAGCCTGCCTAATTGAATCTGTGTTTCACTCGAGTCGTAAGGTACAGAAAACTCGAAGAGAAATTAAGCTGCATTGTTACGTCTTACTTCCCGTTTCTGTTTCACTTCACTATTGCATCACACGCTACAATGCAAGATTTGCTCTCCTGGCGCAAACTGCTTTGGTTTGTTAGAACTGCCCTGCTCTTTTTTGAGAATGAGAGCGTGATGTAACCACAGGATATTGGATTATAAAACCTTAGCGAGTTCCTGGAGGACTCGGGAGAGAAACGACTATTTGTATACAAATCAAACAATCGGCACGTCATCACCATACCAGCTACCTGGGCTGCCACTGCTCATTGGTGATAAGAAGTAGCTTTTCACGACTCCCTAGGTGGGCAGCTTAATATTGTTTCACGGTTAATTTACAAAACTCTTGCTTTGCAGTAAAATGCATCTTATGTGTTTGCTTTCAAAAAGAGCAAAACATGAACTGTTATCATTGCGTTCGTTATCTGTGTGTGCGAAACTGACTGGTGTTTACTTAATTGAGCAGTGGCGAGATGGATTATATACTAGGATTGTAAGAAAACTGCAATATTTGCCGAAACTGCTTGAGCCTATTTAATTTTCGCGTACGTTTGCCCATACTTCGGTTTGTTTGCCGAGACAAGTAAATATTTGTGAATGATATTTGTGACAATTTATCCTCCATTTTGCACGTTTCAAGCTATTCCAACTATTTTTGTTTCCCATTTTAAACGTAAAAAGCTTTTTTTTTTTTCAAAACCTTGTTTCTTCCCAATTTTCATTTGTCTCTCCTAAAAAAATTTCTTTGCTTATGAAACTATCGAGGAAATCCAATGCACTCCAAAGGCTCTGTTGAAGATACATGGTTTGACACCTTGCTGTATAGTAAGGTATTGTGGACAACGAAACTTGAAGTACTATTAAAATGAGCTGTGTTGTAACTTCTCAAAAAGCTAGCTAGGCAGGTACAACGAAGTTTGATTGCTTTAGTAGCGAAACTATGCAACAGTTTTTCTGTACGATTGGGCGTTAGAGCTATTGGCATCTGGTATATGTGGCCATTTTGTAGGTAAACAAGGATGATAAATATGTTTATTGGCTTATTAGCCGTCTGTTTTAAGCCTTTTGAACTATTCTTGATCACAAACTTCGCTGATGAGTCCTAAGATTGGAAACAGAACTGACAACTTTCTACTGTACAAGTTCCGCATTACTCTATTGCCTGCTATGTCTTTTGGGCTTGAACTCTCGCTTGTAGAAACACCACTTCATCAATGGATATTGAAGCACACCAATCAAGTTGTTGGTGTTTAGCTTCGAATATTTTTTTAACAACTTCTGGCTGATGTGCTTCTGCAATTTAAGCTGAAATTGCTATGCTCAGCTGATTTGAGTTTCTTGTGGTATATTTTTTGCTAGCTTGATGACGTAGTGTAGTGCTCTAAAGGCTTATCAATAGAATAGCAGTTAGTGTTATAATAACGGAAGTAATGCTAAAGTGCGTGCGTGCTGTTTGCACTATTCACAGTTAATGATTGCGTAGTGCGTACTACTAGGATCTGTTGATGGTAGTCTATAGTGATATGACCGAAATTATTTCCAGCTTTGTTAGTGGTAGCAAATATGGTTGCACCATATTTCGTAAACATTTTTTATAATATCAGCAATTTCATAAAAACACCAGGCTCATTTTTGCTCAAAATTTAAGAATAAAATAAGAACAATGCCAGCCTCGGCATGAACAAAATAGTCAAAAAACGAGCCAATTTCAAAAATCAAAAATTCAGTATTTGTGATACAACGTTGTATCTTAAGGAAATAACAAGGTATTTGCAATCATGGCCAGTGAACTAAATTGTTTTGCTCTTGCAGCTTTGAAAATTGACAAAACATTTACTCAAGACAGCTGTTTACCTATCAAGAATAGTTTTAATTCACTTTACTTTCCATACAATTTAGGAACAAATGAGGCTTGCAACAGTGAAAATTTAAAAAGAGCCAGCCTCAACCCAAATTTTAGTGTTTTTTTGCTGACCCAAAACCAAAAAAAGGATTTTAGGTGTTTTCGGTCCTTCATATTATAGACTTTATCTTTACAAAATTAACGTAATTTATAGTTTGTACAATTTTGATTTTAAAGGCGGTGAATCATCCAGCCAATTGCGGTGGTTTACAATAGCTGAAATTGAAGCATAATTTTCGATATCTTTTGTTTTAATTTTGGGGCTGCGGTTGCAAAGATAATAATCAATATATACAAAAAGATATCCCTCGAAAAAGGTTTTTGGAAACTCAGAGTTTTGTTCTTCCCGCCTAGTCCACAGTAGTTGATATACTGATTTAGGCGGGAAGAACAAAACTCAGAGTTTCCAAAAGCTTTTTTCGAGGGATATCTTTTTGTATTTGTTGAATATCTTTGCAACCACAGCCCCAAAATTAAAGCAAAAAATATCAAAAATTATGTTTCAATTTCAGCTATTGCAAACCACCGGAATTGGCTGGATGATTCATCGCCTTTAATGTCCTTGATACGTTGTAATCTAAATATTGCGCCATGAAGTGTTTTTCGGTATGGAATTTTATTATAGATTATGTCATCACTTGCTTGGTAAACTGAACGTCATTATTTTGCAATCTATTTAGAGTATGATACTGCATTAAAATTGCGCTAAATATTTGGTCCTGGTTCTGGTAGATTTATCAACGCCTAGTTCTACCAAATAATTTGGCAAACACTGCATTTGCAGCTATCTCTTATGAAGAAACTATAGCTCGATCCCAAAATGATTTAGTTAGTTTGAGTGAGTATTTGATGAAAGTTTTTGTTTGTTTGGATTCAAATTTCTGATTCAAATAGTCGGACTCAATTTTTTTTCTTCGCAACGTGATATTAAAATGATCAATACTTCATTCAGTTAATATCTTCACGAGAAATTTATCTGCAAAATTCAGCGAAATTCATCAGAACTGACTACTTTTTATTGTGGTAAAAAATTACGCTGTAGGTACATGTTTTGACCAACACTCCAGTTCTTCCTTATCAAGGCGTAGATGAATATAACCGCGAAGTTGTTTGTTACAGCATGTCGCTGATGGTTTCAGTTTCATTACGCTTGCTGCAACAAGTACCGGTACGTCATATCACCTGAAGAAAAAAGGGACTTCGTTTCTTTTTTGATATGCTTTAGATGAGATATAACGCACACCCAGTAATTGTTGACCAGTATACCTAACCTTTGTGTGCTCCAGTTATACGCTGCAACGTTTTGGACGTTGGGCGTTGATGCGCAGAGTTGTAAGTGTAAGTTCACTTAGAAATTTAAAATTGAACGCTAACTTGGACTTTTACCTCTTCACCTAAACTTTTAAATGCCTCAGCAGAGGTAGGTTACTAGGAGTTGTCTTGCTCTTGTTGATGAGAGCATAGTGCAAAGGAGGTCCACTTTCGAATCCCAACGACGAGAAGGCAAACCGAGATAGGAAAAGTTGCCTTTTCCACAACACTAGAAGAGTTGCCCCCCATTGCCGGGCGCACAGGTGACCATTGCTGATAGGTTTCCATTAGTCACTTCTTTCGATCCGCCGGTCGGGCTGCTTTTTATTCTGCTCAGGCAAAGCGTGGGGAAAAGCTTAAATCGAACGACCTCTCGCTTGACTGTCTGTACCTGATAGTTTTGTTTCGATGGAAGAATTTTTTCGTACAATGAAAGTGTGTCTGTTTGGTTGCATAATGCATAATGTGTATGAGGAAAATAATTTTTGCGTCGTACATATTAAAGACTTACTGGCTGGCTAAAAATGTTTTTCTGTGCTGTAATAACCGTCCGACAGCAACCTTTAATTTAACCAAAAAAACTCTTCAATAATTTAAATTTGACTCATTTTTTTTTACAAAATTAACCCTCTTTGCTTTCCTCCTTGTTTAAAATTCAACATTGCTATTTTTAAATCAACGTCTAGTTTGGTTCTAATCTCACATAGACATCTGTTCCTTTTGGTTTTATGTGCACAACATAGTTATTGGTTGTCCCAAAGTAAGTAACCCCACGCCCCTTCATTTAGATAGGTTTTTATGCACAGTAATTACTCAAAATTATTGAAAATAATCATAAATAAGGTATCATAGCAATTCTCTGACATCTGAATCTCAACGTTTTTCGTAGTTTTTGTCAAATGACTTTCCACCGATAGACATTCTCGCAGATCGGTATTTTGCTGAATTATATTCAAGTATAAAACGTTGCAAAACATATGATGAATTGGTAGATGACATCGAATGATGTAAAATTTGCAACATTTGGCGCTTTGATTTTACAATAAACCTTGCATTTATCTTATAATTATACATTAGAGAACAAACAGAAGATTTTAGTTGAAATATTTTGACTCGGAATGCTTGAAATGTAATATACGGTATCGAAAAATACTCAAAAATACACTTTTTTGTGATTTAACTTGTTATTTGTGGCAATCGTGGTTGCTATAGATTCAAAAACGCATCTTGATGATCAGCTCTGTTACAGTCTGATTTCTCGTAACGAAGATCAGGATAATCTCAGTTTTGCTATCTTCCACACCGTTAAATTTATGAAAATAAAATCACTTTAATTCATATGTTCCGAAAGGTAGTTCTTAAATTGCGTTATTCTGATGGAAATTGTTGGACTGGCCATTTGCCCGATATTTTTCCCCTAATTTTTTTGTTAACCGGAGGAATCGGGTAATCCACTTTTGTGCATTTGGCCCTATGTCTAACTTAAACCGTGCACTTGGGTTAGCAGCGTTTTTTCATTCAGTCATTTCTGCTTTTGTGTAAAGCTCGCAGTTCTTAATTTCTCGGAGATTTTCGGTCGGGTACACCTCCCATACATCCATGGATCACTTTTGATTGGTGGTCACTAGTCGGAAGTCTTTAGTAGCATGTTTTCTTCCACCATTTATTTCGGCATGCTAGTGAGACTACTTCGAGCAAGTCTTGATCTTTGCGATTGAGGAACTCCGGTTTTAGGCTTCGATAACTTACTACCGGTTGTTTCTGATGGCGTTGAGATTGTTCTCTGTGAAACATGAATTCTGTTAATTTCTTCTGTTAGGTTTACCCAAAAAATCTACTACAGAGATATTATAACTTGAGAAAATGATACTTGCGACAGTTCACTTTTTTCCTGGTCTCAAATTTCAAATGCAACAGGAAGAATTGAAATTCATTTATCCATAATTTAAAAAAGACTCCACATAGTTTCAAAATGTTGTCTTCACAAGGTATTTTTATTTTTCTATACGGGTTTTATGTCAGAAAACTCTCGGAAATTGTAAAGTGTAAACTAATTTCAAAATTTGGCTTTAGATTGATATTTCAATAAACAGCAAAGTAATTGCAGGATGACAGCTTGCTTGCATTGCATTCGTTATTTTTAATAAAACTGCATTGTATAATTCGGCTTTGAAGATTATCTTTGCATTGATGTGGGCAAGTGAGCATGTCAATACATTTGCACATACATTCATATCGAAGCAAAAAAACAAAAAAACAGCAACTGGAAACAAACAAACAAAAATTCAACGAGTAGACAAAAAGTGAAGCAACGAAATGATATTCACTCGTGGCAACTGTTGTCAACGGATAGTTGTCAAATCTTTCATTATGCTTGCAATATTACTTCGAAGCGTGGGGTGAGTAGGCGGGGCTCATCTCCGCTTCAAAGCAACACAGCTTCTTTCGAAGAAATGTTTTAGCGGTAGCGATTTATTGGCAACACTATGTCCAATTTTAGCCCCGGGCTTCCTGTTCCAGCGACGAACGCGCTACAACTCGACCAACTAGCTGGTTTTAAGGATAATGGTAACTTAATGGTAATGCTCAGATTGCTCATCACTTACAGTCGGCAGTTTTCGGCCAAATGTTACTGGTTTAGATCCGATGCTGTAGCTTCTTGTTGATTTTGAGTCCGGTGATAATGGAGTCGAATGCTTCTTTGAAAAAGAATTTTGTTTCGCCAAGGATCGCTTATTTTGTATCGATATTGGCTCTAAAGAAATGATATTTTGTTTCAGATAGATAAATGAAATTAAAATATACTTTTTTAATTAGAACACGAGGCTCATTTTTCTTCAACATTTAAGAGCAAATTAAAAACAAAGCCAGCTTCAGCATGGCAAAAATAATTAAGATCACGAGTCAGGTTTAAAAAAATCGATTTCTGTTATGCAATATCGTAAAAACATAACCAGGTTTCAGCAATCATAGCCAATGGAATGGTCGGTTTTGTTCTTTTAGATTTGACAATCGACAAACATTGCTCGTTTTTTAGTTTAAGAAAAACTCATTTGCCTAGAGCAAATTAGGGTAAGAACTAACAAGGCTAAAATTTTGTGAAAATTTAAGAACAGTCAGCCTCAACGCAAAGTTTACTGGTACTTATAAAAAAAAAAGTGTATATGTGGAAAGATTGCATTAAGTTGCATTATACGGAGATTGCGTTTCTAAATGCTTGATCAATTAGTACTATGTTAAAACTTTTAGAGCAAGATTCCACCAACTACGTACATAATCGACGACTGCCTGAGTAACTAGCTCGCTTGGTTGACTGGGTGTGTCATCTAATGTGCAGTAAATCTGCTGTAGTTGTGGAAATTCACAACCTTAATCGCATTTCTTTACCTGGTAACTTGTTTGTTTTCTCTCCAGAGGATAGTTTTTGTGGAGTTTTACTTGAAGGAGTCAAAACTCCTCCGGTTACGTCGTGCTTCGAAAGTTTTAAGTGAGATTGCGAGTTTGGTGGTTTCAGCTTTGGATTGGACGTTGCACTTTGTATGTGACATAAAGTGGTTGTTCGATGTTCCAGTTGTTTTGAGCTTTGTGATGTATCGGACTGCGGCTGCGTAGAATGATTCGAATTGATCTTCTTGTCACTTGGGGCTTTTAAAATAGTTGTCAAAGGTATCTGTGTGAAGTAATAATAATCGTGAAAAATCTTCATAGGCCATACAAAATTATCCCATCCCAAATTGGATTTTTTAAAAAGAAGTAGGTCAGGTTTTTGAATAAAAACTGGTCATAGGCTCGTGTAGATGTTCTTTGAGTTGATGTATAGCGGATATTACAGTGTTTAAAGAGAGTTTACAATTTGATTGTCATGGCTATATTGTTAACTATAATAATACATTTTGTAAAAGTACATCCGGGATTGGCTCATTTTGTGTGTGTAGTCAGTTTTCGTCTACTGTACAAAAATTCGGTTTCAGATAGCCAGGCAGATCATAATCTACTGTAGGTTGATTATCGCGGAACATTTCTGTCCGAAATCTGCGATGTGCTGAATGAAATCTGGGTTTATTAATCAACACCAACTGATAGGGATAATGAAATGAAAAATCGTGATTGAACTCGTGCAAAAGGTTTGTAAGATAAAAGTATAAATTTAAACTAAATATTCGAGTTTTAAGATTAAATATTCCAATCAGCATCTACAAAGTGTTCTTGACCCTAACTCTAAAAAGAAAAAGGGGAATAAAGAAGTGTTATGCCGAGGTCTGAATGAGATTAATAGAAATGATCTTTGCAATTGATTATTGCTACCAGCTACCTTTTCGCAACCATGGCTTTATCGATTTTTCGAACCCCACGCAGCCTTGTGCTTTCTTACCGATTCTTGGCGTAGGTTAGCTGGCTTTGAGGTTGTTCTTGTCAAACTTAGAAGACTTGAACGTCTTCCGGATGGTTTGAGGTCTGTACAAGACACGCTTCGCTTCTGCAATGTTTTTCGCGTAGGAGCACTCCTGTCGTTTGGTGTCGCTGTAGAGTTGCAGTCATTCACTATATGATTCTCGGTTAGACTTTTGTGTGTGGCCACTGGTGGCGTATTCGGCGTCTAAAGCAGTTTGTATTTTAGCGAAACAAACGTCTCCATTATCAAAATTAAAAAGGGAGATTATACTGCTTTTCATTCACAAATTAAGTTTCTTGCTGGTGAGGTCATCAACTATTTCGTGTAATAAGTAATGCTTTCTTTAAAGTGCTCGACTTGTTTGTTTTCGTCAATTTCACAGTGCAGAATATGTATTAAAAACACATCCGCTTAAAAAGCAAAAATTTTACGTGTTTGTTTTCAAAGGTTTGACAGGTCGAGATGCTACGCGATTGCAGTAATTTATTTGGTATTTGAACAACCCTTTTTCGATGCATTGTTGTCGTATCGTGCTTTTTTGCTTAGATTTATGGCCATTTTTTTGCGATTGTGCTGGTATACTTGCTACCAACCCTACAATTTCAGTAATAATATTTAACCAAAGCTTTTACCTGGATACTTTTGTTAGTTTTAGTTGCCTTTTTGTCTTCACTTTCGTTTTTGTCATGTGGTTTGGTGTGCAATTTTGATTCTAATTTTTTGACTTCTTGTAACAGTGTTACGTTGCTTACTTCTAATGCCTGAGAAAATAAGTCTTATTTGTAACTTCAAAAGCTTCAATAAAATCATTCTTATTTCAGCATTCTTGATAAATATTTAGCTAATTAGGAACGCTGGAGTGCTTTACTTGTTGTGTTATGTTGCATGTTATTGAGAGAATTATGTAGGTTTCTGTTACCATTTTTTTTGTTTTTTTTCTTTTATTAGATTATGTTTTTTCGTCTTCATTGATTGGTAGTAACGAAAGCTCGATCCCCTAAAATGTTGCTCACCTAATTCCTAACCTAAAATCTCCATAAATTTGATGCTTTATCTTTTGTGCATTTTTTTTGCTCACCAAATAATTCTGGTTGATATCTGCGGACTTTTCTTCGGTCGTGGCTTTTTCAACGTCATGAATGATCAGATGTTTCAGGTTTTCAGGCGTACTGGAATTCTGCAAGCAAAAGCAAAAATTTATGTTGTTTTTTCCGCCATATTCGACAGCAGCCTTTATGCTTTTACAATAATGATATTCAATGCAAAATACTAGTACTGAATTTCCATATAAAACGAAGTTGCACTAAAGTTTCTTTTCAGAAAATAGAAGGTAATTGTTAATCAAGTAATAAATATAATTGAAAAATTTTGCTGTCAAAACTTGTATACAGTCTGTCGCGTTACTGCTATGAAAGCATATTAACGAAGGTTGAAGAAAAATAATTGTTTTGTTTCTTTTAAATTTGATTTTCCATGAGTTAAATGGGAAGATGCCAATACAAAAGTACCATTAATCTCAAAACCATTCTCTTTACGTTTGATTTTATGTTATTGTTCTTGTTTGATGTTTCCTGCGCATTCTTCAATGTTTCCACTTCATTTCGAAGGTTGTTGATTAGTGTTTCCATTCCAGTTGCTTTCTCCTGAAATTATCAGGATTACACTATATCACGATGTTACAAGCAATTAAGTTCTGTAGGTTTTAGATTTTATTGAATGCTATTTTGGTGAGTTTACTTCAATGCACCAATAACCTCATGCGCTAAGTTGTCGTCATCATACGCGTAAAGATATAATTTTTGGTTACTTGTAGCAGTATATGGTAGAAAAAAATAACTTCCAACTTCAATGAATCAACTTCAGCCGTTCCCAGAAGAGCAATGACTTGTCGTCACCAACGAAAAGTCGGTGAAAAAATTCTTCCATTTCCTCATTTTTTGTCAAACATGGTACTGTAGTAGGTACTGTTTATTACTGTTGTTTAATATTATGATGGTATGGTTATGATGTTTGCGATGGTACATTAGTGTAATTTTAATAAACAACATTTAGATTAATGTGTAATTACCTTTGAGATCATTTTTCCTTTGATTTCTTCGACGGTATGCAATCTCATGGTTAGCGCTTTTAGTTCTCTGACATGTTTTGCTTCTTGCATTTGTAAGTGTTCATTTAAACTTTGAGATTTCTTTTTTTCATCT
Source organism: Trididemnum nubilum (assembly GCA_963965965.1). Lineage (NCBI taxonomy): Eukaryota > Metazoa > Chordata > Ascidiacea > Aplousobranchia > Didemnidae > Trididemnum > Trididemnum nubilum. The sequence goes on from OZ014472.1 coordinate 43,539,003, forward strand.
GCCGCTCGTCGCTGAGCTTCCTCCACCTTAATATTTTTGCATCGTTTTTCAAATCATTTATTATGTAAAATTATGGTCATTATTGCTTATTGATGAATCCTTCACTGAAAAATTCTGTATTGAAAAAGGCTTAAGTTTGGTATACAGATTTAGCCCTTTTTTTTAAAATTGAGTATAATATCCTCAAAGACAACGAATGAATGCGAGACTATCTGATATTGCCGGTCTCATTAACTTCCTTATTGCGTCGGACACTACGGTTAGTTAATCTTGATACGGTCTAAATATCTTTGATATCCCACTGTTTTTCTCTTCAACGAGGAAGCGTTTGAAGGACTTTGTTTTGAACGAATAATGTAGCCTTGGAAATCTCACCTTTAATTTTTCTTCTTGCAGCAGGTCATCTTTTGCCGACAAAGTTGTCTGTGCCAGGTGAAGTTTCTCTGTCAGGTCTCTTTTTTCTCGCTTGGCCTCCCGTAACATAGTTTGAAACTGAATCAGCTTGCATTCGCTCGACTTCAGTAGAATTTCGAACTCATTGATACTTTCCAACTGTTGATTGAATGTCTGGAACAATTTTTTCCTCAATTATATTTGTCCATTGAAGTGGCTTAATCCAAATTAAAAACTAAGATGCAAAACCTTTCATGCTTTTCTAATATCTTGGAGTTTTTGTACCTATAGTGATTTTCCAGTTTTGTACTATTAAGCTTTTCAATATCATTCAAGTTGAAGTTATTACGTATGTTACGGACAAGTGTTGTAAATGATTTGGTCGTTAGAGGTTCCACGTAGGCTAATGGTCGTTTTAGCACTGATGTCATTATCTTATTGTAAATTCCCATTGTTATGGTCATCAATGAATCTAATATCCGCCAAATTTTGGTCAAAATGTGCCAGAAATATTACCAATAATCTTCAATGTGTACTAATGATTGCGTTTGATGCAGCAATCTTCTGTGTTAGATTGGCAGCATTTTGATTATAACACAGGTGCTGTAATTCTAAGTGTTTGGGCTGTACAGCGGATAAAATAGGGATGATAAAAGGGCGCGGCTGATAAAATTTAGGCATAAAATTTTGCAAAATCCTACCCATCTTGCAAATTTTGCAAAATTATTTTTACTTAAATGAGATTGATTACTTTCCTGCAGATGGATTAGGAATATTTAATTTTTTACGTACCTTTAACTGCTGTTCCATTTTAAGTTGTTTCTTTCGTTCATCTTCAAACTTCTGTTGGAGTTCGTCGAATTTGGTAATTGTGTCTTCAGTATACTTTTCAAAATCTGTTTTGTCTTTACTTTTCTCTTTAATTTCAGTGATTTCATCTCGTAAAGCTTTGGTTTTCATCAGTTCACTGGACAATGCCTCTTGGAGGTTTTGGCATTGCTTTTTAACCTACCATAGAACACCTTGATAAGCTTACATTTCAGTACAGAACCTCTTTCTTTCTTAATTTTTGGTATTTTGTGAATGATCCGGGGGCAGCAGCTTGAGATTCATGCATCGTGATCTTTTACCATCTTTCTTATTTTCATTTGACAAACCTTTTTTAATCTTTTGACGGAGTCCTAAGCTGTTTCAACCCATATTTTGATGTAACGAAGCCATTTAGAGTGGTTTGCGATGCCTTAAATATCATTCAACTTATGACATTAGACGCTTACCAAATGCTGCACACGCCTAATTGTAGTTGTCCCACTTTAGATTGACGCCGGTCAATATTTTATTCAGTTGAAAATTAATGAAAGCCAGCTACAAAAAGTGCTCCAGAAATATTGAAGCTCATGTAAGCTTGCGACCTTATGTTCATGAAGATTCACTAGTTATAGATTCGAAATCGATTTCAGGTTTATCGAATGAAGAACTTGTTTTGACATTCTTCCAATTTAGATTAAGACTATCTGCACGATTGGTTCTGTGATGTAGGCTTTAATTTGACGTTTAATTAATTAAGCATATAAAGTGCGAATGCAAGCAACTTACATACGCAGTAAATACTTTGTCAGTTTACCAAAACACGATTGCACAAAATGAACATACCTCCAATTGATATTTTTCGGCTTGCTTCATATCAGCTACAGTTTTGCGAAGTTCTTCAAGTTCTTTTAAAAGGTTTTCTGGGTGGTCAATTTGATCTAGGCTTTTGCTTACTTTCAACGCATATGCATTGCGTTTTCGATTGTCAAACCTCTTTAGTTTCTTCATCTTCTTGGCAGTAATTTTTGTCTAAATAAAAATACGCAAGTTATACAGGTAAATGACAAACCAGCTGACATCCATATTAATGCTACAAATATTTCGCATAGGTTTTGACACTAAAATATTATTGCACAAAAAACATATTCATATCACCAAACTCAAACTAGCTTATTTTTAGTTTAAATAACTAGACATGCCAATTTACAATTCGAAGAAAATATTATTTTTATGAAAACTATGTTTCCATTAAGAGTAAAAAAATAATAAATGTATTTCGTTCTTTGCTTAAGTTGATCATATTTAATATGCCTCAAAATTTTTGCACAAGTAACGAAATACCGTACCATTACCAGGAAGTCATTACTTTGCAAGGTTAACTCTACGTAAAACAATTTGGCTTGCCAACTTTTACGAAACTTTTGATGTTGAAAATAGTTCAAAAAGCTAAAAAAAAAACAATAAGGTAGAAGAGCGAGTAAACATACGATTACCGGTAATTGTTGACTGAATTTTAGGATGACATTAAATGAACTTAAACGACAGACTTTCACTTCCAACCTGTCGTGACTTCTGAGCTATGAAAAGGGTTTTAGCTTAACTTTGAAATAATGGCCTAGTGAATTGTAGTGTACCCACTAACCTGATTTTTGTCAGCGCATCGGCGATTTGTTAGATCAAAAGCAAATGATTTTTTGCAATATAAGAAACTTAGCTTTAAAATCGTCCATAAATTTGTAAAAATTTGATTTCTGTATGCTTTAATAGTGGACTGGTACGAAGTTTAGGGCACATAAACGTATTTTAACAGCTTTGGGCACAATTAATTTAGAAAAATTTGGGCACTCGCAAGTCAGCCAAAAAGTTAGATGGAACACTAAGTTGAAGTATTTTACAACTATTTCACTTAACGATGTAGAGCTATTTAGGTCTCAAATGAAAACATCTATCAAAGAGCTACTCGAAGACTGTCCAAACGCATGAAATGGTAGGAGCAAACCCTTTAAACAAAAGTCTCGATGTTCCTGATGTTTTACTGAGATTTCAATAAAAAAAAAAACACACGCACTAAAAAATATTTTAAACACTTAAATTGCGTCATTTCTGTTTCTGATTTCAACGTGGTACTATTACGTTTTTGTATTCTCTAAGCTTCTGTTTTACCTATCTTTCTAAGCTCAAATAGCTTGTAAGATGATGGTTCTGAACTAGGAGCAATTAACAATAATGTGATAATGTATCGTAATTACAGCTGGCATTAATCTGCAGTTTAGTTGGTTTGTTTTATGTTTGGCGTAGAAAATTTAATTTTCAACTTGACCTGTTCCAGCTTTTGCTTCTTTCAGTAGTAACTTCACCGTCTGATGTTGTAAGTAAGAAAACTTTTAATCTAGGACTCAAAATATGCCAAAGAAAAAAAATTACTCGCGCACCATTTAAATAGCTTTGCTGATGTTCTTTCTGTTTAAGACCTTTGGCCAGTACAAGTTTTCATTTTATGTATTTTCAAACGTCATTAATTCAACTTGATTTGCTGAGCCCAGGTTTCATTTGGATAAGTTACACTTTAAGTCCGCTTTAGTGTTTGTTTGCTTCTTCAACTTATTGTTGATTTATCGCGGTCATTATTACAGTTAAGTGTTTATGGTGAGAGACATTTATAAGTTATTGAAAATGTCCTTTGACTTTCAATATATATGTATTTTTGTAGTTATGAACGTGTTTTGTATGTGGAGTTGCATTTAGAAAGGATTAAAAAGATTACGATATTGAACTAAATTCAGATCTTAAAATTTGTTTTTCAAAACTTTTTGTAGAATCTTTTCTTTATTAGCTTTTCTGTGCTAAATCAAATTCGTTTGATTTAGCACAAAAATAAGAAGCTCTGTTTTGTTGTATTACTGTATATTGAATCCCTTTTTCGGGTTCATACGATTGCTACTTGATTAGTTTTGATCCTGTACTTAAGATGGTTAATTCATTTTTCGAACTTCATACTTCTAGAGTAGCAAAGTTGCAATTTCATTACTCCATGAACCCCTTTCGTATTTAATGCCATGGGCCGAGCTGAAGATGATATGTTATGATCCATATTTATCCACATCTAAGTTAAAATTTTCTTAAAATTCTTGAATTTTTACTTTTTTCATTCTGGTATCGAGTTTCTATTATTTTGCCATGTTTTCCCTAATTTGTATGCTAATTGTTTTGTATTTTTATTGCTTTTTCTTCTAAGAAATTTATATCCTAAGTTTTCCAATAATTTTTTTGCATTTACTTTCAGTTGACTTTATTTTTTCGCTGACATGAGCAAAATGAGGCTAAACAACCTTGCTTCCAAAGTACGTTGGCTATCATTTTTGGCCTTTCCTTTCCTATTGCTTTTACATACTGTATTTTCCTCAGAAATTTAACTAATCATTGCACCACTGGCATATTTTTGGCTTCAACCTTTAAGGTAACTGTCTTTTGATTAATGCCTATGCCTTCTTGATTTTGAATATTTTGGAAACAGCATTAATCGCACCTTCAGTATTTCAATGCACTTGTCTGCTCGTATTATCGGCCTAGTTGCAACAGGATGTATTACGTCATCAAAATCTTGACCAAGCTTTCAAGCAATGCACACCAATTAACAGAAAACTAAGAAAAAATAGCGCAAATGTTTAATGCGACTTAGATTAACGCTTTTTACCATATCTTGCCACAGAAATATCGTCTGAAATTAATCAAAACTTCAGATTAACTGATTACTACCAACCTGTTAAAGTCTCCTGAGAAAGACTGAACTTAGCTTGAAGGGGTCTTCATAATTTCTTAAAATTAACAAAGAGTACAGAACTCGAATTAGTGGTCTTACTTTTTCTTCCTTCCACTCCATTATTGACCACTCATCTTCACTTGGGTCGTGAATTGATTTTTCTCTTAGTAACCGTTTTAGTTCTTCGCGGTCTTTATCTGAAATTTATTTTATTTGTTCAAAATTCAAATCCTTAGATTAAATTATGTTAAACTTTTTTTTCTGAAAATTCACTCAAATTTGAATTTCAAAGATTTGTGAAAACCCGTACGGTCCAGGTTAGAGTTGTAAAAGGGCCGACTAGTTCAGGCCCGAACCCGAAAAATAATTTGAAGCCTAAACTAGGGCCAAAAAACTCGAAAGTTAAGTTGGGTCTAAAAAACTATACGGTTAATTTCTCCTTTCGAATAAATTTAGTTTGTTCTGACTGAAAAAAACTGCTTATTGATTATTGATAAATTGTGATGCCATAATAATATAATTATGTATCAAAAATCGTATTGATGCTTAAATGAAATCTTCGTTCAGTGTTGCTAAGTTGTTTGCTTTTGTTTTTATAGCGCCTAAAACACAAGACACATATCACGCCCGATTTAAGCCCGAACCTGACCTGAAAAACTTGGCCCGACTTACAACTCTGGTCCAGGTTAAACCTGCTTCAAATCCCGCTACCATTTTTAGTTATAACGCAACAATCAAATTAGTATTCTGATATCTTATAGTACTGTGTTATATCTCATAGTATCTTACAGTTATAACGCAGTACCATAAGATACCTGAATACTAATTTGATTGTTACTGTTAAATCGAATTTTCCGAAACTTTGCCATTTATAGCCTCAACTCCCTAGTATATACACAAATCAACTTTGGCGTAGTCAAGGCCTTGTCAGCAATTACCTCCTTCAACTGCGTAGCATGTTGTAAACGACTGCTCAATTCTCAGGACAAATCTCATACGGAATCAACGACTCCAGACTCAAATTTAGAAAAGTGGCTTCCAAAACTCTCGAGCATCAAGTGATGAGTATTGCGAATTCATGCGCAAGAAGAGCATTCTCCATAGTATTCATTAAGTAGAACAGTTGTAGAGGTTTTTTCGATTTTTTTAAAGTATGAGATAACATAGAATGTAACGTTTCAGTTTCAACTTACCAATAACACCGACTAGTTCTTCAGATTTTTTTCGATATTCTCGGTGTTTTTCTCTCTCGTTTTCTATGCTCTCCAAAAGCATCTGATATTTTTCTTCCAGAGCGATGTGTGCTTTCCTCAATGTCGAGTATGAATCTCTGTGTTGCTAAATACACAAACTTGCTATTAGTCTTGTGTTAATGCTTTTTTAAAATGTTAGATTGTATAATTTTGTCTTTGAATTTTAAAGTAATAAGACTGTATGTTTTTAACAACTGCGATTAAACATCGCAGGTCACAGATGCGAAACTTCTACCTGAAATAAGCTTTCACACGTTAGCAGCTTTATTATATGCCGTACCTGCCTCAAACAAAGCAATCAAGTAGAGATAGTGTTATATTCATTTTTCTTTTTTGTTGCTCTTAAATTAATCATAATTTCCAAATGCTGTGTTTCAAACAGAGGATGGACGTTGCGAGCGGCACTACGTATCAACAACTCAACCACATATCAACACCAGACTTTTGTAGGGTTACTTCGGTAGTTATTTTTCGCGTTTTTGTGTGAAAGCAAATCATCTCTACCTGCACAATTGTACACATCTGGAATTTTTCTTCCATGTAGCTGTTGTAGTATTGTGTTTCCACTTCATTCATTGCCGAAGAGTCGCGTTGCAAAGCTTTGATTGCTCCGTTTGCGTTGGGAGATGAATGTCTGTAAAGTTAAAAAATCTTGATTTACAAAAAAGTGTGTTAATATTTCCTGCGGTAGACGAAATATCCTAAATTTTGTCAATATCCTGATTTTTGTCGCGGGCATTGAAAAAGTTAGAATAATGCGCTTTCTTGCTTTTTTATATTGCATTGTGGTAACGATGTGACAATTTGCTTTTCGTTTTACTTTGATCGCGGCCGCAACTAAGTGGGGGGCAGGGGGCGGCGCCCCCCAAACAAAAAATTCGCCCTCCCGAACTGCTTAGCATGCCCCCCAAACTCCCCTCACCCCTGCGGCATTTTCAAGATGGTGTCTTTTTTTATCGTAGATCTACAGACAACTCAGAGAAAATTAGACCGAGTTGGCGCTATGAGTTTTTTTTTTCTTTTGGAGATCAACAGAAAACTTGGAGAAAATTAGACCAATTTAGGGCGATGACCTTTTTTTTTCTGGAGATCAACCAACCCAAAAATTTTGCCCCCCCTCCCCAGAAAGAAATTTTGCCCCCCTTAGAACAGCGTTTTAGTTGCGGCACTGACTTTGATGAATATGAATTGAGATTTTCAAAATTGGTGACTGAATGACTGTTTAACAGAAAAACGACGAAGAATTTTATTTTGAGGAAACTTTTTCCTTTGTTGTTGTGTTTATTACGTTTCTGAGTGATGGCTGTAGCTATCAGTTCAAACATATCAATTTCGATTATCACTAAGCTGCAACATCAGTTAAGATTGGTTTTTCACCTGCCCAAGCTCTTTGGCTGTTTTGTCAGCATGTCGATTACTTCATCTCTGGCTTGCAATTCTCCTTCAAATATACTCAGCAACTTGAGCAGTTCCAGTTTGCTCATTTCGATATTCGATTCGTTGAGTTCATTTGAATATCCATTCAATTTGTTTCGCATGTGTTTCTTCATTCTATTCGCTCTAGCAGAGGAGCTTCCACCATTTGATGTTTCAGGATGTATTGCTTTTATTTTCACATCTGGAAAAAAATAAAGAAAGCTAAATTTTACGCCAAGTGTAGACCAAAGCCTAAGAGGCCAGTTGTCACTCATGTGACTGGTTGGTTTTCTCAGAAGACGCATGAAAGTCATCTTGAAGCAACTGAACATCCACCTTTATTAAATTGCCATCACATTTATTCAGCTTGTACTAGAAAAGCTGTTATGAGTTTGAAGAGTGATTAATTACAAAAGCTGTTTAATTAAAAAGTGATTAGTTAAGAGTATTCTTGCAAGCAGCATTTGTTGATTGACCTTTAGCTTTTTTTACCTTTTGTCTTTGTCAGCTTTCTTGCTCCTAGTTGTAATTGTCCGGTGCTGTTCAAAGTCAGTGCTTGCATCTAGAATCAAAATTTACTTGATTAGACAGTTAGACACTGCATTATTATATCCTCTTTAACCATGAGTTTTGATATTGGCGTTTTCAGATTTTCCTTTTTGTTTTCTTTGCTGATTTTTAAACTAGTAAAGGCCTGGTGAAGTCACTCAACACGACCAGTGCAGTTAAGTGTAATGTTTGTTTGTTTGTTTATATTAGTTGATTCTGGCGCGCACTAACTTCCTTTGAGCTCAATTAATTGTTAAAAACAAATAGGCAAATCGTGAGTTCAAGATTTGTTTGTTTGCTCATTACTCATTAATCATTTGCTCATTACTCATGATCGCAAATACTAAAACCCGGTCGAGAAAGGGGCACAGGAATTTATTTGCTCGTCATTTGCATGATTTTTCTACAACTCTTCAAGCATCTAAAACCAGAATTTTTTTTGAATTTTGCAACTCCCAAAAATATAAATCTACACTTACGTTTTTGTTCGTCGAGGTTCACTAGCCTGTATCGAGATTATGATTGCTTAATTGTTCGATGATCAATTCCAGTATATGGTTTTGATGCTTTTTAGGTAGGCTGTTTAATAATTAATTGTCAATACACATTCTAATCAGTAACCTACAGTCCTACACACTATCAGTGCTAATCTGCAAAGCTACCACTGCATCACTAAACAATAACCCCTTTAATTTTTGAGAATATTTTTTAAGCTTATTATATTTCATTGCACGTTTTATTAGTAAGACTCATCTGATATGTGTCAGAACTGCTAGTAAAAACTCCGTTTCTTGTTAGTGCTAATTGTGTTAGTAAAAAGGCCTTATATCAATCACTTTTTAGGAGAATGCCAGTTTGCTATGCTGCACCTATCATTACCAAAATTCAAAAAATTTAGACACCGGTTTATGTCTTTGATTTAAGCCATTTCTCGATGCTTCTGATCAGTATGACCCAGCTTCATGTATACGCATCAAACTTCACGACCAGTAGTTTCACATCGGCAAATCTACAAAAATGCGTTAAATTTGCAATTTCAAAGTCACAGCTTGTACATTTTCGATCAGTTGTGTACATCTTTTTGAAAATCTTAAAGTTGCTTGCTTTACTAAACTAGAGCATTCTTTGCACTTGCTATTTCTGCACTAATTTCCAACCCATCTTTGGTTTTAACTGTAAACTGCTGCGATTGCTAATTGCTTGATTCAGCGAAATCGACAAACAAAATTTTCTGTCTCTACACTTTTGGGTTATGTATCAGTCATTACATATGAACAGACATGAACTGTGCTGCTTCAGTGTATTTCCATTATTTCAGACGAAAACGTGCATATTGATTTCAAATTGACTAAAATTTTATGGTCGCATGTCGTTTGCAAAAGCACAAAATTTCAGTCTTTTATAATTTAATTAAATTTTCGTTGAAGAGCATGTTTTAAAAAATTTGTAGCCTTCAGTTAAATTTATTTTATGATTCTATTTTTGTACCCTGTTTTCGTAGCGATAAGTATTGTAACGTCGTTGTTAGATTATAAGAGAAATTTTAATGCAGATTGCAAAGAAATTCCAAATTTGTAAAGTTTATGATTTAGCATTTAGTAGAATAACGCTAAAGATTTTTCTTGGCTATTATTAATTTTTCAACTAAATTGGTACTCTATGCTATGATGAAATGTTTTAATTCATATTAGTTATATGTTTTTATAACCGTTGATTGGTGGTACAGAACTTGAGAATTGCTTTGGTTAAAATGTTCACGTCTTCAAGTAAACTTTTCGTCTGACACTTTTTGACAAAAAGTGTCAGGCGAAAAGCTGCTTCGAAGACGTAAACATTTTAATCAAAGCAGTTTTTATAATCGCTGTATTAATCGACATTGTCGATTTGAACTTGAAAAGAGAGTTTGCCTGAGTTTGCCATACCAAACAAAAGCCAAAAACGAGCAAAATTTCTCGCAATATTACACATTTTCCTACGTATTTACATTAAAATACTTAAACGCTTTTGGGTTAACATAAAACCTTCATCTGGATCTAAAATTACAAGATTGTGTGAATACTAAGATTTTGCTTTGACAAAATTTTCAGTCCCTAAGATAAAAATTACCTTGGCAGGCCACAGGCTGTAATGTTCATAAATTTGTTATCTTTCGTTGCATCTCTTCACACTATAATAAATATTTGTGTAAAATGCATCGAGATCTAGAGTAATCCCACTTGCCGGAATGCATTACTTAGCTGATTGCTTACCCTGCTTTGAGATGCCATCTTTGTTAATCTTTTAAAAAATCGATTCTTCTTATGTTTTAGTTAAATACTACTTTTGTATCTAAGTTTGTTTGCGAGCTTAATGGTGATCTAGCTGCTTTCTATTAGCATAATACACATTACATTATGTACTGTTTTAACCTGACGTGTTTTACCAACTTTCTGCCATTTGTCTACGACATTATTTTAAATCTCACAGCTCTATTACTCTTTTGCATGCCTATCCATAATTATCTTTCCTAAAAGAACATATTTTCCATTTCAGCAACTTCTCATTTTTATCAGTTTATTTAGATCGTTGACAACCGACTAACCACCATTTTAAATTTGGAGCTTCATTCAATGTTTGAATATTTGATCTATCGAGTTAAATTTTGGGTAGGGTGTTTTTTTATTTTCTGCTGTAGAATAGAAAAATTAACATGCCGGCGACCGAGAAACAAACGATTTTTAACTGAAAAATGTCCTTAAGGATTTAAACGCAAGTTGAAGGGCTAATACAATTCTTACCAATGATGCAAAACGTGAACAATACCATTACTTGTTCCATGTAAACAACAGAATCGTATTTGATTTTTTAGGCAATGAAAAGATTTCTTCAACTACTAGCAAAGCAGGAAAGCTACGCAGTAAGGAGAACGACGCTGCGCTGAAGCAAACTAAGAAAAAAGCAGCTCGAAAAGAATTTCAAGACCCAGTTGGAAAGCAAAAGGTTTCTTGAATTTGTGGCCTTTGTCCTTTTTGGTTAAAATAGTCCAATAGCATGTCTTTTTGAAGCACAGTAAAATGTGCTCTTCACAAGCAACCTTGCTCAAAAAGTTTGTGAAAATATTAATATGGTGTTTGAAGGTGTATGGAGATGAACGGATTCACCTCATCTGTTCTTTTGGTAATTTTAACTTCTTTTGCTACATTGCTCGGTCATTATGGAATCCTTCATCTCCAGTTTTCCACCAATGCAATTTCCACTGTTGTGAACGCTGAACTTATTTTTTAAATGACTGTGTTTGTATTTTTGAGTTGTTTTTTTATACGATTATTTGGCATCGATTTGAAGTTAAACTTGGTAGCATTTTAGTTTGCCGGTATGAGAACATAGCGTTTTTACTTTGCTACAAATCTTAATCATATTTTTTTGTTTGTTTTATTTCAGAGAAAACGTCACGCCCATGCTTCTACTGATGCCAATGGAAAAAAGACGAGGGAAGAGATAAAGACAGATGATGCCAAAAAAAACAAGAGAAGAAGAAAGGTGAGTGTTTTACTTGAATACGAAGCATTCCAATGTGCTTAAATTACAATAGTTTTCGTCAATGTAGACTATTTTGCATATTTTGCACCGATAAACTAACTATATATTTATTGTATTAAATAGAATAAAAATGACATTGGTGCAAACAATTCAATGACATTTCGCAATCATTAAATTTCCACTTGTGTGTACTAAAGTTGGATTAATTATTTTGCTGATTAAGTGGTCAAAATAATGAAAATGATGTACACCATCAAAAAGTTTGTTAATTTTAGTCAAGTTTCGGTTCCTTACAAAATAAACATTGATCTAATTGTTCAATGTTTTGCTATACATTTAAAGTTTAGTAATCTAGAGATGCATAGTTTTAACTGAATATGGATTCAAAAGATTTAGCACATAAAATTGTTTGTAAATTCTTTAATATACTTCCTCGTTCGTTACCACGCTGAAACATTCACGTAGTTTCTACATAAAAGTTCACAAAATCTAATGCTCGTTCTTTGCCGTGCTTTTTGTATGTTGTTTGCAAACAGTTTTTTTTTTAATATGGAAATGCATTGCCGTCTGAAATTTTCGAAACTTAGCTGCACCGCTTTCACAAAATGATCATGAAGTAGAATTTCGGTCATAAATATTGTATGTATCATTCGGTTCAGGGGCGGCTCGTAATGGAAGCTGAAAAATCTGCAGCATACCCTGCATCATCTGTTCGTTTTTATAGGTATTTTTTTGGAGATTTTTAAAATTGCTGTGGTCACCGGTAATTAATTAATTACCTTTACCCCCTCCCCGCTTGACTACAAAAATTGGAAAATTATTGGATTTTTATTACTACGTCAATAAAAAAAAAAAAAAATTGGAAACTCCTGAGAAAAGTGTTCGCTTTGCAGCTTTTATAACGCATTGAAATTGTACGCGATGACGTCAGAGTTAGTCTTTCTTCGCTCTCTGTTGTGGTAAATGGTCAAAAATAAACTTGGCTCTAAGCAGCTTTTTTTGGTTGCTGAGAAACGTAAAAATGTTTATTAGAGAGCAAGTATTGAACATATCAAATCTTGTGTTGTTGTAGGATACTGCGGTTAGTGTAGACTGTAGAGTCGTGGAACGGTATATGCTAAACTAGAACGTGACATTGCAAGAGATACCCGGGGACTTCGCGACAGTATCCTACGTTGACTGATCTTCATTGCGATTATAAATAGTGACCCAATTGCGTTAAATGACTTTGTAAATTTGTGGTCGTTTATTATTGTCAGATGAATAGTTTAAATGCGCCTCTTTCAAAGTTTTTTCGCTAACTTTAACAGCTGCTTGTTGTTATTTGCTTTTAATATTTAAATATCTCAAAAAGTTCAAATAATGAAGTAACTGAAATTAAATAATTGTACTGCCAAAGCCATTTACCCCATCTTTGTTCTAGTTAATATTGCATATCAGTAATTCTTCGTGGTTAAAATACTTATCGTAAAGATTAAACTACAGAAGTGTACTGATTATGTTTCGGCAATTTTCGTTTAATTAGATCAGATCGAAGTTTTTACATTGGCATTTTTGTTTTTTCAAAGAATTTCGTCATCAAAGCAGCGACTAAAACTACCAGGCTGATACGAGTAATGTTACGGTGTGTTGAACGCATTTTCAAATAAAGAAATGTTGTTTAAGGAGAACTAATGTCTATAAAGTTTTGAAACATGTGTCGTCATTCGCGCTCCAGTAACGACGGCCTAGTCTTGAATCGAACTTTCAACGTCAGTGACACCAATCTAAACCAGTTTTTCTTGTCCGTGCCAGGCGTGTCGCTTTTGCATTTGAGACATTACAATAGATGAGGCATAAATTTTGAAGAATTACGAAGATGACTGCGAAGTAGATTCCTGTTGACCTAAAAAGCTCGTTTTTGGTAATACGTTCAGATTCATTTTTTCGTCATAGTTGAATTTGCCTACGAAGTGACTTTTTAGGGCCCAAATGTTTTAGTATAATATGCAGCTTACCCTTTCAAAATTGTCACGAGCCCCTACGGATTTGGTGAACTATCGTACTTAGATTTTATGGTTTGTGACGCGCTGGCGTTATTTTTTAGCACTGGTAATGCCCTTTTTGAGAAATATACAATATGTTTTTAAATTAAGGTTTGGATATGCTGATACGGCTTTAAATTTCAGTTTTGTTTTATTCAAGTAATGCTTTTGAAAACAATATGTGAAATATCTATCAATTTGTTTTTTTTCTCGGTAGTTCTTGCTTGAGTAAACTAAATGAGTTACATCTTCGCTGATTGCTGTTTCTGTCCTGTAGCTGTACAAATGAACGTTATTTGTTTGATACTCACAACTAACACTCACAGCTTACTGTTTGTCACAGTACTGCATGTTGTATTCGTTATCGACTAGCCAAATTAGGTTTAATTAGTGATTTGCTTGATGCAGTGCTGATTCAATGTTTCCTTGATTACTACGTTGCTACTGCCAGTCAACTTTCAACTGGAGATTCCATCTTGCATATTTGCTAAAGTTTTTGCGTATTACGTCACATGGCATTTTTCTTATTTATTTCGAAAAAAATTGTCTTTAAGTCGTGGTTAAACTTAGCTGGATTTTTCACGAAGCTTCTGCACGCTTTTCAAACTAATTAATATTTTCTTTAGGCCAATCCTTAAAAAAACATTTTAACAACTCATGTATATAAAGCAAGTTTAAGAGCTTCAGTTCATTTCTTAAACTGTTGCCCCTTAAAACTTTTTCACAAAAATAACTTGCTAATCTGTGATTGACATCAAGATGTCAAAACGTGCTCAGTAACGAAAAGTCAGAGCGAACATTTCAGCAATTGCAGGTTCCTACACAAACTAAGCATTACAACATAAACTTTAGTAAAACCCAACAGTCTGTTTCAGCGGTAATTGGAATCATCTGGGGATAAATAATTTGCTGTGTTACATCGTTTCAAACAAAAACGCCCGCTGTCTAAATTACGTACCCAAACACTTTTTGAAATGCAACTTCTATTTATTGATTGAGTACTAGTATGCTTTTGATCTCAGTGAAAAACAAACCGGCTAACGTAAAAATTACATGTATGAAAATACACGATAAAGAGCGCAGACAAAAGGCGCACATATTTTTGTAGTACTAACTACTTAGTCAATATTGTGGTCTAGAATGGTAATGATGTTATTAATTAAAATTTAGTTACATTTTTTGCTGATATATAATTTATAAACTTTACTTCAAATTATGTTTTCTTGCCATATCGTTTGCTACTTTATTAATTTGGAATTTTTTCAACTTCTATCTTGGTTCGTGTTCTCAAATTTTGGACAAAACATTGACAACATTAGACAGCTTACTTACGGTAAAGGCGGACTGTCAGTATGGGGTCAGTCGCCTTGCGATAGTATGCAGGACTCATTTACTGTGTGACATTTTGACAAACTATATTTTTAGTTTGTTAGTACTAGCGTGATTAATTCTTTTCTTCACAAAACTCTCATAAAATTTGTTGTATGCTACGTTTTAACAAGCTTTCCAATAATTCTTGAGTACTGCGACAACCGATTTTTCAGAAACGAGCGAACTACGTCTGGTTATTGACTATAAGAGTATAAGCTGAAGTTTACCGCGGAAGCATGATGCTTAATTTATCATTCTTTGATCAATATTTTACTTGTAAATTTTTGACCATAAATGTACGTTTTTTCGTCTTGATGTGTGATAGCTGCAACTTTATGAATGATTGCGATTTTATTCCTTGTTTGCCCAACTTGCAATTAAACTGCTTCTTAAAGCTTTGTGCATTGATGAAACTGCTTTTCAATTTTTAACATACGTACCTCTATCTGGCCTTTTGGTTTCTGGATGGAAATCGGAAAATCAGCTACAAATTTCCAAATGTCTTTTCTTTCTCTCAGTCTACCAAGTCTGCTCAAAATAAGCTAATGAGCTAGAAATTCTTATTAATTTGTCTTTTTTTTCAGCATTTTACAACTGCATGATATGCTGCTTAACTCAAATACTCCATATGTTGGATTTTCCCTCTTGTTGTGAGATAGCACCTGAGAACATTCTGAAGATCTATTGCTGTTTTTTTCTTTGCACGAACACTAAATGTTACGTACATAAATTTTAAGCCAAAAGGCTTCTTGGAATTACCAATTGGCTTTTGCTGGATTGTCAAGCAAGGCGTGTGAGAGCTTCGTGACTTGGCACTACTCAGTGAAAAGTTTACATTTTTTTTCTTTTCTTTTAGGGAATAAGTCGAGAAAAGTTACCGATAAGCGGAATCACACCCGATCTTTTCAAGGCAGCCGTATTTGCGTATTTCAACCAGCTGTCGCAGTTGGAAATTGACCAAATGTCTCTTGAAGGTAGCTTTTACGATTTGTTTCCGGAATGACAGCATTGACACGGTTTGCAGTAATTCCTGGATTCAACCGAGATTAAATTCTGTTAACCTTGTTAGATGAGGTTTTCCAATGGTGTTGATGAAACTTTTTAATACCAATTCGTCGTAAGTATTGGTTATTGCATTACAGAAACTTGTATCACGAATAGTATTACCTTATAAAAATATTCATAACAACCATAATATCTTTTATGACGAAATGGTGTTGATTTTTTTCATGAACACTATTGCAAAGCGACATGGAAAAAGGTTGAGTGTCTCTTCTTACCAACTTTTGCCTAGAAAATCAGCATTACTTTATAGCTGTGCCGGGCACTTTTTGAATTGGTATTTTTTTGAATTTTAATTCCACTAACATGTACAGTAAGCAGTATGTTGGATTGAATTAATGGAAATGTCATGTTGATCACAGTTGGCAGAGCTGTAAAGCATACTGTTTCGTACTGTGGTTAGCAATCGTCAACAACTCTCAGTTACTACTCTGATTCTCTTTTTCCGTGGTCGAGTGGATAGAGCGTCTGCTACTGAAACGGTAGACTCGTGTTCGATTCCCGGTCGGTTGAAACCAAAGACTATAAAAATTGGTGTTCATAGCTTCCTTGCTTGACGTTCAGCGATTAAAGAGACGTGTGACTGCGAAGCCTCCACGTTTTAGACATGTGGGAAAGAGGCTGTTTGACTCGAAGACCGCAAGCAAGCATGGCAGTACGGTACATAAGTATACGGTACGCCTCAATTTTTGCTAAAAAGTACGGTACGCCCATTTTATGAAGTTACGGGTACGGTAGTTTTGTACGCTGTTTGAATGTGCAACGTACTAAAAGCGTACTAACGTACCGTACCATGTTTGGAGGCGTCATATGAGCTCATCAGCTCCTAACTTGGCAAAACTGATGTTCATGAATTCTCCTTTAGAATATATATGCCGATAAACCTCTTTTAAAGGGCGGAAAACGAGATCTTTAGAAAAACCTTTTGCAATTTTTTTTACCTACGTACCCTACCTGTCAAATACGGTACGTTTAGAGCGTACCATCCGATGAAAAGTACTTATGTACGGTTCAGATGCAAAATTTGTTGTTGTTACGTTAATACGGTACGGTATATTTTTGAAGTACGCCTTGTTCAAATTTTGAACGAACCGTACTATCATTCTTGACCGTAAGGTCCCTTCGCTGTATCTTGGCCAAGGCAACTTGGTAAATAATTTCAATTAAAAATTTTAATTAATTTCAATTAAATTTCAATTACAAATTTCAAACAAATGGCAGATTCAAAAATTGCTTCCTTCCCACAAATTGGCTACGTCAGGTACAATCTTTCTTTCATTCCTCTTCAGTGGACTTAAACGACATTGGAACTTGCAATGTCGTTTAAGCATACAGCCGGGGCATGAATTGTAATTGAAATTTGTTATTGTAATAGTATTGCAATATTATTGTGATTTGCTATTGCATAGTAAGTTTAAATTTCCGTAGAGTAATTGTTATTTAAATTAAACTGAATTTAATAATTGGTCCAGAGCGGATGTGTTTTTTTTATCTGCTACCGGTATTCCTTTTGAATTTAAATTCGTAGTAATTAATAACTGCTTAATATAGCATCTTTTTGATGTATTTCTTTCAGATAAACACTGCTAACATTTTATATAAATTTCCGAACTATAGTTATTAAAGTGACTGACTTCTTCCATCATTTTCTACCTAGAATATTTTACGTTGCGTATTGTTTATGATATAAGGTTTAGACATTTCTATTAACTGCTACCTTAAACGGCCGAGCTTAATGACGTTGTTTTATTTTAGAAACGCATTAAACTTTAACAAAAAATTTACCTGACTAACTAACTACAAGCAACTTAATCTATCACGTTTCATCAGAACGACATGTTAGTGAATTTGTGGTTAGAATTTTCTTCTTCTGAACACTGACAAGCAGTTTTACGAATTTTTCAACCACTTGAATTATTATTATCAAATCTTTCAATATACTCTGTATTACGCCGAAGCGTCTAGCGAGTTGGCGGGGTCCATCTCCGCGTCATTGCGTCTGTAGGAAACACCGCTTCTTTCGAAGAAATGTCACAACGGTGGCGAGCCGTATGCAACACTGTGTCTGATTTGACCGGCCCGAGGTTTAAACCGTAGACCTTCCGCTTCTGAGAAAAACGCGTTATCGCTCGACCAACTGGCCGGTGATTGTTATTATTATCTTTTTCAAAAATTGGCGGGGGTATCAAACCCACTAACTCATCGTGATATGCCCATTGTAGAGATACAGCAAGAGGCTACTCTTAACCAACGAAAAATACGAAAAAGAAACGGTGACAGAATGTAGCTTCTCTATAACATGAAGTCCAACCCAATCAGCACGCTTCGCCAATAAGCAATTGATCACGGGGAAAATGATGTTAAAATTGTAACCAGTTAAAAATTTGCTTTCAAAGCATTGCTTTTACCTCGAGTCTGAGTTGGTCTTCGATCCGGAGGTGGATTTATCTTCTTTTTTTTTTCTAGTTTGCCTTATTTTAGTAGAGGCATTTGTAAGTGTTAGAAAGAGGTTTCTGAACAAAATCTAGCTACGTGTTAGTAAATCTAATAAAGTATCATTTGACTTAAACAAACATTAATGTTTGGGTCGAGGAAAATAAAACGTTTGAAGTAAAAGCCTAATCAATTATTAGAGCTGTTGCCTTCAACATAAATTACTGCGTCGGTATGTCATTAGCAAAGCCTGGCGAAACCAGTTTTCAACAAGTTTTGACCTAACGCAGGGTTTCTATTCATTCTGATACATTATGTCCAAAAATCCATTCCAATTTTGATTTTAATTATAGCAACGCAAGCTTGAACTTTTCCCACCAAAACTCTCATGTCATCGCTCTTGAGGTTTGACGCACAATGATGATTTCGTCCTTTTTTGTTTTATTGCTTGTTAGTATGCCTTTTTTATCTGTAAACATATTTGTTTTTCTAGCGTTCATTGTACTCTTTGGGTTGCTGCCTGTATTCACTTGGCATCATTCCATTAATTCTGCCCCTGTCTAATCGTATTGCTTCCTTTTTTTATTTGTTTATGTGTCCCAACTTTTGAGTTAGGCATTTTGTGTTGTAGGATTTGAAGGGGTTGGCCTTGATTGTTCCTTAAATTGTACGATGTGTTACAGCAAAGCTAAGAAATGGGTATTTCAAGTCATCTATATTATGAGTCATTTCAAGTCATCTATATTATGAGTCATCTATATTATGAGTCGGTCCCCAATTGTTTCTGCAGTAACAGATGGTACAAAAATTGAATTATGAATTCATATTTTTTGGCTTCACAAACAAATCTTCAATTTGAAGTAGCTTAGCTTACATTATTTGATCCTCACAGATGGATCTTTTCTTCCGCCTTTTCTTTTTTTTGTTGGTCTTTTTGGTGGCGTGACTCGATTACTGAACCTCCCTGTAGTTTCTCCATGCTTTTATCCATCGAAATAAATCAAAAGTACATAAAGAAAAAAAGAAATCAAACTCAATATTGCCAAAGTCTATCTGCGTCTGTCTAACAACCGCATCAACATAGGGTTTCTTTTTTTGGTTCTGTCTGTAAGTCTTTCGTAAGGCTGGGCCACCACAACGCGTAGACTGCTTGCCTCCGATGCGAAATAAGCATTAAGTGTCTTTCCCTAGATCACCACAATGGCGCGTGACCAGTGGGTGCACGGCAACTGAGCGCGAACCAACTGACCCCCTACTAACCATTGTGTTGGCGGTCAGTTGGTTCGTGGTCACTTTGCAGCGGTCAGTTGATTTGTTTCGTGACCAGCTCGGGAATCGAACGAGGAACCAGCAACCTTTCGATCACCAACCCGACGTTCTGCTTACTCAAGCTTACTAACTCAAGGCTTGTAATTTAATTACATCTTTGTTCACCACAGCACGTTGTCCTGGCGAGTAGATAGCGATGGAACTTTGCAATCTTCGAGTCAAGCTGCCACCTGCTCAACTGTCTACCACACACGATGGAGGCTTCGCATTGCCCTTTTAAATGCTGAACGTCAAGAAGGGAAGCTGTGGCCAATTTTCCTAGCTTTTGGGTTGACCAAGCCGGGAATTGAACCCGATTGTAGCGTTTCAGTGATTTGCTAACTTTGAATTTTCAATGTTTTTTCCAGGTTGTCATTTCACGTCATGCAATGAAGACAATAATCATACCATCACATCCTATTTACGCGAAAGTATGTACGCTTATTAAATTTAATTCGAATATGCTGTCATAGAAAAGATAATTTTGTATTTTCGTGCTTGCAGTCATCCCCAAGTGGCATCGAATTAGTCAAAATTTCAATCACAAGACGTCGCCGTTGATTATCGTTGTTTGCAGTAACGCTCTGAGAGCTTGTCAATTGAACAAAGATGCACAGTTATTTAAGGGCAAAGAATGCAAGTAAGTGGTCAGAGCATGATGTTGATAGTAATGATGAAATCCTTTTCTTTTTGATAAGAAACTGTAAATTTTGAGTTGTAGCTAGACGTTCGTAAATTTTCAGCCTCGTTTGCTCACTTGTTCTTAACTAAATTGGAAAATAAAGTGGCCCAAATTTATTCTTGCTCGGTTGATAGTTGTTTTTTTTTTATACATCGTGATTACATTTAGAAAAATCAACAGTGGCAATGTAGAAAAGGCCTAGAACACTCTGTTGATTATGTTTAAATGCATTGCTCTAGTCTGTGTTTTTAATTATTTTTGCATTCTGAGATTGGCATTGTTTTTGATTTGTTCGTAAATTTTGTGTAAAGCTGATCCTTGTGTTCTCAAAAATTGTTCTTATAAAAAAAGTGTATACAGCATGCTTTTTTTTTGAAATAGTAAATTACTTCTTTGTTGTGTTTCCCTTACAGTATTATCAAGTTTTAAAAGCCAATTTTGGGCCATCTTGTTCTATTAAGACTACTACTGCAATTAAGAGTATAATTTTGGTAGGGAGTCTTCTTTTTCGACATATTGTGACGAAGGTGCAACCCCGCGTATTTGAGCATTTTTTAAGACCAGTCGTATTTTCCACAAACGTTTTTAGCACAACGTTTGCCCTCATCAGTTATTTTTGTTCAAAATTTTGCAAAAACGTTAATATTTTGAGAAAACCCGTGTATTTTAGGTCAATTAAATTATTTTCACGTCACATTAAGATCGACAAACAAGCTGAAGCGTTGAAGAAAACTCTTTTCCATTTTGCGGTGGGAACACCAGAGAGATTAAAAGCATTATTGGAACAAGGTATGATTAGCTGTTTAGTACTCTTCTATTGTACATCAGTACTTAAATTGTAAAATTTTGCATGGGGAAACGCTTTTGCAGCCTTGACCAACTTTACAAAAAGTTTAGTGGAAATGAAGTATTTCCGTCACCGAAATTGAATGAAGACCAAAAACAAGAAATAGGTCTTCGCCGGAAATTGAAGTCATTGTTTCCCAAAATCAGGCGAAGAATAAAAAAGAAAGGTCTTCACCGCAATTTGCGACCATTTTCGGCAGGAAATTTGTAGGATCTTTTAGTCCTGGTTGGCTGTTTTTCCTCTGCTCATCTAGCTCTCACCTCTCGATGGGAGAACGTTAAATCTCGATGTGGGGACGATAACTTTCGATGGGGGGAAGCGTCCCCCCTGCAATTTAAGTACTGTTGTACATACGTTAACAAATTCATAAAATATAAACTAAAATTTGAAACAAAAAGCGTTTGCAAATTCATAAAATATAAACTAAAATTTGAAACAAAAAGCGTTTGCGGTTTGTCGTATCAAAAACGGTCACAAACTACACATACCCTTCAACTGGGACAGTAAACTAAGCAACGCCGGTGTTGATAGGAAACCTGACAAAAGGCTATAAAATGGGGAGGTTGAGCACAGGTGCACGATTATCTGGAACTGAGTTTTGTTTGTTTCACAGGGCCATGCATTTATGTGCTTTTGTAACGATTTGAATGCCTGACTTATTATATGGTTTCACCTCTGAAATAGGGACTCTCTTCTGTATTGTCAAACTTAGACAGCTAGCAATAGATTTTGCAGTTACCGTAGGCTTTTCGATTGGCGTTTGAATTCAATCAAAATTCTGATTTAGAAAAAAAATGGAGTGAGGGAACAATTTAATCTCTTTGTATATCAAAAGAACTCCATGAACAAGCTGTTAATTAAGCAACAGGAAAGTTGCAAATTTTTTTGTATAGGAGTATGGGAAAATCACACTCTTAGCAGCTGTTTTAGACCCTGTCAGCACTTAGCGTTAAAATCAGGAGTGTACGAGCTTATTGTTTGTTTGTTTTACGCAAAAATTTGGTACGTCCGAGGTGTCAGTTTAGCAGCACACCACTTCACAAGTGTAAAGTTTCAAGTAAAGAAAAAAGAGTACGATCTACCCTATCCTAGAACTAGGCATATTTTAGTCTGGCCAATACGACCGATGATTGTGCGCTATAAGTGACCAAGCCTAGGAGTTTGGAAAGATAACGGAAAGCATTGACTGTTTGAGAATAAATTTGAAGTCATTGTCATGATGGTTTCGATACAATTTAATCCCGCCGACCCTTCACCAGTCATGATGTCATATGCCGTATTGTACGTAGGCGATACCTTATAGGAAATGCTAGGTTAGATAGGGTAACTACAAATCAGCACGAAAATAATTAGTGTCGTGGTCATCAGAGGCCAAGTTTTAAGGTTGATTGTCGCCGATATTTTCTCAAGTGAGTTTCAAGTGCAAAATGCCAAGGTGCAGCTTCAGTATGAACTTGCAAAAGTCAAATCACGCCGTTTGTTCAAATTTATTAAGTTACTGCTCTTTTTCTTAGATGCTGTAGTCGTAGCTATACAGAAGTTCGGCGATAGTCGATTTTGAATCAGTGTTTCTATTCCTTGATCAGCAATAAGAATAGTTATGGTTGTATCCATAAGACCATGAGCTGTTCATGGATTTTTTGTGAGATAATTTAAAAAGTTCTGTTTTGCACTGTGTCTTGATAGAACCAATATACCCTTACTAAAAACTTGAAATACAACGAAAGCTAGCGCTCATCTCTGGTGTTACTTGTAAAATTACACCATCAATTTATCATCATTTATCGATTATGGATGATGAGTTAAGTGAAGTGACCTTCTTTTCAGATTTTCCTTTACAGCTATTGTTATGGTTGTGATTTGAAACCAGCGACGTTTTCGAGAGCAGAAATGCTTTCTTCGAAAAAAATTTTTTAATTATGAACACACTGTACTCGCATTTGCTAATTTACGTTTTTTACAAAAAATCCATAAAGTTATTACGAAAATCGCCGTCAATATTTTTTGATTGACAGCTTAACTTTAATTTATATCCAGTTTGAGCAAAATAAAAACTTTTTCATACTTAAAAAAAATTAATACGATTGCCACTTGCCCCCTCCCCTTAGTCGTTCAACATAATAAAACGAATTATGTTATCTTATAATGCAAAACATGAAATATTCATGAAATAATTACGTTAAAGATTACTTTAATTATATAAAAGGTGTAAAATATCATCTGATCACCATAGCATATACAGTTAATATAGAATACTGAAAAACTTGGGCGAATTCGTGTCACACTTACATGAAACCCTCACTAATTTCCTAATCTTCTTAATATTTCGCCTTCAGGACCTACATAAAGTTTGACAGGTTCACGGTACCACTCTGTATGATTGATAACCGTTTTAATCACTTAAAAAAACTACTTATCGATAATTTTATTAGCATTACCTTTTCAGGCTCTGCTGTTAATGTAATATACGAAATCATCTATCACGATTGCCTTTTCAATCATAAAAACATTTACGATTTTTGCACTCGTAGTTTTTTTAGTAGCTAGTGTATTTATTGTTCCGTGATCATTAGGGTATTGAGGAACAACACTGCGCAGCTGGGAATGGTGCTGCAGGAAGTTTACCTTTAAGGCTGGGGTGCAATTCTCTCTCCTGTTTGTGGTTTTGAAAATGGCTGTGTGCACTAATGTTTAAGCATGTATTGTCATATGATTATCTTCATATCAAAGTGATACTTGATATAAAGAGAAAAATTCGGCAAAAAAACAAAAACAAAGAATGTATTTACAGTAGATAAACCTTGTACAGTACTTTGATAAGTCTCAAACTTAAGTCGCAGAATCTTATGGCACTTTGAATGTAAATTGTAAAATCGTGAATGTATTTTCGCGAATACAGCTTTCGTTTTAGACGTGCGAAAAGCACGTTGTTTGATTGCGTCGAAGTGTCTTAATTATAACTGATAGGGTGTTAAATGCTAGCATTATTATTGTGTTTTGTATTGTATATATATAGTTTGGACGAGTCATTGTTTAAGATTCCTCAATAAACCAACAGAAAAAAAAAAGGAAATGTAAAAAAACTTTCTTAAGCGTGATGGATTATGTCTGTTACGATATATGTGATCCTTTGGTTTGTAGATGCAGCAATATCAAATAGCAGTTTAGGATAACTGCCATCAAAAATGTTGATTTTTGAAAAAAGTCTTTTCAAATTAGAAGTTGTTTTTTTTTAATTGTCAGTTTTATAATGTTAGTTTTGCGAGCAAAATTAAACTAACAATAAAACTAAGAAATTGGCGCTTATATAACTCTAATGTAAACGCGTATAAAATTCCGGTTACAACAATTTTTTCTTAAAAAGTTTTACGTGCTGACTGATATTACTTGTTTTGAAGTTGAGTGGTTTTAGTAAGATTAAATAATTGATTTCGATAAATCCTCAATTAAAGTCTCAAAGTTATACGTTTAATGTACTTCTCGTTCAATAGCTGTTAGTTATAACCTCTTGAATGCGCTACACAATGAATTATTTAATGTAATGGCCGTTTGCAAGGTATTTGAAGTTAAAGTCGATGTGATCGAGCTGTAACAAATTAGTGTTTGTTACTTCGTTATTTACACTTTTTTTTTACCCAATTGTTTTTGTTTTTTTCATTCGAGTGTAGAATGTGGTGATTTTCTCATTTGAAAGTTGGTAGCGACAGTTGGTAAAGGAAAATTTTTTGAGTTGGAAAGAAACGCTCAGACTTGGTAAATCATAAATCCTAATATATCATAGCAGTTGAATTCAAATTCCCCGTTTAGTGTATTCATTGGTCTAATTGGACAGCTACTTCCATATCCTAATAGCAACTTCATGTGCTTTATAAAATATTTAAAAGCTTCTGTTATTTTTTGACCTCATTAAACTAAGAGCCGGTATTAAGAGATGATACGTTTCTTGGTCATTACTTGCCAACAGACACTCTTCTAAAGAGAATTTTCAACGTGTTTTTCATGAATTAGTTGAGATTTGTGGTTAGAATATGTCCAGTATGACTGCTTTTTCTCTAAAAATTACAGTAAGTGGTGTGTTGAACAGGCTGTTGTTAAGTCTATATGAACTACCGAAATAATCTTATTACGCTGCAGTTTTGCAAGGCTTGGAAGTTATATTTTTGAAAATAAGAAATTGTTTGAGGTTTCTTGTGTTCCTGTATTTTTTCGGAATTCTTTTATCACATGTATCGCTTTACAATGATTAATATTTGCATGAAGAGCGAAAACTGAGCAATGATAGCAC
The DNA here is from genome assembly GCA_963965965.1 of Trididemnum nubilum. Lineage (NCBI taxonomy): Eukaryota > Metazoa > Chordata > Ascidiacea > Aplousobranchia > Didemnidae > Trididemnum > Trididemnum nubilum. Next base: position 43,564,715 of record OZ014472.1, read on the forward strand.
ATTTTCTGCTGTGATACTACGAGTAATAAAAAATAAAAAATTTTCATTATAATGGTAAAAAAGATACTGCATTAAAAAGTAAAAATAGCAATATTATTTTGCTTCAATGCAGTGTTTCTTATTTTGCTAGTAATGTACGGAATGCAACTTTTTCTTCAAACTTTTAAAATTGATATGCTCTTAATTTTTGTTCAAAACGTAACTCTCGTTTCAATTTTCGAATTAGATTGCTTGTTGTAGGGATAAACTTGTAGTTAATCATATAGTGACCTTGCTAATTATTATTGATAAATTGGTTGGTTTGGGAAATTTTTCAAACGCTCATGATTCATTAGCACTAGGTGTAATTGTTTTTTCGTTGATTTGGTCTGATAAGTATCGAAGAATGTTGGAAAGAATATTGTACGTGATCGTTGAACGTCATTAGAATGATATTTGATTTTTTCTTTTAGATGTAGCAAATTGCTTAAAAAAATTAAAAGATTTGCTTCAAAACAATGTGGTTTAGATCAACTCGTAAGAATTTAAGTTGTTCTAATATGCAGTGTAGGGAATTAGGCTGTTTGGTCTGTTGTTGCAAAATTGATGTTGTCTGCAAGAATAATTTTAGTCATAGGATTTGAAAAAATTGAGATGCGGTTTTGAAGCGGTACTACAGTCTAGTGCTCGTTGGACGTTTTTTTCGAGTTGGAATATGTTTTGCTCATTGATGGCGGGAAGAATTCTGTTTGGACAGATGTTTTTCAGCAAACGTTTGTGATTTTCGAACGCCAGGGTTTAGCTTATATTTTGCCATACGTCGAATTCGGGATAAGAAATATGTTTTCCGACCATTTCAAGCTTTCCGACATTTTTTATAAAATAAAAAAAAATATTTTAAGCCTGTTACCAAGAATGTGAATCATCTTTTGAACTTCCATTTTTGCAATTAGATTTTTGTCAACCTCATCAAAAAACTTGATTCAGTTAGTAGAAACAACCACATGCCCTGGATTTCATTGGGTAACAAAACAAATGGTGATGCCGTTCTTGAAAAATTCAACTTGCATAATTAGTTCAATTGTCGCTTGAAGCAATACACGTGCATTTGAGAATAAAAATAGCTATTTTATGTTATAGTTATTAGGTATCTACGACTCGTATATCACCTGATGACGTGTTAATTTGTGTGATTGTGGAGTTTCTATTCACTACTTGGTAAAGCCTTACCATGCTCTGTCTTTGCACTGGTATTTCAAAGAATTATGTGGTATCGTGAGTGATTTTAGAAGGTCTTTTGCGATTACTGACGAAGAGAATTTTTTTTAACATCATAACAAATTATGGTTTTTGGTAGAATTGATTTTTTATCTTAAAAAAAACGAATTTTTTGATCAACAAAGATTACCTGTCAGCCATATTCAAAGTTTTTGAGACCCTGCAGGTATCGCTTTGGTTGCACGTTTTCTTGTTTGTAAGCAAAAATTGATTTTTGACCTTCATAAAAAGCCTCATCTGTGATGAAAGTTGTTTAAACTTTCTTTGCGGATTGGACACCGTATTTGGAAGATGTTGCTTTCCAAAAAATTGATGATGACTACTTTGAGCAAAATACGTATCCTCGGTTTGGTAACTAATGAGGTTGTGCTTAACAGATCATCATTATTTATGCTCTACTACTGTGTTAGAAAAACTATTGTTGGTGTATAGGGTTACAGGTTTCGAAATATTTGACATGTTCAATCTAAATACCTTTTGTTATTTTAAAATTATATAATCATTTTTTATAAAAAAAAATTTTTACCTAACCATTTTTTATAAAAAAAAATTTTTATATATTATGTTTTGCAGTATATAATCAAGCTCTCTATGCATCAAATTGTAAAAACAAAATTAGTTACTTTCAAGGTCGCCACATCTTGGAAAGTCCTGGATTTTTTTTTTTTGTCCTAGAAAGTCCTGGACGATAATTATTTGTAAGGTTTTCTCGTGCTTCACCGAGACTAAATGAGCAGCAATTTATTGCAACGCGATATTTTTTTTACTGCTAGTAATCAGTAGCTAGTAATACGAATGCTTTACATCAAAATTTATCTTTAATAATAAATACAAAAAAGTAAGTAGATGAAAGAATAATAGTGAAAATTGATTTTTAAGTCCCGTAAAAAAAGCTTAAACAGTCCTGGAAAAGTCTTGAAAAATGACCTAAAAAGGTCCGGAAAAGTTCTGGAATTTAATTTTGCAGTTTTTGTGGCAACCCTGTATTTTGATGAACTATAACTACAACCCTTTCGGACCAACACGTTTGGTAAGGCTTGGGCATAAATCGCATTCTGATTATATCTTTTTTTTTTTTTGTCAGGGCTACGGACTATGCAATTATCAGCATAATTCAGTGCAAACCAAATTGCTTCCACCTATAACGTTTTATCGAAGAGAAAAATTTAAAACCATCGGGAAATGGACTCTTAAGTGAAAGTGTTAAAGCCCATTTTCGCATTTAGATAGGCTGGTGGGACAATAGCTTCAAATTAAAAATTTAAATAAAGTTTATTTGAAAGAGTTAATTCATTGCTCTCTATCAAAAACTAACACGATATTGTATAGATAGCTCTCGCGTCTAATGTCACTTGTTTTGGTCTAAGCCCAACATTTATAGTACGTAGTTTCTCTCTGCTAATAATATTTTAATTAGAACAAATTTATTGCTTATAACAAAACTGAAATTTAGTATGACTCCGTTAATCGAACTAGGTAAAAAGAAATAAAAAAATATCGAAAACTAAAACAAAAGAAGCAATTTTGTAGAGTTTGTAAATATTAAAATGAGAGAAAAACAGTCAAAAAAATTCAAAGAATGTAGATTGAGGTTTATGAAAGAAAATTACTTGTTAGTTTAATGTAATCAACAAGCTAATAAACTGCTGAACTTAAGTAATAAACGTTTAGCTAAAAACCCCAACAGCATTGTCAATTATATTCACTTTCGCTAGCAATTAACAGATTAAGCAGCTTGATTATCTGATTTTGACTCTAGTGAGTCGTATTTTGTTAGCAAGTTAGATAATGGCTCACCATAGCTGCAATAAATTAAGCATATTATTATTGTTAATATTTGAATTTACTTTTTGGAGAAATTTTGATTAATTTAGAAAAAGTTAGTTACAGCTTTTTACAAATCAAATGGTGTTTCAAAAATCACTCGTAATTTAGAAACAAAAAAAAACAAACGTAGAATATAAAGGAATTTAAGTGTTCATTTGAACCTAAGAAAGCAATTGAACATGGTTACATTTGAAACAACTTGTAGTAATTGCACTTAATGTCGTCGTTCGCCAGTAGCGAGGCTTTTAGTGGTATTGTTAATCTTATTTATTTGTTTTTACAATGTTTTTAAATGTTTTTATTTCTTCCTGACCTTATTTTTAAGATTAATTGCAATGCAAATTGCAAACTTAATGTTTTTGATGTTTTGCTGCTTCGAAAATCACTGCTGATGCTAGCAATAAGTTACCATTTGTTTGTCATCAAATTAGTGTCCGGTCCGGTCCAACTGCTTTGAAGTTAAGAAGAAAGTTAAAAACAAAGACTTAGTAATCCAGCCTTTCTATGACTCAATATGGCGGTACATGTGTAGTTTGAGTAAAAACGAAAATACATAAGTTAAATCCGCAGTTTTTTGTCCGAAACATTGTTTTTACTGTTTATGGAAAATAAATTTTGTCCTCGAAATATAATGTTGACCTGTACTGTAGGCACATTGGCACAGCCTGCGATTTGTTGATTTTCTCGTAAAAAGTATGGAAAAATTTTTTGGTTTTTATTTAGTTTCACGTTCTTGATGAGTTGTGTGATCCATAGGATTTTTACTACAAAGCATAAGTTTACCAAAATAAGCAGATCCGAATGTTGCGAAACATAGTAGTAAAAAACGCTTCTGTTTATTGTTTAATTACATCTCGCTTAAATAGTTGGAATAGGTCTTATTTGAATGAATGACGACGTCTTTTAAATATTCATTTATTTTTGAATTCGAAAACAGAAGACGTTAACTTCACAAGCTCTTGAGTAGACCGATAAATGGTTGATACGAAATCCGAAACGTCTGCTTTGTTAGCAGTTAGTTAGTGATATCTGTAGCCAAATTACTGAAGAAGTTTTAATGTTTCTTGCCCTAAAATAAGTAACATGATTTTGACTCCGTATTATAGACTATAGTTATGACAAAAACTGTTTTACGTTACATTAATTGGTGTTCTTGTAGAACTTCTAAAATGTGACGCGAGGCCAATAATTTTTAGAGCATATAATCGCTTTTGCAGTCGTTTATACCCCATCCGACTTCTAACACAATTGGTAATTTTCTAAATTGTCGTAAAAAAATTTTGTGAACAATTTAATGGCGACGTGAACCAACGTAGTACAGCTTTCTATACAAGATTTGCCTTTTTCCTTGTTCGAAAAAAGAAATTTAAGAAGACAAAAGCTTCCAAAGAAAACTTTTGAAGTATACGTTTGAAAATGCAGCAGAATGAAGCTAATCATTCTACCACATGGAGGCCTCTACGCGTTTTGAAAAAATATAATTAGCTGCGAAGATAAAATTCAGGATGGCTAGCTCAGTTTAAGGAAATACGAGATTACATTTAGTTAAATCTATGGTATTCATGTCAGTGTTAAAAAAGCAGCATAACCAACAAGCAGCCAAAGTGTGTGTATAAACAAATCAACTTTTGGCAACAAAATTGGTTAATTATGTCTAGTCTAGAACCAGCCATCATAAACAAAATTCAGTTTGTGCTCTGAATTATGTATGGCGTTTAATTCAATCAGTACTAGTGCAGTGCATTTGTCAAGCAGCTCACTTCTGATAGGTCTAATGATTTGAGTCTTTGAGAAAAAATGCAAAATAATAATAAAAATCTAATTGAAAATACCTTGTATATATAGGTGTAATAATGACGTAAGTTTTGTATTTGCTTTGAATAGTATAGTATTTTATTTTCAAACGCAGTCAAGTTACCGTTACTGCATTTTTCAAGAACATGTTATATTTTCAGCACTTTAAAAATTGTTAAAAACGATTTGATATTGTCATACTGAGAAATATAGGACTGAGCAGGCAAAATGTTAAAAATTGTCGTTTTGTTAGTTATGTCTAATTTATTCCACGTTGCGATTAGCGAATTACGTTGGTGCAAGGTCTCAAACACAAGTTCGAGTCCCGCCGGAGACGGTTGGATACAGTTTGACGACTTGAACTTCTCATGTGTTGAGTGTTCCTCGCACTCAGTCAAGTTAATGGAAATTGACAAAGTATCTCAGTTTGAATGTTGCAATGGGATTGTTTCCGAAATCGGAAACTGTGAAATGAACTCGCACGATGACTCAACGACATGCTCAAACGCTATTCTTGTGAGTATATCGTGATTTGTTGAAATAACTGAAGTGTGGTAGACAGGTGGCAACTTAGCTCGAATACCGCAAGATCCTTTACTGTTTCCTACCAAGGCAGCATGTAAAAAAATCTAAATATCATCATAATTCCCAAAATTATTGCTGTTTTACGGGCATTTTTTGTAGCGTAGTGGAGCGAGCAGTTCTATCTCTGTTTAAGGCTACTTAAAATAAGTTAACAAATCAATACAGAGTTGTTGAAAGCTGCCCCACCTTTCCGAAAATTCTGAAGTCCAATTACATTTTTTTCACTGAAATAAAAGTAAAAGATAATTGCTGACAATAATTTTAGAAGTATTTTAGATGATTGAAACGTTTATAACAACCACTTTACTGGACGGATTTTTTTTGTCATTTACGACAATAAAACTTATGTCTTCGTTAGGTTTCATTTTCCTCCACTAACGTCATATTCTCTGTAACAGCTTCAATAATATTCTCATTTGCATTTAATTTGCTAATTTCTTTATCATAATTTTTACGAACTCTTTTCGATTGTTTAATTGAAAACATTTCCTATGTCTCTACGTGCTTGTAAAACACTTAATCATTTTTTTAATACGATTTCACAAATTGCTAAGAAAGTGATATGCATCTTTGCTTTCATTTGATTTCGCTGTGTTATTGAAAAAATTTCGCTGAAAGTTAATCGCAATACCCTTGAATTAAGACGGTTATACAAAACGTGAATAGGAAATGATCTACTTATTATTAGTGTATTTATTTTCGATAATACGAGTATTTATCGAGTGGCCATTAAAAATCCTAGGTTTTTTGTTTCATTTTTTTTCATTTTCGCTTCAATTCTTTTCATTTTTTCAGTGTGACGAAATCAAACAGTGTGTAAACGGAAGTGACGAAATTGGCTGTGGTCACTGTAGTGGAAGTGACATGTTTCTCTGCACCGTCCGTGATCAAGTTCATATCAATTTAACTGAAGATGTTTGCATTCCTCAAAATAAAGTGAGTGTTTGTACAAAAATTCCGGCTGTTAAACTTCGAACGACTTCATTTAGACGCTATTCAATTGTTTCAGTTACTGCCCTGGTGGATGTTATATTGGGCTCTTTGGGATTTGGGGGGTTGGTTTGAGTTGGCTTAGAGTTTGATTTTTTATGAGTTTTGGGCCTTATAAACTGGTATGAGAGTTTTCGAATTAGAATTGTCAAACAAACCTACGGATTGATTTCTGATTATTGTTAGAATAATCATACTTACCGCTATACATTGTTTATTCTGTGAATATCTTTTACTACTCCCGAAACAATTAAAAGGCTTTCTAGGCCCCAGTACTTCACGTAAGTTTTAGGGCGATTAAGCGTGATGCAGAGATGTTCTGTGATTTTTTTTTCACAATGGCCCCAACAGCTAGACACAGTCTGTCACGAATCACCTCTAAAAGCCAATTTTGTGTGATATATTTTGTTCATTAAAGACGTCTAGTCAAAAGAATCTAAAGCACAAAAAGTAACCTTTTAAATTACCATTTTATGAAAAAACACTTCTGATATGGCAACTTTATAACTAGTCAATTACTATAAATGAAGTTGATCAAGTACTCAACAGTTTTTCCCGAATAGATACCTAAAATCCATGTGATAACGCAGACCAGGGCATTGTAATGATAGAGAGATATAGCTATCCAATCAATGAACGCCTATCTATTAAAATGGATTTTAGCTGGTATCATATTAACTCTTTGACGTGTTCGATGCAATCTTAATTTCGAATAGAATACCAGTTTATTTGGAGGAATTTTTATCCAATACAATGCCAGATGTTAGGCAGATATGGTTTCATTTTACAATAATGCTTTATGATTCTGATTTAATCTTAAGATTGGATAGATGTAATATCTGAACGATACCTTTTCTCATTTTTGCTGAATGTGTCGCATTTAATCTTCCATTTGAATTTTCTGCTTTCACGGACCTCACCATTAACTATTTTGTTCTAGATTTGTGATTCCCGAAAAGATTGCGTGTTAGGGTTTGATGAGACTGGTTGCGAATGGCATAGAGGGTGGTGCGATGGATTTCTTTGCGGAAAACCTCACGAAAGATGCATTCCAATGTCGCAAGTGAGTGTTTGCGATCTTAAAGGCTTTCAAAATGATACTTAAAATGGTCTTTTTGCATATCCGTTTTTCAGTCTTGTTTCATGCTTCCAGTGCCTTTTTATTGCTGAATCATGTCAAAAGTATCGCCAAATTACGAAAGAAACGCGCATAACAAAGAGTTTGTATGTCATCAAAAAACATCGCTAACAAATAGCCACTTTGATTTGTTCAGTTGTTTAGTGATTCGGCGCTTTTTTTGGCATGATTTAGCAGAAAGCAGGCACTGGAACCAATAACCGGGGCTGAAAAGTGGAAACGAAAAAGCGCTGATTGTATGTCTAGAACAAATTGTGGTTCTTTTGTTGTTTTTTACTGTTTCATTTCAACAATAAAACTTTTGCGGATGCGATTCTTGCATTACTTGCAAATAATTTGCATCGTTTGCATTTGCTATTATTCTCTGCCAATGGTACTGCTAAAAAGGAAGCGCTCGAATTCTGAGATCGATAATTTTGGTGTTTTGTTTTTTCTCCAGTCAATTTATTCCGAAGAATTTTCTATAGCAAAAATTTTTGCAGGTTTGTGACGGGGTAAAGCATTGCATTGACGGTTCAGACGAGGTCAATTGCTTATACTGCAACCAGCAATTTCAATGCCAAGAAATAGAGCGCAACTCCACTGGAACCCTACGGTCCAGGGCCACCACTCGCACCAGCCAGTGTTTGGGGACATTTCGAGTGTGCGATGGCAAAGTCGATTGTGACAACGGTCTAGATGAAACGAACTGCTACCGGTGGTCGGAATGGAGCACATGGAGTGAATGCCAACCTCCAGTTGTCTGTACTCGTTCAAGGTAAAATCATATTTATCGCTCACGTGTTTGTTTAAAAGAACAGGTTGAAGGAAAATTATTCAACAGTAGTCGGAGCTCCAGCTACAAATACAACAAAGGATTTTTTTGTATCCCCATTCCACAAGCAACAAATGCAATTGTAACCAGGGCCGGATTTACATTGCATGGGCCCCTGGCACTCTTGGTATTTTCGCTACATTTTCCTGCCAAATACCAAATAAAGGTGACGACCAAAAACAAATTAAAAAAAGGTCTCACCATCAAAGCACAGTGGCCCATGGCACTGTGTTATTGAGCCATATGATAAATCCCTCCCTGATTCAAACCTTTACCCGCACCTTTTCAGGTTTCATAGTTAAAGACAATCATAAATCATCTACCAATAGATAGACCATCACTTGGGCTCTTATAGAATCTGCGGCGAATATATTTTTTAATAAAAATTCCTGTTTGTTTCTTACTTTCCAAATACGGAACCAGTCTATGACATACGTCCGGTATCGAGGTCGTGACAATTTTTCAACGCCAGACGGGCGTTCGCCTACTCGGCCGTCGTAACTCAGTGTTGATAGGAGCACGTGAGCTATTTCGTGATGTTTTATTCTCACCCACTGTGTCATTGTTGACTGACATTTTCCCTTTTGTTACAGAAATCGTTTGTTGTTTTAGGAATCGCGCTTGTGTTAGTGGTATTTCTGCAACTGAAGTTGATCCTATGTATTGTTACGATGTTGAAGATTACCATGCTGTGCCTGGTGTACCATCAGTGGAGCAGCATAGTCAGATTTGTCCTGCTTGCATTCCTACCTTGCCTTCTCCGTCGATTGGTCCGTTTGCTCCGCCTCAAGTTGACACTCCACCTCCCTTGCACAACGATAGGCCTAATCTCAGAGTTTCAGTAATAGAAAGCGACTCCGCATCTACAAATTTCAACAATTCAAGATTGGATGAAAATAGTGGAATGGATCAAAGCACGACTCCTTTTGACTCATTGACGACTAATTCTAGCAGTTTTGCCACCATTGCGCTACTTTCAACTGAAAACACTTCTTCGTTTACCTCTGACTTACCCCACTTTTCATTATCATTGAGTACCGTGATTGGTCCCTCCGCCACTCAGACTACGATGGAAAATGGAATTGAAACGACAATAGAAACAAGAACTTTTCAGCCAACTATCCAATCAATCACTGATGTTAATGGGGAGGAAAATGATACAGCTTCTATCATGCAGTCAATTTTATTTACAACCAAACCACTGTTAATATCTAAAGCTACTACTGAATCAGGTTTGTATCTTTGACTTGAACGCAAATATTTATGGAAATCAACTTATTCATGTTGCAGCATAAAAGTTTTATGTAGTGTAACTCCTGTTAGTAGGTTATCATAACAGACATGTAAACCCTTGAGGTGCTGTTCATTTGTTTTTTGACTGATTTGTAAGAGTTTTAAGTTCGGTTATAGTTTTACGTTGGTTTTTAAAGATGAGCAATGTGTCAACTTCGATTTAAGTCGCCAGAACCGCAACTATTTAAAAAAAGTTAAGTATTGCCAAAAGTGTTTCCTCGCTAGTTTTGAATTGGTTAATGAAGCGACCAGATTTGCGTTCAGAATACATTGGTCCTTAATTTATGCACCCTCTTGCATTAACTTAAATGACTACTTGATTCAATTAAATCGTTGATTCTTGAAAGTTTTTTTTTCTTGTTGGTACTCTTTTAAAATCACCAACCAGTACAAGCACTTTTCTAGATTAGATGTTGTAAAAAATTAGTATTTTCGCAAGAACACTTCAACATGGGCGTATATACCTCGAAAATGCTTTAAAATCAAATTGGAAACTCTAATAATTTAGCTTCCACACACCCTCATCAAACATCCCGCAACCTTTAGGGAATTATTGATTACGAAATCTGAATTATTGGGATTCAATGTTTATAAATATTGCTCTAAAACAAAGGTTGCATGATAATCATGAAGTGTTTATGGACATTTCAAAAGTGCTTCTTTTAAAATATGGTATGTCGTGTTACACTTAATTGATATCAGACGTCTTCACATTGGTCTGTTTAACAACACTTAGTATGCCATTTGATTAACACGCAATACCCTTGTATATTACATAAGCTCTTGATCTTTGAATATGATATATTTTATGCATTTTTCACAGAAAGAACTCATACGAGTGATGGAACAACCCCTTGGACAGAGACAACAAATTTACAATCTCATTCTGAAAATAGTACCTCTGCGACGATAGCTTCCACTTCCAGGGATACACACCCCATTGTCAGACTGATTTTGATCATTGCTGGAGCTGCAGCGCTTGCAGCTGTCTTTATATTGTTTGTATGCATCATATTATGCTGCTGCAATGATAAGAGGAAAGGACGACAAGGTAGGAATTAGTACGTTTCTTTTCGTTGGTTTGGACAGTTTTTATTGGCACTATTTTTTATATCTTCCGTTTTTTAAACTAGTGCAGCTGTTTTGTTGTGGAGTCCACGACAACGGATCACTGCAAACTGACCACAAACCAACTGACCGCCAATTAACCCTAATATTGGTGGTCCGTTGCTTCGCTGGCAATTAACTCGGTTCGTTCATTATCTTCTTTAAAAATCGTGCTATATAGATATCATTTTAACATTTGGTAATATTTCGCTCCGATTCTTGATCGAGCTCTTTATCTGGTTTGCTGACCCCAATACAAGCTTAGTTATTATTTTACATATTTACTATTTTGGTTCTTTTTTTTTTTTTTTTTTTGGAGAAGCATCATTTGAAGCAAAATAAAATAGCTTCATCAGTCTCTACTTAGGTATTTCTTTTGGCCGGTTTCTCATGATCGCTTTTCGCTTGCTTAGTACTAGCGTCTGCCAAGATGCTTTGCTATGTATCCTACGGGGAAGGATAAAAATGCGAACCAAACTTTAATTGTAATTGCATTTTATTCACCAAGTTGCCTTGGCCAGGAGACAGCGAATGGACCGTTCGGTCTTCGAGTCAAGCTACCACCTGCCCACCTGTCTACCACACACGGCGGAGGCTTCACACTGTCCCTTTAATTGCTGAACGTCAAGCAGGGAAGCTGTGAATACCAATTTTCCTAGTCTTTGGTTTGACCCGACCGGGAATCAAACCCGAGTCTACCGCTTCAGTAGCAAACGCGCTATCTACTTGACCACTGATCGGTTTAGAATTTAAATCCGGATAGGCTTACCTTGTAACCGATATTAACTAAACCCTACATCTAGTCGAAATTGTAAGAGAATTCCGTGGTTGTGCTAATTAATTTAATAGAATGCTCTAAAGCTTATACTGCCTATCAAAGCACGTTATAAAGCTTAACTACTTATCTTTTTGCCACTCATGTTGTACGGCATAAATTATATGCAGTACTTCTCTTTCCTTTTAAACATGATTTAACTTTTCCTCTTGTAGATTAACCGAATATAAGCGAGAACAAAAGAATATCTGACCGAAGCCCAACCGGACATTACTCAATTTGTTTATTTTTTTTAAGAATAGTTCACAAAAGCAATCTTTGATTTTGAGTTTTGTGCTAAGACCAGTCGGTAATTTCCATCAACTTTTCTTTACTTTTAGTTGGAAATCGATTCGGCCATATTGGTCTATTGTCCATCTTCAATTACATACCAAACTGTAGTAGCAAGCTAAGAAAAATGAGATAATAACTCAAAACTTAATGATGAGTTAAAAGCTTCTAAAATTTAAAAAAATTAAAGATTTTGATAACAAAAGTGACAAAGAAAACCATCCTACTGTAAAGATTCTAAAACCTGAGATTTCTTATGCTTTTCAGGTAGTTTCAGTATACCAGGCAGACGAAAAAAGCCTGCTTCCACGTTTAATAACGAAATACCGAGAATGTATGGAGAAGTGCGGATTGGCAGCGATGATGGTGATGATGAGGTGGTGGCGAAGTATACGTCGACTCGGGTAAAATTTAAATGAAGCTTTTATTTTATTTTATGCTCAATCTAATTTTAATGCACGGCTCGAAAAAATCTCACTTTTGTTTAATAATAGGTAAAAACCCTATTTTTTTCCTTAACACGCATGTATGTATAACAAGTTTGTTAATGTAATGTAGTTGTACACCAGGCATTTCAAATAAAAAGTTTTTCCTGAGATTCCTCTGGTGTTCTAGGCTAGCTTTGAGAAATCACACAGGTGCTACTCAAAAGACTAACTTTATTACTGACGTTTCGCTAGTTAGAAACAACTAGCTTCTTCAGAGCACTGCTATCAGTAGTGATGGCAAATCGCCATCAACTTCTGATAGCAAAAACCAGAAAAACGATCCCACACATTCTGCAGTAGAATAACTAGCGAAAAAATTCAAAATAAGGCTCCGATAAATTTCATTATTACGATAGGCTACGTCATACAGATAATGTAAAGGTGCGTATAAAAATGAAAGAAAGTGGTTCTATGAAAATAATTTCTCCGAATTAACATAGCAGCGAAACACGTTAGAACTAACAGAGGTGGAGTCCTCGAGGACGTCCTTGGCCTCGAGGACACATTTTGAAGTCCTTGGCCTCGAAGGTCAAGTCCTTGGCCTCGAGGCCTGAAGTCCTCGCAAATTGGCCTGTCCTCGGCTCGAGGACAGCACTATTTTTTGAATAGTTAAAATTTTGTGGAGCGCTTGAAAAATTTTTTGGAAAACGTTTTTTCGTGGAGATCGCTTGAAAAATTTTTGTGAAAACCTTTTCTTTTTTTTTTTTTTTTTTGGAGATCACCTGAAAAATTTTTGCGAAGACCTTTTTTTGGAGAGCACTTGCGCTTGTGTCCTTGGTCCTTGGCCTTGGCCTCGAGCATTCCTGTCCTTGGCCTCGAGAGTGTCTGTCCTCGGAAAGGCTGTCCTTGACCTTGGCCTCAGATTTTTTTTTGTGTCCTTGGCCTTGGCCTCGAGCCTTGTGTCCTCGACTCCACCTCTGAGAACTAACTCCAGAAAAGATTAAACCAGAAGAAATTCAACACTGGGAATTAAGCAAGTTTCTGTAAACAGCAGGGAATGATAACCCATCATTTCTACTGAGTACTTGGGGCTTTTCGTTGATGTACCAACTTTCAGTGAAAAGACGCTTCGAGTAATCATGTTCCACTTTTAAAATTTTGACTTTAGACCAATCGATGAGGTGATCATTTTCCATGGAATGCTGGCAAAGTGCTGATTTTTCTGGCCGTTGGAATTTTATTGCTCGTTGATGTTCCTTTATTCTAGATTTGAGGTCCCGTTTGGTTTGTCGGATGTAAACAAAAGGGCAATTCTGACAGGGAACTTCGTAAACCAAGTTGGACTTTTCATTATGATTTATTTCATCATTAAGGGAAGGGAGAAATCTGCCAATTGTCAAAAATGGTTTGAACGCCACTTGAACACCGGTTTCCAGAAGTATTCGCTTGATTTTGTCCGATACACCTTTGATGTAGGGTAGGGTTGTGAATCCAGAAGAAGTTAATTGAGTACTAGCTGGCTTGTCGGTTTTACTCTTAGAAAAGGGATGGGTAAATCTAGCAGGGAAACCATTGAGGGTCAATGTTTTCTTGGTGAGATCAAAATGTGATTTGCGTTCAGATGGTTTTTGAATGTGGGAGTCGATTCGGTGATATAAGGTTCCCACCACCCTTTACACCATAAGTTAGCTGTTGCTAGAACCTTATATCACCGAATCGACTCCCACATTCAAAAACCATCTGAACGCAAATCACATTTTGATCTTACCAAGAAAACATTGACCCTCAATGGTTTCCCTGCTAGATTTACCCATCCCTTTTCTAAGAAAAACCGACAAGCCAGCTAGTACTCAATTAACTTCTTCTGGATTCACAACCCTACCCTACATCAAAGGTGTATCGGACAAAATCAAGCGAATACTTCTGGAAACCGGTGTTCAAGTGGCGTTCAAACCATTTTTGACAATTGGCAGATTTCTCCCTTCCCTTAATGATGAAATAAATCATAATGAAAAGTCCAACTTGGTTTACGAAGTTCCCTGTCAGAATTGCCCTTTTGTTTACATCCGACAAACCAAACGGGACCTCAAATCTAGAATAAAGGAACATCAACGAGCAATAAAATTCCAACGGCCCGAAAAATCAGCACTTTGCCAGCATTCCATGGAAAATGATCACCTCATCGATTGGTCTAAAGTCAAAATTTTAAAAGTGGAACATGATTACTCGAAGCGTCTTTTCACTGAAAGTTGGTACATCAACGAAAAGCCCCAAGTACTCAGTAGAAATGATGGGTTGTCATTCCCTGCTGTTTACAGAAACTTGCTTAATTCCCAGTGTTGAATTTCTTCTGGTTTAATCTTTTCTAGTGTTAGTTCTAACGTGTTTTGCTGCTATGTTAATTCGGAGAAATTATTTTCATAGAACCACTTTCTTTCATTTTTATACGCACCTTTACATTATCTGTATGACGTAGCCTATCGTAATAATGAAATTTATCGGAGCCTTATTTTGAATTTTTTCGCTAGTTATTCTACTGCAGAATGTGTGGGATCGTTTTTCTGGTTTTTGCTATCAGAAGTTGATGGCGATTTGCCATCACTACTGATAGCAGTGCTCTGAAGAAGCTAGTTGTTTCTAACTAGCGAAACGTCAGTAATAAAGTTAGTCTTTTGAGTAGCACCTGTGTGATTTCTCAAAGCTAGCCTAGAACACCAGAGGAATCTCAGGAAAAAGTTTGTTAATGTTATGAAAAGGATGGCATATACCGTGTAACTTTGAGTTCTTTTTTTTGAGAGGGAGCTATTTAATTTTGGCGCTTTATGCCCAATTAAACTTTTGGCTCAATTTTAGAAATAGGATTGAGTTTTGTTTTTGTGAGGGGAGGGGCCTAGGACTTGCTGGATACTTCTCGGTAATAACTCTGGATTCGTTTAATTGAAGGGTGAAAACGGCTGTGATTGTTTTAAATTTAAACGAAACTCGAAGATCTGTCTGAAAGACCCAAAAGAATAAAAAGATAACCCTGATCACGTATATTTAAAATTAACGTCATAATGTGTCTAAATTTTGTATGATTTTGTCTTTAGATTTTGTTTAATCTCCATTTAACGACAGTTTTACCGTAGCAACTATAACAAAAACGGACTTTTGATTATTATTATTTATAATATTTTGCGGTTTGTTTTGTATGATATAACTGTGAAGAGAGTATCGCACAGTCATTCTGCATTAACCAAAAAGTTTTTTAAAAAAATACAAAAATAGAAAATTTCAACCGGAATTCGTTTCATTTATCAAAATCGGAGCCCAGAATTAAATGACAATTGAAGATATCGAAGATCGATATTTATTCTTAAAACTATGAGCTCTAACTTCTATATTTGCTGACATATCATGATCATTCAAGACCTATTTCATCAATAACGACAAAATAAAAACATTGATTCCGGTGCATAATTGCATGCCACGCACGAAATATTTAAGGACTTTTATATAGCGTTATGTTGCTATGATGTTTGATATCGACATAACGTAATATTTTTTGCAAAGTATTTCGTACTACTCATTGATAAAGTCAACTAATATCGCGTAAACATTCATTCTTGGTCAGACACAATATAACGTCTTTTAAACTAGAAATCGTGAAATATTGCCTCTGTTTTGGGGGTCACCTTAAACTGGAGCAGAAGATCTGTAACATGGAATTTTGCCGAAACTGCTTTTAAATTCTGTCATTTTTTGTCCTTGAATGGCGTCCATCGACCATGTTTTTCCGTCATGAAGCTAAATTGCAATTTGCAACGTAATGTCAAATTGTAGTTGCAGAAGCACATAACTACAAGCATTAGTCTCATTGTACGAGTTATATCCGCTTCTCTCACCGTTAGTTGATTGTCGACAAAGAAAGACGAGCAAAAAAAAAAGAAAACCGAGAACCAGAACAAAAAAAACAGTTAACTTGTTAAAGTTAAAGAGACATGTAATTAGATAGGTTAAAAAAATGTCAAAAAAAGGCTTGTAAAAAGAAGACATGCAGATAAACAATATTGCTTCGACTTTCGTCTGGCATTTCTATGAATTTAATTTTATTTTCTACTGGCTCCTCAACTTTTTCTTCTAAATATAAGTTTTCATTTTCAGGACTTAACCTTGACTCAAGCAAGCGCCACGTTGAGAATTGCTTCCCCTGGCTTCGGCGACAGTGGAATTGAGGATGCCTCTTCTACCTCCTCCCATCATCTGGAAACCTTCTCTCACCATTCATCGGAAACTGGTTCAGTGACTTCTCCTGTATGAACATCTGGAGCCAAGATTAGTTGATTGCAATAAGTGAATTGTGGTCTTTGTTATTGAGCTTTTTGGCTACAATTTGATACTAGCAATATCTACTCTTGCTTTTCGGTCGTAGTAGGCGAAAATTTTGCTTTGGAGTTAGTAAACTTAACTAATTTTTTTTGACTGATGTGTTATCTTTCTAGTGTTGCCGATTATGGCCTGCGGGAAGTGACTGTAGCCGAATCTGAAATGGTTCTTCTGTTTCAACTTTGCGTTATGTCAAACCAAAGACTCTAAATTGGATTTATATCTTCCTTACAATCAGTTTTCTAAGCTCTTTCAATGTTCGGCATTAAAATCAGAAATAGGTGGAGCCCCACGATAACAGACAGGCAGGTGGTAGCTTCATGTATCATACAGGGTGTTCCAATAAAACGTATATACTGTTTAATTGCCCACAATACCAACATTTATTGTTTTCAAACAAAGTTTCATATTTCAAATTAGTATCAACAAAATTTAACCTGATTTTATAAGCCTGCATTTCTCCTTTTCGTACTGAAGAGGTGTTATTTTTATTTAAGCTGTTTAGCAAATGCATTTTACACAGCAGGGGGTACAAATGCCCCTTCTACCTAACTCATACACCAGAAGTCACGAAACCATCAAATTTGGCATGCTGGTTGCTCACCAAATTTATTTGAGGAAAAAATTGTTTTAAGTTGATGACGTCAGTTTAGTGACGTCATTTTGGTAAAATGGCGCCATTTGGCAAATATGAGTTTAGTAGGATGAGGGGTCATTTGTAGTCTCTGCTGTGTAAATTGCATTGGTTAAACAGCTTAAGTAAAATAAAATTAACACTTCTTCAATACAAGAAGAAATACAAACTTATAAAGTAGGGTTAAATTTTCTTGACAGTAATTTCAATTGTAAAACTTTTCTTGAAAACAATAAATGTTGGTGTTGTTGTCATTTAAACAGTGTGTACGTTTTATAGGGACACCCTGTATTGAAGTTTATTGAGTCAACCCGAAATCGTGTTGTTGTTGGTTGATTCTTGAAATTATTGCAAATCTCCTGTCTCCTTACTTTCATATTTTGGTGCTGTTATGTAGAATTTTTACTGTATTTTTCTTGTTTTTGCGTATTTTTGCAGAGTCTCTTATTATTTGTGATTCATTATCAAATTATTTTTCTGCTACGTGAATTATTGAATCAATTGACCATAATGATTTTGAACAAATATATTTTGATTTGGCGCCATAGTTTGCATTTTCAGTTCAGGGCCGTCGAATCATGGCTCTACAATTTTTACGTCATTGATGCACGCGACGTCTAGTGAAATTGCAATATGTTGTCTCGTTTTTTGTCGTTGATGACGTAAATTCCTTAGCATAGTTGTCGTGGTGGTGTAGTTTGAATGCCCAACCGTGATGGGCTTAAACGCGAAATTACTAGCCAAAACTCGTTTTGAAGTGATTATCGATCGATGGTCTGGATTTCGACGCTGGATTCGATTCCCGTTTGATAGGGTTCGAAATTAACGCTAGGTGAAATCGCTTCGGGCAAGCTATTTTCTGGCTTCACTTGCCCGACGGGCAACTTAACAAAATACTGCGTGTGAAGTAAACTAGGTCAAACAAGATTATTTAGAAACGTAAATTACCGCTTATGTTACAATAAAATAATATGCGAAAGAAAGTTTTTGCTTGCTTTGTTTAATCGCACGCAGATTCTTTCGATAGCCTGATGCGTTCTGCAAGTTTTCGGGGGTAAAATGTTACGTTTTTGCCAGCGAAACATTATCTCGAACTTGCCGTATTAATCGCTCCTTCAAATATCAGTATATCACAAGTACTATCTTTTTTTGCGAGAAGATAACGTCAAAATTTTTGCTATTTATTTTATTTTATAAAGACCTATAGCTCCGCCTTCTTTATCTTGTGCAAAGAAATTCAGCTTTCAAGCTAGTGTACTTTCCGACATTTGCGTTTAAAAATGCGTTTTTAGTAAAAAGGCAACGTTTAGCATTGTTAACGTAACAATTTTGAAACGATTACAATCGTAAAATCAAAATTTTTGCTTATTGCGTGATTGAAAAGAGTTACTTATTACGTCACATTTACATACCAATCGTGCTCAAAACTTGATTACTGAAAATAAGATACGAGAATTACCCTAATTCAGTGCTTTTGTTATGACATGTTTTACTCATTTATTCAAAATTTCCTAAAAATTTCCTGTGCCAATATTTGTTTCGGACAAGTTGAGATTTCCTCGGGCAAGCAAACATTTGATTTCACTTGCCCGACGGACAAATTGTTGAAAAAGTTAGTTTAGACCCCTGCTTGGGCCAAACCAAAAACTATAAAAATAAGTATTCACAGCTGCTTTTCGTCACGTTCCGCTTGAGAAAGGTTTCTGCGAAGCCTTCCACTGTGTTTGATGGACAATGGCTGCAGATTCCAAAAGATCGCAAGGCTGCTCACTGCCTTTCGGCCAAGACAACTAGGTAAACAAAAACTCAATTACAATTGAAACCAAACTTGCTGTGAAGCCCTAAATTACCCCACCCCCCAAAAAGGAAAGAAAACCATTTAAGTGTTAAAAGTGTGCACTCTATTAAAGGCTACGAATTCGGTATTCTGACTTTTGCAAACGAAAGAATAACTTGTTTTTTGTCTTAAGCAAGCACACAAAGTGTTGATTTTTATTATTCAATCCTAATTTACATGGACTAATTATTCAACCAGCGCATTTTACACGGTAGATGAGAGACTAAATGTCTTAAATTAAGTCGAAAAACAGGGCAAAATGCCCCTTCCCAAGCCATTGGTCATGGAAGCACCAAATTTGGAATGTGGGTTGGTTTTTATTAAAATGTTTCAGTGAATTAGACGTCATTACAATATTGTCAGAGCTGAATTTGATAAAAATGACGTCACAAGTATATAAGTTAAATTTTGATAAAAAAGCGATGTCTTAAGTATATATACGTTTGTTTTTTTGAATCTTACTCACGAAATGGCTTAGTCAAAGTGACTACATCACAAAATGTTTTTGACGTCAAGTATAGGCCAAAAAGTCCCAAATTTGGCAAGGAACTTCGACAAAGTTTCATTTTCCCAGCGACTTCATATTTTTAAGGGTTACAATATGTGAATAAATTTGACTCCGAGCAATTTAGTTCGCAAAAAAGCTTTTTCCGATGGGATTATCACGAACCTTATGTTAGATAGGGTTAATGTTGATCGTTTTTGTTCGACCAAATTTTTACCGAAACTTGCATTGACTTTTTACTCCGTTTCATTCCCCCTTTGTGGCCAAACGTTTCGTCATTTATCGGGCAAAAACAAAAATATTCGCAGAATGATCGACTTTTACTTCACGATGACTTTCATTTTATAGAATCTCTTTCTCTTGTCCACACAAAACTCGTGGTGTTGGATTGGAACTGGCGTGATGCCAAGCTCAAACGAATGATAGACGTTCCTCAGGTAATGCATGCAATTTGTACAATAAATACATTTCTTAGAGGTTTGGTTTACGTTGAGGCGCCGGCTTCAACGAAGGCCTCCAAATTGAGGGCGGTCCTGGATAACTGACTAGTTTTGCTATCACTTCATTCTGAGTATCGTGCAATACATTAAGATGAAGTGACAAAAATAGCTCGATGGTCGTCAAGACACGCGGTGCCAGTGGTAAATATAAAACTAAGGGCCCTCATATGGAGCCAAGCGGCAGCAACAACGTGCTCGATTATGATTTTGATCGGAAATTTTGTTCATACATTTGCCCTATCGAGAAGGGCTCTTTTTTTCTAAGAGGAGGAAAGACCCCAGTCTCTCCCTTAATTTGGTCGTGATGGTCGATCGTCGTAAGAAGTCTTTGCCTCTACTAAGAGTCATTTTAAGGCCAGTTTTGACTATTATATTTGAATAGAGAGACTGTCAAAATAAATACAAAACTGAAGATATCGCCCAATACGACGAAGCATGCGATCTCGCCTACATCCTGTACAGCAATATTAAACATGCAAAAAGAATTAAAGACATATTTAGTTTCTTCGTCTTTCAATCAACACCTGGTGATGGCATTTCCTACTTTTAGTATCTAGCAGAAATTGTGGAGAAGTGTAAAGGCGCAGCAGCGCGAATCATAAAAATTAACACAGAACTGCTTGACAAAGTTCACTTGCGACTCCCACCTACTGACGAAAATATTACCAAGTTTAGATGTTTCAAAAGTAGTTTTGCTTAAGCTTTCATAATATTTGATCGATTTTGTTACGACAAAATTTTACTAATTTATTCCTCGCTCAATTAGAAACATAGTAAATAGAACTCAGTGTACTCTTTGCTGGCGTAGTTAGATTAAGCGCCTATTTCATACCGTGTGAATAAATGAACGACTCAAGAGCTAAAGTAAATTACTTGGTAAAATCACTAAAATTGAAAACTGCAACAGCAACGCCGAAAGCGACTCCTTAAAGTTGGGGGCAAATTTTTTATGGAGTCTCTTAGTTTGTTCCGTCATTTCGTCCTACCCCTTTCTTGTGGAAGGGACCACGCCACCACGTTGAAGCAGCGGGAATTTGGTTTAGAATGACGTCGGTGTAGTGATGTTCGGTTTCGTTTGTACAGATATGCTGAATCTCTGAGGAGTTTTTCCGAGCCCCTATCCCTCAGAAGCAGTAGGGTAGCATCACCACACTGCGTAGACGGCTCCTCATGTTGTAACATTAAATAACACTCCCTCCTGACGAGCCGTTTTTGGCGATATAGGCGCTGTTGTTTTTAGTGGCTTTATTCATCCTTTACTACTTGTAGGTTAGAAGATCCATGATGTCACTATTGAAAGATCACGTCATTCCCGCGTGTAAAACTTCTCGTCTTCGAATTGGATTATTTTGACAAACTAAAGAACTCGAAAAACCGCCGAAAACTTCGAATAGAATGAAGACATTGAAGGACAGCATAAAGCTAAACTTTTTGATAGTTGATCCTATGCCTAACTGATCTGAGCATTGTTATCCTCGTGTTGTGGAGAAAACAACGGCTGCGCTATCCTTGTGGATGAATTCAATCACGTAGGAGTTGACCAGTTTCCAAATTTGACTTCTTCCCATGTAAATTTGCTGCTGTTTGAAGCCTAAAAGCAGAGATAATTTTCATCAAGTGCCTTACTCAAGGACGCAAAAACTTGCTTAAACTCTCAAAAAGGTGAAGAGGTTGAACGGAGCATTCGTTGCGCAAGTATGCATCACAAATTGATTCTCGTGGGTGAAAACTTTGTGTTTGTTTAATTCAATAAAAATTATAGATATTATGAGGCAGCGCTTTCAGGTCAGATAGGTAATTCTTACTCAAAATTGAGTTATGTCAATTTTTTTAAATTTTGGCAAGGCTATATTATCCAGGAGCAGATTTCGAGTTTTGGCAAAAATTACGAAATTGAGTAAGTCGATTTTTGCCAACTTTTGAAAATTTGGCAAAGTTAATAGCCATGGGCAAATACTCAAATTTGATAAAAATTTCGCCTTAAACGAGGACTGAAGGCAAAATCAACGTGGGTATGTAAAGTTACGGCAATCGTGTTAGATTAGATTGACGTGGGCGCCATCCTTTTGGCCCCCGTTCCAGAGATATTCTACTTCAAAACCGACGTAAGGGCCTCTGGAATCGTAATTTTTTTGGCAAGTCTGACGTTGGCAACGTCTGCGACGCCATCTTAGTTCTATCCTAAAGCTACGCCGCAATTAGGCTGAGCGAAATAGGGCTTTTAACCTATATATAGGTTAATACAGGGCCTTTGTGGGCTAGGCTACTGCATTGGAACGTCAGGGTTGCCAATTAGAATTATTATTCGGACGCCCCTATGTCGTGTTTGAAGTAGATTATCTCTGAAACGGTTGGGTCAAGAAGAATGGAATCAACGCCAACGGAATGTAATGCTATCGGCCTAACTTATTATTTTGCCATTAATTTTGCCTTTAGTCCTTGTTCAAGTCAATTTTCGAAGTTTGAGCAAGGTCAACCATGGGCAAAGTTTCAAATTTTGGAAAAAAATCGATTTTTAGTCACTTTTTGAAATTTTGCCAAGGTTGAACAAGAACTGAAGGCAAAATCAATGGAGATATTTAAAGTTAGGACAATCGTATTACACTAGATTGACGTTGACTCCATCCTTGACCCATCCGTTCCAGAGATATTCAACTTCAAACACGACGTAGGGGCCTCCCTAACCATAATTTTTGTTAGCCACCATGACGTCGAAAATATCGGCGACGCCAGGTTAGTTCTATCTTAAGGCAACGCCGCAATTAGGCTATTTTACCCTAAATAGAGGTGGTATAAGCCTATGTGGGCTAGGCTACTGCATTCGAACGTCAGCAAGGTTGCCAATAAAAATTATAATTAGGAAGGCCCCTACGTCGTATTTGAAGAAGAATATCTCTTGAACGGTTAGCTCAAGAAGGATGGAGTAAAGGCCAATTTAATACGATTGCCCTAACTTTACACACCCCCATTGAATTTGTCTTCAGTCAGTAGCGTTTCCAGGCGGGCGGGGAGACTATAGCCCCCGGCCTGCCGACCAACATGCAGAATAAAGAAAATACCACGTTTTTAGCACTTTTGAGACTCTTGCACTGGAATAAACTTAAAAAATTATTTAAAGCATTTTTTAATGTTTATTTAGGGGGGTGGTGAATTTTTTCAAAATAAAACGCTTGCATCAAAAAAAAACTTTCAAAAATGGCCAAAACTTAGTATTCAAATTTGATCACTTATCGAAAAATGTAACATAGGTTTCATCAAAAAATATATACGCTTAGAAATAAAGGGGGTGGCTATTCAGTATTAGGTAATTATCAATCACTTCTCTCAAAACTTCCTCCAATTGGCCCCCCCAAATTATACCTTTCCCTATAAAATATAGACAAAATACATTTCCGTACTCCTTGAAAATTTTATTGAACTACCGGTACAGGATTTTATGATTTGCCAGCTTGTAAATAAGAGAACTGAAATTCTAGAGATAGCTGCTTCCCACGTAGCTCATTAATGCACCTAGTATAATCATGTTTTTACGCTGCTAATTTCTATGCCACGTTTAATGGCATTAATTTTTATCAAAATAGGCCTAAAATGAAGTTGCAAATTGGCAAAAAAATTCAAAATCGAGTTAAGTTGATTTTTTGTCAATGTCTGAAATTTTGGCAGGGTTAAAACCATGCATGGCCAAATTGTGAAATTTTGGCGAAAAAATTCAAAATCGAGTTAAGTCGATCTTTGAAATTTTGGCAAGAAAATTCAGAATCGAGCTTAGTCGATTTTTCAAATTTCGGCAAGGGGAATCATTTGCAAATGTTTGACTTTCGGCAAAAAAATTAAAATCGAGTTAAGACACTTTTTTGTCAATATTTGTAATTTTGGCAAAGTCATCATCTTTCATCGGCAAATTTTTGTATTTTGACAAAAAGTTCAGTAAGTCGATTTTTAACTTTTGGCAAGATTAACCGTGTGCAAATTTATAAATTTTGGAAAAAAAAATTCAAAATCGAGTCGAATCGATTTTCGAAATTTCGGCAAGGTTAACCATGCGCAAATTCTAAAATTTTGGGGAAAAAATTGAAAATCAATTTTTGAAAATTTGTTAACGTTAACCAATAAACATGGGCAAAAAATTCAACAGCGAGTTTAGTCGGTTTTTTGAAATGTTGCCAAGGATTGTAGCATTAGGGAGAACTTCAATTCTCAACTTCTACAGCTTCTTATTATCACGCTAGTACAAAATGTACCTTTTTCTTCATTCTTCTTGAGTTAATGAATTCTTTCTTAAACGTAATTTGGAAAACTAAAAAACCAATTTTTAACTTGACAGTTTCTATCAATCCAAGTTCAACTATCAACTAGAATCAAATTAGAACTGAAGGTCGAGTTAACACAAAATCAAAATGTACGCTTGCTTAATTAGTGCGAAGCACACGTACTGCTAATAAATACTTGTAAAACAAGAAACAACACGTCATAAATCTGCAAAATTAAAATACCGGGTTCAGATGTAACCGGGAACACTGTAGGTTAACCATAAGCTAATTTTTTTTAATTTTGGCAAAAAAAATTTAAAAACTGCGTCAAGTAAATCAAATCAGAAATTTCGGCAAGGCTAACAGCTATTGGCAATTTTTTTTCGTGATGGTTGACCACTATAATTTTGTGACAATTAATCACATCATTTTGAGAGTTTATTACTCCCTTTGAAGACAATTAATCACTCCATTTCGTGGCAGTTAACCACTCTATTTTGAGACAGTTAATCACTCTTTTTCGAAGCAGTTTAACACGCAAATCGAGACAGTGTTTTAATCCGAAGTGAAATACGTGTAATTTACGATTTTAATATTGTTTGCTTTTCTCGCATGTAGGAGATTACTGGTTTACATTGCGCAGCCTATTATTTAATTAATTCATTTATTGACAGCATTTTATGTTATTTTCGAAATGTGAACATCCTAGGAAACACCTCGACTCTTAAACTTTCCAGTTTTCCGGTGTTTCCTAGCCAATCATCCATATTATGATTAGCGTTTTTGATTGACGACTGTGTTTGCGTTTTCACTTTTTCTCGTGGTGTATTTGGCGAACAATAAACTTGATTTGATCTTGAGTAGAGATTTATTCCAGAGCTTTAAGGTTTGGAAATGCCGCTATATGATAGAAATTTTTATTATTTGGTTTTAATTAAAACTGGCTAAGTTTAGTCGATGTCCTTTTTAAACAACATAGGGGCTATAACACTGCAGACTTCTAACCGTGAAAAATAACACACTTAGAATGTTTCTTATGAAGTTATATTTCAAAAACACAGTCTGTGAGTTTAAAGTCATCTATTAATCAAAGACATAAGTTAGCACTCTAAAAAGAAACTATACAAATGCTCATCGTGATTAGATCATAGCAAACAGGGGTGCCGATCTTTGTTGAGCACTGGGGGGGGGATAATTTGCAATTTTACCGCAATTTTGACCTATTACCAACATTGGGGGGAATAAACCTCGACCACGATTTTTTTCAGGTGAGCAAATTCAGTGAACACCAAAAAAGGTCTTCACCAAAGATGGAACACTTTTTTCCCCCGAATTCAGGTAAAAGCCAAAAAAAGGTCTTCACCAAAAAAGGAACACTTTTTTTTCCCGAATTCAAGTGGAGACCTGCGCTCAGATGCACACCAGAGTCAAATTATTGGGGGAGATGCAGATGTAGACCATACTCAAATTATTGGGGGGATATATCTCCCATCCCCCCCCCCCGAGTTTCGGCACCCCTGATAGCGAAACAACTTTATAAAAGATTCTACTAAACACATTTTGGGAACAACGAAATAAAAATATTCTGGACAGTTTTCAATACATCATCGCCTTTTCACACGGGGGTTTTTGCGTAATAAATCCCTTCAGAAAAAAGAATTTTTCTTAAAATCAACTTGACTTTGAACTAAATTTTATCACAAATAACCCCTGAAAATTTGAAGATGTTAAGGCAACGGAGAGTTTTACAATTTTGAGATTCCCTGAAGTAATTTTCCAAAATCTAAGCATTTTTTGGCCAATAGACTTTTATTTGTATCGTAACCGCTTGGAATTGGCATTTTATTACTTAGTATCGAAAACAAGCCTATGCACAAATTTCAACCACCTATGACGTCATTGAAAAATAATCCAATTTTTCGAAAAATAAGGCTGTGACGTGACTATGATGACGTCATCAACTCAAAGCCAGATTTCCTAAAAAAAACTTTGGTAAACACTAACACGCACGCCAAATTTGGTGTTTCCAAAACTTGGTTTAGGAATTAGAATAGGGGGCAATGTTACCTCATTCTTCGTAAAAAACGCGTAGGTCAAACAGTCAGTGTAAAATAGGATTAAGATGTTTCCTGATATTTTGCTTAACTCTAACCTTTGTGCCGCATTATCCATTAAGATTTCTGATTTAGACTTAAAAACGAAAGGCTTTTGACTTGGTGAAAACCCTGCATAATTTCAGATTGTCATTCGCAAGAGCCTTTTAGGAAAGCAGTATGAGCGCAGATTTAACATGCAAGATAAGTTTCACCATCAACATCGTATTCCATGTCTTAGCTCCAACTTTCTAGAATCAATCGTCCGAGAAATATTATAGTTTTATAAATTTCTGAAAGCATACACACAACACGATAAATATTTAAAATGATAAAAAATTTCATTTATAATCTGGGAATCTATCGAAGACCACAAATCAATCTTCTATGTCGTTTCATTAATTTACGTGACTATCATCACTATGCCGATCAGCACACTTTTAGTGCCACAGTAGTGCTGGTTTCTGTATTGCAGTCAGTTTCCTTGTGTCCAGGAAGACAATTTCAAACAACCATAATGGCTTATGTACTGTGAGTGCCGTAGAGTGCGCTCCTAAAGGAGGCTGTCGTATATTACTGTATTAAATCCACATGTCCAAACATACAGAGCATTTTTAATGGCTAAAACAGCAGTCACTTTGTGATTATCACTGCAGTAGCAAGCGACTTCCCAGGGGTGGCCACTGGTCAGGCTTGTTGAAACTACACGTCACTTATTCGATAAAATTACAATCAAATTTAACTTTAAATACCAAGCTTTACATGCTGTAGCACTCCTAATCGCATTAATCGAGCACCCTTGCTCGCACATTAGGATGTAAAATCAATAACAATATATTGTGAGTTGGTTGGGGTTTCCGATAAACACACCCGAGTGGGCAAGAATCATTATCATGGCAGTATAGACCCTTGACTTCAATGTGAAAAATATGGCGCAACGCAATACATCGTAGCGTTACACTTCAACAAGTGCATTATTTGTTCTTGTCATTGACGAAAGATAAGATCTTTGTAAAACCAATGAAAATCAAAAGCAACTCAAAACCTCAATTGAATGACGTGAGCAAGTGTTGAAACTTGCATCTTTTTTCAAAGTTCTTACGAACCAAATGGGGATGAAATGAAGCTTGTGGCCCGTCATTGATTACAGCTTCACTTAGATGCGGCTGTGACATCAAAGTTTACAACGCCATTTATCCACTTCATGATTTGCAGTCTCTCTTCTAAGCATAAGTGATCGACAAAGTGCTGGCAATTTGACTTTTATCAATTGTCGAGTGTTCTTCGTCAGCTCGACTAGACGTAACTTGGGTGGGCGTCGGTGCGCTCGAAGCAGGCTGATTCACGGCTGCTGGCTGTTCAATAGCAGGGAGAACAGCTTGTTGTACTAAGTCGCTTGATGATACTGTGAAAGTCTGAGCACTGTTTGGTGCAATATTAGTTGCTGAACTGGCTGGTCCTGGACCGATGATGATGTGTGGAAAATCAATGGTGGTCGCGTGAATGGCATCGACGGGGATGACTTCCCCCGATGAAGGCACAGCAATCACATCTTTCTTTGGCTTCTTTGCTGGGGATGCCTCAGTTAAATGCACGCGCATGTGCTTGTCGAGATGCCACCGCGTCACAAAAAACTTCCCACAAACCTTACACATATCGGCTTCGCCAGTATGGATCTTCTCGTGTTGATCCAAGTACCATTTGGAAGCGAAATGTTTTTCACAAAATTTACACGAATGTGGCCGTTCAATTCCCCCCGGCGCAGGAGGTGTAGGACCATTATGCTGCACCGTAGTTTGGATTTGTAGTTGCTGGTGCTGTTGGGGCAGCCTGATGTGTTGCTGGGGTATTTGCTGCTCATTCTGAGGGTTCGTTTGTGGTTCTTGTTGCGCCGGAGGCTGTTGCGAGGTCGGAGCTTGTATTCTATCTTTGTTGTCGTGTTGAAGTTGGGCAGTTTGCTGTTGCTGTTGTGATGTGAGTTGATGTTGTATCAATTGTTGCCCTTGAAGTGTCGAAATCTGTGGCTGAACTAGGGTCTGAAATATAGGATGAATTATTAACAAAGAAGAGCTTGGATGTAGCTATACATAATGAGAAATCAAAACAATATCTGATTATCTGTTGACTGCAGCATAAGCGTCAATTAACTTCTAAACATTTTGCGTACATGCAAATCACCTAAAATTTACCGCATTGCCACTATCCCTTGCGGTAACAAAATGCGACAACACTAGGATGAAGAAACCACTTGGGAAAGATATTAGTATTCATTTAGTGAGGCTGGATGGTTGAACAACATAAAAATAAATATAATTACTACCCAAAATTTTGCAATAAAAAAAATGGATAAAATTTATAAATCGGAACGTACCACTTGCGGTAATGAAGCCATGACAGGGGCCACCAAACCAGCGATCTGTGCACCACTTGTGTTGATCTGCATCGGTTGTCCAGTGAGGGTGGCTACTGTGGGCACATTGGCCAACAGATTGTGACTCCCTGGCTCGCAGCGTGTGGAAAGTTGCTTGTTGCAAAATTTGCATACATGGAATGGAGTGGTGGGTTGTTCAATCAGTAGCATAGCCTGAAGCATAATTGTAACTACCGTCTCTATCTTTATTCACCAAGTTGCCTCGGCCAGGAGACAGCGAAGGGACCTTTTGATCTTCGAGTCAAGTTGCCACCAGCTCACCTGTCTACTACACACGGTGGAGGCTTCACACTGTCCTTTTATTGCTGACCGTCAAGCGGGAAAGCTGTCAATCCCAATTTTTAGTCTTTTGTTTAACCTGACCGGGAATTGAATTCGAGTGTTTCAGTAGCAGACGCTCTATCCACTCACCACCGATCGGTCTAATTGTGAAATCATAAATTGTGATGCAAAAATACTACATTAGACAATACAAGTTCAGCTATAACAAGTACAAGTGAACTGTAAAGTACCTGATCGTAGCAGTCAATTAGTAATGACGTAGTTGCTTTTAAAAGCATTTATGACTGATTGGCGAGCAAACAATAATTCAACTGACTGAAAATTTTTGCTGGCTTCTTGTAGTTGATTAGAGTCTGCCTTTATAGTGTTATATTTATGAATCAAATTGATGAGTGAAATTTTAATTCAACAGTGCTCCACAACGTTGGCCAGAGCAAATATATTTATGACTCAAATTGAGTAAAAATCTTATTTTATAATCGAATGCTCCGACAGGTCAAAATATCAATATTTTGATTTACACCAAAAACACGTAGCTAACATTGCAAATTTTTAGTTTAATTTGTGTATGTATCTGGTATGAGAGGTCACTGTAATGCAGGGATCATCAAATCTTGCAGCACTTACAGCGAAACTGAATTCTATTATAGCTAAGAACAGCTTCTGTTAATTTTGTCGGGAAAGGCATTTATGTGCTGCAATTTTTTGTGTGGTATAGCAGAGAACACATAAAGGAAAAGTGGAGAGAAAGGTAAACAAATGGAAAACAACCCATTTACTTGCTGAGGCAGAAGTTGCTGCGTTTGGTTGGTTTGTATATTGGCTGCCTGCAATTGTGGAGCAGGTTGAACTTGTTGCTGCTGGACAATATGCTGCTGAATGCTTGGCTGCTGTTCCTGCGTATTTTGTTGTTGTTGTTGTTCTGCTTGCTGCTGATGTGCTACTGCTTGTTGGGATGGATCAGGAATGATGATCGTCTGGGCACCACCGGTTATGCTCGTAATCTAATAACATATTTATCTTATCGTAGATACAACGACTGGTAAATATTTAAGGCAGTAGAGCAGCAGTTTCAGATTCTTATTTTCTGACAATGCGTGTGCAACGCAAATTAAATGATAATGTTGGCAAAAAAAACTACGGGGGTTTTTAAGTGGTCTTCTGAAGCCAGCAGTTCCCTCGAGATTTTATCCACATTCTCGCAATGCAATTTATGCAGGGAGTCCAATCATGAATACTAGTTTCTGCACCCTCTATTGCTTAGGGTCTTCTAGCTTCTTCATCACTCGCTACTGGTACTCTTTAACGTTACAGGAAAATCATACACTAAGTTGCTACACATCACAATCTTACATCACTTTTTTTAATGTAGCCCTAATCAGTTCCAATAGCATCATCCCCCTGGCCCTTTCTTCTGCTTTTGCAAGAATAGGTGTAATTATAAAATTGATTACATAACAACAACAAAAAACATACAATAGTAATGGTTGCAGTGTCACATGCCATGCTGGAAATGCCAAGGCTTTAGCAGCACTAGTAATTAGCAGAGAAACAATTTATTTTGCTTTTTCAAGTAATGGTCAAAAATTAAAAGTACCTGCAAAGGTTTTCCTACAGGGCTGGGTTGGGGCTGCGTTTGTATCTGGATTGCTTGCGTTGGTGGAAGTTGCTGCGGAGGTTGTTCAGCAGGCTTTGAATTTGAAGTCTTTGTTGTATAGGACTGAATTCTTGTACAAATTTTCTCATGACGAATTGCATTATATTTAGAGCTGAAATAGTTGCCACAAAATCGACAAAATCTGGAAAAAAAAGAACTTGTCTAGACCAAAAATTAAATTTTTAAGTTATAATCACCTAAAATTACATCACTTGCCAAGTTGTCATTGTTTTGCTAGAAGATATTAACACCATTCTTCAAATTTTATGAAATATCCCCAATGATTTTTAAGGAAAACCGTATGAACTAGAAGATTTTTTCAAAGTCCAAAAATGCATTTAAAGAGTCATTTAGCTTTATACGTTTTTAGCAACTGTAGCAAACAGTGTTCCCACTAAGCTGATTTTTGTCAGCAAGTAAGTGGTATACTGAATCAATGGCAAATAATTTTTGGCAAAATGATAAACATAGCTTTCAAAAAATCGACAATTTTGTGGAAATATGACTTTTAGTTTAATACTTTAATACTGAATTGGTATGAACTTTGGGGCACATAAACGAATTATTACAGCTTTAAGCACAATTATTTTGAGAAAATCTGAGCACTTGTTGGCTAACAAAAACGTTAGAGAATACTGGTAGCAATACTACAGCTCCACTCTCTAGTCAAACAACCAACTTGCAATGAGTAAACAGAACATTGTTCACTTTTGCCCCAACCACAACAAGTAAGTCATCTTAAACTTTGTCGCGACTACAACAAATCAGTCAGCAAGTCATCTTAAAACATGTCTTGCATCTAAAGATTAATTTGCTAACACGATTAAATTGAAATCGCTAACGTAAATGTCACTTGAATTTGGAATGCATCTAAAAACCTGAATATTCTCTTGAGTTGCCAGGAGACATATTTGACATTGCAAATGTGTCTGAATTTAAGATAATTTCAAACAAGCAATGGACAAAACTAACAAAAATGGACCTGTAAATTTGGGTAATTGGACAAAAGACATTAAACTTTAAACTTGACTTAGTACGAATATAGCAAAAATATCTACAGTATGTTGATACATAGGCGTCGATTTTGGGGAGGGCAGGGGAAGTGCCCCCTCAGGTCTGACACTGAATGGGGTGAAATATGTCTGGCCCCCTCGGTTTTTGGCAAGTAATACCCACTAGGCAAGAAGAAATCCAAAATTTCGGACCTAGATAGAATCAGAATGCGGCAGAGACCTTTATTTTTGGTCTTCACCTGAATTTGGGGACAAAAATCCAGAGTGAAATAGAATTATTAGGTTCAACCAAGCTTTGCGAAAGCATTTTGCCCCCTCGGAATTAGCTTCATCAACAAAAAATCGATGCCTCTGTGTAGATGCATTTGACAGCAACAGGATTCATACTATAATTAAATTGTAACTTTTGACAAACTAATTTGGCTGGATATAAGAGACAGGAAAATTCAACAGATTTACCTTTCTGGCTTTCCTGGTGGACTGATTACAGTTACCGAGGTAGCCATTCCATTAGCAACAGACTGTGGCACCACAATCGGGTCATCAGGATTATGAAAGAGTTTTTCATGTCTAATTACATTCCACTTTGTGCTGAACTCCTTTCCACAAAATTTGCAAAGATGAACTTTTCTGCTAGTCCAACCAATATCAGCTAACGCAACAGATTTTTGTGGCAAGATTACAGCCTGAAAGAAAGCAAAAGTAGATAGTGAAAAATTGAAAATACTGCAATCAAAAGCTTTTTATGACATAAGCAATTCAAGCGTGATTTAAGCATTAATAAACTTCAGGTTAGGTTCAAATGATCAAAGTAGCTGAGTAACAAAACTTGATAAAAGGGGAAGGGTAACATGACACTGACATGGCACTTATAGGAGTAAAAGAGCATTGCAGAGATATGCAACACATCAACTAAAATTTTGAGAGAACTCAAGACAGGGGTCATAGTCAAGAGATTCCTAACCTAAGAGTGCTCACTGCTTAAACCACCGTTTTGGTGAGCATAAATCAAATTCAGTTAAGGGGGTTCAGGACAAGAGCACTTGGGATTTAGCTTCACAAAATGAATAATGATTTAATGACTGTAAATGTATTTGAATCGTCACATACCATATTTTCTGGACTATAAGGCACACCGCATTATAAGGATTTTATAATGCGGTGTGCCCAAAAAGGCACACCCAAACAATTTGGCTTTTTCCATAAATAAGGTGCACCAGAGTATAAGATGCATATATTTTAATTAAGGGTTAAATTGCTGTAAAACAGGTAAAAAAAAAGAGAAAACAAAATCATTTGTGTCTTTTGCACATGAGTATAAGCCACAATTATTAAATTTTACAAAAAAGTTTTTTGGGTGCGCTTTATAGTTCGAAAAATACGGTACTTTAATTATAGTGGAGTTTGAATTCAACCGATTCAAAAAAGTGCTTGACAGTGTAGGCCAGAGCGAATATCATAACATAACACGGTACATGTCAAAAATTAAAATTTAAAACCCTACAGTCTTCTATTTGAATAAGATACCCCTGATGATCCTGATTACGAGTGAAACAGACTGTAGGGTTTTAAATTTTTATTATTTTTGATGTGTACTGTGTTATGTTATGGTACTTTAAGTAAAAATTTTGCAAAGCTTGGGAAAAAATTTTGCAAGAAGGCCTTATTTTTCTAAAAAATACTTAAAGCTTTTTTAAACTGTAACCTCAACAGTAGATATTTAGATTATTTAAAGGGGGAAAGCATCCAGTCACTTTCGGTAGTTTACAATAATTGAAATTGAAATATAATATTTGAAATTTTTCATTCCTATTGTGGGGCTGCGATTACAAAGATATTCAACAAATACAAAAAGACAACCCCAAAAAAAGTTTTGGAAATTTGATTGGTGGTAGAGCTTGAGAATTGCCTTGATTAAAATGTTCATATCTTCAAAGATTTTTGTTTCACACTTGTCAAGAAGAATCGTCAGAATGGAGAGCGCAGAAATGAAGAAGAATGGATGGATAGCTGCCAGAATGGATACTGGATAGCCCTCCTTTCCTGCACTCTCCATTCTCACCATCTTTCTAGACAAGCGTCAGATGAAAAGCTTTAAAGATATAAACATTTTAATGAAATAAAGTTTTGGTACATCCTAAGTTTGTTCTCCCAGCACGAATTTCCAAAAAATGGGATGGTTTTACCAAACTTGGATAAGTAATGTGATGTTACAAGAAGGTTAAATATTATTTAGTTTCTCTTTTTCTCTGGAAGTTCAGGCTGAGAAAACAGTTTCAGGCTGAGAAAACTTTTTACAAGCGTTATCTCGTATTTGTTGAATATCTTTGCAACTACAGCCCAAAATGAGAACAAACTATTTCAAAAAGTATATTTCGATTTTAGCTATTGCTAACTACCAGAATTGGCTGGTTGCAGCACCTCCTTTAAGCTACTGTATGCTGATAAAAACAACCAATATAGCTTCTAAACAAATGTGTAGAGTTGCAGGCATAAATTATATTCATCTATCGAAAACTTGATATCTAGCATCTAGTCTTATTTTCAATAGCCTAACGTTATAGCCAACTAACCTTGCACTTTTTTAGATGCCGATTTAATGAATCCCGTGATTGAAAAGCTTTTTGACAGGTTTCGCAAAAAAATTTTGGTTCAGCTACAGGTACTGCTTGAGGCAGAATCGATGTGTTCAATTTGCAAATCTTTTCATGCCTTGTCACATTATACCTAAAAATAACTCAAATTATAGTATACTAACTATAAACCATTGTCACCAGAGCCCTATTTTAAATTTCTTTTAAAAAAGCTTGGTGCAAAAGGCACAAAATCTGAAATACGCTTATTTTAGTCTTGAAAGTAAAACATCACTATACTGAAAATGCTAATTACATTACTAAATAATGGCAAACAACCTAGCAAGACTCAATCATTCTGCAATAAATAATATCAATAAATACATGAGTAAGCAGTCAAGCACTAGCCTATTATACCTATTTCCCAAATTGCGCAAAGATTTTCGCAAAAAATTGCTACAGCCATTTCATAGAACAAATTTTTTTAATTTTTCTTTAAGGGATTATACCTTTCACCTTTCCTGTTTTGTACAGTTAGTTACAGCAAAATTTTCAGATACTAACTGTAGAATTTTTAAAAGGGAAAAAATTTCGCACGATTAGGGTAAAATTTAAATTGCGCATTGTGCAATTGGCAATTGCGTAGACGTATAACTTTGCTCATTGTGGCGCAGAGTACGAGTGTTCAAAAGGTTTTTTCAAATACCACATTACTCAATTAATCATACGATAGAAGTAGTCAAGTAAAAAAAAATTGTCATGGTGATAATGACGTCATCAATAACGTCATAACGACAAGTTAATAAGCTTGCTGCAATTTTCACACGAAAAATAAAAAAATTTAAAAAAACTAGGGGTTGTTTAGAAAAAAAATTTTCTGCAAAAAATTTGAAAATAATGACGCCTTTCCCCAGTTCTACTTCCTTCCCCACGACTTTGGACGTCTTTTATGGTCAACCCTTTAGGCTACAAATTGCAAAAAAAAGTTTCTTCCCACTGGATACGGCTTGGCAAATTCTTCCAAACTTTTTCTGGAGTGAATACTGCTCTCGGGAATTTTGTACTGATCACCTACATTCCTAATTGAAACTGAACCTCTTTTTACTTTGTCTAGGACACTTTTCATATCTGTTTCTTGCCATTTCCACCGAGAAGACATCACAATCGCAGATTTACGCTCATGAAACAATAATTAATTTCTATATGCTAATCCTGAAAGCTTGCATAAACTTTGTTATGTGTGAGTTTTCTCTAATGAGCAACTCATGCTCATCATACTCGTCTATTACAGTGTAAACTGCTTATATTAGAGCACGTGCACTGTTGCTGAGTTGAGAAAAGCAAAATTCAGCGATTTTAAAACCTGACAAGTCGAAAGTCATTATTTTCCTAATTGCGCAATATTCCCGAATTTTTCCTCAATTGCGTATTTCTTTTCTGTCACCTAGCGGTAAATGATTTTGTGTTTTTGCTTGTATATGTGGAAATATGGAGCTAACACTGGTTCTAATGATACCAGAATTGAAGTCGTGGGTTAAGTAGAACAAACGTTACAGCAAAGTTAATCGAGTTGCAGACAAAGTTTTTGGAGGTCGGAAAACTTGAAAATTAGTAGTAGACTAAGAAATATTGTCATTGGAGTCTCATTTGTTGCAGAGATTAATTTTTTTGTGGAAATGGCAAACAGTGCCTGTTATTCACCACGATAACTTCGGTTTTGAGTTTGAGTTTGTGTAAGAAGAGCTGTGAGGACTTGCGCAATTAGGGAAAATATCGCACTTTGCGCATTTTGGGAAACTGGTATATGTACTGTAATTAATGCCGATCTCTCCCAAGCATTTTAAAGTGTGTCAATTTAGCAATACCCAAGCCCAGATGGTCCGTGAAACTTCAATCCCTGCTCAGTGATTATTTCACTGAAATTTTTTAGGAAGCGGCTGGTGTTATGATAGGAATACCCACAAAGAGAACAAGAGAGTTAAGGGTGAGCGCTCATTGCCTTTTTTTTTTTAAATTATTGTTAGGTTTTGGGTTAAGATTTTGAGTTTGGTTTAGGATCAGTGTTCCCTCCAACTTTATGGCAAGCAGCAAGTGCCCAAATTTTCTTGAAACAATTGTGCCCAAAGCTCTAGAAAGATGTTTATGAGCCCTAAATTTTGTATCAATCCAGTATTAAAATATAACAAATGTCCTATTTCACAAATTTCTCAAATTTTCCGAAGCTATGTTTACCATATTGCCAAAATTTATTAGGCCTTGTTCCAACAAGTAGCTGATTCGCTGAAAAAAATCGACTTAGTGGGAACACTGGTTAGGATCAACATTAGGGTTAGAGCTAGGATTAAAGTTTGGCTTAGGGCTAGGATAGCAATTTTCTCATTCTAAGTAATGCAACAGCAACCTCTGGCAATTCTTTAAGCTAAAGCAAATAAAACAGAAAGAGGAATATTTATCTGCGCATTGTTTAACTCAGTGATTCTCAATCATGGCTCTTGGTTATCCTCTCTTCGGTTCTCATTAACCTTTTGAAAGTGAATCTGTTTGCAGTGTTTATACACTTTATTGCAGCATTCTTCATTTCAATAGTAAATCCAATACAACTAAAGCAATAAATTTAGTCAAATTCCCTAGTATTGGGGTATGAGCATCGATTTAGCCAACAGTCCAGCATAACATTTCGAAGTTATTGGATGTTGGTGTTAGCGCATTAGTTTGTTTTTTTTGCTTGGTTCCAATTACCAACTAAAACTTTTATTCTGATTTATACAAACTGGAAGAGCGAGAGTCCTTACTCAGTCTTTCGATAGGTAGTAGGACTTATTAAGTTGCAAAATACTACGCTAATGCAGCAACAAACGCAAAGGGGTGTAAAAATGCTGAAGAGCCACGCAACCTGTAAGGACCGACCATGGGCAATTTTTGAAATTTTTTGCAAAAATTAGTGTTTTAACACCATTAAGATCACATTTTGCAGGTTTTTAGAGCAATTGGAAACAACTAAATTTCGAAAGCAATAGCATAATGAAATTGCCCAGCCCCTTTACTTACAGGTGGAGTCCAAAACATGTTTAAACGCAGGTATTTTGGGGTTAAATCTTCTAAGTGGCTTGACTTGGCCTTGCCACTGGAGCTAAAGCCCCTGTTAACCAGGTCACTCAGAAATTTTAACCCAAATATGCAAGCTTATAAATGTAGTTTGAATTTGAACAGAAGCAAGGACGCTGAAGAGGCTGAAAATTTTATTTCTGTCAAAGGGGTTACAAATCTTAACAATCAGTTCTTTTAGTTTCAGATGGCTCCACAAATGTCTAAAATGCCATCTAAATTGCGTTAAAATGGAAGTTTTTCTGAAAAATTATAAAAATTGCACAATGGTTGGAAAGTGGGGGGCCGCCCCCAGACCCCACCGGTGCGAAGCAGGACATCCTGACGCGACCGACCTGACACGAGACAACTCACCCCGGGAATCCTGACGCCAGGGACATCCTGACGCTAGGGACATCCTGACGCTCGGGACATCGTGACGCCAAAAGCTCCAAACTTTTGCGCTCTGTTTTTTTTCTTTTTCTTCTTTTCGCTTTTCCGCGCTACGCCACAGCTACGCTTTTAACGATTAAGGTTTGATTATTGTGACGTAAGTATAATATTTTCCGTTAATTGCAAGCTTCATACGAATCTCTGTTTTGCAGAAACAACTCAAAAGCGAGTTGTATTTTTGCGACAAAAATCGTGATGAAATCAAAGTCAAGTTAGCGAATATGTAAAAATGCTGGCGTTAAGTTTCAAACGATGACCGAATGCCGCGATTGAAAGTTATATATGTTTTGCTATTATTAAACGACCACGTAGATATTTCATAAACAATAATATGTGTGGTTAATTTACAAAGAAAAATGCTCTGAAAGGAATTGTATCTTAAAAGAAAATAGTAGAAATATAACTCAAAGTCAAGTACCGCAAATCGAAATTAGTTAATGCAGCGATTAAAATTTATTATTTTTGCCTATTATTATTGGATGACCACGTAGCAATTCTACACGCATTTTCATAAAAAAAAATTGTTAGTTTTTGGTTAGCAATAATTTGTCGATAGCATTTCGATTAGCAGCTTGTCATTTTTGTGATCTTACTCTTTAACGAACTGAAAATTTTGGAGCTTATCCAAATTAGCAACTTGTTATTGTTTAAATGCTTTAATTTTGCAAGCTGAGAAATTACGATAATTTGGCATGCTGATGTGAAGCGTCTCACCGTGTTGTTTTGTTCTTTCAAAGTTAAAAACTGCGATTGCAAAAACTAATAGCTCCATTTATCGACGTTAAAACCAAATAAACCACCCATTGGGAAAGTAATTAGTTCGATAATTACAAACTATTGCACAATATTTTTAATCTATTTTCATTCTTAGCCGTAATTTCAACTTTACTTTCAAACGTTGTCTATCGACAAATTATGGCTAACCAAAAACTAATAACTTTTTTATGAAAATGCGTGTAAAATTGCTATATGGTCATCCAATAATAATAGGCAAAAATAATAAATTTTAATCGCTGCATTAACTAATTTCGATTTGCGGTACTTGACTTTGAGTTATATTTCTACTATTTTCTTTTAACATACAATTCCTTT
The DNA here is from genome assembly GCA_963965965.1 of Trididemnum nubilum. Lineage (NCBI taxonomy): Eukaryota > Metazoa > Chordata > Ascidiacea > Aplousobranchia > Didemnidae > Trididemnum > Trididemnum nubilum. The sequence continues at coordinate 43,603,822 of OZ014472.1, forward strand.
CAGAGCATTTTTCTTTGTAAATTAACCACACATATTATTGTTTATGAAATATCTACGTGGTCGTTTAATAATAGCAAAACATATATAACTTTCAATCGCGGCATTCGGTCATCGTTTGAAACTTAACGCCAGCATTTTTACATATTCGCTAACTTGACTTTGATTTCATCAGATTTTTGTCGCAAAAATACAACTCGCTTTTGAGTTGTTTCTGCAAAACAGAGATTCATATGAAGCTTGCAATTAACGGAAAATATTATACTTACGTCACAATAATCAAACGTTAATCGTTAAAAGCGTAGCTGTGGCGTTGCGCGGAAAAGCAAAAAGAAGAAAAAGAAAAAAAACAGAGCGCAAAAGTTTGAAGCTTTTGGCGTCAGGATGTCCCGAGCGTCAGGATGTCCCTAGCGTCAGGATGTCCCTGGCGTCAGGATTCCCGGGGTGAGTTGTCTCATGTCAAATCGGTCGCACCAGGATGTCGCGGACCGCCACCGGTGTGAGATGCAGACAAGTTTTAGCCTTAACAGGGCATTTAAATTTAAAAATTTTTTGCTTGATTTTTTCTCAGAAAATTTTGACAGATATGAAGACCAACTTCACGAAATTTGAGCTTTCTGTAACCTTCCATTACTAAGATATAACAGATTAAATTTCGCCTTGAAAAGGCTTTTTCATGTTAGAAATTTTGCCAGGGGTGCCAGTTAGAAACAAAATTTCAAAAATTAACTGAATGTCCTTGATTCTCCATAAATATTTTGCGGCAGAGTTATTGTAAAACAAAGTACAGGTTTAGCAATGTAAAATTAGCTGCTTTTCAATAAATGTCAACCAGCTTTCTCAAAGATAATCTTCTGTCGTAATACTGATAAAATGGCAACATTAAAGGAAGGCTTTATTTTGCCAGAAATTTTTATCTAGTCATTTATTATTTCTGACTCAAATCTAACCCAAACTCAAATGCTTACTCTAAAACTATCCCCAAATCGAACCCTAACCCAAACCCTAACTTAAACCCTAATCTTAACCCCTAAAAAAGCAAATGAAAAGTGCACGGATGACTATTTCTCATTTTCATTTTATTCTCTTTAGCTTGAAAATTTTCGGTGAAATAGTCAGTACCTAAAGTAAATGGAAAATGGCAATTTTGAACAGCAATATCTTGAAAACGGGATGACGTACAAACTTCAAATTTGGCTAGAATGCATTTTAGGCACATCCCAACATTTTGGTCAAGAGTGAAAAACTTGACTTGAATGCCCTTTTAAGTTCAAGTCCTCCTTAGAAAAATCCATTTCGGCTCCAGCTCTAATGCTCAAATATTGATTTGTTTTTTAATTTTGTGATTTTTTTGTTTTAAGTTAGTACAGTGCCCTGATGAAGCTAACTACTATGGGCAAGTGAAATGCTTCAATAACTTAAAAAATAAAACCCTGCAGCAGTTTCACAAAACTAATTGAAAATTTTTGTTTATTTGGTTGGGGATCCTTTCAACTTTGAGGTTTAAAATTTGGCTTAGGACCTAAAAAAGGTTGAGAACCACTGGTTTAACTAGGGTTACCTCAAGTGATTTCGGGCAAAATTCTGCTATTTTTGTTCTATCTTTTCTTTTTTACATTACAATCATTCCCAAAACTATTGATTTTATTTGTGCATTTCAATATTGGACTTAAGTATTTTCACACTGGTTCAAATAAAATATTTAAGAAATGGATCACAAAATTTATCTGAACGGACATGTCTGTGATTATCCTTGAAAGGGAAACTCCAGACAGCTATGTATTTAAGGCAAAAGTGCAAAATTGATACTTTTTAGTAACACATTTACAAAAACTTTTAAACTGGAATAATATGCTAAGAAGCATAATTGGTTACTTTGTTGAAAATTTTAATATACTCCACCGGATATTTGCGCCAAAGTAGTGCCAATTAGTCATTACGTCATGTCGATTAAAATGGATATGCATAAGCCTTGGTGATTAACATTTTCCTTCAACACCTTCACTGTGGTTAAATCGCTAAAAAAGATCATAACTCCACAAAAACGCTTGAATTGGCAGCAGTCTTGAATTAACAGCCACCCTAAAATTAGCGTAAAGTTAAGATTTTAGTTAGTTTTGAGCCACACCATTGCCAGATTTATGATTTTATTCGTGATCTCCTGCTGCAGATCGCAGATTTACCGAGTGCAGTTTGTACTTTTTAATGCATAGGCTTTTTAGTAAATACAGCAGTGTAATTTTTTTTTATTTTTTACCCCCAAGCTATCCTCCAAATTGTTTTTTTTTGTTTGCAATCATTAGGGTAAGGTGGGGTAATTCCGGACAGAATTTAGTACCAAGTTTACTAATCCTAACACTGTGACTCACTTGTACGACTTTTCGAATCAAAACCACTACCAGCTTGTCTTAAAATCTTTACTAAAACGTTTCTCTAAACTGTAGCCTTATTCGCGAACGATTCGCTGAGAAATAGCGCTCAAAGTGGTGACAATTTTATTTCCGATTTTTCCCAAATTCGGGAAAAGTCGGAAATTTGCTAAGAGTTTTTGTAATGTCATCAAACTGAAGAAAATCTTGTTGATTATTGTGTTTTCCTATTAATTTATATTTATTTTTTATATACCGTATTTATTCGAGTATAAGTCGCATTTTTTTGTACCAAAATATCACCCAAAAAGTCAGACTGTGCAACTTATACACGAATACATGAAGTGCATTATATGCCGTACAAAATTTTTTGAGGTGTTTCCTTGCTATGTATTTCTACGCTGTCTCCTTTCATATGATCATATCACTTATAGCCTTCTATGCGAGTAGCGTTGCACTTTTAACGCTACCACCTTTTTTTCACGTTCTAACACGTTTAGTTATCACTTATCCACACAAGTCACGATGAGTTGCATCACTTGCCATCCTCATGGACGCTGATGAGGATGTTCCAGAGGTAAACAGGGCTATTTGAAGACAGTGGCAGCAGTGATGACTTTGCTGGTTTTTAATTTTTAGTTATGAGATTGCAATGAATGAATAACGTTAAAAAAATTTTGTCCTGTTTTTCATGTCAAAAATGGGGGTGCGACTTACACACGCATGCGACTTATACTCGAATAAATACGGTATATTTATAGTTTTCTTACAAATGCAGAACAGAATTGGTCAAATAAATTATATAAAAAAAACTTTTCCAGTGGAACATGGCTAGCCTATCGAACTCTTTGAATCAAGAATAAAAGAATTATGGATTAATCTAGGCTTATACAATCAATAATTTGCAAAAACTCTTAAACGTGTAACGTTATTTCTAGTTTTCTACATCTACGAAAGATAACCACAACTAAATAAGTATAAATAAACTTGTGCTAGAATCTACATGTGCTACAAATGGGAAAATAAACCACGTGAACTCTATCCAATTACGTATTTAAAAGGAGTGGAGCAAATACTCAATGATCACTGAACCAGAATAAAATAAAATTTGGTTTCAGAGAATTTTGTCATTTAGCCTACCGTGCTAACTTTTGTAGATATAAAGCTCGATTTTGAAGCGGTAAGTGTATTAATTCTTGTCAGGCAGTTGGTTTGTCAGCGGTAGGTAACAGAAAATTATATACAGTATTATAAGTTCTTTTTTATAGTCGTAGCATAGGCTAATGAACCTTTTTTAATATTTGTACGGTGCATTCAGCACCATGGTAACTTAGAGAATTGATTCCATTTCCAAAACCTGCATTTTACCAAATTTCCGACTTTTTCCGAAAACTTCCGACTTTTCCCAATTTCCGGCTTTATCCCACCTTACCCTATTACTCCTAAACTCTGAACTCATTCTCTTATGGCATTTTGAAGTTTTTGACTTTTTGAACATTTCGACACAGAGTAAGAATAGATTTAACCTTTTTCTGTAAAAAAATGGAATTATGAAAAAATACATGTAATAGGAATCTGGTTTGCTTAGAATGCAGGTTATGAGAGCGTGTTTAATTGAAATATAGGACAAAGTAATATCTAACCTAATCTATAAACGAAAGTAGAGAGCAACTACTGGTACGCAAAATCATTTAATAGCACATAAAATGACCAGGCAATTATTTAATTACTGAAATAATAATCCACAATAATATAGGTAACACAAATACATACCAATTGCAATTTTACTTTCATGTCCAGAATTACCCTAGACTGTTTGAAATTTTTCCTATCTGGAATTACCAAAGGTAACCCTACTTTTTTAACTTTACAAGTTAAGACTAGGGTTTAAAGCTAGGGTAAGATCGGGTAATTCTGGACAGGGTAAATTCCGGATAGCCAAGGGTAATTCCAGACATAAAAGTAAAATTGCAATTAGTGCGTTTTTGTATTACCTATATCAATGTAGATTATTATTTCGGTAATTAAATAATTGCTTGTTCATTTTATGTGCAATAAAACTATTCTCTACGAAGGATGCACTCTGCTTTCTTTGGCAGATTAGGTTAGATATTAATTTGTCCTATATTGTACCCAAACATGCTCTCACACCCTGTTTTCCAAGCAAACCAGATTCCTGCTAGGTTTATTGATTCATAACTCAAATTTTTCCGGAAAAAGTTAAATCCATTCCTACTCCGTGTCCAATTCTAACTCAGAAAAATCCGTAAGACTATGAGTTTGCGAGTCGAAATGATTGTAAATAAAAAAAAACAATTTAGAAGATAGCTTGGGGGTGAAAAATAAAAGGAAGGCTTTATTTCACCGGAAATTTTCATCTAGTTTTTTATTAATTCTGACTCAAATCTAACCCAAACTCAAATACTTACTCTAAAACTATTCCCAAATCGAACCATAACCCAAACCCTAACCTTAACCCTAATCTTAATCCCTATAAAAGCAAATGAAAAAAGCGCGGATGAATATTTCTCATTTTCGTTTTATTCTCTTTAACTTGAAAATTTTCGGTGAAATAGTCACTATGAAAATAAAATAGCCTAAATTGCTGTAGGTACAAAAAGGCCTATGCATTAAAAAGTGACAAGCCTCACTTGATAAATCTGCAATTCGCGACAGAAAATCACAGATATATCCATAAATCTGGCGTTGGCGTGGCGCAAAACAAACCAAATCCCTGACTCTACGATAATTTTGGAGTGGTTTTAGAATAAAAACAGCTGTTAATTCAAGTGCATTTTGCAGAATAAAGATCTTTATTTGACGTTCAACCACAATGAAGGTGTTAAAAGGGAAATTTTGATCACCATGACTTAGGTTTATTTATGTTAATTGACATGGTGCAATGACTAATTTGGCGCTAGACTGGTGCAAATGTCCTGCGGAGTGCATTAAAATTTTCAAAAAAGTACCTAATTACGCTTCTTAGCATTTTATTCCAGTTTATAATACTTATAAATATGCTATCAAAGAGTATCATATTTGCACTTTTGCCTTTATACTTAGATGTCCGGAATTACCCTTTCAAGGGTAATTCTGGACATGTCCGTTCAGACCGATTTTTTCATCCATTCCAAAAATTTTTTTTTGAACCAGTGTGAAAATACTTAAGTCCATTATTGAAATGCACAAATGAAGGCAATAGATTTTGAGTTGATTGAAGAAGAAAGCAGACAGAACGAAAATAGAAGATTTTTGTCCGGAATTACCCGATTTTACCCTAGTGTTTTGAGTACCAGTAGCTTAATGATTTGAGTAGCCTACATATTTCAAGAACAAAATAGTTTAGGAAGTGGCTAGTGTTACATTACGTTATGCCTATAAAGAAAATAACTAATAAGAGAGCTACAGTAAGAGTGAGCGCTCATTTTCTCTTTTTTATTTTTAAATTATCGTTAGGGATTAGATTTTGAGTTTGGGTTAGGATTAACATTAAGGTTACAGGATAGAGTTTCGGTTAGGTTTAGGATAGTGACTTTCTTATTCTTGCCTAGTCACATCCATTTCGTAAAACAGTAAAACGACTACAGTATACGGTACTTTGGACACCAGTTCTAACTTCAGACAGTGCCCCTACTGCCTGCTTTTGGGTTTTTTACTTTTTTTTTGTCTATGAAAGGGTTCAATGAGTTTCAAAAAACCCTTTTAACAAAACATAAACACTAAAACTCAAAACCAACCACTAGAGGAGCTGTCCAAATTTAGACCGTGTTGTCTGAAGTTTAGGCCTAGTCGTTTTGCAGTAACAGCAGCCTCCGCCAATAATTATTTCCTTATTTTTAATCAGCACTTATTCTTATTTTTAATATTTTATTCCTTATTTTTAATCAGCACTTATTTAGTCATTGCAGAACAACTTAAACACTTACCTTGAACTGAAAGTTTTATGGCAGAAGGAACATGAATGAACTTTTGGTGCTGGAGGTGTTTGATTGTTTGTAACCTGTTCTGTTGTTACTGACCCCGCAGCTCTAACAGGGGTAAGATTGACAATTTGTCCTCCAGGAACAAGGTGAGGTATGGTACCCTGAGAAACTTGCTGAACAGGTTGAGGCAAAATTATTGCACTCGCACCTTGAAAAGATTGAACTGATGATGTTGGCGGCTGATGGGTCAATGTTGAAGCACTTGGATTGATACTGACAGTAAATACTCCACTTGGATTAGCGCCAGCCAACATTTTAGTTACCCGTAAGTAAATAATCCATTAATGCCACGTTCTACTAGAAATATTACTGTGAAACCACAGACTAAGAGCAAGCGTTTAGCAAGTAGATTATTTTGGTTGCCATACCACAGGCCATACCATAAACCGCAGACTGTAAAAATCAGGAAATTTCTCATATCGCTTTCTTACTGAGCTAGCCTTATGAACTGCGACTTTCGCCGACTTCTGAAATACTATAAACTTAGCAACAACTTGTTTAGTTTTTCACCCTTTAGCACGTGGAGAAAAATAGACATAAAACTACCAAAAACGTGTGATGTTTTCTTCGCAAATTTTCAGCGCTGAGAAAATTAATCTCAACTTTACTGTTTCCTTATTGAAATTTCCTATTCTTCATTACTCAGTAAGCGCGCGGCTAACGGAGCATGTTCTCTTTTGATTGGTTCATTTCATCGCATTGCGTCGACTTGTTGGCGAGGAGAATTGTCGTTGCGCATAAAAAGGAGAAAAGCAATCAATGAGCATACCGGTATTACAAGAGGCGATGAGCGCGCGATCAAGTTGTCAACTGGTCAATAAGGCTATACGAGTCGAATATTGCCATTCCATAAATACACTGTATAAATTCCGCATCACTTGTGACCTGCTAACCGCGCTAACACTTTCTATGAGGTCTAATTCAGTAGTTGTGTTTCTAGTCTGCAATGCTAGAACAGAATTATGCGTGATCTCTTCTCTGCTACCGCACTAAACCGTCCGAATTTGCCTTGCATGGGTCAATGACAATAAAAATGAGTTAGCCAAACCGACATCTAAGCTAACACATATTCTAGTAAAAAACAATAGTCTTTGAAATGCTAAACTTCTACCGCGTCATTTTTGATTTTATTTTTTATTGAATAGCTGACAACTTTAAACGCCTTCTCCTTGCAAAAATAATGCGCAAAAAAGTAGATAAAAGAAATACTTGTTTTTGTCGTGCTAAGCGCAAAAATGGCGGAGCGAGAAAACAGAGAAAGAGTGAGAACGAGAAGGTTATAAAGTTGGTCAACCGTGACTTCTGGTATTCGGAAAAATGATCTTTTAAGCGTTTGATTGGGTTTTTCTAAACCATTAATTTCTGCTGTAAAGTTTTCTGGCTGACTATCCAAATTTTTTATTTCTAATAGTTAATGCGTTTGTGTTGCAAACATTATATCTTCTTTTACAAATAGAATGAAATTAGTTTTAAAATCAAATCGCTTTTGTATGAATTATCGTCTATTGAACTTGTTTGATGTCTGAAAAATAAGCTTTGCATATTAGGAAATACTCGAACTTTCGGGTTATTCTTTTAAACTTGCTGATTCGTTCTTCCTTTGCTGCTTATTTCCAGGATGCGAAAACCATGCATGCAAATAAAAAATAATTCTACGTGTCATTTATATATTTCGCAAATTGCAAGTCTTTTACTGCTTTGTTACCAGCTTTTTTGGGGGAAACAATTTTTATTGGTTGAAGAAAAATAGACGACGATGACGAATTCCATGCATGAACAAACTCAAAATTTAAGAATCAAATAGTAAGCAAACACAGTATTTGCACTTTGGGGGCTGTGCCAGAGGTTGTGGAAGGTCTTGAACACTGAGCAGTTCTTTTTTCTTGGAGAAACTTCATCAAAAACTGTACTGTAAAATGCATACCGGTAGGCTACCATTGTTCGTGCAAATAATAATCTGCTTTTTCCTTCAATGATAAGCTACAGTAGGCGTATAATCAGAGTCTTATGAGCAAGCACATAGGCGTAGCCAGGATTTTTGATTGGGGAAGGGGGGCAAAACGCATATTATATTACAGAGCTGGAGTCCTCGAGGACGTCCTTGGCCTCGAGGACGTCCTCGAGGACACATTTTGAAGTCCTTGGCCTTGGCCTCGAAGCCTCAAGTCCTCGAAAACTTCCCTGTCCTCGGCTCGAGGACAGCACTATTTTTTGAACAGTTGAAATTTTGTTAGAAAACACCAGAAACCTCGCAGAAAATTTGCGAACACCTTTTTTGTTTTCCTCAATTGGAGCATAGGTGTATCCAGGAGGGGGCAGGGGGCTCGCCCCCCCAATTGAAATTTCACCGATAACAAAAACGTGACAAAAAAGCTTATTGTTTCTTCAGTTTCAGTTTCTTTTTGGCATTTTTCGCTTACAACAGTAACTAACAACAATTTGAAAAACAGGGGCCCCGGGCCCCCCTCAATTCAATTTTTGCCAGCCAATTTAAACGTACAACCCGGAAGAAATGGAGAAAAAATTGCTATCTCAGGCCCACATCTAGCCTTTTTATGAACGTAATGCATTAATCAGGGCCGGATTTACCATAATATGACGCAGCACCACCTTCGGGCCCCGAGCTGAAATCGTAAGACTTTATTTGGTCTTCTATATTTGGCAGAAAGATGTTGCGAAAACCTCCCAAGTGCCAGGGGCCTAGCGCGATGTAAATCCGGCCCGGCAATACATGGTTAGTAGACGTAACCATCTATTGTACCATTTTTCACTAACAATTCAGTAATTCACCTCCAACCTCGCCGGTTTTTACGCACAAAATACTTTTAAAAAAAATTAGCCAAGGAAAATGCTGATTGAACAAATCATTGAACTTCAATTGAGGGGGCCTGGGACCTCTGGCCGAATATGTACTCCTATAACTGGTTATTTTCATGACGAAACAAAAACCTTTAAGGAAATAATTCGAGTGGATCATTATTTACTGCTAAAATGTTGCAAGAGACAATGCACCCTACTTCCTATCGGGACCAAATCACTTACAATTAAAATTTAACTTCAAAATGCCAGATGTTAAGCCTGTTTTGGACTTAAATTGCAAGTAAAAGGAGGATAAGCAATTTGATTTTTTCAATTGGCTTTCAAATTTCAAAAATCTAGTGCTATCAAACAGTAGCGTACGCAGGATTTTCGAAAGGGGGGGGGGCCAGAAAATTTGAGACTAATGAAGACCAGACTGAAAATTTTCCACCCAAAACCAAATCCAGTTTCCTACCCAAAAATAGGTGAGGGCCAAAAAAAAAGGTCTTCACCCAAATTTAGTCCGGTTTTTGGCCCAAAATTAAGTGAAGACCAAAAAAAAAAGTCTTCACTCAAATTTATTCAGGTTTTTGGCCCTACGTTACGTGAAGACCAAAAAAAAGATCTTCGCCCACCGTTTCTGTGCTCAAACCCTCTGCCCAAGTTACAAAGGGGGGGGGGGGGCATGCCGCAATTTTGCATACTATTTTATGCTAATTATACTATCCTGGCGACCTAAAGGGGGGGACCATGGCTCAATGCCTCCCAGCCTAAATACGCCTCTGCTTTCAAATGGCTCAGAACATTTGTGAAATGTGATTCAATGGCATCAAAATAGCTTTTTTTTTTCGAAAAGTAGCAAAAAATTGCCCAACGGCTTGGGGCTTCGCCCCCAGACTCCCGTCTGTGATACCTTTGAGTTACACTAGCTTTCTCAACACATTTCCGAAGTTGGATATTTGCATTTTTCTACCATTAGTTTAAGCCCTCTCCCTTTGCAAAATCCTGGTTACGTGCCAACAGGCAACAATTTCAGATCTTCTATATCCTACGATATCTTTGTCTCACAAAAATTCCCTCTTTGAAAAAATTTTGATGACGTCATTGCATGTGATTTGTGGTTTAGGCCTCCCCCAACCAAAAATTCTGGGTACGCCTATGAATTGGAGATCGCCTGAAAAAAAATTTTGAAGAATTTTTTTTTTGGAGAACACATGCGCCTGTGTCCTCGGTCCTTGGCCTTGGCCTCGAGCATTCCTGTGCTTGGCCTCGAGAGGGTCTGTCCCCGGAAAGGCTGTCCTTGGCCTTGGCCTCGGATTTTTTTTGTGTCCTTGGCCTTGGCCTCGAGCCTTGTGTCCTTGACTCCACCTCTGTTATATTACAACGATGTCATCTGAAATTTTCGAAGGGAGGGGCTTTTGATGGGACAAAGATGCCTTAGAATGGAAGATCTGAAGCGGGTGCCTGGTAGGCGTGTAACTACGATTTTGCTGAAAAGATTGAACTTAAACCAAAAGTTAAAATGTTTTCAAAAAAATATGTTACTTTGGAAGACGTGGCAAGCAAACTGATGTCACCTAAATGTATTACAGACGGAGTTTGGGGGTGCCGAAGCTAAGCCCCCAACCGCTGGGCAATTTTTTGTAATTTTTTGGAAAAAATAACTATTTTAATGCCATTTGGATCATATTTCGCCGGTTGTTTGAGCCATTTGAAAGACCAAAATTTGCGAATTTAAAAACCAATTGAAAAACTAATTACCTCCCTTTACTTACAATTTAAGTTCAAAACACGTTTAAAAAAAACCTTGAACAGTGTTTTGGATAAAATTTTTTTCGTGACTTGACCCAGTTGGGGGAAGCAAGATACATTGCCTTTGCCATATTTTTAGTAGTAAATAAGAATTCACTCGAATATTTGCCTTGGAGGTTTTTGTTTTGTCATGAAAATAACCAGTATTAGGATTACATATACCAACAGCAGCAGTGCCGTCGTTACGGGGGGCAGGGAGCTGTGGCCCCCCTAACAACCGTTTGTGTCCTCCCATTTCGGCTTACTTTTAATACGATTTTGGAACATGACGTTACGACTAGACTACAGACAACAATGAAAAAACGAATAATAACGGTCAAACATGATTCTTCTTTGAAGTTCTCTCGATTCTTTGCGAAACCAACTGCTGTGCATAAATGTGACGCAACAATCCGTCTTGTTAACACGCCTTTACGGATGTGTCGGGAAGAGAGATATAAGCCCAGGCCCGGCGCCAGAGTAGCGTGACTGGGGGAAAGGGAGCAGAAAAAATATTTGGGGGGCACGAATGAATTTTTTTCTCAAACTCGGGAGCGAAGACCAAAATAAAAAAAAAGGTCTTCATCCCAAATTACGCCCTGTGGATACGGGTCATTTGCCTGCTTTCGGGGCACAATTCTCACCCGGAGGGAAGCGTGTGGGATTCAAGTGTTACTCCTCGCCGTAAAGTGAGTTACTGTTCCAACAACTTTTCTAGAGTCTGTACGCTTCTTGACTTTTGTGAACTTTCCTCTTGCAGTTAACTTTCTGACAAAGGGGTGAATTGTCTCTCTCGTTCAATGCAAAACCAGACCAATCTTTAACTGACGGAACTATATTGATGCAATTTAGAGAACAAAATCAGTATAAATTATTCAAATTTAGAGTAAAGAAATTCAGAATTTAGAATAGCGAAATTTAGTATAATCAAGAAATTCAAAATTACGAAATTTAGAATAATCCAGAATCAATAATTTAGAATCAATAATCAAGAATCACAAATTATTGCGTAAAGCGCTATATAAGGCGCTCCGATAGGTCTTGCTATTTTTCTTTCGCAAGGAAAGTCCTTTATGGACGCGTTGGCTAAGACAACGGTTATAAAGCATTGGATAAAGTAATGGTATGCATTAGGGTGCCTTTTCCTACGCACGTTTATAGCCTGGCGGGGCGTGACGGAGTCGTATGGCTCGGGTCTCGCTTCTTGCCCACAAATTCAGGGTTCAAAACCAAAAAAAAGGTCTTCGGCACGAAATCTTAGGCTTCGTCTATGAGCAGTACTTTGGGGGGGCACAGGCCCCCAAATGCACATCAGTGGTTCCAGGCCTGTTACTTTTTTGGGGAGCACAACCCTCGCTTAGGGGGCACACTTCTCGTTTGGGAGGGTACAAGCAGTGATTTGGGGGGCATGGCCCCCAAATGCCCCCCACGGCGCCGGGTCTGTGTAAGCCTACAGATAGAATCGTTACCGGTACCCGTACCAATTCCCCAACTTCGTTAGTGATTATGATGTAAAACCATAGATGGGCAAGTTAATGCAAAACGTTAGCTTCGTTAACCACTAGTCCGTTAACAAACCTCACACCTCCGTTAACGTTAATCCGTTATTTTCAGCTTTAATTAACGGAAGTTAATAAAGTCCGTTAATCCGTTAACAATTTGCGTGTAATATACATTTCTTTATGTTCACTCGCTTCTAGAACACGTATTGACGCTGTTGAGCTGATTGTAAGGAAATATTTATTGCTATGGTGGTCTTTTTGTGTTTTGGAAGTTACATTTTACAGTGTAACCTAATTTCAAGATAAAAACAAGTTCAAATGCACAACGAAGCTGCAAGATATTAACGATAAAAATCTTAACGGAAGTTTACACAACTTAACGGAAGTTACTTTAGTCCGTTAACAGCACTTAACGGAAGTTAATTTAGTCCGTTAACATGAAAATCTTTTTAACGGATTAATGAGTTAGTGAAAAAGTTAGCTTCGTTATTAACGGATTAACGATTAACGGACTTGTGCCCATCTATGTGTAAAACAATACGTGAAAAATGTTTACAAAAGACCAGTTGTTTTGTTTTTTTAGAGCGCACTCAAGATTTCTTCGGTCGCGGTCAATGTCGCCAAGGGGAAGGAGCTAAGGGGCTTCAGCCCCCTTCAGCCAAGTCATTCAGAATATTTAACCCAAAAATACAAACGTTTAAACATGTTTTGGACTTGAACTAAACTATAAGTGGGGGCAGAGGGGGCTAGGCAATCTAATTCTTTCAATGACTTTTGAATTTTAACAATTTACTGTAGTTATTCATATGGCTTCACAAACGTGCGTGACGTGATTGAAATGGCGTTAAAATTGCTAATTTTGCCTCAAAATCACAAAAATCGCCCAGAGGCTGGAGGCTCTGCCCCTCTGTGTGATACGCTTTTGCCTCAAAATCACAAAAATCGCCCAGAGGCTGGAGGCTCTGCCCCTCTGTGTAAAGTTTTCGAAAAGATGGACTTTTTATGGGACAAGAATGAAAGATCAAAAGGTGGGGTCTGTTGTGGCACGTAACCAGGACTTTGATGAAGGGCAAGGGCTTGAACCACAAGCTTTACAAAAATATCAAAATTCGGTAGACGTGGCGAGCAAATTAGTGCAACGCAACATGTCGCAGACGGGGGACATGTTTGAGTTGCACTAATTTGCTCGCCATTAGGCAATTTTTTTTTTTTAATAGCTATTTTAATGTCATATGGATCACATTTAACAAGTTTCTAGAGTCATTTAAAGAGCTAAGTTTTTGAGATTTGAAAGCCAATTGAAAAAAATTCCTCTCTTTACTTTAGGTCAAGTTCAAATCACGTTTATAATCTTGCATTTTGGGGATAAATTTTGTACGTGACGTGGCTCAGGTCAGAGGAACCAAGGCACGTTGCCTTCTGCAATATTTTTGGCATTAAAGAATAATTCACTCGAAGATCTGCCTTGGAGATTTTTGCTTTGTCATAAAAATAACCATTTGTAGAAGCACACGTACGACCAGGGCGCCAAGGCCCTTCAATTCAAATTCAATTATTTGTTCAATAAGCATTTCCTTCAGCTAGGTTTTTTGGAAAAATATTTCGTCGCGTAAAAACTGGTGAGGTGGAGGTGGATTGTTACAGTTGGTACATTAGATGCAATAGAAGGTTACTAATTATGTTATTGCTATATAAGAGTTAGCTGGGGAGCCTAAATCACGACCGTTATTGCATAAAAAAGTTAGATGGGGACCTGAGATTGCAACTTCTAGAAAAAGAACATTGAATTTTTTCCGGCTTGTACATTAAAATTGATTGGCAAAAATTTAAATTGAGGGGACCCGGGCCTCCAGGTCGTCAATATTAGTATTATTGCCAATTGCTGTTTTACGCGTGTACTGTTGCACGCGAAAAATGCTAAAAGAAACTGAAACAGAAGAAACCATGGGCTTTGCGTCATCATTTTTCTCATTGGTGGCATTTCAATTGGAGGGAGACCGGGCCCCCTGCCCCCCTTCCTGGCTACGCATATTAACAAGAACGGATTTACCATATGGCACAGCGCCAGGAGCCCTGCGCTTGTAAGGTAGGACCTTTTTTGTCCTCACCTTTCCTTGGCTGGAAAATGCAGCGAATATCTCAAAAGTGCCAAGGGCCTCACGAGCGTAAATCCGGCCTTGCTAACAAGCGTAAGGATAAGTGTACTACGTGCCAATTGTTTTGATTTTGTCTTTATAATAGCAGTGGTTTTGAAACCATCCCGGATACATCCGCCCAAAATAATTTGACCGCACGAATTCGATTAAAAATTATTAATTTTGATCTGAGCTAAAATAGTGTCGTGCTCGCGCCGGTACCCTTAATTTCTACAGCAAAAAAATTGGCGAAATTTTTTTATTTATTTTCTGAGAAACAAAGTTTTTATCACAAGAAATCAGCAGTGTTTACTGGAAGCAAAAGTTTTGTTCCGCACCCCTCAAAACCTTTTTTGAACAAAAGTCTACCCAAAGAAAAATGAATAGCTCTTTATCTTACAGTACATTATCATTACTGTATTACAAACAAAAATTTCTTGACTAATAAGTTTTGATACAGATTTAATTTTTGGGGTCATTAACAAAGGTTCGAATTTTAGCTAAATATTCTTTCCATGAAATGTATCCGTCATCATTTTGATCCGCTTCATTTAGCAACGCATCAATGGATTCTGAAATAATAAATAACGAATAAACAATGCAAGGTCGGTCGCGGGTACAAAACCTGAGAATTTCGTGATCAGAATGTTTATTTGTTCGAAGCTTTTCGCCTGGCTCTTGTCAAGAAGAATCGTCAGAATAGAGAACGCAGAAAAAGAACGCCTATTCATAGTAAAAAAGCCTGTCAGTGATTGGGTGGTGGAAGAAGACTAATGAAAGTGCGTCACTATGGAACAATCTTTAAGCTATGCACTCTTTAAGAATTTGTGCGTACAATAGCTTATGAAAGATTGTACACTAATGACGCACTCTCATTGCTCTTCTTCCAGCGAATCACTGCTCGGCTTTTTTCTATAAAAAGCTGTTCTTTTTCCACGCTTTCCATTCTGACGATTATTCTTAGCAGTACAAGTGTCAGAGGAAGAGCTTCGAAGAAATGAACATCCTGATTAAAACAATACAAACTGGGTGGGTAAACTATGATCAGAATTTTTTTTCCAAAATTACAGTATCAGGGGCCTGCTTTCGTACGTATTTATGCAATGTTTTTGAAGTGCTACAATACCATTAATATTGGCAGGGCCTCAGAAAGAAAATTTTCCACGGGGTACGAAGGTCGATACCGGGCCCCCAAATCTTATTGGGCCCCCGAAGCCTTATCGGGGGCCCACGCCGTTAAATCATTTTTTGTCGGATGGTGTAGATCGTCATTTAAAAGTAAGAGGATATCGATATTCGCATACAGTTAGGACCTATGAAAAACAAAACTAGACATAAAACTGGATTAAATCCAGCTAGGCGGTTTGGGGGAGCGCTGTGAGCTACCCCAGCGGGGTCCGGGGCGGAGCCCCGGAAGCTTTAGCACTTTTTATGCTTCTCGAGGGTAAAATACAGCATTTGATCAACATCCCAGCACCAAATTTGCTTAAATTGACAAGCAGAAAACGTGACACTCGTGCATGAAAGAAAGTATGTGAAGTGGGGGATAATGACATTGACACAATATTATATGATATAATGACTTTAATACTGCAAATCCAAATATTTTACTGATAAAAGTTTTAGGAAGTCATCTGAAATCATAGACTTCACAAACCCAAATACCTACTAAACTCATACAGATAGAGTGAGTTACTTAATGATAGTAGTATAGTATGTCAACTTTGACTCCTTTCTCTGAGGTTGAAATGCTTCTGGATCTCTGGAAATGTAGGCCCTCGTACATTGATATACTGTAGAATGGCTCTCAAGTCAGAGAAATGTAACGAAACGTTAATTTCGGTGCAAGTGTATGGCTTTCGATACATTTTCCTCTTTTTTCAATCAAATCGGCTACTATTGGATAACCTAAAGGCTGTGTAGCAAAAATAGCGACCAATTACCAGTACTGAATAGGCTGACTGATATTTTTGCTGTAGACAGGTTTGATTACGGTGTTATGGTGCCATACCAAAACTTAACGCGGAAACCTGAACTCTTCCGGGCCCCTTGAGCCCGGGCCCCCTAGGCCCGGGCCCGGGTACAATGTACCCCCTGAACCCCCCTCCCGCAGGCCCTGACTATTGGTTACTCAGCATTTTGTAATAAATTGTTTTTACCCGCAAAATAATCTTCGATATCTTGAGGATTTAAGTCCGCCATTTCTTCACTTGTGTGTGTCGTAGATTCTCGCAGAGCAACATAAAGCTCATTTCCGTCCAATTGTCGATCTTGATTAAAGTCATGCAACCTGCAAACAAATTTAAATTGTAGATTTTTCAAGTTACCGGCCAGTTGGTCGTGCGGTAACGCGTTTGTCTCTGGAGCGGGAGGTGTGAGGTTCATATTTCGGGCCGATCTAATCGAAGACAGTGTTGCCAACGGCTCGCCACCGCTGCGACATTTCTTTGAAAGGAGCTGTATTAGCCGGGCGCAATGGCGCGGAGATGGGTCCCGCAAACTCGTCACACGCTTCGGCGCAGAGTTGTAAGTCGGGCCGGGCTTTTCGGGTCGGGTTCGGGCCTGAAGTTGACAAAAATTTTGAGCTTTATTCGGGCTTGAGACGTGCTTTTTGTCTTAGGTGCACAAAAATATAATCAAAATAACTTGGCAACATTGGTAAATTTTTTAGATCTAACTTAACTTTCGTTTTTTTTTCGGGCATGATTTGGGCTTTAAATTAGTTTTCGGCTTCGGGCTTGTATATTTGGGTTCGGGCCTGAACTAGTCAGCCCGTGTACAACTCTGCTTCGGCGTAATAGGCTACAACGAGTATAATGAAAGATTTGATTTAATGTTTCAACTTCTTTCTGTTATGCGGTGGAAAGGGAAGCCTCATTAACATAGGCGTAGCCAGGATTTTTGATTGGGGGGGGGGCCAAACCACAAATCACATGCAATGACGTCATCAGAAATTTTCAAAAAAGGAACTTTTTGTGGGGCGAAGATATTGTAGAATGGAAGATCTGAAGCCGTAGCCTATTGGCACTTAACCAGAATTTTGGTAAAGGGAGAGGACGAAACCTAATAGCTAGAAAGTGCAAATGTCTAACTTAGGAGATGCGTTGAGTAAGCTATTGTACTCAAACGTATCACAGACGGGGGTCTGGGAGCGGAGCCCCGAGCCGCCGGTGGCTACGATTTTTGTAAGTTTTTGGAAAACAAAGCTATTTTAATCCCATTAGATCACATTTTGCACGTGTTCACAGCCATTTGAAAGAAGTAGATTTTTAACATTTAAAAGCCAATCGAAATTTAATTGTTCAAATCTTCCTTTTACGTGCAATTAAAGTCCAAAAGACGTTTAAAATCTTGCGTTATTGTGCCATGAAGTTCACCAATTATAGTTATGAAGTTAACCTGTTATGTATCACCAGTTTTTGTCATGAAGTTAACCAGTTAACAAGTAAATGTATGGCTAGGGGGCACAGGCCCCCTCAATTGAAATTCAATAATTTGTTCAATGAGCATTTTCTCTAGCTATTTTTTTTTAAGTATTTGGTGCGTAAAAACTGGAAAGGTGGAGGTGAATCGTTATTGAAAATGGTACAATAGATGGTTACGCTAACTAAACATGTTATTTCCGGGCCTGGTTTACATTGTGCTGGGCTCCTGGCACTTAGGAAATTTTTGCAACGTCTTCCTGCCAAATATTAGTGAAGACCAAGAAAAGTCTTAGTATCTGAGCGCGGGTCCCTGGCACTGTGCCATATGGCAGATAAGGCGCTGGTTATTACATTACGTTCATACGAAGTTTAGATGAGGGCCTGAAGTAGCAACTTATAGGACAAAAGCTTTTGATTTTACCTTGGTTTTACGTTTAATTTGGTGGGAAAAATTGAATTAAGGAGGTGCACCGGGCCACCTGATCGTCAGTACTTTTTATTGTTCATTACTGTTGTACGCGTGTACTGTTGTACGCTAAGATGCTAAAAGAAACTGAAAATGAAGAAACAAGGCTTTTTGTCAAATTTTTGTCATTGGTGGCATTTCGATTGAGGGGGCACAGGCGCCCTGGTTCACCCCCCTTACTACGCCAATGATTTTGAGATAAGATCGCGCGCCTAAGTTATTTAATAAAAAAAAAACATTTAAAGCAAAATTAAAATAACTTTTTTTCCCAAAATGTGGAGGACTCTAGTCAAGTCCCTTGACAGTTTTTTGAAACCTCCAAGAATTGCATGACATTACTGTATTATGACGTGGACACGTGGTCGTCATTATTATTACTTACTTACTTTTGTACGCGTAAATCCTAAATCAAAGAATCTGCAGTTCCAGACAAGGACAACATACAGGCTATGCTCTCATAATATTTATCATCGGTAGTATTTCAATTGGAGGGTTTGCATTACCGCCTGTGTTATAGCAATAAGTTCATAATAACGTTAAACGTGGGCCTGGGGTTGCAACTTTTAGAACAAAACTCTTAGATTTCTTACAGGTTTTGCTCATACATTGTTAAAAATTTGAATTAAGGGGCCCATAGCCCGGGACCCTTGGTCCTCAGTTAGGGGCCCCAGGGCCCACAGGTTGTCAGTTAGGGGCCCCGGGGCCCCCTGTTGGTCAGTTAGGGGCCCCGGGCCCCCTGGTTGTCAGTTAGGCTCCCCGGGCCCCTTGGTCGACAGTTAGGGGCTCTCTGGTTATCGGTTAGGGGCTCTCTGGTTATCGGTTAGGGGCCCCAGGGTCCCCTGGTTGTTAGTTAGGGTCCCTGGGGATCCCTGGGTTTAGTTAGGAGCCCCAGGGACCCCTGTTGGTCAGTTAGGGGCCCTAGGCTCCCTGGTTGTCGGTTAGGGGCCCCGGGGCCCCCAGGTTGTCAGTTAAGGGCCCCAGGGCCCTCTGGTTGTTGGTTAGTGGCCCCCCTGGTTGTTAGTTAGGGGCCCCGGGGCTCCTTTGTCATCATTAATATTACTGTTAATTACTGTTATGTGCGTAATTACTGAAAAAAAAAACTGCAACTAAACATCGCTAGGCTATGTTGTTATAATTTTTTATCATTGGTGGTATTTTGATTGGGGGGGGGGGGGGCGGGCCCCTTGGGCTACGCCTATACTCATTAATCAATCATATCTCTTAGTTTTACGACGTACTACAAGAAGAAAACTCAGAAAAGGATGTGAATAACTGATAAGTGAACACTAATTTTGCATCTGTAAATACTTACCGTACTGTAGCTTTTGGATTGGCCTGATTCGAAATGATACTGCTACATTTTTTAATTAGTACCAGATACTCTATCTACTTCACACGATTATCAAACAAATCAAAGAGGCATCCCCCGATGTATCGTTCTTTATGTATTCTTCACCGGAAAGGTAACAAGGAGCGTTTAAGTAAGGAACTTCGACTTTTCGCCAAGCCGCGTAAAAAGTTTCTTTACACAAGCCTTTAAAGGTACGTATTTCGGATTTAATTAGAGAGAAAGGGAATCTGGTGGGGCTGAGCAATTTAACTCTTTCAAATGGCTCTAATAATTAGCGAAATGTTATCTAAACTGACGAAAAAGTGCTACTTTTAAAGAAGAAAGGCAAAAAAGTGGAAAAACAATTCCCGTTTGCGATACGCTTTGCATCATACAGTTTGCTCAACGTCTCCTCGCCAGCTAAATTTTTTTTTTATCGAAAAATTTGGGGGTTCAAAGAGGAATGTGGAAGTAGTCAAAGGTTGGTTGCATCCGCTTCCAGCTCTTCCAAAACTCATATGCTTCCGAGTTCGCTTCCGGCTTCTTACATCAAAGTCCTTCCGCTTTCTCAAAAATTTAACCGCTCCAGCATCCTTGGTTCAAAGCTCCCTTAGCAAAATTGTAGATGCGTGCCTGGTTTATACACACCAGAGGTGGAGTTTTTGAGGACACATTTTGAAGTCCTTGGCCTTGGCCTCGAAGGTCTAGTCCTTCGCTTTGGCCTCGAAGTCTCAAGTCCTCGAAAATTGCCTTGTCCTCGGCTCTAGGAGAGCACTATTTTTTGAACCGTTAAAATTTTGTTGGAAAACGCCAAAAACCTCGCGGAAAATTTGCGAAGACCCTTTTAGCTTTCCTCTTTTAGAGATCCCTGAAAAAAAATTTTGAAGCCTTTTTTTTAGAACCAGGCCGGCGCCAGGATAGTGTGACTGGGAGGGCATAAACAAATTTTGGGGGGCACAAAAACTTTAATACTTTAAATTCGAGCTTGTGGACCAAAAAACAAAGGTGTTCATTGCGAAATTGCTCGAATTCTGCGGTAAAGACAAAAAAAAGGTCTTCATCTCGAAATATGGGCGGATTTTCACAATATCTGGGGTGAAGACCAAAATAACTAAAAAAATCTTCTTCTCTGAAAATGTGCGAATTTCCACGAGTTCTGGGGTGGAAACCACAAACGAAAATGGGTCCTTATTGCAAAATCTACAAAAAAACAATTCTTGCACACGAATTCTGGGGTGATAACCAGTATTTTCAAAGTCTCAGGCCTCGAACTGCATTCCAGTGGCACCGAGCCTGTTACTTTCTTTGATGCACAATCCTCGCTTTGGGGGGGGGGGGGGGGGCGCAATTCTCGTTTGGGGGGGGCACAAGCAGTGATTTGGGGGGCACGGCCCCGAAATGCCCCCGTGGCGCCGGGCCTGTGGAGAACACCTGCGCCTGTGTCCTTGGCCTCGAGCATTCCTTTCCTTGGCCTCGAAAAGGTCTGTCCTCGGAAGGGCTGTCCTTGGCCTCAGAATTTTTTTGTGTCCTTGACCATGGCCTCGAGCCTGGTGGCCTCGACTCCACCTCTGATACACACTGTATACTAAATGCAGTTGGCCTATCTATAAGCTAACATCATATGCCTTGTAAAACCTCACTTGAAGTAGTAAAACTGCATGTGTTCCAGACTCAAATTCTCCACCGCTACGTCCATAATTTCACTCAGATGCATTCTCAAATGTCTATAAATGGTTGAAAAGTATATAACCGAATTTAGATTTTGAAATTCAAAGTAATTAGCAAGGATAAAATCAACTACAAACGAACAAACAAAATTGCAAAATTTAAGAATAGCCGCATGGCCTCAACTTAAAATTTGCTCGTTCTTTATGAAAAAAAAAACTACTTCGTTCTTGGAGAAATCAGCACCTGCTTAGGAATTTCCAGAGATCCAATGTTCCTTAAGGTTTCTTTAAACTCTGGTCGACTGAATGTGCTGCTCGTTCGAAGCCACAAGCCACCAAGCAGGATAATTATTGACCATTGTAAAGCGTCTTATCCAAGGACGCAACAATATGACCAAGGTGAGGGTAGAACCAAGATCATGCGATCAGGGTCGTCATAAAAACGACGCCCATATCCTC
Organism: Trididemnum nubilum; assembly: GCA_963965965.1. Taxonomy (NCBI): domain Eukaryota; kingdom Metazoa; phylum Chordata; class Ascidiacea; order Aplousobranchia; family Didemnidae; genus Trididemnum; species Trididemnum nubilum. Next base: position 43,625,745 of record OZ014472.1, read on the forward strand.
TCGGTCACGCTGCCGACCAGTTACTTTTTTTTTGCTAAACAGCTACAGTACACAACATGCAAACACAATGATAGCTAAACTGATCGAAATAAAAATTTCATGCAGCTGTATGGATAAAAGGGTGAAAACGAAAAACATTGATACTGTTGCGTCCGCTCCAGCGTAGCTACAAGTTAAAGTTTAATCGGATCAATTGGTTATTAAATCAACCCGGAGAATGTCCCAGTAGGTTGTTCAATCGAGCCGGTCGACCCCATTGGAGCGCGTCCTTGCGACACGGATGTTAAAATACGATTAGCCTGTATCGTCTTCGCAGCATATTCTCGATCATAATGATATCGAATATTTTTAAAGAGACTAATAAGTTTTAAAGAATGCAGCTCGAGCAAAACAACGTCACATTTTCCTCGCCAAAGTAAAGACGATTTTGAAGCACTCTTTAATTGTGCGAAGAATCTTTTTCGTTCAGAATTTTGAAGGAGAAATGCTGCAAACATTAACCAAAGCGAAGTTTTGCTGAAAATTAATCAAAATGGTGGCCATGTTTGGTAATAGACGGCAACGAAGAAAGCGAATTGCATTGAAAATCATATGCTGTATCGACTGATAAAGAAACATTTAGTAGCGCTATAGTTGACAAAAATTGTTAGACACTCTTTTTTTTATAACAATTTTATAAGAACGCGAGGCTCATTTTTGCTCAAAATTGACAAAAAATCAAAACAATGCCAACCTCAGCAGTAAAAATAGATTACCAACAAACAACAGAAAATAATTTTCAAATCGATAAGAGAAACTAAAATTAGTTCTGATTCAAAACGATAAAACTTTTAGTCATTTTATGGTGTTTGCAAGTAAAATTTGCAACCATTCTGAAACAATATTGTATTGTAAAGTGCTGTTGCTTTGCGCAAGCAACTGAGAAACTTTTTGGCAGTGGTTCAAATCGAAAAAAGCACGCTTTTTCGCTTTTGCAATGCTGCTAAAGCAGCCGAAACTTGGCAAAAAATTAAGAACAACAGCCAGCATCAACTCAAAATTTACTGGTTCTAAAAAATAGTGTATACTTCGATTTGCTCACTTTTGGAAAACGTTAAATCTTAATATTTCTGTGAAAAATACTGCATAAGCTTTTCCACCAACAACCTCAAGGTCACTTTCCGCCATTTAAAAAATTGAAGTACGGATAAAGTTGTACTTTTTTACATTGATCCAAAATATAATTAAATTGGTGTCGTTCCTACAAATCATTATCAATCGAGGATTTTGCTAGCTTTGATTACTAACGCATCGCCTTTTCTTTAGCGATTACATGCAATATACAGTACATACGCTTGAACGAATTATCTTGCAGTAGCAATCTGACGTCACAATTAGTTATTTATTACGTACTAGTAGTGCAGGTTACGTAACATCTCGCAAAGAGTTAAATCAAATTTATTAGCTCAACTAGAGAGGCAAAAAACTTTTTTACCATCGTTTCGATAGGCTATGCTCATGACTTCTACTGTCTGTCTTCGTCAGGGCTTGAATGCGAAGTTAGAAACAAGTGTACGATAGATGCAAAAATCACTTTTTTTAAACCTCTCATTCTAGCCATGACGAAGATAGATAGTAGTACATGCCATGAGCATAGTTTATCGAAACGTTGGCAAAAAAGTTCTCTAACCCTCACCAGTTGACAACAATTGAGATCTCGCAAAGAAATTCGAGCGAGCATTTTTAACAAATGTTGGGCGAGACGGTTGAAAAATAGCATTTTGTCTACGAAGTTTTTTGTTCGTTGACGCCTTTTTGCGAGTGAAAATAATGACCTTAACGAGCCTCGTTAATACGTTTTGTAATGTGGACATAGGCGTAGGCAAGGGGGGGGGGGGGGGGGGGGGACATGCCCGGAATTTTCACTCGCTCTTTGTTAAACCTCCCAAATTTCAAAAATTCTTCCATTTTTAGTAGTTAATACTGGTTCTATTCTTATTGGCCCTCCCCTAAAAAATTTCTGCCGACGCCGTTGAATGTGGGCCCAGATATCCTACTCTCGTAGTATTGATGATACGGGAATGGCCGCTTGGCGTTGTGACCCAGAGTATTGTTGATCACTATTTATTGTAAATCGCTATTTTACAATGCCAGTATGCGAAGCTTTTGCTTACTCGATGTCTTGGACCAATTTTCCTTCACTTAAAGTTGGTTTCGATTCCTTGAATACTTTACCAGTCCCTGTACTTTCGCTATGGTTACTGATATTTAACAGCACGCCAAAAATGAACCAACAAATTGAGTAATGATAGTCAATTTTAAACATCATAACTTTTTGAGCTAAGCGAAGAAACAAAACTGCGATATATTTGTAATTACTGTAGCTCCTAGAGGATTAACTTGCCATAAGGAATGAATGCAAATGGGATTTGTCTCCAAATCAAGTAAAAGTATTTATTAGTCCACACTGTATCAGATTATACAATTATCCTTCAAGATAGGATACTATTCCTTTTCTAACGTTATTATTTAGCAAAAAATGGCAATAACCTAAAATCTTAAAGTTTAATTGGACTAGGATTCAAACAGATTAAGCTGACACTGGCAACTCGCCACCAACTAAACTAAATAAATCAATCTTATTGTAAATAAATGAATAAAAAAGAAACGGTGGTAAAAAAATGAAAAAAAGACTAGATTTCTGCCACGTTTGCTTTTGTATTTGTTGAATCACTTTTAGAGGCAGCCTTATGGACGGATCAACCCAGTACTTAAATTGTAAAATTTTGCATGGGGGACGCTTTTTCAGCGTTGACTAAACCTTAGTGAAAAACAGGCACGTAGCCAGGATTGTTTGGGAGTTTGTTCCGTAAACGAACTTGACCCAAATTTTTATTGATCCTGAATGGGATTAAGGCGATTTTCAGTGAAAAAGTGAAAATTAGGCGATCTCAAAAAAACAAAACACAACAGGTCTTCGCCGAAATCCGATGGCTTTTTCTGGTCGAAATCGAAAATTTAAGCAGTTTTTCCCGCCAAAAACAGTAACTTTTTCCTCCCATAAACCAGCGCTCAAATCTCGAAGGGGGGACGCTCAATCTCGATGGGGGGACGCGTCCCCCCCCCCGTCCCCCCTACAATTTAAGCACTGGATCAACCTTAATTTGTGGTGCAAGTAATCGACTGTATTAGGTTATCACTGCCTATCAACTGTGGTATTGCACTGTCTGCTGATAAAGCTGCTTACCGTACTGGTAATTTTTAGGTTAATCTAATGATTACAGTTACGTTCAACAGATGTGATAATTCTCACTGAAAAAGAGGACGTTGCTTCAGTTTCGCAACCTTCAAACTTATTTGCACAATTCTGCTAGCTGCACTTGTGATGTAGTTATAGCAAATAGCAAATATAGCAAATAGTTCTTTAGCGTAACCTAGCGGTATTAGGTATACAATATCGTGACATTTTGATATCGATAAAGATTTGAAATCCGACTCAAAAGAATTGCAGCGGCCGTAAAAACCATTAATTTGCATTTTGATTGACGTAAAAATATACTAAATCAATAAATGTTAAGATATGATGATGGTTTTAAACAAATCCGGCTAATTAAAAAAAAATGTGGCAAACTGCCAATTTACTGTAACCTTGTTTATTTGCACAGTACAAACAATTGAAACAAATTTTAAGATACAAATCGAAATCGGTTTTATTGAAGAAATGAGAACTATTTGAGGTAACAATGAGGTACCCCAAACATTTTTCCACAATTCCCCCTCTTCGCGAAAATACAATTTAATCTATTTGATTCCGTGCCATTGGCAGCTTTGTGACATCACAAGGGGCGTACTGTAGATCACAAAAGACGTACTAGACATCACAAAAGGCCTAGGTCTACTAGCTCCAGTAGCAGTAGCCTAATTTTCAGATTTAGTTATAGGTAGGTAGCCTACTCTACTGCTAGTACTACCATTTGGTAATCGCGCTTCTTAGACTGCGAGAATTTTTGCTAAATAATGCCTTTTGTGATGTCACAAACTTGCGAAATGCAGGGTTGCCAATGATACAGAGTCAAACAGATTAAATCGTATTTTCGCGAATTAAGGGAATCGTGAAAAAAGGTTTGAAGCACCTCTTTATTCCCTCCAGTAGTTCTCAACTTCTCATATCTTTAATAAAACCGATTTCGAGCCGTACCTCTTGAAGCATTTGCTATTAATTTTAAACTTTTCCGCAATATTGGCGAAAAATCTTTGTTTCAATGTTTGTCAATACTATAAACAAAACGGCAATGTTCCATTGGTCGTATATTTTGGCCCCAAATTATTATTTAATCTCCAAATCCAGCGTCATAATAACATAGTCACGTGACACTCGTTCAGCGCATGACTTGTAACACAAATATTACGCTCTGCAGCTGAAGTGCTGAACAACTATCATAAATTTCACGCACCAGTAACTTCAAGCTTATTATCACATCACTCGTTCGTGTGACTCCGTGGCGCAACGGTAGCGCGTCTGACTCCAGATCAGAAGGTTGCGTGTTCAAATCACGTCGGGGTCATTTTTTCATCCTTTACCAATTGATATGTTTTGATGCAAAAAAAAACTTCAAATATTGCAGAGCAGACCCAACTTTTTTATTGGAAGACGCTTTGGTACCCTTACGTCAAGCAAACTTTGATACATGCAGACTACCTGCATAAAGGTGAATTTACGCAGTGTATATGTTTTTTGTCCGTTTTTTTACGTTTTGGTTCTTCATGAAAAAGGATGCCCTTTTCGTCCCAATTTTTACAAGTATCCATATCCTCTCTAATTAGACCGTTCCATTACTTAGTCTGCTAAAGTCTACAAATGGTATGGCACTAGCCTACATAAAAAAGTATTTTAATGAGCAGTATATCAATGGCCGACTTGGCCGTATACCTGGTACATGCGGTTTGGTAATTATTTCATAAAAAAAGAAAGGTTAGCGAAGTGCCACAGTTTCATAATGTTTGTGCCATGGCATGTGCCACTCCGGGTGGATTTGAAAGTCATAATAAGGTTGTCTGGCACGTGCCGTGTCGCGTTTGTTGTAGCTGAGGAGATGAAACGGGACTCCGTCTTTGTATACCACATTCATTTTGGATGGACGGTATTGCCTCAAGAAGTTAACGACTCTTCTAGCACGATCGTTCGCTAAAAGTAAAAGAAACAATACTAATTTTTACCACATTGTCTAAAAAGCATAGGTGGGCAAGTTGATGCAAAACGTTTTCATTAATCACTAGTCCGTTAACTAACTTCACATCTCCGTAAAAGTTAATTCGTTTTTTTCAGCTTTAATTAATCGAAGTTAATAAAGTCCGTTAATCCGTTAATATTTGGAGTGTGATTTGCATTTCTTTTTATTCAGTCACTTCTACAGAGCTGGGCACCCGCTACTTGAAAAGTAGCGACGCTGCCGCTGCCGCTATTTGGCAAAAAAAGCAGCGGCGCTGCCGCTTGTCGCTACTTAAATCAAAAAGTAGCGGCGCTGCCACTACTTGCATACAAAACAGCGGCCGCTGCCGCTACTTTAGAAAAATATCTAGCAAAAAAAACACAAAACGATGGCATTTCAAATACAGTACCCAATGGTGAAATTTCAACTTTTACGAAAGTTGCAATTCAAGCTTTTAAAGTTTTTGTACAGGGTACAATCGGCATTAGCTGGCTTAAATGGTAAATAAGAAAGCAAATCACAATTCAATTGGTTGTTGGCATGCTCCTTTCAAAAAAACAAGCATTTTGAAATGCTGGTCGGCAAACTAGCGCTTTAGAAACTACTTAGGAAGTTAGCCTTGGAAGTTACACTAGGAAGTGAAATTCCTTGTCGCATTTTCTACACAAATAAAAGGCAATAAGAAATAGTTTAAATCGCTATAGACTAAAATAAAGTAAGGTTTTAACATTAAAGCACGATGGCATACAGTATTCAGCTTCTGTACACTTCTGTCCCGGCTCTTATAGCTCTGAAGTAGACAATGTTTTTATCACACGCTCGGCCTTCAACCACTAAAATAATTTCTCGTGTAGACATACGACAGAAAAATTAATTATTTCATCCAACTTTGATAGAAAAGACGATCGAGCGGTTAAGAACTGGTGTTTATGAACTCGGAGATAATACGTACGTAGTAATGACATATTCTATTGCGCGGGCAACATGCTATACGCCGCTATATGAAGAGCTCATTTCCAAAACAGTTCCAGCGCCATTTTTTCAAAATTGAGTTTAGAATCTCATTCGGTAGGTTTTGACCTCTACTTCCAGCAGACCAAATGTTTTATTCCAAAACCGCTTCTATCTGCTTCAAAATTAGTGATGAAAATAGCGTTTTTTTCCAAAGCCGCTTGAACGCCACTGAAGTTTATTTCCAGAACAGTTTGGATCCATATTAACCATTAGTGTTTCGCTATAGTGTCACGCGATAAAGCGGCGATCGATTTATCGCAAGAGCTTTTCTCAAATTTTCGCAAAAATTTAACTTGTTGAACAGCGAATACTTCTATGAACGGATGCAAGAGTGAAACAAAATACTGAAAATGTTAAAAGAGATCTAGTTAGCATGGAAATATAGTCTCGAATGAGATCAGAGAAAAACCTACGGCATTGAATAATTAAAAAGTGATATACTTATGGAAAACCTTAAAAGGATAAAAATCAAAGGCCAAAAAAAGCTAGACGTTCTTTGCTTTTGCTCGTAGTGGCACAAAATGGAATGATATTGGTAATAAAGTGATAAGTTAATGCTAAACCTCAACCCAACAAATCTTTCCAAAGAAGGTAACACCAACAGTAAAGATGATACTAAAGTGTACATTAAAGACAATGATGGGGAGACCATTCCACACCCTGAGGAATATTGCAACTACTGCAAAACACTTTGCTATTCTGCATTTATTGTTTTGTGACAATATTTGTTGCTGTCTCAAATAAACAAGCGCATTTTTTTGCAAATTAGAATTTTTTTCTGTTTTTTTTCCAAAATCGCTTATATATCCACAGTTTTTAATTTACAAAAATTTAAGTAACAATAATTTGGAGCATGCGGCGATCTGACCAAACATGCTTTTTTAATGTAGTCGGCGGTAACACTTTTGTAGCCACAAAAAATTTTAAGTAACGTTCATACGTACAAGTCCTACAAGTTTTTTGTGATTTTTCGAAAGTACTAAAATGCACAGAAGCTGTTTTGAAAATAAACTTTTCATACAGAAACATGTTAAGTAAATGATGCACAATGCGATTTACGTTACGCGTATTTTTTGGACGAGTATAACCAGTACCTAAATTGTAAAATTTTGCATGGGGGGACGCTTTTGCAGCCTTGACCAAACGCATTTGGCATGTGAAAGTACTTTAGAGAAGATTACGTAATTCCATCGCTGAAATTGAATGAACACCAAAAAAAAAGGTCTTTGGCGAAAATTGAAGTGTTTTTTTGCCGAAATTAGGTGAAGAATTAGGACTTTTCCGTCTGATCATTCAGCGCTCAAATCTCAATGAGGGGACACCTAAATCTCGATGGGGGGACGCTAAATCTCGATGGGGGGACGCGTCCCCCCTACAATTTAAGTACTGAGTATAACTCCATAACTAAATTATCTTTCAAGCTTATTTATTACCTGGTTCGATTTATTAGTTCAATTCTCAGCGCACTATAAATTTAATTCTTAGTTTTACTGTTTACTGTTGTAGCAAAATTTATTTTACTATGCATTGATGTATTTACTGTCCAACTTGCAGTGCACGAACTATACTGTGGTCTGTGATCAGGTAGAGGTAGCAAACAAATCATTTGTCCTATTAAATGCCAACATTTTTGGGAAATATTGCAAAAAACCATCTTTGCGATCTGCTATTTATCGAACTGTAACTATCGCATTTTCGTTAAAAAGATGCTGCTCGAAATCGGTTTTATTGAAGAAATGAGAACTACTTGAGGTAACAAAGAGATGCCCCAAACCTTTTTTCACAATTACCCTTAATCGCAAACATACCGCTTATCCGTTTGACTCCGTACCATTGTCAACCCTGAATTTCGCAATTTTGTGACGTTAGAAAAGGCATAATTTTGCAAAAATTCTTGCAAACCAACAAACGCGATAACCAACTGGTATCAGTGAGTAGCCTATCTATCACCAAATCTGAAAACTTGGCAATTGTTTCTGGAACCTATAAACCTAGGCTACCAGTACTGATCTACAGCATGCCTTTTGTGACGTCACATAATTGCGAAATACAGGGTTGCCAATGATACGTAGTCTCACGGATTAGAACGTATTTTTGCATTGTGGAAATTGTGGAAAAAGGTTTGGGGCATCTCTTTATTACCTCATGGAGTTCTCATTTCTTCAATAAAACCGATTTCGAACAGTATCTCTTGATGATAACGAAGAACACCCGCATCAAAATCTACTGTCTAGTGTGTATGTGCATTCTGTACAAGTAAGAATTAAGGGAGTGTCAAAAACCGACTGTCAAGTAGCATTAGTACTTACTACTTGCTTTTATAAAGAAATGGTTGGTCTTGTTCTATGTGGAGTTTTAGTTGCTCGGAATTCTCTCAAAACGATGACAACTGATTAATTTTACCAACGCATTGATTATTATTATTGTATGTTAATTTACACACAGAGTTTAATTTGGCCCTCTACCAGACCACATTATTCGTTGAATTTTGGTTCAGAAAAAATAGGACCACGTTCGATGACACTCGCAACGACAAAACGTCACAAAGGTTGCATTGTTTGTTCTACTAAACTAAAATAATGTGGTAGCAAGAGCAGAGCGAAGAAAAAACAAAACAGTAAAGACTCCAAACGGTAACGTGTAAAAATTTAAATTGAAAAAAGTCTTGCAAGGAGTTCATTAGCAGTAGCGGCAGCGGCAGAAAATTTGCTGAAAAAAAAAACGCTGCCGCTTTTTTGACTGAAAAAACAGCGGCGCTGTCGCTTTTCGCTGGTGACGAGAAAAAGCAGCGGCGCTAGTAGCGCCGCTGTGCCCATCTCTGCACTTCTATTACACAAAATGATACCTTTGAGCTGATTGCTAGGCAAAATTTATTCCTATGGTGGTCTTTTTGTGTTTTGGAAGTTACGTTATACAGCATAATCTAATTTCAAGATAAAAATAGGTTCAAATGCACTACGAAGCTGTGATCGGAAAATCTTTGGAAATTGCAAACAGCTATAATTAATAGACTTATAAGCAGGGTTGGATCCATTCATTTTTTTGTAATTTTTAAATTCAAATTCATTGACTTTAAAAAAACTAAATTCAAACTTAAATTCAAATTCATTGACTTTGAAAAAGCTAAATTCAAATTCATTGACGTTGAAAAAACTAAATTCAAATTCATTGATTTTGCAAAAGTCGAATTCAAATTCATCAATAACTCGTGAGCGGATTCAAATCCAACCCCACTTTTCACAACAAAGATTCAAAGAGGATTTTGCAGTTTGCACCAAGCAAGTCGCAGTCTCGTAGTCGCAGATGTGTATTAGCCCATCACAGGTGCGTAATAAACCAACAACTCAAATCGCTTGAATCCTGAATTAGATACAGTGCCCTTGCCAGAGCAAACGAAGTGAGGGGGCACCAGCCAAAAGTGGAGGGGGGCACTAAAATTTGCTTATTAAAACTGATCTTCGGATCTTGTACGGCTACAATTATGTGTAATTTTAAAATAAGGCCGGCAGCGTTTCTTAGCCCGTTTCTTCCATGGCCAATAATCGCTTGAAAAATCTATCTACAGCAGTGAATGCTACCAGATGTTCGACCAGGATTTTGCTAAGAGAGGTGAACCAAAAGAAAATTTTTTTTACACAAAAACTGCCTGATTTAGCCCCCATGCTGAGCAAACTGATGCAACTCAAGAGTGTCACAGACGGACATAGATCCTAAATATTAAGCGAATGTGGATTGGGCCTGAGGGCGGATGCCCCAGCCGCTTGGCAATTTTGAAGCAGAAAAATAGCGATTTTAACGCCATTTTAATCATACTTCGCACTTTTAGAAGCCATATGAAAAACTAAATTACTAAAATTCAAAAGTCATTTCAAAGAATTAAATTGCTTTTCACTTTCGGCCTTCCCTTACTTTAGGTCAAGTCTAAAATACGTTTAAACGCTTGTATTTTGAGATTAAATTTTCGAAATGACTTTGCAAATGGGGCTTAAGCCCCTTCACCCTAGTTGCGCCACTGACTGTGACCTCAAAATCTTGAGTGTGCTCTAAAAATCAAAACAGCTGGTCTTTGAAAAAAAAGTTTTCACGCATTGTTTCATTTCATAATCACTAAGGAAGTTACTGGTAACGATTCTGCAAGCTTACATGTCTCTTCCGTGACACATCCGTAAGGGCGTGTCTTATTGCGTCAGATTAATGTACAGCAGCTGGTTGCCAGCAATTTCACAAAGAATCGAAAACACATCAAAGAAGAATTATGTTTAGACTTAGTTGCTTCTTTTTCCATTATTGCCTGTTGTATTGTTGTTGCTTGATGTTACAAAAGTAGTATTTTTAGTAAACCAAAAGGGGGGCACAAGCGGCCGTTAGGGGAGTACGTCCCCCCTGCCCCCTCCCTTAGCGACGGCACTGGTTGGATCCATTCGTTTTGTTCTTAATTTTTAAATTCAAATTTAAATTCATGGGCTCTGAAAAAACTAAATTCAAATTCAACTTCCTTGACTTTGAAAAAATTAAATTCAAATTCATTGATTTTGCAAAAGTCGAATTCAAATTCAAATACAAATCTGTCAATAACTCGTGAGCGGATTTAAATTAAAAATTCAAATTCAATCCAACCCTACTTATAAGACTGGGCTTATTATTTGCCACAAAAAGGAGCTCCTTCATTCGTTTTTTCTATAAAACTCGTGCTAATACGCAACAAGTGTTACCAGTGCAAATTGGTTTGAACCGGTACGAAGAATGAATGTTGCAAGATATTAACGATGAGAATCTTAATGTAAGTTAAAGATACTTAACGGAAGTTAATTTAGTCCGTTAACATAAAAAAACTTTTTAACGGATTAACGAGTTAATGAAAAAGTTAGCTTCGTTATTAATGGATTAACGATTAACGAATTTGTGCCCACCTATGCTTACAGGCCTTGCGTTTAAAAAAAAACTATGCATATATACATATATACAGGGTGTTCCAAAACAATGTATACATTCTTTAAATATTCATAGTTATTAATACGTTTTTTACCGGGCACTGGAAAATCCTCATGTTACAGTGGGACGTCACTTGAATTTGCCTGGAATCACTGTATGGTGTGGGCTACCAGCCAGAGTGCTTATCGGGCCGTTCTTTTTTGAAAGCACTGTAACAGGCCTACACTATCTCCACATGTTACAGAAATTTGTTATGCCGCGCCTCCAAGAACAGTTTGGAGATACCAAGTTCTTCTTCCAGCAAGATGATGTACCTCCCCACCTTCATCGCGATGTGAGAACTTATCTGGATGAAAATATGCAAAACAGATGGATTGGAAGAAGAGGGTCAGTTGAATACTCACCTAGATTGCCAAATTTAACACCAATAGATTTCTTTTGTGGGGGTTCCTACAAGACAAAATTTGCAGCAGAAAACCCAAACAATTGCTGAAATGAGAGTAGCAATTGAAGAAGAATGTGCTCAAATACCACAGGAAATGTTGCTGGACGTTTGTTGGTCCATCTCCTCAAGATATAAAAAGTGTATTGAACAGAACGGCAACCAGTTTGAGCACTTGATATAAACTCATCATATATGAATATTCTGCTATCGCATCAAGTGGTTTTTATCTTATTAGAGGTTAATTTCTTATGGTTTTTGTATATTTTATTCTCAAATTCATTCAATATGTATTCTTTCTCTTGTCTCACTTTATTTCACAACTCAAACTACATAAATTAAATAAGTTTTAACGATTCAAAGAGTGTATAAATTATTTACGGACACCCTGTATATTGGAGTTAAAACGCGTGTTCTGATGTCAATTGAATGCATTACCTGAAAAAGAACGTCCAGGAATCATTCAGAACAAGCACAAAGAATTATTGGGTTGAGCATTTGTTACCGAACGGTAAATTCGAATTTCAATCCAAGTTGATCAAACTAAACCTTGAAAATCGTTATTCTGGGTTCCCTGTTGATCTTTAGTATTACAAGGAACGAGGTGAAAGCAGTGGTGCCGGAACGGGAGATGGGGGGGAGGGGGGGGGGTGGCAAGGGGCAGCTTCCCCCTGCCCTTTTACCAGGAGGGGAAATGGGGGGCAGTAGTGCCCGATAAAACTGACGACACGCAAAAGATTACTGGAGCTACAAGAAACATTCTGGTGATTAAAGTTTAGTGTTGTGTGAACCAAATAAGGCCCTTTCTAGAAATAACACGTAAACAAATTTTTGTCGATCCAAAAAAAGCCTACGTAACAATTTTTACTTTATGAAAGAATATCTTTTTTTATTATAAACAAATATCATCCGCTAATTGACGTTGCAAAGTTCATTAAAATTAATAATAACAACTTGGAAGAGACTATTTTACCCAAAATTTTTATCTACTTTTTATTAATTTTAACCCAACTCAAATTCTTACTCTAAAACTAACCCCAAACCTAACCCTAGCCCAAACCCTAACTCATATTTAAATCTTTTAACTCCTAAAAAAGCAAATGTAAAAAGCGCGGATGAATATTTCTCATTTCCGTTTTATTTTCTTTAACTTAAACATTTTCGGTGAAATAGTCACTTCTTAACAAGTTACGTGCGTTATGTTAAATGATTTCTCAAGAACGTAAAATAAATAAACAATCTTGTGGAATGCATTTGATTAGCCTGTGCCATCTGGTTTAGTTCCGTCAGTTTAACCTGACGCTCAGAAGATAAGGGTGCAACAAATTTTCAAATTTAGAACTCAAGAATCTTATGTCTGTAAGCCTAAGTATTGCTCTCAAGACATTCAAGTTTCAAGCTTTGTTCGTAGCCCTAGTTGGAACGATCGACGCTGGCGCTACCAGTGGTAAATTCAAAGGGTCCAGACCCCCACTGTTGAAACCGGAGAAATCTAAGAAAAACTTGTAACACATATAATTCAGTGCAGTAACTGGAGCAAGATCTATTTTTCTGAGGTGGAGTCGAGGACACAAGGCTCGAGGCCAAGGCCAAGGACACAAAAAAAAATCCGAGGCCAAGGCCAAGGCCAAGGACAGCCTTTCCGAGGACAGACACTCTCGAGGCCAAGGACAGGAATGCTCGAGGCCAAGGCCAAGGACCAAGGACACAAAGCCAAGTGCTCTCCAAAAAAAAAAAAAAAAAGGTCTTCACAAAAATTTTTCAGGCGATCTCCAAAAAAAAAAAAAAAAAAAGGTCTTCACAAAAATTTTTCAAGCGATCTCCACTAAAAAACGTTTTCCAAAAAATTTTTCAAGCGCTCCACAAAATTTCAACATTCCAAAAAATAGTGCTGTCCTCGAGCCGAGGTCAGGCCAATTTTCGAGGACTTGAGGCCTCGAGGCCAAGGCCAAGGCCAAGGACTTCAAAATGTGTCCTCGAGGACTCCACCTCTGCTATTTTTTGTCCAGACTTAGCAGTAAAATACCAGGTGGGTGTGGGTTGAGCATCTCCAAAATTATGTTTTTTTTTGTAAATGCAGATGAATTAGGTTAAAACTTATGATTTTTTTACTTTTATGCTTTACCAGCTTGTAATAAAAATGCTGAAATTTTATCACTACTAACCGCTCTTATAGCCCATTTACGCAGCCAGTTTAATTATGCTTTTGCACTAATTCCTATGCCACGTTTCAAAATCATTAATTTTTGCTGAAATACGCCTAAAATTAAGTTATTTTTGCAAAAAAATTGCAAAATCTCAGAGCGCTGGGGGTTCTGCCCCCAGACTCCGTGCCTCTGGTGGTTACCTTCAATGCATGGCCTCCGGCGGCTGAAATTGCCCTTACTTAATTGATAATTTGTTTGTTGCTATTTTTTAGTGTTTATACGACGTCCTCAGTACTCTGGCTTTGCTGAAGTGTTTAATTGTTTGACAGTATTAGAGAGCAATGTTGGTGGTAATGACTGTACGTACTGCGCTAAAAGTGCCTTTTGAAAAAGTTGCCCCCCTTGCCCTTCCGACGTTCCGGCCCCCTGGGTGGAGGTACCACTAATGGTGGTAAGCAGGTGGCGCAGCTACAAGCTAAGCTTGACTCGACGATTGCAAAATCCCGTCTCTGTCGCAAAGTCCCCTCCCCATAGATCTTTTCTCTCGTTGTACCTGAATTGCAACAAATCTCGATTGCAGCGATTAGTGTACTTAAATTGAATACGTTAATACCTCGATTATTGTGCATTTTGCTCCATGTTTCCGCCGACCTTTCTGGGACTTGACCCATTATCGTCTGCATTTTAACATTTCCGCTGTAGGATGGTTCTAGACACGAGTATGGACGTTGTAATGGTTTCGCTTTTCCTCTCTTTTTTAACTGTTCTTTATGTTGGTGTACAAATCTGTCCAAATTTCGTCTTGCTGCATCTGTTGGAAAAATGCTCCATTATTACCTCTAAGTAAATCAAATTCTTTTCTCACGCACATGTGGACAGCATTATGCAAATAAAGGGCTCGTAGCCAGGAATTTAAAATGGGGGGGGAGGGGCTGTTTTGGAGGCTGGAAGCAACATCAAACGATCTTAACTCAGGTTTTGATCGGTCTTCTCTCAGATTGAGCCGTTTTTTTTGTCCAAAGTTAGGTGACCTCCAAAAAAAAAAGAGGTCTTCACTCAGATTGAACCGGTTTTTCTGTCTAAATTTAGGTGACCTCCAAAAAAATTAAAAAAAGGTCTTCAGCCAGGCTCAGGCCCAGTTTTTCTGGTCGACATCACATCAAGTCCTTCCCTAATTATCATCGCTAATCCTAATGGAGGAGGGGCAATTTTCGTTGTTAGAGCAAAAATCGGCCTCAAAAGTGCTAAAAACGGGGTATTTTGCATATTCTTCAGGCCAATAAAAGGGAAGCTATAGCCCCCCTGCCCCCCCCCCCCTGGCTACGCTACTGGCACAATTCATGTTCAAGAAGCCCGACAATTTTTGCAGATGAAAGCCACAGTTTAAAGAGGTACTGCTCGAGATCGGTTTTATTGAAGAAATGAGAACTGCTTGAGGTAATAAAAATTGAGGTGCCCCATACTTTGTTCCACTATTCCTCTTAACCGCGAAAATAGATTTAATCCTTTTGACTACGTATAGCGTACCATACGCAACCCTGCCTTTCAAACCTAAGTGACATAACAAAAGGATGACTTTGCAATATTTCTTGCAGAATAAGGAAAGCAATAGTGGATAGTCGAACGTCGAGTTGCTTATTTTGTAAGAAATTGCTAGTTTGAAACAGTTCTTTCGAAAATCGAACATCGCGCTGCTTGCTCCTTATTCTCCAAGAAATTTTACTTTTAAGTCATCATTTTCTGATGACATGAAAGTTCAAAACGCAGCGTTGCCAATGGTTCGGAGTTAAACGGATTATATCCATTTTCGCAGATAAAGGGAATAGAGGAACAAATTTGGGGAACCTCCTTATTACCTCAAGTAGTCCTCGTTTCTTCAATAAAACCGACCTTGAGCAGTATCTTTTTAAGAACCGGGCTCTTGGCATAATACAACCGCAGCGAGTATTCTTTGTTTTTTGTTTGTTTTCTTTCAATCAAAATTTGGATTTACTCGGAATGATGATCTGTCCTATGAGTGTACAAATTGATGCAATTGGTTAAAATAAACAAATGATACTTATGCTTTTACGCTCACGCTTTTACGCCTGGTAATTCGTTCAGAGAAAAGTTACAGTAGAGAATTTTGTGGAAACGTTGCAGTAGCAGCATTGTGACTGACTAGACAAACCGGCCCAGAAATTGAATCCTATCCTCATGTACCGTATCAGAAGTGAGTGGATCACCGTCTCAATTATTGGTATGTGGATTGTCCAATCTCTTAGTCCCTTGAATTAATCCTGTAGCAAAGAATTGCAACATGCAACAAATTGCGATGGTGTCATTCTATTTTGTCAATGTACTTGTCGCGACGACGATAGCTCAGTGGTAGAGCGGGGGCTAGTGATCGAAAGATAGCTGTCCACTGGTTCGATTCTCGCACTGGCAATTCATCGTTGCGTCCGTGGGAAAGACACTTTACGCTTATTTTCAATTCGTGCCAAGCAGTCTACCAGTGTGGTGGCCCAGCCAGACGAAAGACTTGCAAAAAGAACCAAAAAAAGATGATCTGCCCAGGTGTGGTTAGACAGACGCAGAGTGCGTGGTTCACGCGAACGAATCGATTGTATTTAAAAAAAAAAGTTTGAAATCGATGCAAAAACTGCTTGAAATCACAATCATTCTCTATTCTGAATCCGAAGTTTTAAAAGTAAACTTTATGAACTGATTAGTGATTACACACTTCCAGTTGAATGAAAAGCAGACTACGTAGACCGCCATAAAAAAAACGTGCGTACCTCCATATTTGTAAAAAGCAGCCTCTTGTGGAGCAAAACATCCTTCAATTTCGTTCAAACGAGTGACGAGAAATACACTGCAAAGTTATATAAAAAATCACCAAAATTTTCATTATGCTCACTGTATTACGCTGAAGCATGCAATGAGTTGGCGGGGCCCACTTCACCCGAGCTACACAGTTGTTTTCGAAGAAATGTCGCAGTAGTGGACAGCCATTGGCAACATTGTGTCCGATTTGACCGGCTCGAAATGTGAATCTCAGACCCAGAGTAAAAACAGTGCAAATAAATTCATTAGTTCAATATCAGCAAAAAATCGCTGACGCATTTACTCGAAAAAGGAGGCAAATTTCAATATCTTTTTAAAATATTGTAAAAAAATAATGTTTAAAGAACAAAATAATTACTGACTAGGTGTTGGAAAGAATTACGAGCAGACTTCAATATTGGAGTTTATTCCTGCAGAATATCATTACGACTTACGCAGAAGGAGCAATTTTACCTAAAATTGTACTTTCTGGGTATTTTTGACTTCCCTGTGTTTCGGTTACCAGTACCAAAAGTTTAGGTTCTTGATCCTAAAACGTCAGATGATCTGTGGAAACCCTTAGACTTCCCTTGTCCGCTGGTGGTTGGGATTCAATAATACTGGTAAAATTTAATAGCTTGAAAGAGCATTAAACGCCTTGGGGAAAAAATCAGACTTGATAGAATTTATTAATGTCGTTGCGGATAAAAACATACTTTGGCGGATGCGGTTTGTTGCTTCTGCTCTTGGACGAAGGTCGCACGCGATTCTGAGTCGGTTCATCAAGAGTTTTGGCGACGTGGAATCCATTGTAAGTTGTGACGCTTTCTTTTGCCTTTTCAATATGCGATTTCCAAACATCGCTAGCAGATTTCTAAAAAACATCAAAAGATTGAAAACAATTCAACTATACTGTAATTAAGTTCCATTGTGGGGAAGCTACTGTAAGTGTCACTTCAAAATTTAACCTAAATACGCAAGCTTTTAATCGTGTTTTGGACTTGACTAGTAGCATAGGGAGGGAGGAGCAGAGTTGTAAACGGGCCGACTTGCCCAGGCCCGAACCCGGCCCAAACCCGAAAATATAAGCCCGAACCCGAAAACTAATTTGAAGCCCAAATCATGCCTGAAAAAACACGAAAGTTAAATTAGGTCTGAAAAATTTAGCAATGTTGCCTACTTATTTTGATTACATTTTTGTGCACCTAAGACAAAAAGTACCACTCACGCCCGAATTAAGCCCGAAATTTATGTCAACTTTAGGCCCGAACCCGACCCGAAAAGCCCGGCCCGACTTACAACTCTGGGGAGGAGGCTGAGAAATTTAACTCTATTAACTGGCTTTAAATCTTAGGAATTTAGTTCTTCCAAATGCCACTAAAAGCGTGCAAAATATCATCCAAATGGCTATTTTTTTTCTACAAAATCACAAAAATTGTCCAGCGACTTTTCTCCAAACCCTTGTGATCTCTGATGTCCCTGGACCTCCGTCTGTGACATGCTGTGGTGCATCAGTTTGATCAAAACGCCACTAGGTGGATACATTTTTTGAACGGAAAAATTTTTTCTTTTTGGTTCAAGCCACATCCCTCTCTCCCAGAAAACCCTGGTTGCGCGAGATTTCAAGAGACTTACTCTTATGTTGTTTATGGTCGCGCTGTCCACCGGTCTGTTGACTGGTCTTAACCGAATGAATTTCGTCGGAGCTGATGCCACCACTCTTCTTGTTTCGTTCTTCTTCATTGTAACTCTATGGCATTTACGCTCAATAGAATATTATCTCAACTTCTGGAATTTTCATCACAAATTTTTATCTCTTTTTGTATGCTATGGCTAGATCGGGCGAGGAACTCGGTCCGAGATAGTTTATTGTTAAAGGTGCGTTTAAACTTGACGCGAAGTAACCGAAGTTCGATATCACTGAAAACTCGAGAAAGGTTGCAAACTTCACTTAAGAATTGTTGTGAATGGCTGGCCTATTTTGAGCAAGAGACGTAACGACCACGGTGTAAACGCTTCGCGTCCGGAGTAAACGCACCTAAATTAAATGCCTTCTGGTTGAATTGCTATATTGTATTTTAATCTTACATTCGCTACTCTTACAACTTTCTGAAAGTTTTTGATCAAACCTTCTTTGCGGGGTACTTTTCGACTACAAACAGGGGCGCCGAGAGGGGGGGCCAGGGGGATACAATGACCCCAGGGCCCATGGAGTTTAGGGGGCCCATGGGCTTCAGGAAGGCCGTTGGCTTCCCTCTGCTGGGCCCATGAGCTCGAGAGGGGGCTCATCGAAATGACACTTGGAAATCAGCATGTGAAGCCTGAAGACTTTTTTTCGGAGATCATTTAATTTCGACGAGAAAAACCGTTAGAATTTGGAGATAATATTATGTTTCGGACCAAACTACAGCATTTTCTCCGTCTATTTTGGACTTCACAAAACCGGAAATCCGTCGTAATTCCCAGGGCCACTTTTGGTCCACGGCGCCACTGACTTCAAAGATGCCAATTGAAGCGTTTCTAGCAGCACGAAATTAAGTGAGTATCGACTCGTAAAATATTACGCGAATTATTCTGCTTTCTAGTATTGTAAACACTTAAACTGTTTACTGAAAACCATAAAACACTTGTCTTTGTTCTGGTAACAATAGAAACCTATTTCAAACAATTATTCTTTCCACTAATTGTACTTCTTCTACATCGTATCAATTTCGGCGGCTCGGTGAAAACAATATTACGTACGTCTCAAAATTACTTCAAAAAAGACTAAGTAGCACTTTGGTTACACGGAAAAGCTAATGAAGTTGACATCAAGATCGCAGTTTCATTCCCGCCGAAACCGAATCACGTAATTTTTCAAAAACGAAAATTCTAACAGACTATACTAATCTTCGTTTGTTCTTTGTGGAAAACCATATTAACCTTGGCAGTGAATAAAATTTAAGCATATCGTAAGCCTGCAAAGATAAATGCCCAAGCCATTTTTTGGCAGTCCGGAAAAGTTTCTTAAATCTTTTTTTTTAAGTCTTTGTATTTCAATCTTTGCGCATGAAATAACTATGGCGTGGTTTGAGTTTTACATCGAGAATTTTTTAGAGGGTGAAGCTTGAACCGTCGATATTATTCACACCAAAACTAAATTTAGCAAAAAATGAGGTAGGCAATTATCTTAGCAAGCTGAGATTTTGCGTATCATACAACCAAAAAAACACAAAAGTAATGACTGTGCTTTTTTTTCCGTCTTTTATTTTCCGTTTTTTTTTTTCCGTGCTTTTTTTTTGTCCGTTTTTTTTTTCGGTGGCCACGGCTTTTCTTGCAGAACGAGCATCCAGTGGGTAAAACGCAAGGTTTGATTTATTGTAATCGGACGTAACAGACAACGGCACAAAAAAAATTGCAATAAATAAACATTAAGCACTGAAGACACTAGATAGCAAAATAATCACCAAAACAGCGTACATAACGTGACAAAACAAACATGGAGAATACACTATTACACTCGTACGAGAACTAGCTTTGAAAACGCCAAGAGCAAACTTTTAATTTTGGTACACCAAACCAACAGCTAACGCGGATAACTATGGTCACACGGCAAGACTGAAGACTAGGGCAGCAAGGTTTGGTTGCAAAGTAAAATGGCATCACCCTGCTATGGTTTACGTACAATTTAGTTAACACCTAGTTTCGCTTCACCTAAACAATATTATCAAATACTGCACGGTTAACACTGAAATCACGAAAAACATACCTAAGAAAGCTAATTATTCACTAGTATAGAAAACAATCCACAAAAATTAATAAGCTTATATATTTATTAATAGATTTGTGTAATTAAATATTTAGCGGTTGACCCTCTATTTGCCATTCACTTTCGATGACTTTCATATCTCCTCTTTTGAAATAAGATATTTTTTGATGATACGACTCCCAATAGTGTCAAAACCCATCCAAATTTTAACTCTGTGTCATAGCGGTGCCAATAAATAACTCAATAATAAAACAATCTAAATGGATTTATTAATCAAGTACCGGTAATAAAATACTGAAAAATTCACCGATTGCAAATACATGCTATTTAACACTGCAGTAAAATTAATACAACACAAATACCATTGTTTCAACTAATCGAAAAAATATCAGGCCAGGACAAGATAAGCAAACAACAACATTAGCATTTTAGCCTTAAACATTCGGTTGGACTAAGCATGAAGACATAAATTGATTCTGAAAATTAGCAAAATGTACACAGAAATTGATAAGCAAAATTTTGTTTAAAAAAGCAAAACTATGAATAAAGACCACTAAACAGTAGATATCACATTACCAAATTCTATCAATTTCATTTATATATCAAAGAATTTTGTCTGTTCGATAAAAGATGAAACGGAACTATTGACTTGGTCGTTAATGATACAAAGCAAAGTCTTTCGATACAGCAGCATAACAATTCGTAGAGATCAATAATCAAGGAAAAAAATATTACAGACGGCTTTAGCAGTGCACAATTTTGAGAAAAAAATAAACGAAAAACAACACTAAGTTGACTCAAACATGCACGAACATACTAGCATAAACGTCACAAACAAAAACAGGATCAAAACATTCCAGTTGGCAATCGTTTCCTCGGTCTAATGGTTAATAAATTCACATAATCAAGCAAGATTTATTCGCTTCCGCATTTTGCTGTAAAAGAAACATATATTTACAGTAATTTTTTCTCTGCTGAGATATAGCGTTCAGAAGGTTTGATTTTAAAAGCCAGAAACTAAAATTTGTTATTCTACTAAATTAAATCGATTTAAAAACCCAATGGAAAAATAATGACAAATAATCTCAATTAGTTACATCACACTGTAAAATTAATCGAAAACAAGACGTATTCCACCAATAAACCTACTTCCGTTTCTAATTTGTGGAATTTTGTACAGTCTCATATTTCGGGGCAATTTTCGAGCAGTTATTTGATGGTGTTATCATTCAGCAATATCATACCACCACTCTGCTTTTTGCACGAAGAGTTAACCAAGCTGTTAGCTTACTGAGAACAGTACAAATTGATCACCAATTACCCAAGTCATACTGTTTAATAAATGATATAGTTGCTGGTGTTTTCAAATTAATCATCTTCTTACCTGTTTCGAAGATGGTGGTTTTGGCGGTGCAAGTGCAGTTTCAATAGTAGTGCTACTAACACTGCTGCTGGACAGACTAATCTGTGAAAGGCGCTGAGTTACGAACTATTTATTGCAATAAAAGTCAGTTTAAATGCACTAAAAATTCGATCGTTTTCGTTGACTCTTTGACCAAGAAATAATTTCTCGATTACTGGTCAAGATGATTTCAATTGTATAAAGAATAATCCACACAAAACAAGCTAATAATTTCATAGAAATTGACCTTTTTAGAATTGCAGTTAGAAAGTTAATACTGCATTTAAAGTAGTTTAAAAGCAATTTCGCAAGGCTAAAGATATGAGACCGTTTTAAAAACCGGTTTTAGTTTTTAATCTCTTTTTCCAACAAATCGCACGCAATTTGCTTTTGCTACCCCTTTTTACCATTTTCCTAGAAAACACTAAAAAGGCAGAGGCTGATTTTTGCAAATTCACTGCTTTGCTTAAAAACAGGTTGTTTCAATTTAGTGTTTAAGTTAAAACCAAACCTTTTTCGACTGGCTAGTGTCTTCAGCCGACTCTAAATCAGTTCTTTTTCTCTTTCGTACTGGTCGTGGTCTTCTTTTCTTTGCCTGTTCAGCATTGACGCTCGGAGTCAAATTTAATCTAAAATTAAACACTACAAGTAATTAAGTTATCCATATACGAAACTCAATTCCATATTGTCGAAAAATGGAATCACTTTCGTGATCTCAATCATCTCAGTTTGACAGTTTCGAGAGCAGCTGATAAAGCCTAACAGTCAGAATCATTGCTTTCAACAACGTTAACTTATCATTTACACTTAATCAAAGCACTTAAATTTGAGTTATAATGAGGAACTTTTTCTGAATTCGTAAGTGAATGGCAAATGCAGTTTTTAAACATTGCCAGAAGGAGTTATATTTTAACTTTAAGGCTGTTGTTTCGGTTACAACTCTCAGTCAATGTCCTTAATTTTTAAATTATTTATCTGCCATTTTAAAAAAATGTCGATCATTCTAACAATTGTATGCACAATTTTACGGTTTGCATACACAAATCTGCAAAATCTTAAAAAATTTATTTTGGGGTCATTTTGACCCAGATGGCTACACTTTTTTCGGGCATTTACCGAAACGTTTAGGTCAATGACCGTCAAATGAAAAACAAAAAAGAAAAACAACCTTAAACCTGTTTTTAATCTAAATTTCAGGCTGGCCGTTTTCGCTAAACCAGCTCTCTACCTTTGCTCCTCTTCTTCTAAAAGCTTGCGGTAGACTGAGATTTCACGATCAAGCTTGAGTTTGGTATCCAACAATTCGCCATATTCCATCTCCATCTTGGCAATGGTCTTCATCGCTTCGTCTCGGTCTTTTTCCACCACTTGAATGGCAGTAACACGGAGTTGACGCTCCGTTTCGACCTCCCCTTCCAAATCTCGAACTTTGTTCTGAAATCCGTTAATCTGACAAAAACAAGCCACTTGTTAATGCAGTTAATTCTTCAAAAGCAACCAACTCCATTTAATGCAATCTTACTCAAAGGGATACGGTATTAGCGTAGTGTAATAAATCCTACTAGAAAAATTTTTACAAATATTTCTTGGATATTTTTCAACACATGGCTCAAATTCTCTAAGGAAGCAAGAAAAGGTAAGCATTTAATAGTCTGAGAATTCTTTTTTTTTTGGCTATCCAAAGGAAATCGACAACCAGAAATGTGACACCCAAATATTCATAACTCTATGAAGCAGGACAAAAGGTTGCATAAAGTTATTGGCTATCCGCTCTATTAACAACAAACTTCCAACATTGAAAATAGTCTTTTTCCATCCAGAACAAGACAAAGGACAATTCTTTTTCTTGTTTTTTTCAGTCTTTTTTTTTCACAAGCAATTCAAAAATGTCAGAAAACAAGTCACATGCCATAGCGCAATATTTTTTTTTTTTCGTACCTCCGATTGGAGTGACTTAATAGTATTTTGTAGTCGATCGGCTTTTACTTCAAACATCTTTCCAGATTCCTGAGCTTTCGTGGCTGTCTCGAAAGCTGCGTCAAGCTGTTTCGATAAGTCACCGACCTGTAACGAAATTCAGAAAAGAACTATTCGTAGAAAGTAATTCAAAAAATACATCGTAAATTTTTGTGTTCCATTGAAATCAGTGAAATTACTGTCGTGAACTCGTAACTGCAATTAGGCGCAGACAAAAGGGTTGCAAAACTTCACGATGAATCCATCTTATTCCTGAATCTTGACTACAGCTAACAAACCAGTAGGTTACCTTTTTCACGTAATGTTCTTCCAAATCCGCTTTCATCGATTCCAAATCAACGGATTGTTGTTCTCTCAAGTCAGCGAGAACCGCTTCTAGTTGGTTTTCATAAGCGGTATGGTGATCTGCTTCGGTCTTCGAATATACGTTACGTTGACGTATCTCAGTCACTTCCTAAAACAGGCAAAAACCTCCTAAAACACTATTTCTATATTCGACATAAATCTTTACGTTTGAGTTTCAGTTCATGCAAACTGCACCACTACGTAACTAGCAGTTTTCATAAACTAAAAAGAGCGATAAAAACCCGAAGTTTACACTTGTAAACACCATTTTTTGGACAGAATATAATACAGTACTCCTTTAATATTAGTTTACAAGTAACCGAGGTTCGGTTGAAAACTTAAAGCTACTGACACCGGGTATGTGAATACCCTTTCGCAAAAATCAAACGTGCACATAAGAATTGGATCTCTGCAACAAGCTGCATGTTTAAATAAACATTTACAAGTCAATAAATTGTTATGCTGCTAGTGGATCAAAATTTTAGCCTCAGTAATCAAAGAATCACCACCGGTACCCAAATGCAAGGTTAAGAAGCGGCATGAACTTCAAACATGCTGCGTTACATTCAGCTTTAGCGTTTCAACTGTAAGAGTGTCCTTATCTTCTAAAAATAGACAAATAATATCACGCAAGCAGCCACAAGAGCAATGGAAAAACAACCAAGCATGAAGTTTTTAACTTTACTTCAAGTCGGAAAGTTCTTACTAACCTCTTTATGTAACCTTTCCTTGAATTCAAGTTCTTCGTTCGCAGATTGTAACTTATTTTCAACATCGATTCTTTGAATAATTTCCGCATTTCTACTTTCTTTTAAGGACTCAGCTTCTTCTAACGTTAGCACCAATTCCCTCTTTGTGGTTTCTACAAAAACGAAAATAAAATAGATAAAAACTTCATCCTGAGACAATAATTTTCAGTGCACTAAAACTTCCCAATTGCATGTTGAGTAAACTAAGCAGGTAGGTAGGTATTGGGTAGTAATTTAACATGAACAGTTTCAACTCAAAAGTATTTCTATTCAACTACATTAAAAAAAATTCTTACCTAGTTCTTCACATAACCTGCCATTTTCTTTGGCAACTATATCATATTCAGAAGTTTTTTCTGAGAGTAAAACATTGGTCTTCCTATTTTCCTCTTCCAACTTTTGGTTTATATTAGTTACATCTTGAATTCTAAACAAGATTTTGTAAGAAATACACTAAGTTTTATTCAAAATTGTGATTTGCAATACTCAAAACACTCCAGGTTTTTGGCAATGAAGTCTGGTTACTTTTCCAAAAATCCAATATAAGTAAAGGAACTTGACAATTGTGCGAACGTAATATTGCTGACTTGAGTTGATACTGAGTATGCGCAGCAATTAAGTTCACTATTAATTTTAAGAAACTTTCCAAAGTTCAAGAGTCTTGTTATAGCAAATAAATTAAACCAAGAGAATTGGAACTCTTGCACAATGAATATTTTTTCAGTTTATAGAAATGCAGTAGATAGTAAGCGATCATTTCGTCACTAATTTATTAAAATATTAAATAAAATCATAAATGCAATGTTGCGATAAAGTTTTTTTTTTCTAAGAATAATGAACCAGTGTGATTGAAAAATTAGGTTGCAGCATTTTTTGGTCAACAGCCAACTGATATAGTAACTAATAACTCATATGTTGCAACTCTTGCAACCGTAAATGCCAGTGTAGTGATTTCACAATCAAACATAGGCTTAAAGTCCACATTTTACTCGTCTCAGTAACATGTCGACCGTGAAGTCAATTCCATAGCTCTTCTTTTTAATTTCTTTCATATTCAAAAACTTGTTTTTTGTTATTCTTAGTACCTCATTTCCTGTGTTTTATTCTTGTCTGTCAATGACGTACACTCAAGTTTCAAATGAGCATTCTCTTTCGACAATTCATCTAACAATTTTCGAGCTTCCTTCAATTCATCTTCAAATAATGCTTTCACCCTTTCCACCTAAAATACACAATTTGTTAGCAATAGTCGAATAGGCCAATCATACACTGCTTTCACCTAACTACTGAACAAACTGGCATGTAAATCAATTAAATTATAATTATCTAACAGTATTTTTTCCACCTCAAAGTCTTGGAAACACTGTAGGCAAGTTTAAGCAATACTGGGTAGTTAATTTTCAATCTCTCTCTGCCTAATAAAGTGAAAGTACTGAAATTTTGGTACTCAATACCAATTCGCCTACTGTGGTAAATTCATTGACTTTATGTCAAAAGTTCTAAAATATCAAACATAGTACAAAAATATATATATGACAAACCCCAAAACGGCAGGCCGTACGCGATTGAGAATATATACATATAGGCGTCGATTTGGGGGGGGGAGCGGCGCCCCCTCGGGTCTGACCCTGAAGGGGGCAAAATATGTCTGGCCCCCTCGGTTTTTTGGCAAGTAATACCCACTTTGCAACAAGAAATCCGAAATTCCGGACTAAGATAGAACCAGAATGCGGCGAAGACCTTTTTTTTGTCTTCACCTGAATTTGAGGGCAAAATTCCGGATTGAAATAAAATTATTAACTTAAACCAAACCTCACAAAAACATTTCGCCCCCTTGGAATTAATTTAATCAACAACAAATCGACGCCTATGTATATACATATATGTATATCTAAAAATACTTAACACTGCAGAAAAAGTCTAGCATTGCACGAAAAACTCAAGCTACTCACAGGGTAGATTAAATCTTCAGTCATTCTAAACATGAACAACTCAAGGGTATACTATACACTTTAAGTTAGAAAATTTCGAAACTAATCAGTTTGTAGCTATAGCCAACAGTAAGGAAGTTATGCAGGCGTATTACCACAGAGACTTCCTGCGTGACACGCATCATTAACGCAGAGTGGCCTGTCATATCCACACTGCAATTAATCACAATTTCATTGTTACTACAACAAAAAGAAAAAGAAATTTAAACCCTTAGCTGCACAATGCAATGTATTTCACTAAAACCAGAGTAAGCAACCACCCTGGTTAAAAGGTTATTTTTTTATCGTTAGTCTTATCATTTTCTTGGCTAGCTTATTGAATACAACAACTAGATGCGAGCTTGCTGAGGAGTAACCCTTTTGAATGACCGTCGCAGATATCTACAGATTTCTAAAACAAGAAATAGCACCCTAGCTTAAGCTGTTCTAAAATTTGACTTTGGAGGGTCCATTTAGGAGGTTTCCGGCAAGATGGTACCTCCAAACTATGACAAAATATTTGTTTCTTAAACATCTACTGATATAAAAAAAACTGACTACTTAAGTTCAGCCGTTCAAAGAATTGGTTTTTGGGGTCCATTAGGGGGAGTTCCAAGGATGGTAGCACCCCCAAACTATGTCAATATAATTGTCTGTGAAATATTTACCGTTAACCAAAAAAAATGGCACCTTAGGTTAAGCCATTAAAAAAAGTGATTTTTGGGGAGTCCATTTGGAGGGGCTCCCTGGGGGATGGTACCTCCAAACTATGTCAAAATATTCGTCTCTTAAATATTTACTGATATAAAAAAAAAAAAAACTGGCACCCTAGGCTAAGCTGTTCATAAACTGATTTTGTGGAGGGTCCCCAGGGGGGTGGTACCCCCAAATAATGTCAAAATATTTGTCTCTTGAATATCTAATGATATAAAAAAATGGCACTCTAGCCTGAGCAGTTCAAAAAAATTGATTTCTGGGGGTCCCTGGGGGATGGAACCCCAAACCATGTCAAAATATTTGTCTCTTAAATATCTAATATCTACTGATATAAAAAAACTGGCACCCTAGGTTAAGCCAATCAAAAAAGTGATTTTTGGGGCCCATTTTGGGGGTGCTCTCGGGGGAGTGGCTCAAAAAAATTATGGAAGACAAAATTGCGTTTGCAGCTCAACAACCTTACACAAAAATTAAATTTCGATGTTTTGTGGTTTAAGGGAAGAAGAGCGTACAAGATTGAGGAAGAAAAAGAAAAAAACCTCACTGCAGCCAAAAGTGGGTTGAAAGGGATGAAAGGGTATCTTTAAGACATATAACCGTGTGAAATATTTTTCGTTGTACTTTAGCCGTTTTTGACTGAGACTGCTTTTTACGCCTTAAGTTTTGGGACAGTTTTTGCATCCTAAAACTAAAGTCACATGATTAATTGCCTCGAAATGTGGCACAAACATACAACTCATTAATCTCAAACTGCTGTCAAAATTTCATTTAGCTAGACCTAACTGTTCTCGAGTTATAAGCAAAAGTCTGAAACTTCACACTCCTTAGTTTGAAAATGGCAAAGTACAAACAAAGGAACATGAGACACGAGCATGGGTCGTTCTGAATGAAGTATGTATTACACCAGTACAAAAAACATATTTCCAGACTGTAATCACTTCTATCAATTTTCAACAACCTGCTTTGATTTTGCTAAAACATATTAGCAACATCTTTACTTCTTTTCTTTGTTAATCTGCAGTTGCTGAATTTTCTCAAAACAAGTATGCCAAAAGACAGAAACATGCTCTTTAAATTTCAAACTAATCCCATATCAACAATTATGCTAAAAGTCATATTTTCACATATTTGTCAACTTTTTCAAAGATATTATGTTTATTATACTGCTAAAACTAATTAGCCTACTAGTAATTAGTTGTGATTCAACAAACAGCAGATTTACTAACAAAAATCGGACAAAAATTCAAACAATACAAACTCATGAGATTTGAATATCAATGTAATATCTTACCTCAGTGTCACGATTTTCTTCAAATGACGACAACTGTCTTTGCAAATAAGAATTCTGCGATTCGAACGATCTCACTTTTTCAACATAAACAGCCAAGCGGTTGTTCAGGTTAATTAATTGATTTTTCTCATCTTTCCTAAATTTGTAAATACATGGATAAGGTTTAGCATTAGTATAGTTTCTCCGTAAAATAAATAATATAAACATGTTTACAATAAGCTTTGTGTGATGCTCTGACAAACAGGGCATGGTATGGAATGGAAAATGGAATGGAACGGAAATTTCGGTATGGAATATGGAAGATTTCAAGAATGGAATGGAAGACAATCTTCCATACTACATTTTGTGCATTTTTTAC
The DNA here is from genome assembly GCA_963965965.1 of Trididemnum nubilum. Lineage (NCBI taxonomy): Eukaryota > Metazoa > Chordata > Ascidiacea > Aplousobranchia > Didemnidae > Trididemnum > Trididemnum nubilum. The sequence continues at coordinate 43,654,831 of OZ014472.1, forward strand.
AGAAAAATACATACCAATGTCGGGTGGTGATAAAAAATATTGTCACAGAAATATTCAACTTCAATATCAATGCGTATTATTTGTCAACAAATTTGGGTATTTGGGTCGTTTATATTGCAAAAACAGTGTACTTATTGCATCATTGCAAGTACATTGCAGTTTGCAGCATTGATGTTATAGTTGACTTTTTTTTTGAGATTGACTATTTGCCCAGTTCTAAATTTTGTTTTTTTACATCGTCACGAAAACTCCAATTTGCTATTTCATTCGCGTTTCAGCTTAATTTTATTTATATTTTTAGTTTTTCAGCTTACAATAATTCTTTTTGGTGTTAAAGCTTGGTATTTCTATAACGGTAAATGTTGTGTAGCAGTTTTGGTTATGACAAATTTTATAGTTGATATGAGAGCAAACTTGTAAGGTAATCATTAAACAATAGGCGTAATCGGGGGGCCCAGGCCCTCAGCCTCCCTTGCAATTGAAATGCTACCAATGATAAAAATGATGACACAAAGCCTATTTATTCAGTTTTAAGCATTTTTTGGGTGCAACAGTACATGCGTACAACGGCAATTAGCAATAACTTAATATTGACGACCAGGGTCCGGGGCCCTCTCAATTTAAAGTTTTGCCAATAAATTCAAATGTCCAAGCCGGGAGAAATGCAGTGTTTTTGTTCTAAAAGGTGCAATCTCAGGCCCTCATCTAACTTTTTTATGCAAAAATATGTTTTAGGCCCCCAACTAATTTTTATATTGCAATAACATGATTAGTAACCATTTATTGCATGTAATGTACCAACTTGAAATAACTTTGAATTCCACCTTCACCACCTATCTACTTTAAATAACAATCCACCTCCATCTCGTCAGTTTTCACGTGACAAAATGCTTTTGAAAAAAACTTAGCTAGGGAAAATGCTTATTGAACAAATTATTGAAGTTGAATCGAGGGTGCCTGGGCTCCTGGTCGTACATATTTCTAAAACTGGTTATTTTCATGACAAAACAAAAATCTTCAAAGGCAAATCTTCGAGTGAATGATTTAATGCTAAAACTGTTGCAGAAAGCAAAGTACCGTGACTTCCCTAACCAGGCCAAGTCACAAAATTTAACCCCAAAACGCAAGATTTTAAACGTGTTTTGGACTTGACCTGAGGTAAAGGGAGGGATTTGTTCAATTGGCTTTCAAATCTCAAAAATTTTGTTCTTTCAAATGGCTCTGAAAATGTGCGAAATGTGATCTAAATGGCATATAAGCCATTTTTTCCAAAAAATTACAAAAAATCGCCAAGCGGCTGGGTGCTTCGCCCCCAGACTCCCATAGCCTCCAGCAGTTCCACCCCCAGGCCCCGTCTGTGACACGTTTGAGTTGCACTAATTTGCTCACCACATCTCCCAATTTTGATATGTAAGTAAAACTTTTTAACTTGCAGTTTTTGTGTTTTCCTTTAGCAAATCCTGGTTACGCGCTAAATCAGACCCCCAGCTTTTGATCTTTCTTTCTTTGTCCCATAAAAAGTTTCTCTTTTTGAAAATTTCTGATGACGTCATTGTATGTGATGCACTGTTTAGCCCTCCCCCCAATTCAAAATCCTGGCCACGCCTATGCATTAAACCATGTGCAATATGCATACCAGATACCGGTTGTTGCATCTTAGTATTGCTGATGCACCTTCACGAGCGGTTGCTTACAACATCACACAGATGCAAAGCAGCAAAATATACGTTGCATTGCTTCCAGTCTCAAATTTTTTTGGTATGGAAGTATGGAATGGAATATGGAAGAAAATTTTAGTATGGAATGGAAGATTTTTAGTGTGGAATGGAAATGGAATGGAAGAAAATTGTCAGTATGGAATATGGAAAAATCGTCTTCCATTCCATTCCATACCATGCCCTGCTGACAAAGCCAAATATTATGGGCTGGCAAAATGTTGGCAAAAGCCTGAAAAAAAAACACCAGTTGTACAAAACCATCCTAATAAATTTTTTGTTTCTGTATTAACTTTTTTTAGTAACATTAGTAGTAGTATTTTATTTTAAACCAAATTGTGACCAAATTTTTACCTTAATTCAGAATTAGTAACTCCAGTCCACAAAGCTAACCCTAACTTTAGCCTTCATTTAAAATGAAAAAGTAAATAATGCTAAAATAAACAACTCTTTAAAGTTTTCTCATGAAGTAGGCTACCAGTAATTACCTTTAAAAGATTTAGGTGTGCTATGTAACCATTAAGACGATTTTTAAAGCAAATCAGCGCTTTTAAAGCAAATCAGATGATTTTTAAAGCAAACTCAGAAGTAGGCAAGAGCTAGACAATCATTTTCTGTGCTGCAGAAATGCAACATAGCAAATGTCCTATCTTGAAAAATTAAAAGTTTTTGTGTGCAATTGCACTTTGTAGTAGTAGCATTACTAATGTGATGTAATAGGATGATAATATTATATAGGATGCAATTAGGATGATGCAATGTGATGCAATAGGATGATATAAGTCTAGGCACATTTTGCCAAGCACGTAATACTCGTAAATACAAATTAAATTTTCGATTGCTGATTTCAATTTATTATGGTTTGGGTAAAACGGATGTCCTACTGGTACTATATAATTAAACCCAGCTCTGCTAACTTACAATAACTTCAAACTCTGGCACATTTCAATAAAAAGAACTTTGAAAAATAGCAAGCTTTGGGCTCTTTCCCCAAACCACATGACCTAGCACTACCAAAAAGGCAGGTGCACAACTTAATATACAGGGTGTCCCAAAAGTAACCGAACCGCAAACTTTAATAAAAATTAGTTGTCAAAAGATGTTGTGATTGTATTGAAGTTGAAGGTAAACATTTTGAACATTTGTAAACAATTACTACAGCTATTATGTTTGTTGTTTCGTAATTAAATTTGTTGTTTCTGATTAATATTTTTTATTAAAGTTTGCAGTTCGGTTACTTTTGGGACACCCTGTATGAATCCTGATGAAATCCTTTACGGAGAATGAAACCTCAAAACCTCTGACATGTACCGGTAACGCCAAAATACAAAGATTGAATGCGACTTTGTCTGATAAAAAAAAATGTCAATTTCAATTTATTTATGGTTTTGTTTTTGTTTGTTTTCTACTTGTTTTTTGTTTCATGTGTAAATGATAAAAATATCACAGGCTAGAATTACATTTAGCTGGAGACGATGCAAAAGACCATGTGGTCATCTAAGGCAATAGCCACCACGACATCACTTACAATCACACTATAGTCCTACATATGCATATACAATATAATTAAACTGAATATGTTAAAAAAAATGAAGCAAACAATCACCCATACATGATAATAAAGCAATAAAGAAATATACTCAAGTGAAAAACAAAACAGAGAGAGAGAGAGTGAAAGAAGATAATAAATGTGATGTTATTGCAAGACACTGTTTTGGCATCAAGCATGCAGTCCCTGATTTTTTCTAAGCTCAAACCAAAAAAATTAAAACCGAAATTGTTAGAATTATTTACAACTTGTTGGAGCTTTACCCCACTCCAGAACATTCGAATTTAAATTTAGCTAATTATATTTCTGAAGTAAGCTATTTTAGTGCTTGGTTTTAATGCCACGTGGTGAAAATGATTTCGCATCACTCGGATTCTCACGCCATACCCTTGGTCAAATAAAGGCCAGTGTTCTTTCGGCTTTTTCAGTTCTACGTTTAATTTGGTTGTAATTAGAGCTTGTTGCAAATCTAGTGTGATGCTGATGGGTATTCTCCACTTTGGTAAAATTGAAATTAAATTCTGGCAAATTTTGCAATGGATAGAGGTCATAAGCTTTGCAATTTGAAGTTCGACAATATCATCAAACCTTAGAAATTATAGACGAAAGTATATGGGTAAAAGAGATTGGCAATGGTAAGTTTTGGAGATAATTTTCACTGCTCTATTTTGAAGAATGTGAATTGGCTTTAGGGTAGATATTTGGGAACCTGACCCCATACATAGGCACAGTATTGAAGATGGGGATACATTAAACTACAGTAAGCACATTTAAAAGTTGATGAATCAACATACTTGCTCATACAAGCCAAGGCACAATTTCCCCTCACAATGTTTGTGCATTTGATTTTGAATATGAGGGGCCCAAGTTAAGTCTTCATATCCATTATTACATCCAAATATTTTGACTGTTTTACTTGCGTAATAGTATTATTTCCTTTTTTTGTGTTTAGTCTACAGCTTTGTGATTTTAACTTGTTTAAAAAAATAAATATTCTGTTTTTTTATGATTTAAAGATAGCTTGTTGACTTTCATTCAGCCATCGATCTTCAGAAGCTCCTCACTCATTTTTTGTTCAAGTAATGAAGTTGATTTTCCAGAAAATGTTAAATTGGCATAATCAGCAAAAAGTCTAATTCTTAAGCTCCACGCAGAGGGCAGATCGTTAATGTATATTAGAAATAATGGGCCTGGTACCCTTGCGGCATTCCCCTGGTCAGTGGTTTTTGATTGGATTGGGTATTATGAATTACTGTATACTGATGTCTGTTGCTTAAATAACTACGAATTAATTGTAAAGGTAATCCTCTGATTCCATAACGCTGCAGTTTAGCAATAAGGATGTCATAATCAACTGTATCAAATGCTTTTTCAGATCTAAGAATACTGAACAAGTAACATGCTTATTTTCCATCCTGGTAATGAAATCTTTATAAGGTTGATGTAAGGCAATTTCTGTTGATAAATTTTCTCTAAAGCCAAATTGATGCTTATAAAAGAAATTACTGTTTTTGAAGTATTGATACAGTTGATTATGGTTTGGGTAAAACAGATGTCCAAGTAGGTATTTGAACCCAGCTTTGTTTAATCATGACAATTTGAAACTCTGGAGCCTTTAACCATTTCGCCATCGCAGTACACGAATGCAGTTTCTAAGTTCGAAATTTCAAGATTCTTCACTTAGCCATTATGAAGTTATAGCAATTTCAGCCTCTGTTTGCAGAAAAACAATTAATTTTGCATGAAAAAAACAAAAGGGGTTTCGAAGCAAAGCTTTGCCAAAGTCCCAATAGAGCAGCTACAATAGAAAGTTGAAGTTTTTTGAAAAAGTAGATACATCACAGATGAACGATTGAGCATATCGACCAAAAACCATGAAAAATAATATATTGTAAAACTTTTGACATTGCTTTCTTTTTGTTTTGCAGCACAGAAAGGACTGAGGAAGCTCAATGCTTTGAACAGTAGACTACTTTAAAGAGATACTGCTCAAATTTGGTTTTATTGAAGAAATAAGAACTACTTGAGGAAAAAAAGGTGTCCCAAACCTTCTCCCACAATCTGCAATTCCCCTTAATCGCAAAAATGTGTTTTAATCCATTTGACTTTATACCATTGGCAACCCTGAAATTCACAATATTGTGACCTCTCAATAGGTGTAGTGTACATCAGTACTGGTAGCCAAGGTCTATTGGTTCCATTAGCAGTAGCCAAATTCTCAGATTTGGTTATATGCTACCGGTATTCACTGCTACCAGTTGGAAATTGCATTTCTTAGTCTGCGAGAATTTTTGCAAAATTATGCGTTTTGTGATGTCACAAAATGCAAAATGCAGGGTTGCCAATGGTAAGGAGTCAAGGGTTTCAATCATATTTTCGTGAATAAAGAGAATTGTGGAAAAAGGTTTGGGGCACCTCTTTATTACTCTAGTTAGGAGTAGTCCTCATTTCTATAATAAAAATGATTTTGAGCAGTATCTCTCCAATCAATTAGTTTAAAGTATTTACCTGTATGACTTTTGTGATTCATCCATTCTCGAATTCTATAGTTACCAGAAACAGTAGCTTATCCTAATTGTCAGACTACAAATCAGAGATTTGATACACTTAGAGCTAAAGCAACAATGTCCGACTAAGTGTAATGTACTCAGTGCTGTACTTACGTAATACATAGTAATTTGGTAGTCAGTATAGTGGGAATTCAACTTACTGTACAGATCTGAGATTTTTGAGTAGGTACATAGGCATAGATTTTTTGTTGAATAAGCAAATTCCAAGTGGGTCAAAATTTTTGCAAAGTTTGGTTAAACTTAATTTCAATTAAAACAATTTTGCTTTGCTATGGTTTATGAGTACTTGCACTGCAGTTGGAAGTTTAGCAATGGTTACCGGTATGTTTTGCCTACATTAAGCAGTAACTTTTCGCAACATTCTTTTAAATCATCACAAATGTGTAAATTAATGCAATCTTAAAAACATCTTCTGAAAAATATTTTTTCAACACACTTAGTGCCAAGTGGGCATTACTTGCCAAAAAACCGCGGGTGCCACTCATACGGTACAGTATTTCGTCCCCTTCAGGCTCAGACTCAAGGGGGCGCCAACCCCTCGCCTCCCCAAAATCAACACCAGTGAGTAAGTATCTCTGATATACAGGTTGCTGTTACGTTTGGCTACGTAAAATCAATATCCTAGCTTTTAAGTCAATCCCAACCCTAACTTTAACCTCAATCTCTACGGAAAATAGCCTACAGTCCTACAACCAAACCCAAGGCTTATGTTAATTAAAAAAAATAAGAGTGAATAAGTGCCCACTCTCACTGCTAGCTTAGGTTAGCCTATTCTTTTTATCATTACCAGCAATCTCGTCACAAAGTAAGGGTTAGTAGGGGGCAAAATTAACTTTTTCAACAACTTGCCCATCGGACAAGTGATATCAAATATCTACTTACCCGAGATTTCAACTTGCCCGTAAAAAGATAGGTACACTAAGTTTTGAAGTTAACTTTGGAAAAAAATTTGTAAAATATACTTCTTATATGGTATAAAAAAGTACTGAATTTGCAAAATAAGCCTAGTCGCGTATCCTATTTCAAGAATCAAGATTTTGTGCAAGATGTTATCCCAGATGTTAACGTGACGTAGGGTAACAAGTAACTTTGTCCAATCATGCATTATGCAAAATTTGATTATTTAATTGTAATTATTTCAATTATTACATTACGGTTTGTTGCAAACGCATTTTTAATCACAAATATTTTGGAAACTACACCAGCTAGAAAGCCGAAACTTTTGAAAGAACTATAGGAGCTAGAAGATCTTCAAAATAATCATAACACAAACATAGCAAAATTCTTGATGTTGTCTTCGTGCAGTGCAGGGTGTTGTACTTGTGATATCGGAAACACCAGTTAATGCGACTAGCATGGGAAAACTTATTTTAGAAAAAAAAGTAGCATTTTGCTAAATGCATCTGAGTATTAAAAAATTGGCGCATGATTAAGAAGTGTTTATTGCGATTAAACAAAGGGTTAATTATAATGATTACAAAGTGTTTAACTAAAGGAAGTGGGTATTTTGCCACTAGAGGTAAAATAGTGTTTTTCCTCTGTTTGGGTTAGGGCTAGGGTTGGGATTAGGGTTAGAGTAGGGTTACGGCTAATTTGGCACTAGCGGCAAAATAGCCATTAAGACTATTTTGCCTCCAAATGGCAAAATAACATGGGGCTAAATAGCCACTGCCTTAACTAAAATAATGCAAGCAACAGCTTTCTCTACTTACATACCGGTAGCCTATTTTATTTTATTGCAACAAAAGCAGACCTAAATTTAAGCCAAACTGCAAAACAAATCTTTCATTAAACTCGATATATCCGATATTACGCCGGAGCATGTCACGAGTTGGCAGGACCCATCTCCGCGTCATTGCAACTGGGCAACATAGCTTCTTTTGAACTGAAGAAATGTTGCAGAGGGGACAAGCTGTCGCCAACACTTTGTCCAATTCGACCTGCACAAGATTTGAACCCAAGACCTCCCACACCAGAAACAAACACGTTACTGCGCGACCACCTGACCACCAGACTATTAGTAATGAACAAACACATGCTGGTATCAGAGTATCTTCAATATATCGCACATGTGGAAGGACCAGTTCAGCGTAAGCCTGGTTTTCCTATTGTTTGAGGAGATTTGAATTTTCATCTCGAAGACCAAAACAACTCCTCATCTGCATCATTTCAAAACTTGATCGATGCAACAGGTTACATTCAACACGTTTCTGAACCAACTCACACTGCAAAGGGAACTCTGGATGTTGTCATTACAAAAAATCCTCTAGTAGATGAAAGAAAAAGTGCCAGAATTGAAAATTTAATGGTAATTAATGAAACTGGCACTACATCTGATCACTACCTGATTACTTTCACTGTGCCATGTAAATCATTAATTTTCAAACCTGATTGGAAACTTATTACATCAAGAAACTACAAAAGCATAAATATAGAAAATTTGAAAAGTGATTTAGCAAACTCTAATTTAAATGACATTAACAAGTTCGGCAACTTAGAGTTGTAACTATGAACAACAATAAGTTACAAAGGATTGTTGAAATGCATGCACCTTTGGTTACTCACTACGTTAAAACCAATGTCCATCCCTGGTGGAACAAGCAATGTCAAGAAGTAAGAACAGCTCGCTGAAAAGCTGAAAGATTATACAAAAAATCTTGAACTAAAAAAGCAAGGCTGCTATACAAGAAAAAATGTAATGAGGCTTCAACTATAATTCATAATATACGTGAAACCTATTTCAGGCAAAAATTAGCTTCAGCTCAAGGTGATAGCAAGACAACATACATTATCAATTACTTGCTAGGATGATCGAACTACAAAATTTTTCCTACTGGGGATAATGAAAAAATAGCAAATGATTTTGCTCAATTTTTTCAATCTAAAATTGAGAAAATACACTTTGAGTTACTGAAAACAAATCAACCCCTGAACAGTATTCCCAAGCATCCCAATTTAATTTCTGATATAACTAAGCTAACTTCATTTGAGACTATTTCAGTGCTTCAATTGAAGCAAGTAATCATGAGTATGACAACCAAATCATGTGCTCTTGATTCTATCCCAACATGGCTGCTCAAACAAGTGATTGATGCAGTCATTCCAATAATCCACTACATTGTAAACAAATCCCTGCAGTCTGGACACATGCCAAACTTGTTAAAGACTGCAATTGTTTCTCCGCTGTTAAAAAAGAAACAATTGGACTTCAACAAACTTTGCAATTATCGACCTATATCAAACTCGTCTTTTTTGTCAAAAGTCATTGAGCGCTGTGTATAGTTGCAAATACTTGATCACCTCACCGATCACAACTTATGGTCACCCTATCAGTCTGGATACCGTCACTACCACACTTGTGAAACTGCCATCACAAAAATTTACAATGGCCTAACCACAAGCTCTGACTCCAAATTGCATCATCGCTTGATCATATTACTTGATATGACAGCTGCATTTGACACTCTGCAGCATAATCATTTGTTGGAAATAATTAATAAGCCCAATGGTATTGACGAGACAGTTTTAAAGTGGTAGCAGTAGTATTTAACAGATCGAAATTGTTGTGTAATTGTAAATGAAGCCAAATCTAAACAGTTTCATTTAACCACTGGAGTTCCACAGGGCTCCATTCTTGGCCCTCTACTGTTCATTCTTTTCACTAATAATCTAGATTTGGTTGCAGAAAGACTAAGTTTTCATTACATTGCTATGCTGATGACAGTCAGCATAGCAATGTTCTCTCCAACGACTTCAAACAGTGTGGATGATCTTGCACAAAAAGTTCAGGAATGCTTATTTGATATTAAGAAGTGGATGTCTGAAAGGTTTCTAAAACTGAACATAAACAAAACAGAATTAATAGAAATATGTCCATTTCAGCATGCCAACTGTTTCACAGAATTTCCCAACATCACAGTTGGTAGCACCTGCATAAAACCACAGCGATATGCCAAATGTCTTGGCTTCTACTATGACAACAAACTTTCTTTAAGTAAACAAGTCACAGAAATAGTCAAGACATGTAATTTCAGATTAATGAATCTTCGAAAAATTGGCACTAAGTTTTCAAAAGAATTAAAAGTACAATTGACCCAAGCTTATGTTATGTCATGTCTTCATTATTGCAACTCTGTTTACTATGGTCTAAACTCCAATTTGCTGTCTAAATTACAATCTGTACAAAACAAATGTGTGAGATTTATCATGAACTGAAAACCTTTTAGTAGTGTTGAGACTCACAAAAAAGAATTACACTTTTTACCCATGTTCTACAGGATTCGCTACCAAACCGCTTTGCTCACTTTTAAATGTCTCAATGATAAAGCTCCTTTGTACTTGCAAAATCTTGTGACTTAAAAGAAAACCAACCTCACATATGAATTACGCCCCGAACATCAACTTTGTAGGTTGGAAGTACCTCATACAAAATATAGAAAATCAGAATCTGCTTTTATGCATGCAGCTCCAGATGTATGGAACAACTTACTCTTACCCATTCGCAGCATCAAAAATGCAGACGTTTTCAAAAAGGTACTGAAAACTCACTATTTCAGGCAAGCCTATGCCTAATGACTCTACTGGTTTTATTTTCAGCTGTTTTGGTACATCACTTTCCTGCTTGGTTGTATGTTACCATTTGTACACTGTTAGTGTTAATTTTACTTTTAATCTTGCCTTTTTCTTCAAATTCGAATCTGTTTAATTTTGCTCTTTCCTCGATCAAATCCTATTTTGGCAATGCTATTATTTTGTTTTCACGCACGAACCGATATGAGTTTTAATTTAGTATTGAGAGTGATACACAGTGTTTTTAACTTTGTGTTTGGTTTTGTTTGCTTCTCCAGTGCTTTTTCTGTAATTCTACCCAGTCACATTGTCGTCAAAACCACTTAGACAACATCTTTTCTTCTTTTACTGAGAGAGTATTTGGATAATCTGTAAGTTAAAGCGGTATACAAGTTGCATTATTATTATTATTAAATTGTGTCTCTAAATAATCTTGTTAGATGTTGTTTTTAATACACTGTATTTTGTTAGCTTGCCCATCTGGCAAGACAAGCTGAAAAATAACTTGCACGAGGCAATTTAAGTTTGACTCGGGCAAGCATGCAGGTGTTAATTTCGAACCATCGGTAGTAAGCAGGTTATAGGATCTGACCTACTCCTGGGTCTGATGACAGAAAGATTGAATAGGCTAGGCCTATGCTGGCTATGCAGTGCACTACAAAAACAACTACCGACCAGTGTTCCCTATAAGCGCAAAAAAGTGCAAAAAGTGCGAAATTTTTTCCGGCATTTTCGGACTGTCGAACTGAAATTTTGCGAATTCCGGCGTTTTTTCTCCCGCCAAAAATCGGCGTTTTTGCTTTCCGCCAAAAATCGTAGACAGCTGCGGTTTACGGCGCCTCGCTCTCGTATGTCGCACGAAGCGTGTAGAAAACTCGCAGAACTCAGACGAAGGACCTTTTTTTTTTTTTTGAGATCAACATAAAATCGGAAAAGATGCCTCCGTCAGCGCAATGACCTTTTCTTTTTTTTTTTTGGAGATCACGTTAAACCGCACAAAAAGATGGGAAAATTTTCGGCATTTTCACATTGACTTTAGAACATTCGCACTATTTCCGGCATTTTCGCAGGAGGTGAAAACGTAAGAGGGAACACTGCTACCGACACAATTTTGTAACCAGGTCAAGGGCAACAGTATATACCACTAACCCCGAATCGAATATATTCACTCTTTTCTCAATCATTTGCAATTGATTTTAGATTCGGTTGGATTTTGTTTAGTACCGTAGACCACATAGTAACAATAGGAAACTGTACTCTTCTGTAGGCTACTGCATGCAATGTGCGATATAATCTGTAATGGTACCGGTATTTCTAACACAACAGTGTTCCATGCAGGATGCAAGGGCGTGTTAACCTAAATGTACGACTAACCCCGAATCGAATATATTCACTCTTTTCTCAATCATTTGCAATTGATTTTAGATTTGGTTTGATTTTGTTTAGACCACATAGTAACAATAGAAAACTGTACTCTGTAGGCTACTGCATGCAATGTGCGGTATAATCTGTAATGGTACTGGTATTTCTAACACAACAGTATTCCATGCAAGATGCAAGGGCGTGTTAACCTAAAAACATCTGATTTTAAGAAAAAAATCATCAAAATCTGAAAATGGTCCTTTTTAACAAATTACTAACAAAAAATCCATGAACTTAAGACCTTATTTTTTGAACTTTGAAGATCACCTTTTTTCCAGCTGTTTTTCTAGGCCTACGATACATCGACAGATCGAATCAGAAATGGAATGAAAACCTTTGTTTGTTTGTTTTTTTGAAGATAACGATAAGCCCACTTCTAGCTGTTTTGCCAAGTAAAATTCGGTGTACTGTAGGCCTACTGTAAATGTACCGTACCGTACATACCACTGCACATGTACAGTAGGTTTACCAGTAATGATGAACCTTTTTCCTTCGGTACAGTAACTTCTTTTTTCAGACTTGCCCCTTTACTTCAGACTTGCATACTTTACATCAGATTTTCATCAAAAAACATCATTCATCAGATTGCAAATCAAAAACATTAGATCTGATGTACCGTAATTAACTACGGTACCACACAGTACCACCGGTACCGACCGTCAGTGCTTGGGAACACTGATTTTCAGTTTAATTTCGCGCCCCATGAACAGGTAAAATCTATAACACCAAACAAAAAGCAGTCAGAATCGACACGCTTGAGTGATTTTTCATTTACCCGAGTTTTCCACTTATTATACCAGGTATAATAACTGGAAAATGACGAAATTGAGAATAAAGTTTGCTCCAGGTTATTATACCATGGTATAATAACCGGAAACGGCAGTCGGCTACCGGTACTTGCCCTACGGTTCTGACAAGAATTTTTTACCAAATACAATTTCAAAACATGTTTTATTGTAAATTAGTGTTTTCCACCGACATAACTTAAAACACTCAGTTTTCATCACTGTAGCTCTCTTCATCATCCCCACACTCGACGATTTCCACCGCACCATCCGCAGTGAAGTCCATTACATCATTATCACTATCACTCTCTTCCTCCGACTCAAAGTCGATGATAATTTCCACGTTGGATCCTTCAGGATTCGGCAACATTCTTTCACTCTCAGTCGGTTTCTGGAACTTCTTCGCCTTCTGCTGCGATTCCACACACTCGAAAGCTTTTCTTGATGCTCTCTTGCGAGAGGCTGCGCACACTTTGGGACACCATATCCACCAATGATTGGTAAGAAGGCCGTCGACGGTAGCCTTTACTGGTCATTTGATTTTGGTCACTGGTCACACTACGGAAGTTCGATCCGGGTTATTATACCATGGTATAATAATTGGAAACAGTTTCCAGTTATTATACCATGGTATAATAACTGGGGGGGTATAATAAGTGGAAAATTCCGGTAGTGTGTTCCAAAGTTTTCCGAAAACGTAACAAAGGTATTTTTTAGCAAACAACATGCAACGATAAAGGAGTTTTGTGAATTTATGTCAAGCAATTGTCAAGAAATTACTCAAGCGTGTCGATTCTGACGGCATTTCTTTTGGTGTTCTAGACTCTTCCTCATGAACGGTAGCTATTAAAATGCCAGCAAGTTTTACTACGTCATTTCTGCTATGCTTCTACGTTGTGTTATCCATCAAGAGAATATCGCTGTCCTAGTCATAACCCCAACTCTAAACCTAACCCTAACCCAAACCCTAACCATAACTAAAAAAACATATTTATTCTCTTTATTGTCTTTACGGATATCACTCTTATTCTCTTCACGCGCTCGCTCTTATTCTCTTTACGGATGTAACAAATGAATGAATAATTTATTTATCGTTCTACCCAAAATTTCAAACACTAAAACTAAATATCAGATATATACAATGCGAAAAGAGACTGCAAAGTGACCTAAGAGAGTCTTCGAGTCGAGCAGCCACCTATACCAATGATAAAAAGTTTATATCTTCATTAGATCTAGAGCCCTAAAAAACAGTCAAAAGTAAGGGGGAAAAAAAAGGAAAAAGCTACAAACACTACTTTTAGTTTTAACGTAACTGTTACAAAACCAGTTGTAGCAAAAAATGAGTTCGTATATTTCTTTTTAAGCAATAATCTTGCAATAGAATTTTCTTGTATTTATTACAAAATTTTTTGCTTAGCAATTTTCTTATATCAAGATCTATTTTATTCCAAATGGATGCACCATGAAACTTAATTGAGCGTTGAGTTTTTTTTGCTTTGAATCGGGGGAGAAAACAGTTTTTATGAATAGAACTACGGGTAGCGCAATTGTGAACATTATCTACTTTTTTAAAATACAAATTAAGTGGAGATGGTAAAGAATTCGTGGAAGCTTTGTGCATTATCTTTGCAGTTTCAAAATTATACAGTTCTTCAATTAAAAAAATTTTAAGTTAAAATAATGTTTTGTGATAGATTCTCGTGGCTGAATTCCGGAGATTATTCTTATCGCCTTGTTTTGAAGTACTTGCAGTCTTTTTAAATATGTCAGATACGCAGAAGCCCAAATAGGCAAAGCGTTTAAAAGATGAGCATGTACAAATGAGTAGTAGAGCATAAGCATGACAGATCGTGGCATAAATTGTCTTAACCTAAACAGAATGCCAATAGACCTAGCTATTTTACTTTGAAGTGCACTTAAATGATTTTTGAAATTTAACGAATCATCAAGAGTGACACCAAGGTATTTACCTAAAGTAGTTCTAATTATTTGCGTGTTATTATAATATAAAGTTATGATATCTTCTTCCAATTTTAGCTTCGAATTGGGACGAATTGGTATAAATGTAGATTTTGATGGATTTATAGTCAATTCATTACTGTCCCACCAGCGATTTAATTTATCAAGAGCGTTGTTAGATATAATTTGCAATTCATCAAGATTATTACTACTGCAAAGTAGGCAAGTGTCATCCGCAAATAGTCGTGGAGTTGAATTTAAAACATTTCGAAGATCGTTAACATAAATTAAAAAGAGTAGGCCTAATGGCCCCAACATGTAACCTTGCAGGACTCCAAATATAACTTGCTGAAGTTCAGATTGAAAATTGTTTGCATATACAAATTGCTTTCTTTCTGTGAGATAAGATGTAAGAAGTTCATGAGTAGGGCCCCTAATACGTAGTGATATAGTTTGTGTAGTGACTTTTCATGATAAACTGTATCGAATACCTTTTTGAGATCCATCATCATTAGGAAAGTGTATTGTTTGTTTTCGATATTGTCATAGCATGCTGTTAAGATGTCGATTATAGAGCATGTGTGGTTGAGTGGTTTTCACGAAAACCACATTGATATTCAAAAATAATCTTGTGCTTGTGTAAAAATTTTACAAGCCTCTCTTTAATCAATTTTTCAAGAACTTTTGATAAGAGAGAAATAGGCCTATAATTTTGGGCATCGTGTATACACCCATATTTAAATAATGGAATAACTTTTGCGATTTTCAACGAATTGGGAAAATTACCATATTCCAACGCTTAAGCAAAATAAAATTCCAAGGTAGGTGCCAAAACAGATGCGCTTATTCTTAAAAAATATGCAGATATATTATCATGTCCACTAGCTTTTTCAGAGTTGAACGACATTATTGTGTTAAAAATCTCAATAGCGCTGGAAGGAGTCAAACAAATAGAGTAGGAAGTTCTGTTTTTTAGATATTTTCTAAAATCCTCTTTATTGTTTGATTTAATCGAGTCAGATAATTTCGTCTGATTTCTGAAAAATAATTATTTAAATTATTGGTCACTATTTTTGGATCATCTGTCAGCACATCATTTAAGTTTAGTGAAATATGAGTTGTGGAGTCATTATTCCTTTTTGGATGCAGCACAGAATTTACGGTTTTCCAGATTTCTTTTGGGTTGTGTTTAATTTCATCAAATTTGTTTTTATAATGTATGGCCTTTGACATTTGTTTAACTCGCTTCATCTTGTTAGCATATTGTTTGAAATAACCTATAGTATCTGGAGTACCATTCAAAAAATGACTTTGATGCAGTTTTTGTTTATTTTTTGTAGAAACTAAGATGCCTCTACTTATCCAAGGTTTATTATACAATCGTAATTGTTTTCTGGACAATTTAACTAGTGGAGCGTGGTGATTAATTACTTTGTGGATAACATTAATCAATTCATCAAATTTTTCATTATCGGTATAATTTTCCTTGTTAATATATTGTAAGGAAGGGATTATTTGAGTAAAAGAGTAGTGTAAGTCCTAAGCAAATGTTTCTAAATTAAGGTTTTTAATATCACTTTTGCATATAATCTTTTTTACCTGTAATCCAACGTTTTTGAATTGTTCATCTGATATCACGCAAGCAATTGGCAAATGATCAGCTATTTTATGAATAATTATACAGGGTTTCACAGTCAAATTTACGTCATTTGTAAGAATGTGGTCAATCAAGGTTTTAGAAGTGGGGGTTATTTGTGTTGGTTTGTTAAGAACAGAAAAAAAGGAACTGCTCTGTAACTTTAATAAATAATCGACAGTTTGTCCACTTTTTTCAAGTAAATTAATGTTTATATCCCCCATAATAATGCATTTTTTATTTTTTTGTGTGATCAGGGACAATTTTGTATTTAATTCCTGTAAGAAATTATTGACTTTACTATTAGGGTGCCTGTAAATTACTCCAAACAAATAATGATTTTTAGAGCAATTCAATTCCACGTCTATCCACAAATCTTCACAACCTTCCAAGTTCAAATTAAAATCATCATTACGTTTTACTCTTATATCATTTCTTACATATACCGGTATTCCAACACCTCCTGCTTGCGTAGGGGAAGGTTTGTGCATAAGTGAGTAACCGTCTATGTTAACATTAAGCAATGGCTTGTTGCGAATACGAGTTTCACATATAAGTATCAACGCTGGCATAATTTTTATGGCAAGAAGAAGTTCTTTAAGTTCATCTAAATGAGCATGTAATGAACTGATGTTTATATGTAATAAAAAGTAATTGTTCGATGCAACCACTGGTTTCTCATCGATTAAATCATACTCTGCAGTTGGTTTAATGTTGGATGTCATGGTCTTGTAAGCAATTTTAGTTAAATTTGTTTCATCAATTTGGCCTAGATTTTGACAGCTAGTTTTAGAAATGGTGTTGGCGGCTTCTCGACTATGTGACGCAACATTCACGTTAGTCTCCAAACTAAATCAACTGGATACAGCACTGCAAGCAAGCAACACAAAATACAAAAAGCAAAATTTGGCAGTTTGACAACAAGTAATTATTTCGTATGAACACATAGTGACGTTATCGTGATGAAATTACGTGTAACTCAAACGCGAGAAACAACACCGATATCAACAGACGGAATAAATTACATCGTTAACCTTAAAGCCATTAGCTAAAAACTTTGATTCTCAGCAATCAATATTATTTTGTCTTAACAAAGCTGTTACACGAGACAAGTTTTTAAAGTGAGTCAAAATTCAATACCTTAAATGTATTAAACAAGCCGAAGCAATAGAATTCGAGAGCATAACGTCGCACTTTCCTTATTTAAGTTCATAGTTATACACCCAAAAAGTTAAATTTTAATTGGGACTGTTCCCCTTATTCCCCTCCATCAACAATCATTATCATTATACTCTTACTTGCCCTGTTAGCACATAGCAAATGGCATGAAACATCAATGTAGATTATAAACCGAGACATACGTATCCAATATGCGGCAAATAAAAGATGCTTCGTGCACATTATTATAAAGAATAATATTATTATAAATAACGTCACATACATATAGTAAAATCTGCTGTCGTATTAACATTTTCCATCATGAACGTTCTTTTACAGTGTTGCCAGCATTTTTTACCTTTAAAAAAAAGTTGCTATAAATTAAAAAAGTCAACCAGAGTTGCCAGAGTTCTCACACTCAGCATTTTATTTCTTATTGCACATAATACAGCTTTGTAGGTAGTACATACAGCACGCATATTGCATATACATCGGACCGATTTCGAATGACTAAGTAAAGACGGTACGGTAAAAACATGCATAGCCGGGGGGGGGGAGGGGGGCAGGGTCCCGCCTCCCCTTCCCAATTGAAATGTGACCAATGACAAAAATGTAATAAAAAAGCCTTTTGTTTCTTCAGTTTCCTTTAGAATTTTTTGCTTACAACAGTAATTAACAACAGTATTGACAACCAGGGGTCCGTGCGCCCCTCAATTTAATTTCTGCCAACCACTTTAAATGTATAACTCAGGAGAAATTGAGAATTTTGTCCCAAATAGTTGCTATCTCAAGCCTTCATCTAACGTTTTTATGAACGTAATGCAAAATGGAAGTACCACCTATGCGCCCCGCGCTCAGATGGTAAGACTTTTTTTGGTCTTTCCCTATATTTGACAGAAAGATGTTGCAAAAATCTCCAAAGTGGTAAGGGCCACGCGCAGTGTAAATCTAGCCCGGGCAAAAACGTGCTTAGTAGGCGTAATGTATTGTAGGCAGGCGCGTAGCCAGAAATTCGCAATGGGGGGGGCTGTTTTGGGGGTCTGGGGGCGGAGCCCCCAGCGCTCGAGAATTTTGCATTTTTTTGCAAAAATAACTTCATTTTAGGGCTATTTTGATAAAAAAATAATGCTTTTAAAACGTGGCTTAGAAATCGGCAGAGCAAACATGATTAAACTGGTTGCATAAATGTGCTATTTGGGAGGTGGCTAATGGTAAAATTTTAGTTCTCTTGTTTAGATGCTGGTAAATTATAAAAACGAATATTTCAGTAAAACTCACACGGAGTAATCTATTTCGTATACAGTTTATACAGAAAAATAACTGGGGGGGAGCTAATGAAAAGAAATTTGAGAGAAATTGGTAATAAACAATACTGAATAGCCCCCCCCCCTTATTCCTTAGTTTATGGTAGCCTATATTTGTTGATGACACCTATGTTTAGCATTTTTACACTTGCGATCAAATTTGATTTAGTATTTTTGACCATTTTTCAAAGTTTTTATTTATTTGTTAGTTTTATTTTCAAAAAATTAGCCCCCCCCTAAATATATGTTTCAAAAGATGTTTTAAATCACTATTTAGTCCACTCTAGTACATTTAACGGTCTCAAAAGTGCTAAAAACGTAGCGTTTTTCTCATTCTGCGTTTTGGTCGACATGCCAATGGGGGGGGGCTATAGCCCCCCCGCCCCTCCCCCTGACTACGCTTCTGATTGTAGGGGAAGAGTGGCACCTTTGGACCGTTTTCGACTTTTTTTTGCGATGTGTGCCTAGTCTTCTGGTAGGCTATAATTATTGTGAAGTTTTGTCGAAAATAAACTTTAAGCTTGAGCAAATTTGTGTAGCCGAAACCGTTACCTAATCTTCACGTCTTCCTAGCAAAAATTGCTGCTGACAATAGCCACTTTTTGGTTTATTGGTCCCCAAGGGGTGAGACCATTGGAACACCCTAAAAGAACCTTTAGACCACTAGTCTAAAATTTATGCAAATAGCATCTTTTTGTTCATAAAATAATTGTAAACGAACAAAAAAGAACAAAAAGTATTTTTAGAACCAATATTTGTATAACCAATTGACTATATTTGCATCTCCCTCTTTTTTTTGCAGAGGAGATGCGGACACGGCGACCGTGCAACCCTAACGGTTGCAACTCTGGTCTTTCGCATCTCCTCGTCCCTGCGTGGTTTTTGCTTTTTATACCTTTTTTTCATAGGTGGGCACGTTAATGCAAAACGTTAGCTTCGTTAACCACTGGTCCGTTAACAAACTTCACACCTCCGTTAACGTTAATCCGTTATTTTCAGCTTTAATTAACGGAAGTTAATAAAGTCCGTTAATTCGTTAACACTTTGCGTGTAATTTACATTTCTTTTTATTCACTCGCTTCTATAACACGTATTGACGCTGGTGAGCTGATTGTAAGGAAATATTTATTGCTGTGGTGGTCTTTTTATGTTTCGGAAGTTACATTTTACAGTCTAATCTAACTTCAAGATAGAAATAAGTTCAAATGCACTAACGAAGCTGCGATCGGAAAATCTTTGGAAATTGTGAACAGCGATAATAATAATATACCGCTGAGGCTGCAGCTTATTATTTGCCACAAAAACGATCTATTTTCTTCGCTCTCTTCCATAAAACTCGTGCTAATACGCAACAAGTGTTACCAGTGCAAACTGGTTTGTACCGGTACGATGTATGAATAGTGCAGGATATTAACGATCATTAACGGAAGTTAGCAGAACTTAACGGAAGCTAATTTAGTCCGTTAACATGAAAAAACTTTTTAACGGATTAACGAGTTCAAGAAAAAGTTAGCTTCGTTAATAACGGATTAACGTTTAACGGACTTGTACCCACCTATGCTTTTTTTATTACCGCTTATTAATAATATTGGCAATAAAACCATAGTTGTTACATGTAACGATGTAACGACTATGATAAAACATTAAACCTGAGCTGCATGAACTACATAGAACACTATAATACAAAGCACGGTGGATACGGACCGAATGGTCGATGGATGGGTACTGGATATGGAACAAGGCCACATCAAACGAACAAAAAAGAAGAACAGGGCCTGGCCGGCTCTGATGAATAACGAAGTTTTCAAATACACAATCGCAAAAATCAAAATGATTTTTATTCCATTGAGACCGAGGTCCACATTAAACTTTAACAATCCAGAAAGGCGTTTTGTACTCGCTACTGGGGATGGAAAAGAAAACGCGTTTATTATGTCAGTTGGCTTGGCGCTGGCTATATAATCCTCCGCGGAGTAAAAAAGTATTCCTATTATCACAGCAGGTTTAGGGTGGAAGTGATGAAGTTGAAGCATCCAGACTCACAGATGATATGTCTGGGCCAGGCTCGTCAGCAGCGCTGTCCGTTAAAGGGACATCAGAAAATCATCTTCCTAACACGTGGGGGTTAAATGGATAAATTCCTGTTGTTTTAAATCCAGCTGTTATGTTTTTCAAAGTAAATGCGCTCTCAAAAGCCTTTCCAGAGATTTTTGCAATTTCATAACTTGAAATAGTACTGCTTGGATGCGATGTTAACCAAGCATCGCAAAATGAAGCATAAAACCCGCGAGAATGGGCCATAAACCGCTACGTCTAAAGACTGCATTTAGGTGGAAAGTGATCGTGTGGACTTCTTTTTTTATTGCCTATGCAACTGTTTTAATAAAAAAATGACTGATGTGTTTGCAGGGGTGCCGAAACACGGGGGGGGGGGATATATCTCCCCCAATAATTTGAGTGTATCCCCCCCAATAGTTTGAGAATATTCCACATCTGCATCCCCCCAATAATTTGAATGGGTGTACAGCTGAGCGTAAATTTGGGGGAAAAAGTGTTCTATTCTTGCTGAAGACCTTTTTTAAAATCGGGGAGAAAAAGTGTTCTATTTGCATTTTTCAAAGTGTTCTATTTGCATTTTTCTTTAGGTCTTCACTAAATTTCCATACCTGAACAAAATCGTGGTCGAGGTTCATTCCCCCCAATGTTGAAAATAGGGCAAAATTGGGGTAAAATTGCAAATTATCCCCCCAATGCTCAACAAAGATCGGCACCACTGTGTGTTTGTCTAGAAAAAAAACAGAAAGGTTTTCTACAGTCGAATACACAAATTTGAAAAAATGCTCAAGAGCTTTTGTGGAAAAATGTCGCCATTCATCCATCCGCCAAAAAAGCCAATCGCAAACTTTGCAGGAGTGTTCCTTTTAGCACTGGTTTAAACTTGGGGACCTTTGGATCACCGGTCTGAAGGTCCCTGCCCAAGCCGGTCCACTAGTCCCTTAGTCTACCAGTTTTTAGTGAAGCTTAAGAAGAAGTCGAAGATAAGCATTTTTTAAATAACTTGCACTACATCGTAACTAAGCTGCTACCAATGGTGCCGAAACAAAGGGGGGGATATATCCCTCCCAATAATTTGACTGTATACCCCCTAACAATTTGAGTATGGTCTTCATCTGCATCCCCTCCAATAATTTGACTCTGGTGTGCATCTGAGCGCAGGTCAGTATTTAAAAAAATGTTCCATTTCTGGTGAAGACCTTTTTTTTTTGGTCTTCACCTGAATTCGGGGAAAAAAGTGTTCCATTTCTGGTGAAGACCTTTTTTTTTGGTCTTCACTTACTTTGCTCACCTGAAAAAAGTCTTGCTTGAGGTTCATCCCCCCAATGTTGAAAATAGGGCAAAATTGGGGTAAAATTGCAAATTATCCACCCACAATCCTCAACAAAGATTTGCACCACTGGCTGCTACTTACTATCGCAAAACTCACTCAGTGTTTTTTGATAACATTAGATATTTAACAGACAAATATTTTGACATAGCTTTGAGGTACCAAACCCCCGGGACCCCTCAAATGGACACCCAAAATATTAATATTTTGAACGACTTAACTTTGGGTGCCAGTTTTTTTGATATCAGTAGATATTTAAGAAACAAATACTTTGGCATAGTTTGGGGGTATCACCCCTCCGTAGACCCCCCAAATGACCCCCCCAAAAATCAATTTTTTGAACGGATGAACTTTTGGTGTCAGTGTTTTTGATATCAGTAGATATTCAAGAAACAAATATTTTGACATGGTTTGGGAGTACCAACCCCAAATGTACTCCAAAAATCAATTGTTTGAACGGCTTAGCCTAGGGTGCCAGTTTTTGATATCAGTAGATGTTTAAGAGATAAATATTTTGACATAATTTGGGGGTACCACTCCCCCGGAGACCCCCAAATGGACCCTCAAAAATCAATTTTTTGAAGGCTCATGCTAGGGTGTTAGTTTTTTGATATGAGCAGTTGTTCAAGAGACAAATATTTTGACATAGTTCCAACGGCTTAGGCTTGAATAGGATGATTTTTTTATTACGATCAGTCACTATGTTCTCAATTGAATATATTGACAATGTTTGAAATTCCAAACTCTCTTTTCCCAGAAGACATTTCCATAGGAGGGCAAGTTAATGCAAAACGTTAGCTTCGTTAACCACTAGTCCGTTAACAAATTTCACACCTCCGTTAACGTTAATCCGTTATTTTCAGCTTTAATTAATGGAAGTTAATAAAGTCCGTAAATTGTTAACATTTTGCGTGTAATTTACATTTCTTTTTATTCACTCGCTTCTATAACAAGTAATGGCACTGTTGAGCTGATTGTAAGGAAATATTTATTGCTATGGTGGTCTTTTTGTGTTTTGGAAGTTACATTTTACAGTCTAATCTAATTTCGAGATAAACATAGGTTCAAATGCACTAAAGAAGCTGCGATCGGAAAATCTTTGGAAATTGTGAACAGCGATAATTAATAGACCTATGAGGCTGCAGCTTATTATTTGTCACAAAAAAGAGCTCCTTTCTTCGCTCTCTTCTATAAAACTCGTGCTAATACGCTACAAGTGCTACCAGAGCAAACTGGTTTGTACAGGTATGATGAATGAATGGTGTAAAATATTAACGATAAAAACCTTAACGGAAGTTAACAGAACTTAACGGAAGTTAATTTAGTCCGTTAACGGAACTTAACGGAAGTTAATTTAGTCCGTTAACATGAAAAAGTTTTTAACGGATTAACGAGTTCAAGAAAAAGTTAGCTTCGTTATTAACGGATTAACGAACTTGTGCCCACCTATGGATATTTCTAATTAATTTCTTAACGGAAAAGCGAAAGTTTTTTTTTGAGAATCTCGTTGTTTTACGTGCGTCGGTCGTTCACTGAGATTGCTTCTCAGCAAGCTTTATCTAGTTCTTCTCAGATGTCGCCACACTTTCTAGCTATTTAACCACCAAATAATTTCTTTTAAGTTACTTTTAGTGCATCAAAAGCAACTTGCTAAACTGCTGCCTTAACTGGCTTCCCCTCGCCATTTTTTATCTACTGAATGTTGCCAGGTTCAAAAAAGAAATATTTTAATTCAAATCCGGATCTTCTATTGTTTTTAGTTTTTGAGACAAGCGTTATAGTCAGTAGCGTAGCCAGGGGGGGAGGGCTATAGCCCCCCAATTGGCATGTCGACCAAAATGCAGAATAAGAAAATACTACGTTTTTGGTACTTTTGAGACTGTTTTAAGCACGGGAATGGACTAAATAGTGATATAAAACATCTTTTGAAACATATATTCAGGGGGAGGGGGGGCTAATTTGTCAAAAATAAAACTCACAAATAAATAAAAACTTTGAAAAATGGCCAAAAATAAGCAATCAAATTTGATCGCTGATGTAAAAATGCTAAGCATAGGTGTCATCAACAAATATACTATAAACTTGGAATAGGGCGGGGGCTATCAGTACTAGTTAATTACCCATTATTCCTTTCATATCTCTTTTCATTAGCCCCCTTCCTCCCTAATTATTTTTCTCTATAAACTGTGGACGACATAGAATACTCCATGTGAGTTTTATTGAACTATACGATTTTATAATTTACCAGCATCTAAATAACAGAACTAAAATTTCACCATTCGCCACCTACCAAATAGCCCATTTATGGAACAAGTTTAATCATGTTTGCACTGCCAATTTCTATGCCACGTTTTAAAAGCATTATTTTTTTTATCAAAATAGCCCTAAAATTATTATTTTTGCAAAAAAATACAAACTTTTCGATCGCTGGGGACTCCGCTCCCAGACCTCGTGCCTCCGGCGGCTGGGGGTAAAGCCCCCAGACCCTCAAACACAGCCCCCCCATTGCGAATTTCTGGCTACGCGCCTGGTTATGGTCCAAAGGTCCTGGGGTCAAAAAGTCCCACATCTCCCATACCATTTTTAAACAACAATCCACTTCCACCTTGCCAGTTTTTACGCGACAAAAAACTTTTGAAAAAAAATTAGCTAGAGGAAATGCTCATTGAACAAATTATTAAATTTGAGTTGAGGGGGCCTGGACTTCTGGTCGTACATTTGCTTCCACAAATTGTTATTTTTATGACAAAACAAAAATCTCTATGAAAACCGTCGAGTGGATTATTTTACTTCTAAAACATTGCAGGAGGCAATGCACCTTGTTTTTCCCCACTTGGGCCAATTCACTTACAAAATTTAACCCCAAAATGCAAAATTTGGAACGTGTTTTGGACTTCAATATTGTAAGTGAAAGAAGGATCGAACAATTTGATTTTTTCAATTGGTTTTGAAATGTTTAAAATCTAGTTCTTTCAAAAGGCTTTAAACACGTGGAATTGTTATCCAACGGCATTAAAATAGCTAGTTTTCCCTAAAAATTGCCTAGAGGCTGGGGGCTCCGCCCCCATACCCCCGTTTGTGATACGTTTCACTTACACTGGTTTGTTCTCTACGTTTCCCAATTTCGCTTTTTACTTTTGGATTAAGTTCTTTCCCTGTAGCAAAATCTTGGTTATATGCCAAACAAAGGCCACGGTTTCTGATCTTCCAATCTACAATATCTTTGTCCCACAAGAAGTTTTCTTTCGAAAATTTCTGATGACGCCATTTCATGGGATTTGTGGTTTGCCCTCCCCCCAATCAAAAATCCTGGCTACGCCTATGGGTAAAAATGATTTTCATTTCAGTGTTCAACGATTTTATTTTGTATTGTCGTATTGTAAAGAATCTTAAAGAGAACTCTGAGTAAACTATGCTTTTATAAATAAAAAAGTAAACCAAAAAATTAAAAACATTTTTTCGATACGAAAAATTGTGCTAAAATTTTGTGCTATATCTCCCTATTAACTAACGAGGTTTCAAGGTTTATATTGCTTTTGTTTTTTGTTTTTTTTCAATTAATTAGAGTTATTTCCAATTTTTATTATGCTTTTTTTGTTTTAAATTTTCGGAAAACTTTGGTCGACCAAAGCCAGCAACAAATGACAAGGAAAAGACAATTGCTAAAGTTTCAAAGTTGCTTAAAAAAAGAGCTTTTATACTCAATAAAAATCCTTTAAAAGTGGATTTGTGAATGCCGAATAATGATAAAATGAAGGAGATGAATATTTTGACTCCCAATATTGCAAGTTCGATTTCTTTGCCGATTATGGAATTTTGTGGAAGCACATGCTTTAAAAATTATTTGATTTACCTAATTCTAAACTTCATAAATCATAGTTTATTCAAGCTTGTCTTGCTTATTTTCTCGAACCTATATACTGTAGTAGCCTATTCTGTAACTGGATAAATCCGTTGACAAATTAGTGTTCTGATTTGCAAAGAAAATTCAGTTGTAGCAAATTTTTTTTATCACTTTTACAAGCGCAGTGACAGTGGTACCGTTTACACAAAAGCGGTCGAAGAGGTCACTTAATTCGCATCCAGCAGTCTAATTTTTTTTGAATGAATCTTGATTGAGCAAATTTTCAGGCCAACCAGCAAAAACTTTCGTATGAAATGTAACAACCTGCTGAAAACCTAAATAAATACGTGTATGTATAATGTACCAGGCTCGCAACCAAGATTTTGCTTAGGAGAGGCTTGCCTTGAACCTTAGTTTGAATTATTTTGTTCCGAAAGTTTCGCACTTTGGCGGCGTGCTGAACAATCTAATGCAAGTCAAATGTATTACAGCCGGGGATCTGGAGGCAGAACCCCAACCGCCGAAGGCCATGAGAAGGTCAAGAGATTTTTTTTTGAAAAACTGGCCATTTTAATTTAACGCTAGTTGGATCACATTTTGCACGTTTGTTAAGTCATTAAAAAACAACTAAATCGCTCAGATTTAGAAGCTAGTAGAAAGAATTGAAATGCCCTGCCCCTTCAGCCACCTTTATTTACAAGCAGTGGGGTAGCGTGACATTCCAGATAAGGCGTGCAATTAAGATGACGTCATCAGCTTTGATGACATCATTGATTTTCAGGCAGTAGAATAAAAAAGCAGCTTACATCAATAAATGTCTAGCAGTGCGACTAGGTCTCCTCTCCCCAGTACACATTCTAAAAGCAAAGCAGGCTTAATAACATTTAGGTAAAAACATTGTAGAACAAAGCTGAGCCAACTTGCTGAATAGCAAATACATAGCCTACTTTCATAGCCTTTTTTTCTCGTGTCATTATACTTTATCGTAGCCTAGCAGCAGCCAGCGATGCCATACAAAATTAAGCACGCTTGTAGGCACAAGGCTAGTCCAATGCATGTAGGGTTTGGCATGGCCTCGCTAAGTTTATTTAACAACCAGTAAAGCACAAACAAAGCAGCTAAACAGCCTACCGGTAATTTATTGACAGTCGTAAAAACTTTTGTGCAAATTTGGTGCAAACTCTACAACTAGCCTAGGCCTACTAAGTACTAATTGCATCAACTACTGGTAACTCCATGTTTAAATGGATTTCACATCTTGCTTTCACCCTTATAGCTCAACATTAAGCCTAAATAGTGCGAACGGTACCATAGCAAAAACTCACTCTGACTTACATTGCATAATGCCAATACCTACTGGCTATCACGGCTTGGTTTCGCCGCTAAATTATTCGCTTATAGCATATCGCTAAATTACATAAAATAAATGGCAACGCGCATGCAATATTTAAAATTGCATGTTTTGTTGATAGCTAGTGGCCTGTTTTAAGTTAATTACTGTTACAAATCTAAAATCAAGATCACAAGTGCAAGCGTCCGAAATGAGGTTTTTACGAAGAATCGAAGGAGTTACACTGTTTAACAAGGTGCGTAGCTCTGAGATTCGAAAATCTTTTGACATCGAGCCGTCACTTCTCCGAATTGAAAGATCTCAGCTTAGATGGTTTGGCCATGTAAGCAGAATGCCTCAGGAAAGACTCCCCAAACAAGCTTTACTTGCCAAAGCAAATGGGAGAAGACCAGTTGGACGACCTAGAACTAGATGGACCGATTACCATGAGGATCTTGGATGGAATCGCTTGGGACTTTGCCCAAATGAAATGATAGAGATGATGGAAGACCGTGAGGTGTGGCGGCTCAATCTTGAGCTACTGCCCCCGCAACCCTCACGGAAAAGCGGGCAATGAAGAAAGAAGAAATCTAAAATCAAAATAGAGACTATATTTTACGAAAACCAGAAACTAGACGTAAAAAAAAACTTTTACAGCAAACAATGCGCCAATCGAAGTTTTCAAAACTATTTAAATTTGCCCGTAATCTTACCAAAACAGCGATCTCTTAAGCCGTTGAATGCAATTTAAAAATTGCATGCGTATTGCTATTATTTTTTGTAATTTAGCGATATGCTGAAAACAAGGCTAAAACTGATATTAATGAATTAAGCGAGACTATTTATTGCTACTTTCACCTGAAAGTGAATATCTGTGACTGTGGCAACTTAGTTTGATTGTGTTTTAAATTTTTTCATGTAGGCTACTCTTGTTTAAATTATTATTATCTTTTTTTTGGCTGAAGGACTAGGCATGCAATGCATGCATGGAGAATACGCCCCTGTTTAGAAGTCAAGTCCAAACCACTATTAAACGCTTGCATTTTATTGTTAAAATTTGTTTGTGATTTTGACAAAAATAGGGCTGAATTCCCCTGGGTACGACATTGTGCTGTACGTTTTTCAAGCTCTCGTAATATTACGCTCATTCATCTTTCGTTATTTAATTAGAAATGCTGCACAACATCACAAAATAATACATACTACGAAGATTACACTTCAAAGATCAAATAAACCCTAGCACAGAAAACACGTCTTACATCGTAAGACCGCCAAATAATATGGATTCGAACTCACAACCTTTCGATTACCTTACGATGTGCAAACATGTATTTCATTGCTGTTAAATATTTTTTATTTGTGGTACGTAACAAAATCGAATACGTAAAATCAGCGGTTTGACGAGCAGCTGCGCTGTGCGCTAGGGTTGGATTGAATTTTAATTTTGAATTTGATTCCGCTCACGAGCAGTGGCGGATTTAGGGGGGGGATGGGGGGGATGCATCCCCCCCACCAGCCTAAAAGTAACGATTTTGGCCGAAAAATCAGCCTGTGTTACGAATAATTCGGCTCCAGTTAGGGATGCATCCCCCCCCACCAGCCTAAACCTAACGAATCCGGCCGAAAAATCACTCCCAATTTTGGTGAAGTCCTTTTTTTTTTTTTTTTTGGAGACCACCTGATTTTGGGCGAAAAAAACGTTTGAATTTCGGATTTCGGCCGAAAAATCACTCTCAATTTTGGTGAAGACCTTTTTTTTTTTTTTTTTTTTTTGGAGACCACCTGATTTTGGGCGAAAAAAACGTTTGAATTTCTGAATTTGGTCGAAAAATCACACTCTCAATTTCGGTGAAGACATCCGAATTTTTGAGGTTTTGTGCTTATAATCCCCCCCCCACCAAAATTTTCTAGATCCGCCACCGCTCACGAGTTATTAATGAATTTGAATTCGACTTTTGCAAAGTCAATGGATTTGAATATGAATGTCTTAATTAAACATTCAATGAATTTGATTTTCTCAAATCAAAACGAAATCAAAACTTACTCTGTGAAAGTAGCCATGGGCGTCGACAAGGGGGGGCAGGGGGGCCATGCCCCCTCCTGGATTTTCACACACTCTCTCTTAAACCTACCAAATTTCAAAAAATTTTCCATTTTTACTAGTTAATACTGGCTCTATTCTGCTTGGCCCACCCGCTGAAAAATTTTCTGCCGACGCCCTTGAAAGTAGCGATTTATAAACTGGTCAAAAAGACTCAGAGTCCGATCAAAACACAACTAATTGTTCACAACTTGTTCGTGTGCTTTTATTGTGTCTTTTTTTCGTTTATTTGCTTATTTTTCCTGATTAAATTATGAGTTTGTACAATGTGGTACTGTCTTATACGGTGAGTTAGGCCTACATAATTTTACAGATTCCCCAAGTAAAATTATTTTGCACAACTTGCAAGAACTAATCAAAAATCTTAGTTTTTTCTAATCCTATTCCTATCTAAGTTATTTTCTCAATAGTCTGGTTTGTCAAATATGGGATAAGTATGAGTTATTGAATTTTATGAATTGAGAAGTCGTAACTACAGATTTGAACTTATAATTCTACCTCAGTCCAACTAAAGTAAAAATATATTTGAAATCAACTTGTCGTAAAGTCAATAATGAAATTAAATTTGAATTTGGTGTTTTCAAAGGCAATAAATTTGAATTTAGTTTTTTTTTTTAAGTCAATAAATTCGAATTTGAATTTAGTTTTTTCAAAGTGAATGATTTTGAATTTAAAAATTAAAAACAATATGAATGGATCCAAACCTGCTGTGCTCTCGATCGTTTTAATAAAACGGAAAGCAAAGAAATATGTAAATAAAAGCACACCACACTCACCGCAAAAAATTTTTTGTCAAAAAATTGAGAAAGTCATTCTATAGTCGCTAAATATCACAGTGAATTGTATTGCAAGATGGAATATTTAGTGAATCGAAAAAAAAGTTTGATGGCATTTCAATAAATTTGTATCACTTTATTCTACAATAAAGTTACAAACAAACAAATCAAGAACCAGAGTTGTAAGTCGGGCCGGGCTTTTCGGGTAGGGATTGGGCCAAAGTTGAAAAAAATTTTGGGCTTAATTCGGAGCCTGAGGCGTACTTTCTGTTTTCGGTACACAAAAATATAATTAAAATAACTTGGCAACATTGCTAAATTTTGCTGACCTAACTTACCTTTCAGGTTTTTTGGGGCATGATTTGAAGTTCAAATTAGTTTTCTGGTTCGGGTCTGAACTAGTCGGCCCGTTTACAACTCTGCCAAGAACACAGGCGTTGAAAAATCGAGAAAATTGAAAGAAAAGTCAGTCTCAGCCCAAAATTTACTGTAAAACGTACAGGGCTTCCCTACTGCTTATAATATTTTACCAAAGTTATCGGTTTTCAGGTTTGATAGGCCAGTCCTATTTGATTACTCTTTTGTTATATATATATTTGATTGTACACCGATATGCATAGCCGCGCTTACGTGTGTGCTACTGCAATACTCAAGGGGGCAGGCGCGCAACCAAGATTTTTGATCAGGGGGGCGTAAACCAAAAGTTAAAATTCTTTGTTCATTGAATGTTTCAATTAGGCAGTGTTCTGAGCAAACTGGTGTGATGCAAATCAAGCGTAACACAGACAGAGGTCTGAGCCCCCAGCTGCAGCGCAATTTAGGTGATTAATTTTTAAAAAAATAGCGATTTTAACTCCATACAGATCACATTTTTCACACTTTTTAGAGCCATTTAAAAGAGTTTAATCGCTAAGATTTAGAAGCCATTTGAAGTTGCTCAACCCTCACTCACAGGTCAAGCCCAAAACACATTCAAACGCTTGCATTTTGGGGTTACATTTACCAAGTGACTTGGCTATGGGGGCTGAAGCGTCCTTAGTCCCCGTGGTTGCGCCACTGGACTAGGGATTTCTAAACAGTTACGTTTAACTCTCTTTTATGCTTATTTTCGTGCTGGTATGTCGCTTTGCTTCGCGCTGTAACCGCGATTCAGATTTGCGAATTTCAACCATAATTGCTCGAGAGTTTTTAAAAATAATAGTTTTTTAATACATCCAAATTTTTTTGTATTTCAAGTTTTTTCTTCATATGATCTTCTTCGTTCTGAAATGAAATAAAATTGATAAAAAGTTTTCAAAACAAGATTTGCTGTAAAATTGATAAAAAGTTTTCAAAACAAGATTTGCTGTAACTTGTAAAGGTTGGTAATAAAGCCTACTGAAATGCTTACGTACAGCTTTGTCAATAAAATAATAATATTCAATTTGTCAGTTTCTAAAAGAAAAGTTTCTGAAGTGCGATTTTTGAGAAGATAAGGAAGGAAAGGATAACAGCTTATTTTCGACTTCCAAGATGCGGACCACATCAGGCCGTACAGCAGGAAAATAGATATTCCCAAGATAAGCTAACTTACGAGTATTGGTCCTGCAGCCAAGAACTCATGAAAACCAAAACAACGCTCAGTTGCACTGTCCCACTTATATTTACGTGCTAGATATGTCTAACAGGCTATATAAGACGTAGTTTTAACACAGAAACAAACGGTCGTATGCATCAACGTATAGATTAATTTGGATTAAAACCAACTAAATTCGCAAGTTCAGAGAACTGATTCTTGAATTACATAAAAGATAGCAATTTTCCGGGCTTTTTCCCTAAAAATTTATTATTCCGCTGATCAAAGTTTATCCACATTGGAGCATGCTACCACAAATGTTTGATGCCACAAAAGCTAAATGGTTCAGCATACGAGGTACGTTATAAAACTAAATAAATCGCTTTGAATGCTGTCCTTTTACCGATGACCAAAATTTTTTTTTTACTTTGGGTTCTAAATAGCCTTCCTTTAAAAGATAGAATATTCCAATTCAAATATAGATTTTCTGATTTTTTTTTCTAGAAATCTTTTTCTGATTTTTTTTGTGAAAAGTAACAACAAATGTGTTTTTCATAGAGTTAGGAACTTTTTTTCACTTACAATAAAATCAAAATTATATTCGCAAGAAAATGACAGTTGATGACACAACCAAGGTTGAAACTTCGTTTGGTGATTCTTTATTTTTTCCCATATTTCTCCTTTGTACGCATCTGCAATGTAAAAAGTAATTTCATTTTAGCACGTATAATAATTTAGAGAAATCTCTCTTGCAAAACAATTCGATCAAAAATCATTACTGCAGTATATAGACTGTATTAGCGCTAGTTAGCTCAAGAGCGATTGCATCATGAGGAGCGTTGAACATCTCGGCTTCTGTTTATCAGTAGCATAAAGATCTTTCTTGATTACTTCCTGCCAAAAAGTTATCTATACGCAAATAGCACAAAATCTATTACAGCTAGTATATTCTTCGAACTTCTCATGGATGGTTACTTTATACGCACTTCAAAATAATATCATAATTATGGCCATTGCTACGAACTCGATCAATTTTTGTTTGAGTTCAAGTTCGTGTTCAGCCTATTTTAGCAAGACCCAGTTCAAGTTCGAGTCCTCCAGTTTAATTTTTTCGAGTTCAAGTTTCGCAAAAATATCAATTTTTTCGAGCTCGAGTTTAGGCCTTCAAAAAAGCAAGTCATTAATCAATCAATCAATCAATCAATCAATCAATCAATTCAACAAAAAAAATAATTCATTCCGACAATTTTTTTATTTTTTATTTTTTTTAATGCATTCGAACAGTTTTATTCGAGTCAAGTTCGAGGTCAAAAAAAATTTTTTTGAGTTTAAGTTGGAGTTTGGCAAAATACCGAGTTTTTTCGAGTTCGAGTTCGCAGCCCTGATTATGGCAATAGTAAGATCCAAAATGCAGTCGAAAGCAAACAAGCAAAAACTCACTAAAGTAGAAACGGCAAAGTTTTTGGGCAGTTAAAAGTTGGTAAACACTTTGCACCTGACCGTTTAGATACACCGCTTGGCACGGGTGGATAGGGTCAGCTTCGTCTTGAACATATTTTTCAATTGCTGCCAAAACAAAACTGCTTAAGAACAATTAATCAGACTTTGTTTCAACAGAAATTTTTATTTAGTTTTAAATTGATTCTGACTCAAATTTAACTCAAACCCTATTTTCTACTCTAAAACTAACCCCTAGCTCCAAACCAAACTCTAACTTAATACGTAATCTTAACCCTCAAAAAAAGCAAATGCAAAATGCCCGGATAAATATTCCTAATTTTTGTTTAACTTTCTTTAACTTAGAATTTTGCGGTGAAACGGTTAGGCTACTCTCTAAGAACAATACTATTACATTGCATGATTGAGGACCCGTTGGTTGCGAAATCCATTCGATTTTTTTAAACTTTTGACAAGCCGAGAAAAATGTTACTAATGTTATTTTTTTCATAGAAACCGTATTTAATCTATGAGGTATGCACAGCAAACATTTTTTTTCTAAATTTTTTAGGGGGTGACTATATTTCATCGAAAATTTTTTAAGTTGTAGAGAATAAAATGAAAATGAAGAATATTCAGTCGCGCATTTTTCACTTACTTTTTAAATGTTAAAATTAGGGTTTGATTTAATGTTTGGGTTAGGGTATGGGGTTAGTCTTAGAGTAAGGCTTTGAGTTTGGGTTAGATTTAGCTCAAAATTAATATAAAAGTATAGATATCCACATAGCACTAAAACGAAGATAAAAATTTTTCATAAAATGTATAGTTTCTTCTTTAGTACATTGATACTTTTCGGTATCGTGCTGTCTACATAGTTTAGTCTATACCCTAAACTCAAATGCGCTATGCAGCTGAATTGCTCTAAGAAAAGAAAAATAGTTTAATTAATTAATGGTGTTCTGATTTTCATACCTTGAGCAGTTGTGTTGCAGTTTTCACATAAAATATCTAAAAAAAATTGAGATTAAGTTCGCTCCAAAATTAAATTGCAGCAGTTGCTTTAAATGTATACTTAATAACATTGTACAACACAAAAAAAAATTCAAGAACAATTTCATGCGTTTTAGGGTGACTTGGGGTCGCTGAACACGAATCTGAAGTTAGTTTTTTGGTGTCAGGCTTGAAATTTTTGAAAAATTATTTTTTTGTTATTGCGAAAATATTGCATTTGATGCAAATTATGGCTTATACTGTAAACGCAAGTTAGAATTGCATCATTTGGAAAGTTAAAACGAGCATTACAATAGAATTGCACTATACTAATTGTCACTAAATAGTTGTCTATATATCTCATAAAATTTGCAACTCTTTTCATTCTACTTTAGATCGACAATGACTGGTGACTCTAGTCTTATGCAATGTTTTGCTTTTTTTTAGAATTGTTTAGTTTTAGATTTCAAAATACTGTAGAAATTTGCTATCTTTTGATCCTTGGTCATGACTTCCTTTAGACGAAAGTGCAAAAATGACCCTGACTTATTTTGTTACATCTGTGGAGAGATTACAGCAAGCAAATATAGACGAAAAATAACTGATCGGATCAAGAAGCTATACCTAGCATACTTTGGATGTGCAGTAGGGGATCAGGACAAAAATTGGGCTCCACATATTTGCTGTCTAGACTGTTCTAACAGGCTCAATAAGTGGTTTGCAGGTAAAAAGCCCTCATTGTCATTTGCTATTCCAATGGTGTGGCGAGAACAAAAAGATCATGTAACGGATTGCTATTTTTGCCTCACGGACACTCAAGGATTTCGCCACAAAACCAGAAAGAAGATACTATACCCAAGTTTGCCATCTGCAATTCGCCCAGTAGCACATTCTGATCAGTTACCAGTGCCTAAACCACCGGTCACGCTTTCCGAAACTTCTGCAGAATCTTCACAAAGTTCTTGCAATAGTGAATTTGAAGACGAACCAAACACTAACAATCCGCACCTGATAACCCAGCAAGAGTTAAATGACCTTGTCCGTGACTTAAATCTTCCAAAAAGCAAGAGTGAGCTACTTGGGTCTCGGTCGCAACAGTGGAACCTGTTAGCTCCTGGAACAAAAGTGACAGTGTATCGTCGACGATCGGAACTTTTCTCCAATTTATTTTCAGAAGATGGAGAGCTTTGTTACTGCAACGATATTTTCGAGTTGATACATGCGTTAGTTGGAAAGTATGACCCTAATGACTGGAGACTCTTTATTGACTCTTCCAAGAAAAGCATCAAAGCTGTACTATTGCATATTGGAAATATCCTGCCATCTGTCCCTATTGCTTACTCAACATCGATGAAAGAAACATTTCAAAACCTTCAATTTATGTTGGAAAAAATCCGTTACTCTGAACACAATTGGCTTATATGTGCAGACTTGAAAGTTATAGCAATCCTTACAGGACTTCAGTTGGGTTACACCAAATATTGCTGCTTTTTATGCTTGTGGGACTCTAGAGCAAGAAGTGAACATTATGTCAGAAAGCAGTGGCCTCCCAGACTGATATCTCACCCAGGTCAGCACAACATTGCCAATATTTCCCTGGTTCCACAAGAAAAAATTATACTTCCACCTCTTCACATTAAACTAGGACTGTTTAAACAGTTCGTGAAAGCATTTAACAAAGAATCACCAGTGTTTCAGTTCTTGCAAAAAGTTTTTCCAAACCTGTCTGAAGCTAAAATCAAGGAGGGCGTATTTGTTGGACCGCAAATACGAAAACTCATTTTGAACAAAGAATTTGATAAGATATTACATGGAAATGAGTTGGATGCCTGGGTTAGCTTCAAAAAAATTTGCACAGACTTTCTGGGTTGTCATCATTCCGAAAATTTTAGAGACGTTATTGCTGAAATGCTGAACACTTACAAAACCCTTGGATGCAAGATGTCCCTTAAGGTTCATTTTTTGGATTCCCACTTGGATTTTTTTCACAAAAACATGAGTGATGTTTCTGATGAACATGGAGAACCTTTTCACCAGGACATATCTGTTATCGAAAACCGGTATAAAGGAAAATGGTCTGTAAGCATGCTTGCAGACTACTGTTGGTCGATACAACGGGATGATTTGGAAACTCAGCACAAACGGCGTAGACGATATTAGATGAATAAACGTATACTGAGTGTTAATTTAGTCATGTACAGAACACGATTGTTTGGTTTATTTGCACCTTTTCAGAAAAAGCTAGACTGCCATGAATAGTTTCAATGCATGAGCTCTCCACTGAAAAATAAGCATAGAAGGATGTATTTGATAGCAACACACTCAATGAGGGTATGAAAGCAGCAAAATTTTTAAAGTTTAGGCCAGATTCCATTTAAGTAATTTGAGGCACATCTTCTGTGTGCTTTTTACTTCATGATTCCTATAAAAATGGTTGTGCAACCTTATCAATAACTGTTAAATTGGCTGCACTGCACAGTTGTAAACGACATTAAATTGTAGAGCTTCGGCAAAGAAAAACCACAGCACCACTTTAGTCAACATATTGATTATGCTGGGAAATTATACCGATATATTGCTAAAAATGCGAAAAAATTAAATTGCATTTTTTTCAAAACGCTGACCTGATCGGTAAAAACGGAGTTCATATTTGGAATCAGCGTCCCCAAATTTACAAAGGGCACCTATTCTTGTTCTTGAATTTTTTATGACTCAAAATTTGTTGGACAGTGATCATCTATACAACTTGGGCCATTGCCGGGGTCTGGAGGGAGGCTTTGGCAATAATTAGTAAAAATATTTTATAAACGCGAAATGCTTTTTTTTGCGTTTACTCAAAACTTGCCAAATGAAAATAGTCATCATCATTGATGATGCTGTGATTTTTAGCAAATTTCATTTTACTTCCGAGAAGCTATTCCCAGGGGAGAACCTCGCGAAGGTGTGCATTTTCAGTTCGGTTTATGTGTTTCACTGTCATATTTTCTTGATGCACTACATAAGAAAGTAAAAAAATAAAAAAAGCACAAAATGACGAGGAAATGCGAAAGATCAGAGTTGCAACCATCAAGGTTGCACGGCCGCCGAGTCGTCACCTTTCCTCCACCCAGGTGGTGGAGCGGTAGCGCACTCGTTTCTAGAACAGATATTTGTTGGTTTAATTCCAGAGCCGGTCAAATCGGACAAAACGTTGCCAGTGCTGCGAAATTTTCTAACAAAATAGGAAGCTTTGAAACGTTTGTCACTGCGTCTATATCCCACTGCCAGGTGCAGTGATGCGCAGATAGGCCTCGCAAAGTTGTTACACGTTTATGTGAAGATATAATTACGATTTTTCAAAATTAAGACTTGACATTTAGTGACGGGATATACACACTAAGTTTACTTGTATTAGACCACTGGCACTTATAGTAATTACATCTTTATTTACAATGTTGTAAGCCAGGAGAAGGCCAAGTTCAAGTCAAGTTGTCATTTTTACCGTCTTTGAGTCAAACTGCCAACTGCCCATCTGTCTACCATAAACTGTTGAAGCTTCTGTCCTTTTTGTTCTTAAACTTCGAACGCAGCTTCAAGTATCAGTTTTTGTAGCAAGTGCAATGTAGTATGATCCGACCCGAAAGCGCACTAAGGGTCAGGTGTCAACGTGGATTAATTTTGATTTTCAGATTATCACTTTTCTATCTTCTAAAGAGTTCAACTTATTAAAATAAACCGTATTCGCAAGTTCAGAGGAGCTATTCTTGAATTACTTCATAATTATCACAATCAACCCGGGCATTTCTCTAAATTTGTTCCCCAAAGTTTTGTTAACCCTCAGATCAAAGGTAATTCACGTTGCTGCATACGATCTGGCGTCTGCCGTTTTAGTAGCAGACGCTCTGTTCAATCGACCACTAATCGAAAACCACATTTTTCCACCCGTCCACGTACTTTGGTCCACTTCTTCCACCGTGATCGGTTTCTTACGATGAAGAAAGTGATGAATACATCCCACATGAAGTATGTAAAACACCACTATACCCAAAGATATCATGTGATGCTCTTGAACGTACTTCATACTAACATGCTATAACTTCGCAGTTTCTCCTTAAACAATTGACTCTATTTTTGTATTTTTTCTAAAAAGATTGGTAATGCTTTATAGGAAGAGACTATTCCTCTGAAAATAAATTTCTATCAACTTTTTGATTAGTTTTGATCCAAACTCAAATCCGTACTTTGAAACTAACCCCGAACCAAACCCTTATTCAAACCCTCATCTTGACCAAGGTTGAATCCATTCATTTTGTACTTAATTTTTAAATTTCAATTCAAATTCATTTACTTTTAAAAAACTAAATTCAAATTTATTGAGTTTTGAAAAAACTAAAGTCAAGTTCATATTAATTATCGACTTTACGAAAGTTGATTTCAAATGTATTTTTACTTACTTAAACTGATGTAAAATCATAAATTCAAATCTGTAGTTACGACTCCTAAAATTATAAAATTCGATAATTCAAACTTATTACTTATGCCATATATTTGACAAACCAGACTTTAAAAAAAACTAACTTAGATAGGAATAGGATTAGAAAAAACTAAGATTTTCGAATAGTTCTTGTAAATTGTGCAAAATAATATTTACTCGGGGAATCTGTAAAATTACGTAGGCCTAACTCACCGCATAAGACAGTACTACATGTACAAACTCATAATTTTTATCAGGAAAAATTAGCAAATAAACGAAAAAAAAGACACAATAAAAGCACACGAACAAGTTTTGAACAATTAGTTGTGCTCTGATCTGATTCTGAGTCTTTTTGACCAGTTTATAAACCGCTACTTTCACAGCGTAAGTTTTGATTTCGTTTTGATTTAAGAAAATCAAATCCATCGAATGTTTAATTCAGACATTCAAATTCAAATTCATTGACTTTGCAAAAGTCGAATTCAAATTCATCAATAATTCGTGAGCGGATTCAAATTCAAAATACAAAATTCAAATTCAGTCCAACCCTAATCTTGACCCTTGAAAATGTAAATGAAAAATGCACGTACGAATATTCCTGAGTTTCGTTTTCCTCTCTTTTACTTCAAATTTTTTGGTGAAATAATCAAAACTTTCTTTATTTACAGAGAACTTTTTATATTACGACCAGGAACGAATCTTTTCAGAAATCTCAAGCAAGCACACCATGTTGGATTTGCACAACAATATCATCTATATTCGATCAATAACTCTGGCTCTCGAATCTAATAACAAACTACTCAAAATTTGCCAACAATAGTTGAACTAACTCGTTTGAGTTCATAACGCACAATTAGGCTACGAATGAAAAGCTGAGAACTTGAATTAATATATGCAGTATTAGCAGCAGTTGTGTTCCTTTTCTTGTTGAGCTGTGCGATTCTACGCGTAGATGGTGGCGGTAATGTGGGCAGAAGACAGCACAATGCACAAACTAAAAAAAAACTGCTGATGACAAACCGTGTATTTCGCTCAATCACATTTCGTATAACTTGGCTAACCTGAACTGCTATCAACTAAAGCAAATCATTTAAAGGTAGCTACATTGGCTTGCTTTGTTCAAAGTTTGTCTTTTGGCTCACTATTGACTTAACAGAAACTGTCAGCGACATTAAGCTCCGTAATATGATCCTACACTCATTGAATGAAAATAGAATTCTATTGTAAACTTCTCACTTTATGGCGGTTTTTGATATTGTAGCGTGGAAAAAGCATTTTATAGGTTATTTGTTTGATTAGGCTCTTGCGCCTAAATTGCAGCGCAACAGCCATAAGCTGCACAATCGCACACTAGAGTTTTACTGTATACATGGGCGTCGGCAAGGGGAAGGGGAGGGCCATGCCCCCCCTGGATTTTCACGCACTCTCTCTAAAACCTCCCAAATTTCAAAAATTCTTCCATTTTTAGTTGTTAATACTGGAGCTATTCTTATTGGCCCTCCCCTGAAAATTTTTTACCGACGCCCTTGACTGTATACGACGCAAATCTGGGTTTGGCCAAGAAGGAAACATGAATATTGAATAGAGTTGCCATATGTCGTGTTTTCGCCGCGAAGAATCCCGTTTTTGAGACCTTGTTTCGGTGTCATGCCCAGTTGATTATTAGTCCCGGAAATTTTGATATTTCACCCTTTTCATTGTACGTAGGACTCCTTGAGACCAAAGCTTTGTTTGTACATCTCTAATCCGCGAAAAAGTGCGATCTTCCTGAGGCCAAAACCTTTATTTTGGTCTTCATCTTAAATCCCCGGTAAATTACCGCTTTCTGGAGGCGAAGACCGTTTAAACCGTTTTTTTTTGGTCTTCATTTGAAATTCGCCAAAAATTGCGGTATTTTAATTTTGCACCGTTTTTTTTACTTCAAAAATACAGCAACACCTTAGACATGAGCTCAAAGCTAATACTTCTGCAAGAAAAATAAATGCGGCAACGGACTGATGCATCTCCAGTGGATCAGAGTGGATGAATCTGGGGTTGGGGGTTGGTGAAATACACCAGCCGCTGGAAAAATTTTGTGATTTCCTGGAAAAAATAGCTATTTTAACGTTTTTTTTCCAGAAATTTAGTGCGTTTTTGAGTCTTAGTTTTGCTTAGTTCTCCAAATTCTAAGCTGCATAGTAAGTTTACTTTTTAGTCTGGTTTAACCAAACAGTGATGTTTCCTAAAGCAAACATTAGCTGCTGCTGCTGCGTAGTCATAATAAGGGATGCTTCGAATCCCTTGTGTTGTCCGATTGTCTTTTCATAAGTGATATCCGGACGAAAACACGTCGTATTTTCAGTGGCTGCAACATTTGAAGGCGAAAATTGTTCACTATTGCCGTGAGAGATAAAAAGGAGAACATTTGGGCAATATTCAATGCACTCAAAAAATCACTCTTCAATGAAAAAAAGGACATGTCCTCCAAAAAGAGGACATTTGAGCTATGGTCATTGGCGAACCTACCATTATATCTACATAAAGCAGATTTTGATATCGCAGCATAAACGCAACGTAAACGCGATATTACGGTGTGCAGCGACCCGGAAACCTGATTGTACGCTTCCTATATCTTGTTTCCTACGCTTACGTAAGTTAAACAATACCATCAGTGACATTACAAAAGATATTTAGGGCCACAAAGCTACGTGTCCTATATGAAAAAAAGTTTGAAACACCTTACTGTTTAAGTTTTTGCTACATTCAGGTTAGGCTTATATGACATAAGTCGAGAAAGAATTTAGATTGGTATCTAGGTGGACCGGCTGTACGAGAGTGTAACAGTAGTATGAACAGCACAATTTTTGTTGTTTTTCTTTGCGGTATTTTAGCAACTTTTTTTCGAGCAAATGTGGAGGCAAATTTACAAATTCCAACCGGAATGGACCAAGGTAGTTTGAAATGTTTGTTCGACTGCAAAGTAGAGATGTTTATTACTTTAGTTCAATGAAAAGAGTTTGAATTCAACCGATTCAAAAAAGTGCTTGACAGCGTTGGCTAGAGCGGATATCATAACACTGCACACACGACGTAAAAAATTAAAAATTTTAGATCATGCAGTCTGTTTCGCCCGTAATCAAGTATTAAATTTTGTCTTACTTTTGGCAGACACCTCTCATGATCCCGATTACGAGTGAAACAGACTGTTAAAATTTAAAATTTTTTATTTTTACACGCGGCGTGCTCTGCGGTATGATACTACTTTAGTACAAGTTAAATTAAATCAAGCAAATTTGTAAAGTATTGCAAGTTGAAAATTTAGTATCTTGGTTACGCTGGATTACTTGTTATTTAGAATCTCTGAATACTGAATAAGCTGGCGATGATGGTAATAAACCTTTAACCATTACCTATGTACACAGCAACGCGAGGCAAAATACTTCTCAGCTTTTTGCAATGAATCTTTAGCAAAAAAGCGATTTACTTTAAACAATCTTGCTTTAATCTAAATTTATTAACAAATGATGTTACCTCGGAAAATTTAAAATCGCTAGCATAAGAGGAAATGCCACGCGGTTTATCCGAGCATAGTCACTAAATATTTAGTGACTATGATCCGAGCCAGCAACGCAACCAGATAGAGTTAAGAGGTCTGACGCCTCTCCTATTAGCCCAGTCACTAAGAAAATTTAACCCAAATATGCAAACTTTTAAATGTGTTGTGGACTTGACCAGTAAGTAAGGAGAATGGAAGGCTGAAGAGGCTGAGCAATTTAATTCTCTCAAATGGCTTCAAAACCTTAGCAATTTATAGTTCTTTCAAAGGCTCTAAACAAGTTCGAAATTATATAATCGAAATGACCATCTTTTTCGAAAAATTGTAAAAATCGTCATGCGGCTGTGATTCAATGGAAATGTATAAATTTAGTTACACCACTACCCAATGGATATTTATTTCGACGCCCCAATTTTTTTTGTTTTTTGATTCAATTCCCCTTCCCTTAACAAAATCCTGATGGCCCCTGGTCAGAGCCAATTATTATGTTCCAAAATCCAAATGCATTAAACATATTTTGTTTCTATTTCAGACAGTTACTGCAATTATTGCGAAGAGGCGGTCAAAGGTGCGTTACAGGACTATCTTTATGTTAATATTTGCATTATTGCTAGTTTGCTATTCTCTGGGTTTTCTCGCAAAATCTAACGTTATTCAGCATAAAGGACGTAATATTGGTGGTTTCTTGTGATTTTGTTTTTACCATTACCATTACGATTTTCTTTTTACCAGCACTTACTGTATGTTTTTCGCCTATCTGGGATACTACACATTTATGAAGAAAATAAGATTTTTTTCTGGGTTCTGAAATATATCAAAGTTTAATTCTATTTTTGAGTCTCTGTTTCAAATTAATGATAAGTTGTAGATAGTATCCAGAGTCTTAGAGGCACAATCAAACCTATAACTAACAGCGTAAGACATACTGTTTCGGAATTTGTCTTTTATTCCTTGTTTATAGCTGTTATCATTAATTTCTCTGTACATTGTTCATGATAAATTGTCAAATCAAATCTACTCTTTCATTATAATCACTGTAATACGCCAACGCGTGTAACGAGTTTACGGGGCCCATCTTCGCCTCATTGCGCCCGGGCAACACATCTTCTTTCGAAGAAATGTCGCAGCCTTGGCGAGCCGTTGGCAACCCTGTATACAAATTGACCGACCCGAGATTTCAACCTCAGACCTCCCGCTCCAGAAACGAACGCGTTACCGCTCGACCAATTAGCCGGTTTGATAAATTGTTTCAAATTAATTCTTTAATTCAGACGGTATTAGTCATAATCTGATTGCCTAAAATCCGTTTATTCTAGGAATCATTAAATTTAACGCCGACAAAAAGACGAACTGGGTAGAAGGATCACCTTGCTTAGAAAGATATTTTAAAAAATCTGAATACGAAGCAAAAACATTTAAGAAAATCATACGAACGTGTAACCACTTAGTAGGTAAGTTGTCTTGGTCCCATTTTAAACATTTCATTTGTGTTAAGTTATATTTTTTCGTGATTCGGTGGATTATGATGAATTTACGTCAAGTTTGAAAAGCAACATCTCGATTGCGTGTTAAAGTTAAAAAGTGTGGCAATTGAATACGACAGTTGCCTTTTGACCGTGTTTTTCATTTGCAAAAAAACTCAGCTAGTTTAGTCCACTCTAAAAATTTAGTCAACATTACAGTATAAGTTTAGTTCAAACAGTCCAACGCAGTATTTCTATTGCAGCAAGTGTTTCACCGATTATTAAATAAATTGGTTTCTTTTTGTTATGCAAATGAGAGCAAAATTATAATATGAATTGAAACATTCTCATCTGCAAATCACAAAACCAACATTTTCTTCTAATTTGATCAGGGCCGCAGCTAAAGGAGGCAGCCTGCCTTGTTTGAGTTCTGCCGGCAAATTTTCTACTCAGTACTATAATTGCTGTAAATAGCAACATTTTGAGGATGTTGAACTGCGCTGAATTTTGCTGAGCCCCTCTTGAAAAAAACGTCTGGCTACGGCCATGATTATGATCAAGGTTTGACGCAACAACGTTGAGTTTTATTTATGGAAGCTTGTTTTAAACAGTTTTATTTTCCAATCTGGACTATCAAGAATAAAAATAAATAAATAGTTCAAGTTAGCTTGTGTGTTGCACGGAACCTTTATTGATATAGCGCGTTTTCCCATGTTTCTGTAGCGCTGTTCATCGTCTGGCGATTTGGCCATTTGGGGTCATTGCTTTATTCAAGAATTGTTATGCGTTTTACAAATTTTACTTTTCTTTAGATCTTCATGGCGATGAGTTGGAAGAAGCCTCCCCTGGGATGAACGAAGATCAACTGGATGTGTGGCTTTGTCATGAAAAGACTTACGCTTGTCTGGGTCTTACCCATGAAAAACATAATGGAGCAGCGGTAAGTTTGGTGACTGATGCTGATATAGTTTTTAATTATTAATTCACGACTTTTAACAAAACTCATACCCAGTATTGGAAAAGCAGCATTATTTCAGCATGATGCAAAAA
Organism: Trididemnum nubilum; assembly: GCA_963965965.1. Taxonomy (NCBI): domain Eukaryota; kingdom Metazoa; phylum Chordata; class Ascidiacea; order Aplousobranchia; family Didemnidae; genus Trididemnum; species Trididemnum nubilum. Next base: position 43,699,417 of record OZ014472.1, read on the forward strand.
ACTCAGTCATGTAAAAGCAATAGTGGATCCAGTGGGAAGCAAATGAGACGCTTTACGATTCTCTCAGCTTGGTGGCTTCGAAGTTCGAACAAGTAGCAAATTCAGTGGACAAGAATTTGAAGAAATTCACTGAAACATTTGATCACTGGAAACTCCCAAACAGGGTTTAGACTAGGGTTGGATTGACTTTGAATCCGCTCACGAGTTATTGATGAATTTGAATTCGACTTTTGCAAAGTCAATGAATTTGAATTCAGTTTTTGCAAAGTCAATGAAGTTGAATGTCTTAATTAAACATTCGATGAATTTGATTTTCTCAAATCAAAACATGTACCGTGAAAATAGCAATTTACTGTATAAACTGGTCAAAATAAAGACTCAAAATCAGATCAGAGCAAAACTAATTGTCGCGAAAGCTGGCCCGGCTCCACGGGGGGCATTCCGTGGCCGTGCTCCCCAAATGACTGCTTGTTCCCCCCAAACGAAAATTGTGCCCCCCTAAGCGAGGACTGTGCCCCGAAGAAATTAACAGGATCGGGGCTACTGGAGTGCAAGTCGAGGCCCAAATTGGTGTTTGCCACCCTATTTTCGTAATTTTTGTGGACTCACACCAGATTTCATAAAATTTTTGGGATGAAGATCTTTTTTTTTTGGTGGTCACCTATTTTTGATAATCTGATTTCGGTCGGAAAATCCTTCTGAATTTCAGTGAAGACTTTTTTTTTTGGTCTTCATGTTGTTCGTTTGATCCAGACAGGGATAAATATCTCGTGCCCCCGTGCCCCTCTCGAATTCACATAAATAAACTTCTCGTGCCCCCCCAAATTTATTTTTGCCCCCCCAGTCACGCTATCCTGGCGCCGGGCCTGCGCGAAAGATTTAAGCAACTTAGTTGTCAATTTCTTGCGCACCTGTGATTAGGGTTAGATTGAATTTAAACTTTGAATTTGAATCCGGCCACGAGTTATTGATGAATTTGATTTCGACTTAATGAAGAAAGAAGAATAATAATTCAGTTTTCGCAAAGTCAATGAATTTGAATTTCAAAATTAAATAGAAAATCAGTGGATCCAACCTAAGTGCAGAATGCAGACTCCTCCAAAGTCGAAGTACTTGAAGCAACAAAAAATGTGCAAATATTAACAGCTAGCGTCTGAAGCAGTCCGGTGACAAGAGGATAAACATACACATACATCAAACACATAAAGGGGCATTGAGGTCTAGTTTTTGAATTTTAACACTAGATATGCGAAAATAATTGATTAGCAACGTTTTTGTCTTGTTGTTTCATTGTTTGACGTTTGATAGCTTTGGCGGGAAAGATTTTGACTTTACGGAAAAAAATTCAGCTGTGGCAATATGACAACCACGGTTGGATCCGTTCATTTCTTTTTAATTTTTAAATTCAAATTCAAATTCATTGATTTAAAAAAAACTAAATTCAAATTCATTGACTTTGAAAAAACTAAATTCAAATTCATTGACTTTGCAAAAGTCGAATTCAAAATCAAATTCATGAATAACTCGTGAGCGGATTCAAATTCAAAATTCAAATTCAATCTAACCCTAATGACAACATCAACTTTGCATTAGTGATTTTATACGCGCTTTGTCAGTTTGTAGATCTCAGGGTAGGTAGGAAAGGCTTCTGATGTGACTTTGATGAGGTAAATTGCTTTTCAAATGTAAAAATACACTTATTGGTTTGAATTTGCTATTTTAGCGAAAACATATGCGATTTGCTGCGCTTGGGAAGAAACAAAAAGTACACCAAGGCTGGTAGACTAGCATAGCCTACTGATTAATTAGGTTAGTTTAGTAGTGGTTTAATTGTGGCAATTCTATGCGTAAAACCTTGTCAAAAAGCAGTTAGGCTAGGCTAGGCTAGTTTAAATTCACTGATAATGGACAATGGTGGTAGACTAGTAGGAGCTATAATAGTGATAGGCCTACTAGATAACATTCAAACTTGCGTCCAAACCATGACAACAGGAGCAGTCACGGATCATTGGCTCAAAAATTATTTTGAAATAAAAGGAACGCAACAGATAGTGGGAAAAATACTAACAAATATCTTCGATCTAAAAGTGGCAGTATTTTGAAATTAGTCGCAAAAAAAGTCAAAAAAATATAAAATTTTGCTTGACATAAAAAAAACAAGTTAAATTAATGTTTGATGCCCCTTTAAGGTGTTTTTTCGTTTTTTTTTTCGGCTTTCGTACTTTCTGACGCATTTCTTTTCAAATTGCAGGTTGGAATGGACGAGGATGAGGAAATCAAGAAGCTCCTCAGAAAGCACAAAGACAGAATCAAAACACCCTATCCTTACCACTATAAAGAAGAGTTGTAAAATAAATTCATTATTTCGCTGTGCTGTTCTGTTTTACACTATCTGCATGATTCGATATTAGCGACTAAACACTATACTTTGTTGCGTTTGGTTTTCTTGGATTTCATTGATCTCGGTTTAGCACGATTGACAATACTGATTAACTTAACATTCAAATTTAGGCACTTTCAGGCGCGTAGCCAGAAATTCGTAATGGGGGGGGGGCTGATTTGGGGGTCTGGAGGCGCAGCCCCCAGCGCTCAAAAATTTTGCATTTTTTGAAAAAATGATTTAATTTTAGGGCTATTTAGATAAAAAATAAAGCTTTTCAAACGCGGTATAGAAATTGGCAGAGCAAACATAATATAAATGGGTTATGTGGAGGGTGGCTAATGGTAAAATTGTTCTCTTGTTCATATGATGGTAAATTGTAAAATCCTATAGTTCAATGACACTCACTCGGATAATCTATTTCGTCTACATTTTATAGAGCACAAGAATTGGGTGGGTAGGGGTCGGGGCTAATGGAAAAGTATTTCAGAGAATCGATTGGTAATTGGTAATACTGAATAGCTCCTCCTTTCTATTCTTGAGTTTGTAGTGTATTTGTTGATGAAACTTATGATCAGCATTTTTACACTAGCGATCAAATTTGACTCCTTATTTTTGGCCATCTTTCAAACTTTTTAATTATTTGGAGTTTTGTTTTTGACAAATTACCCCTCCCCCCCTAAACATATGTTTCAAAAGATGCTTTAAATCACTTTTTAGTCTATTCCAGTGCAAGAAAGAGTTTCCGAAGTGCTAAAAACGTGGTGTTTTCCTTATTCTGCATTTTCGTCGCCCCCCTACCCCTGCTACTGGGCACTTTTAACAGTCAATTTTATTTTCATGGGATCTTCAAAAAAATGTAAAAAAATTTCTTTTAAAGTTTCGATAGAGATGAAAAAACAAGTGACCGACTGACCGTTAAAAGCTTCCAATATGAGTTACGGCAAAATCAGATTTCATGGTTTTATTTTATGATTGTGGCGTAACTGATAGCGAAAAATCACTCAGCTTTCAGCCCTTTTGTTTCTGTGAAATTAATACCGCTATTAAACCAGGCCCAGCGCCACGAGAGGCATTTTGGGGCCGTGCCTTCCCAAATTATTGCTTGTGCTCCCCAAGCGAGGGCTGTGCTCCAAAAGAAAGCAACAGACTCAGTGCTACTGGAGTACATTTCGGGGTCTGTGCTCCCAAAATACTGCTTGTGCCCCCCTCCCCAAGCGGGAGTAAAGTCTCCTTCCAAAACAAAAAACGGGAGTGAATGCCAAGAAGAAGCCTAAGATTTTGCGGCCGCTGAAGACTTTTTTTGGTCTTCATCCCTGAATTCGAGGGCAAAAATTGAGAGCCGCACCATATAAGATTCCGTCGCGCCCCCCAGGCTGTCAACGTGCCCCCTCCCCCCGAGCGAGAATTGTGCCCCGAAAGGAGGCAAACGGCCCGTATCCACGGGGCGTAATTTGGGATGATAACTTTTCTTTTTGGTCTTCACTCGAAAAATTTATCTGCGCCTCCTAAATATTTTTCTGCCCCCCCTCCCTCAGGCACGCTACTCTGGCGCTGGGCCTGTATTAAGCAGTACTTCTATCTCACATTTGCAACGACTTTATTCTTGATTTGAGTTTTGGTCCGGTTTGTAAGAGTTCCTAACTGCCCCAAAGTAACCACTGTAGTTGTCTATTTTGTTTCACTTTAATGTAAAAATTCAAAATTATTGGTTGAGGCCTACGGTTATTACTTGTCACGTAATAAAATACTCGTATGTCATTGTTATGCAGAGGTTTTACAAAACAAGCATTTATTGTCTCTTGTGAGTATCATGACGCAAAACGACAATGTTATGAAAACATTTGCAATTTTGAAAAATTCAGGATATCGAATTCGTAATCTTTCTGGATTTATCACTAAGAAAAAAAAGCATGAAAGAATAAATATATTTTTATATTTTGTACCTGTGAAAAACAGATGGAATGGCATAATTTGGTAGCATATACTTGCAGCAGTTGAAGATTAATTAAAAGGCTATTCAAACTTCCATTTTTAGGTATCACAGTCGCAGCCTTTGGAGAAAAACATCTGATTGCAGAAAAATAACTTTAATCAGAAGAGTGCTTTAATCCTGTGAGTCCAGAGCAGTTCAATCAACCAGAGTTGTAAGTCGGGCCGGGCTTTTCGAGTCGGGTTGGGGGTTAAGATTGAAAAACTGTCGGTCTTAATTCGGGCTTGATGTAGTACTCGCCTTGCGTTTAAGCTGTTAGGTCCTATAAAAGCGTAATTAGAAAAACTTTGGAACAGTGGATGAGAACTTCGTTAAGCATCGATACCATTATTACCACACAATTACACAATTATTTTTATTGCGTCGCAATTGATCAACAGTAAGTATTTAATTTTAGCCGCATACAAGCTATAACCGTCCACATTTTTTAGACCTAACTTAACTTTAGGACCTTTGCGAAGCTGATTTTGGTTTCAAGTCACTTTTCGGGTTTGAGCTTGTACTAGTCGGCCCGTTTAAAACTCTGCAATAAACGGAGTCACAGCTGACAAATACCATTTGTTTTTTATAGGCTTGTTTTACACTTATGTGATATTGAAACAGGCCTAAAGTGGTGTAAATGTCAGATTATAGTAATTAATTTATATCTATTTTTTATTGCAAAGTGTTAATGCAAATGCGTGCTGATGAGTGTGATGATGAGCAACTTGCTAACAGAGGAAACCCGCTACTTGGTTGCGCGAGAAAAAAATCAATCTGCTAGAAAAAAATCAAGCAGAGCGATATAGCCTGACGAACAAAGGTACCATTGTGTAGCTAAACAGCTGTTAATTTTAAACTTCATTGCTGCTTACACTTGATCTGATTCGATATTTTTTCATTACAACCACGCCTGCACCCCAAACCCTTACTCGATTTTCAACCTGGCTTTAATAATTAATATTGGCGTCGGCCACTTTTCCAACCTGCTGTGAAATCGATAATTATTTTAACGCTTTAAGAATAAATCTGATTTAAAGTTCGATTTAAATTATATGGCTTTTTAACAAATCAAACCAGGCGTAATAAATGTTGATAAATTAATGTGCTCAGCTTTTTTTTCGTTAAGTAAAATCGAAAAACGCAGTAAAGAAATGAATTATTCATACGATAATTAATCACATTTGTGACTTTTCAAAAATGCAAAATGCCATAGCTTTGCCAATGCCTCCAACATTTTGTTAGGCAAAAGAGGATTACAAAAAGAAGTTACCGATAATATTTTGACAATGCAGAAAAGCAAATTTTGCAAAAAAAATATCGAGTTTTAATCAATTTAGTGTAAATATAGCAGACTATCACGCTTTTTTTTAAGAATCAGTAAAATTTGGGTTAAGACTGGCTATTTTTAAACTTTCAGGAATTTTTAGCCTCATTTGTTCTTAACCTTACAGGAGAATAAAGTCTCACAAATTTATCTGCACCTAGTTAAAAGTTGTCTTTTGCTATTGACCATAACCTAATTTAATGCGCTACTCAATTTGGAACAAATAATTCTACGAGAAATAATTAAATAGCACTTTAGAGTGGAGCGACAACGTGGCTGCGCAGGGATGGAAAGTCATCTGGTCAAGGATCCGCCTTGTTAGTCACACTGCAATGTCTAAATAATATAGCGTAATGTGGTGAGAAACTAAGAAAAAAAAAATCAAATAAAAAACAAACGACAAAAAAAATCAAGCACGAAAACAACAACAAAAAAGAGCAATGATCAATTTGTGTGAGCAACGAGTTAAGTTTGCATAATAATTTTCACAGTCAAAAAAAGCGATTCTCATGAGCTTAAATAATTTATTACTAAAATTTTTTATAATCTTTTTAAAATTTTTGAAACGAATAATGTTTGATCAAAATCGGAATCGAGTTTCAAATTTTAGCACCAATCTATTTAATAGATCTTTGTTGTTTTTTTTTTTGGGGGGGGGGGGTTGAAAAATGGAAGTGTTAATTGATTATTGAAAAAAGCTCGTGTCCTCTTCGAATGTACATTTTTAGTTAACGTAAAGAAATTCGGAATACTTGCCCGCAATTTAGATTTTTCGTCTTGGTAAACATATTTCGCTGCTTCGTAACTTAAAAGGGAAACCAATGGTAGTATATTTAGTTTTTGATATAGCGGATAAGCACTATGATTCTAATTTTTCCCAGTCACAATTCTAATAGCTTTGTTTCGCAATTTGCTTAATTTAGTTAAATAGGACGAAAAAGTGTTATCCCTCACAAAATTTTCCATGAATAAGATTAGAATGTACTAAAGCATAATAAATATTGTTAAACAAAATATCCATTAATCAGCAGTGGCAATATATGCTGATTACTTTCAGATTGATTTAAATTATTTTTTTCAAGCTGAGGCTAACGTAATGTTCTTAATCTGCTTTTAAATTTTGAGCAAAAATGAGCCTCGTGTTCTTATAAAATAGTTCTTATGAAAAAAGTGTATAGGATGCAAATTATAACATAACACAGTACATGTCAAAAATTAAAATAATTTTTTAAAACCCTACGTTTCACCCATAATTGGGATCATCAAAAGCGTCTTACTCAAATAAATACAAGTTATACATTTTGTTAAAAACAAAGGCCAATTTCGCGTAAAATGTGGACTTTGCGTAAAAACAAAGCAAATTATTATATCACATACAATTAGTAAGCAGCGACTTATGAAATTTAAAATCTTATTTATTTCATCATGTAAGACTGAGCTCGATTCCCGTTCGATACGCTATTTGTATTCGTCTAAAACAATTTAAAGAGGCTGTATTGTTCCAACTTGGCTCCAATGGAGGTGTGCGGCTGAGGAGAGGTTATTGTATCCGTGTTGCAGTAGCAGCTATATTTATTCTCTGGTTTAAACTTAAGTGCAGGAAATTGTAGTTAGGTTGAGCTGCTAGACCAACAAAAGAAAAAAAAGTATTTGAAACCAATCTCGACTACGTTTAGGGTCAGAGTTAAGTTGCAGGGCCCCTGGCACTTTCGACTCCGGAGAGATAAAACCTCCAAAGCCTAATGGTCTTCATCGCCAGATTTTTGCAGGATTTTCCTGGTAAATAAAGGTGGAGACTAAAAAGGTCTTCACTAGAGTTTCGCTGTAACCGTGCAAGCGCGGAGCCCCTGGCACTCCTCTGTGCCATATAGTAAATATACTGAATAAGTCAGGCGCGTAGCCAGAAATTCTCAACGGAGGGGCTGATTTGGGGGGCTCGGGCCGAAGCCCCATCGCTCAAAACTTTAGCATGTTTTTGCAAAAATAACCTAATTTTAGGGCTGTTTTGATAAAAAATAATGCTTTTAAAAGGTGGCATAAAAATTGACAGTGCAAACACGATTAAACTGGTTGCATAAATGGGCTATGTGGGAGGTGGCTAATGATACTCGTATGATTTTAGTTCTCTTGTTCACATGCTGGTCAATCATGAATTCCTACAGTTCAATAGAACTCACACGGAGTGATCTCTTTCGTCTATATTTTATAGAGAAAGATAATTGAGGAGGTGAAACTAATGAAAAGATGTTTAAGAGAAGTGATTTGTAAATAACTGATACTGAATACTCTCCCCCCCCTATTCTTGAGTTTATAATGTATTCGTTGATGAAACCTATGCTCAGCATTTTTATACTAGCGATCAAATTTGATTGCTTACTTTTGGCCATTTTTCAAAGTTTTTGTTGATTTGTGAGTTTTATTTTTGACAAATTAACCCCCCATGAATGTACTTTTTAAAGCATGCTTTAAATCACTTTTTAGTCAATTTCAGTGCAAAAAAACAACAGTCTCAGATGTGCTAAAAACGTAGTATTTTTCTTATTCTGCATTTTGGTAAACAGGCCAATGAGGGGGGCTATTGCCCCCCCCCTGGTTACGCTACGGGAAGAAGTTATATTGTACTTGAATAGAGACATGAATACAAACAAACAAAAACGCGAAAAAAGAAAGACGTCGAGATACAGTATATGGCAGCTTCGAATAAAAACACACGCAGAAAAAATACAAAAACAATCAATATTGTAGGCTTTAAAGTTGCAATGGAAGGAAATCGATAACGATAGTTTAATTACGGGCTGTGCATATAGTCCAAAAATGCACTAAGTTTTTGCCTGCACTTTTTCCGATCAATGAAAATACAATTATGTGCGTGTTCGTCATAACGTCTTTACGGCAACAGCACATGGTCTATCTTCCATTCTATTAAAGGCGGTGAATTATCCAGCCAATTCCGGTGGTTTACAATAGCTAAAATTGAACTATAATTTTTGATATTTTTTGTTTTGATTTTGGGGCTGCGGTTGCAAAGATATTCAACAAATACAAAAGATATCCCCCGACTAAAAGTTTTTGGAAAGTCTGAGTTTTGTTCTTCCCGCCAAAACTACAGTTCTCTAAACTATTAGGCCTACTGTGGTTTTGGCGGGAAGAACAAAACTCAGAGTTTCCAAAAACTTTTTGTCGGGGAATATCTTTTTGTATTTGTTGAATATCTTTGCAACCGCTGCCCCAAAATCAAAACAAAAAATATCAAAAATTATAGTTCAATTTTAGCTATAGTAAACCACCGTAATTGGCTGGATGATTCACCGCCTTTAAGTTGGAAAAGCAACAGCTGTTTTGGTTAGATTGGTGGAAAGTTGAGACAAACTTACGGCAGCAAGATTACTGGAAACTTGAGAATAGTAGCCGGCAAAAAAGTTGTTTCAAGTTTGAAGTCAAAACCAATACCCCGAAATAGTTGGACTTTTTAATGCATATTACTTTAGTTTTAGGTATCATTTGATAAAGGGTGTAAATTAAACACTCAAATTTGTGGTGATCTACCAATTTTAGAGGATTGAAGTCTAGGATACTCCCAAAAGTGGCATGCAGTTTTCGAGTTATTCTCAAAAGTGAACTATGACGCAGTTTACGAATTTAACAGTTGAATTACCTTATTCCAGATCAATTTTACAGTGAAATACTGTAGTTTTGAAAGCTGAGGGGGTTTAGTAATGGTGTTGGATTGCATTCTATTGAGACTGAAAAAACACTTACTAATCTGCCATTCTTGTTTCAGTTAATTTTAGGTATATTAATAAATAAAAAATAATTATAAGTTGTAATGACTTCCGTCAGTGAAGAGTCAGAGACCGCACGCATTAGCCAGCACTCCACATATTGTTGCAAAGAGAATAATTCTCAAAGCAGTTTCAACTACGAGATAGAGACAGTTGCTAGGTCCGTGACTGATGAGCGATTTACGAATAAGACATCTGCTTCTTCTTGTGAATGTGCAGTGTTGGAAAAAGTTCCTACCGATTCTCCCACAGGATGCCAAACTCATTTTATATATCGCTGTCAAAAGTGCAAGATGGAGAAAATCACTAACTCTTATTTGCAAGAAATTGATTGCAGATGCTTGAGTGACTGTGTAACGAAAGAGCCGTCAACCGCAGGCACATTATCCCAGTTTCCAGACAGTCTGACTAGTAATGAGCCGTTTTCGAACTACAATTCTGACTCGATATTGCCATCTAGCAACTTTTCCTTGCCTCAAAATCATTATTTTTCCAATGGTTATGATTTTTCACCAACTAGCCTTCATGCAATCTCAAATAGTCATCGTAACAAGGCAAAAAATCACAGAAGACAAGAGAGCTACAACTGGGAGAAAAACAAATTCATCTGCCACAGCATAGCTAGAAGGAATGCCATTCTATTGGCAAAGGTAAGTCGTGCATTAATGTTTTTGTGGAGTTAAAGTTACAACTAATATTTCTAACACTGAATAAATCGGCTTTGGCAATACTTTACTCGCAAAATTTTGAATATTTCAAGTATAATACCGAAAATATTAAACAAAAAATAATGTAAAACATAAGCCTAAACTCAAAAGATTCTTTGCTTCAAAGTAAATTTAGTGAAAAAAACGTCAATTGTTTGCTGTTTCACGAGTTCTGGCTACATGCTTGTTTCAGTCACGCGGATATGTAGCAAAATAAACCACATTTAATAATAATTTTGGCTTTGATTTCTGACCTTTGGCAAAATCGTCCAATATAGTACCTTTTAGTAGTAGTGATAGCAAACAACTACCTTCTTTAAGTCTACTCAGACCCTGAAAACAACCTCCGTATAGTAAAAGTAGTTTATTCATTTTTGCATTTTAAATTTTCCAGAGAGGTTTCGAGGAAACCATTATCCTATCTCGTCAGTTTAGAAACTGATCAGCCATGCAGCATATTCAAAGAGACCTTTAGATTGAGTATGATAGATTGGGGTCCCGTAAATGGGCATTGTGTTAGCATAGACTCTTCATTAGTAGACCAGAAACTGATAATTTTGTCTTTTTTTCTTCGCGGTTTAAAATATGCCGATTCGTCCAATCAGTGTGACTTTTTTTTTCTCGGTTCAGTCGTTCTACGAATATGTCTAATCAAAGAAGTCGAATGCGCGTGACCGCAAAAAACCTTCGCAACAAGAGCTAACTGGTTATCTTCAATGCTTTTCTCTCTTTCTACGTGCGTCTGTTTCTAGTCAACTGGTGTGAGTGTTTTCTATGCACAGTGAACGATTGAAATAACCCCAAACCTTCACCGTTTTGATTCCTTTTTAAAAGCCAAAAAAGTTGACATGTAAAGCAAGTAATGATAAGTGGCTATAATAAAAGTGAATTATTTTCAGAGACATTGCTACAAACCCAAAGCAGTTTTCAATCGTCGAAACGTATCCGATAACTTTTATTCCGCCTTGTTTGCGATGATATTTTGTTGCTTTCCACTCGGTCTCGCATCTTTAATTTATTCATGCAAAGTAAGTAAAAATGGTTTATTTTTACTTAATGCTCAGAAGACTATTTGTTGGCATACACTTTCTTAATTAAAACAGTTCTATGAGAATACGAGGCTCATTTTTGGTCAAAATTTAAGAATAAATTAAGAACAATGCCAGCCTTAGAAGTAAAAAAAAAACAAAAAAAAACGAAAAATAATAAATTTCTAATCTAAAAAGAAGCTAAACTCTGTACTGATTCAAAACGATGAAATTTCAGTGATTTGCCCGTATTTGCAAGCGAAATTGCAACGATTTCGAGATATAAGTACTGTTGCACACTGCGCAGGCATTTGAGAAAAACTTTGATTGTTGTTCAAATTGAAATAAAAACTCACTTTTTCGCTTTTGCAATATTACGGTGCTGCAATAAAAACAGAAAAAAAAACGTTTAATTAAGTTGACAGAGCGTTCGGAATAAAACATTTTTGCAAACATGGTCGTTAAAATTGACATTGCTGCTCTCGCATTTAAGAACAAATGAGGTTGAAAAAACAGCCTGCCTCAACTTAAAATTTACCGGTTCTTTTTAAACACAGTGTAGTTTCGAGCTTTAATATTCTTTCGTAATGTCGTATAAGCCCCCTCCAACTTACCACATATTGTTTGCCAAAGTGTTTTGTTTTTTCACCTTCAGACATACTGTATATACCGTGTATAAAACGATACAAGATATTTTCATTTTAGATCAATTGCACAAAACAACAAATCCTTATACATTTCATAGCTTTCATAATGCCAAGTCAAAGATATGACGTTTTATTAATATAGCAAATTAATAATTTTTATTATTATAGTAAGAGTTTCACGAAATGCCTATATTGTTTCTTCATTTAATGGCTGTTTTGACAGTGTATTTTAAGTTTAAATAGAATTTCAAGTACAAAAAATATTTTTCGCCGTAACTTTAAGGGATTGTTAATACTGTACAACGTACGAGTGTTATGTTTCTAATGTTATATTGCTTTGATAAATAATCAGGTAATCAGTAAAACCAAAGCCTTTTTGAAAATAATTTATTTAATGTAAAAATTGCACCGAAGTTTTTTGCTGCCGGTTTTCTCACAATATTATTGTTTTCTAGGTACGTGCTTATCGCGCAGACGGTGACCACGAAATGGCGCAGCAGAGTTCCTTAATTGGTCGAAAGCTAGCCAATACCGGTATAATGCTGGGAATGCTAGCCCTTGCCTGCGGCTTATTCTATTTTATAATTTACATAAACATTCCGTATATTTCGGTTGAATATTCTTATTATCTACCAGAGTATTACAATTGACTTCTTTTGAAGCAAAATGATTGAAACGCAGCATGATCCTCACTCTTCAGTATGAAGTCCCACCCTTCAGTATGAAGTAAAACCAACGTAGAAGATCGCAAGGCACCTTCGCTGTCCCCTGGCCAGAGCAACATGGACGTTACGAAGTAACATGTCAACAATAAAAAGGACAGTGGGCTCTTTGCTTTCTACTAAGAACTATTTGACATTATTTTGCTCTTACTTCTAGCATTGCAAAACCTTAAAATTTGTTCAAGTACTCATTACTTAGAAATTGAAATAGTAAGTCAAGATGCAAAGTTTACCAAAATCCACATTAGCTACTGTATGTGTGATGTCAAAGCACTGGAATATGCTTGAATCTTCGATGCAATTCAACAGTGATGGATCAGTTGAAACTGTATGCTTTGTTCCCTTATAAAAAGCCCGTAACACAAATAAATCACAAAAGAGCAAATTACATTAACGTGCTCTGTAGTTAAATTGCATTGTAAAACAGGGTTGATAAGATAGAGAAAGGAAAAAATGTTTCCGAATATCAAATTTGCATAATTTATAACATTCGAACTATTTGAGCTTCTGAAAACGAGTTGACGTTAAAAAAAAGTCAAAAACACGATCAGGCTAAGTCTACTTTTTTGATATTTGAGGGACCCATTTAGGAATGGGTATGTTTTGACAGCCCATATATTGACGCTTGACATTCTTCCATTTAATGTTGTCATCATGGTGACGTGACAAAGGAGCACCATATATGGTATGATCTTCAGCACGGCGGCGTGACGTCAGGGTGGGTTTGCTATACAAAGTTTCAAGATTCTGTAAAAACAAAGTTTTGAATGTTTTTAAAAACAATTAGGTTAGGAAAATGTATTTTTCCAAAATATGTGTGATTGTTTTATATTAACAACTTTATTCTAATTATATTAATGACTTTATGATCTGGGTTCGACCCTAACTCTGGTCATGCCGTTGTCTGCTTGGACAAGGCGCTTTATGATGATTCTTGTCACTGCTTGGTGACTTCAAACAAGCAACAACTTTTCATGGGAAGAAATCAAACGTCAATCGGAAAACTTGGAAAATGGTCAACTCCTAAGCGGGTGTGGATTCGTCCAAAGGCTAGCGCCACCGTTGCTTTCAGTTGATAGGAGGATAAAGATCAATCAATATCTTAGTATATTTTTATAGCGTTTAGTACTTACCTCAAATGCCCACGAAACTGAACGTTTCGGTGTCAAATTTCTCCAATGTTCAGTTGCACCGCGATACCACGAATAATCAAAATCATCGCCACTCGTCAATAAAACTACGTGATTCCAAGCCTCAATGTTACCACGTAACAAATGACGCAATTTTGTCTTCAGCATTCCTGAATAACTTTGGTCAGCAAAAATGATGACGTGGTTCGCTGCGCAATTACTGACGTCATCAAAAAGTTCTTCAGCTCGGTAAACTTCAATTTCTTCTGCCTATTGAGTAGTTTTTATTAGTTGTTTAGGTAAAATTGTACGTTTTAGCTACTGCATAACTTTCACATTACAATGTCACACAGCTTGTCACTTAATCATGGACGGTGTTTGAAACTTGTATTTTGTTTCCGTTGTTATAGGTACTGCGTTTTGGTTGTAGTTGTGTTTTTTGGTTCTATTAGTGAGGATTCCTGTCAAAGATTGAGCAAATATTGATTTGCAACTTTATTCTGTTACCAATTAGAATTAGTTGATGGTCTCCACACTCTTGAACTATGTGCAAATCTGCATTGAGCATGGAATATTGAACAAGTTTTCTGAATGTGTAATTCAACAAATCGAAGTTACGCCACGCCTCCTTGTGTAAGATGCCGAAACAGTTACGGATATGAGCTGGAAGATTCCTTCCGAATTTGAACTAAAACAGTGTAGCTAAGTCATATTGCCTTCAAAACTTTTTGTCAATCTTTAACTGTTTGGCTTCTTCAATCAATACCTTCAGAAAAACTAATTCTAGATATTTGCTATTAACCTCATAATTGGATTTAAAAAAAGTTTTAAACCAAAAATCATTATCAGGAGGTCAATAGTTACTTTAGAAATCTGTACTATTTGAACCACAGAAAACGTACCACTCCGTTTAGATTGAAATCTTTGAGCCAAATCGATCCATCGGCCAAAGTCGGACCATTCAAGTAAATGACAAGAGTGTCGACACATAGGTCGGCTTTGCATAAACCAAAAATATTACGTCTCACACTATGCTTACTGATTGCATTGTTGTATTGGAAATGCTTGTGTACTGCAAAATACAATGGTTCGACACGCAAATTAATCCCACTTTGATATTATGTAAATGTAATTTAAAGCACATTTTGGCAAAAATTGATAAGTCGCTTTTTGTCGTTTCAAGAAAATCGTGTTTAAAGTTTAAACTTTCCATGTGGCCTTGTTGTCAAATACAACAGATTGAGGTATCTATCACCAACAAATAATTGAAAATTAAAACAATTTTTTTCTCGGGGAAACTATTTTTAGTAAATAACTTGAAATCTATAAAAACTCATTTTTTGAAAAATGTCACTTACCAACTTTTGCTACAACGTGCTTCGTTTGCATATTCCATCCTTCATGCCTCCTGGCTGCTAAATTCCATGGTGAACCGTATCTTCACGGTTAAACACGGTAGAGTATCAAGTTGGTGATTGAAAAGTCATTGACTTTTTGTGCGATTTTTGAACAGCCAATGCGCTGTTGCCAGTAGCGTACGCAGGATTTTGAAAAGGGGGAGGGGGGGCAGAAACTTCAGAAAATTTGAGAGGAACATAAATCAAAATTTGAAATTGTCATACTCAAATTTCGTCCCATTTTTCGCCCAAAATCAGGTGATTTCGAGCCCAAAGCCTGATACCCAACTTGCAAAGGGGGAGGGGCATGCCTCAATTTTGCTCACTTTTCTATGCAATTTTGCAATCCTGGCGACCCAAAGGGGGGCGACCATGGCCCAATGGCCCCCCCATAAATACGCCCCTGGCTGTTGCGACACGTTTACGCTATTTTCCATTGAGGCCGAGCAGTGTACTCGTTGTAGTCGTCCAGCCTGACAAAAACTTGCAAACATAACCCGAAAAAGGATGCTCAGAGTTGGTGTGGTTAAACAGGAGCAGAGTGCCTGGTTTATATATACAAACGAACGGACTGTTTTCAACGGGTATTGTTCGCTACATATTAGAAGCAACGGCAACAATAGCCAGGTATATTTTATTTTTTGAGTAATTACGTTTTTCTTTTCGAAAAACTAAAAATATTTCTTGAAAGTACGCTTGTAAAAACATTTTTTTCTTCCGAAGAGCAGTTATTTATTACCTGTTGCACTTTGGTTTTCACCATAAAACAACTGAATTTTATTTTTCTGGTATCCATTTTTGATGAGCATTTTATACATAGAGAGGAGATTTCGTTCTCTTTCCGGGTGATACGTCAAATTGGTCCAATCTCCCAAAATTAACACACCTCTGTCACATGTTGTAAAGGAATGACAAATTGATAGGTTTTCAATGTTTTGCGACGATTTCTAAACAAAATTCTCTGGCTTGAGTAATAGTTCTTATGCTAAACAGCGAATTTATAGAATTCAAAATACAACTTTTGCTGCATATTGAGACTGACCAATGATTACACTTCGCTGTACGTTCAAACAGATCGTTCTAAACTCTTTTCAAAATAGGAAAATACTTGCATTGCATAGGCCGTTCAGGTTAATCACAACCAAACTTCTAATAAAGAAACACTCTTGAAAGAGAAGTAACATTCCTACTTTTGAGCCAGTTAGGCCACCCTGTACAACACATTGATTGGCTGACTTCACAGTAAATTTTTGAAGCAAATTTTAACGAAAGAATTGTGCTTAACTGATAAAGCAATTTATGCATTTTTGACTTACATATGTATTTTCTGGTCGTTCTTACTTGTTGAGAATGGCAGTCATGACTATTTTGTTGTAGTTCGCAACTTTCAGGAGTTCTTGTTTTGGGTGGCTTTGCGCATTTCCCAAAACCAGCGACATGAGAATAACATTGAAGAGTTTGAATTCTGCCTGGAACGAAGTAACTAATAAACTTTTCGGGAACTTGTAGAATAAACATTATGCTGATTAGTCCATATTTTGACCTACTTGGTAAATGCTTGAACAATTATTATAGGCAAATTTGTCAACGAAGAAAAGCCGAAAGTACATAGCCTCATACTCGTATAGTGAGCATTATTGCAAAGTTTAGATTTAAACTGCACATAAAAAATTAATCGCAGTTCGATTTGCTTCATATAAATTCGCTCTCCCCCTCAAAAAAATCCCCCAATGCTTTGGATATTGGTAAATCATTATTGACTCCACTTTAAGATTCGATTCATAAGTATAGTGCACAGAACTATATTACAAACACTGCTTTTTAAAATGACAATTACTGAAAAATCATAGACATAAAATCATAAAAAATAATCAAAAATGACCTCTAAAGACTATTTCACAGTAAGGGGGCGTACAGTTACAGAACTTGCTTCGTACGCACTTTTGCTATGCTGAAGTTTGCTGTAAACCAAAGGCAAAAAGTTAACTTCGCATTTCCGAGCAATTTCATCAGAGCTAAGTCGGCTTCTGTAAAGCTTTTTGCATTTGCTTCTTCTTGCGAGAGTCAAACAAAGCAAAGGACCTGCAACGAGCAAAAATTGAATTTGAGAATTTTAAGTTTCCCAATAACTGACTACCATGAGACCCAACCATTTAAAGGAGTAAAACCTATTTTGGCCACCTAAAAAATTGAGTATGTAATAAAACGAAGGCCTAGTGCAAAATAAATCATTTTCAGGCAGTCTAAGTCGGTGGTCAAAGCAAATTTGAAGCAAAAGTATACCTTTGTAAGTAGATTTTTAAGGTTGCTGCACACAAAACGATGAGGTCCAAAAGCAAAACGATTCCGCTTTTCGCACAATAAAACGCATTCTGTAGCCAGCTAGTATACCCATCTTGCTTACAAAGAATGCAAGCAATTATACTGAAAATCATACCAATGCCGATCTGTCAATCAACGTGTTAATGCTATACAAGCTATATTATGTAACATACCGATTGTTAAACCACGTTTCTTATCACATGAAGGTTTAGGAATTTCATCAACATAGAAGACAAAGACTAAATGACCAAATCCAACATTTGGAAAAGGGTCCAACACAGCCACAGCGTGGTGGTTGGTGGAATCTTTTAATTTTCCATCAGGAAGAATCTACAGAAGAGAAAAACTTACAATGCGAAAAATAGCTTAAAAACACTATGTTATTATCGCAAAGTTTCTTGAAAAGATGACGCGAAAGTAGCAAAGTTTGCTTAAATGAAGCCAGAGCAGTAGATTGCATTTTTCGCTTTCATATATAGGATCCTAGAAAACCAAGAACCTTTTTACGAGACCTTAGTTGAACCCAGTGGCGTCGCTAGAGGGGGCGGCTCGCCCCGGGTGTCACCATTTTGGGGTGACACCATTTGTTTTTTCTTCTTTTGAGACCGAAAACCCACTGATTGGTAGGCAAAGACTTTTTTTTTGGTCATCACATACTTTCGGACTGAAAACCAATTCGTTTTGCAGCGAAGATCTTTATTTTCGGCCTTCACCTATATTTTGGCCGATAAAGGGTGCCACCACGAAATCCCGCGCTGGGTGCCACTATTCTTAGCGACGCCTCTAATTGAACCCATGTCCAATCTCGTAACACTAAGATTTTAAACTAATGATTAATCAACGCCGCGGCAAAAAATACTTTTGTGGATAGATTGCAAGCAACAAACGCCAAGACTGGTCGGTCAATTCCAAAAATGAAGAACCTTTGCAATAAAAATTATTTTTTCAGTCTATTGGAGTTTTAAATTAACTCAATTATTAGCTGGTATAGTTAACTACACTTTTTTAAGAGAACAATTTCGTAAGAACACGAGGCTCATTTTTGCTCAAAATGTAAGAAAAATGCCAGCATGGGCATGAAAAAACAATTAGGAATACGGGCTAAACACAGCGGAGTTGATTACGTAATCAGCAGAGTTTTTCTGGGCTTTTTTGAAGTTTTTCTGGGATTTTTTTGTAGTGTTGTCATTGATGATTTGACTGACAAAATCATAATCTTATAACAAAGACTACTTTTAACCAACCTATAAACTACGAAGTAACACTTTATTCTCAAATAAATTTAAGAACAAATGAGGCTAAAAATTCATTAAAATTTTAAGAAAAGCTAGAACCAACAAAAATTTTTTCTCGTTCTTTATAAAAAAAAAAGGTAGTTTACCGCTGACTTAAGATTGCTTACCACAGAGTATAAAGTGTTTGGTTTTGGAGGAGCGAGGTAGAATCTCATTTGCTTGAAAGGAGTGGATTGTATCGTACCACATCTTTGGGCTGTAGTCAGGAAGCGCTTAGCTCTACGGCAATTAATACTGAGGAGAATTCTCTGAAAAGATCAGCAAATTCATTTAGATCTGATTAAAAAAAATAGTCAACATGTTGCTGATCCTAGTGGTTTGGCATCCTTTCAACTTGCAGTTTTCATGCATTGTTAACCGGCTCGTCGCTTAGTCGGCTCTAACTCGTATACCGGTACCATGCACAAGACAAAATATGACTATTTCTATTGCATTTAAACTAGAAGAGGAAAATTGGAAGTCGAGCTTTTGAAGTTTACTGTAGCACAAAATAATTGTCCATGAAATTGTTTCAAACCTGCTCAAATAGTTCACACGGTGATTACAAGAGTGCGTAGGTTTGGTTACTGAGTACGATTATGCTTGGTTGCTGTGTTTAAAAATTAGGCTAGATTAAGTTTTTCTCGAAAATTTGTATATGCAACTCTTAAGATCTAGAAGTACAGTAATCTTTGTTTAGTAGCACGTCCTTTTGCAACTTTGGATAGCCCTCAAGCTAACGAAACTCATCTAAAGCAAAGACCAGAACAAACTCCGGTAAATTTACACTCTGGCTAATGCAACATATAACTAATAAGTGATGCAATAACACTTAGTAGCCTATATAAAACACACGACTTATTGACTGGCGTAACTGACGAGGTGGGGAAAAGTGCGCCCCGGATGTGGGCCCTGCTTGAAAATAGGTCCCCCAGGTTCAGCAAATGTCTAGAAAAAAGAAAACAGAAAAAAGTTTCATCTAAATTCGACGAAAAAAAAAAAAATTGGTGAAGAGCTTTCAGTCTGCAATTTAGATTTTCAACTAAATTAAACGCTTGCTCCTCCCAGGAACAAACTTCTAATAACGCCACTGGATGCATTACCTGCGTGTGAGCAGCTAATTGAACAACAAGAGATTTTTTTGATGGCTGCTTTCGCGAACGAAGTGAATTGATGAGAAATTTTGGCTCAGAATTTGACCAAACATTAACTCGAGTTTGTTGTTTGGGGTTCGATTCCTGATGAAGCAATAAATTGAACTTATCTTTCGACCTCAAATTCTGCGTGATTCGGGGGCTGCTGTTTAACTGTTGGGCCTGGTTACAGCCAAATGCAAAAAAGCAGCAAAGTGAAACATCAAATAAAATTTTCATTTCTCTGATTGTCAGGTTTAGTTATGTCTGCCTAATGCACTTGCAACTGACTATTCCAAGCAATGACAAAAATAGCTCAGTGGTTTACTTTGCAAAAAAAGTAAACTATGCACAGAGCATTAGACTGATGGCAACTCAGAGGTTACAAAACATTGAGTAACAAAAACTTTAGAGCTTTTCCTTGCAATTGTCCACAAACACTACATATTGCCTGTTTATGAGAATATAACTCTCACATTATTTCGATATTTGTTGTGAAAATATTACAACTGGCTTAATTGGTTGGAGTTGAATTGATCAATCCGTAAAACCAAAAAGATAAAATACCACCCAGAGTTTGACCCTCGTTACAGACTCATGATCAAAAGCAAAAACGTATTGTTTTGATCAAAACTAAATACTTCCTTGGGGGTCGCTATGTTTTGAAAATAAACTAAGAAAGCTCTTGAGTATACGATTAGACCTACAGTAATTTGCTTAGCTAATTCAAAATTTATGAAACCTGTTTCTCAGCGAATCTGTTATCTAGAACGTTTTTCAGTCTCTCTAACTCCTTGAAGCTCATAGAGATTAAACCTTTGAAATTCCACTGAAAATAAAATTTTTAATCAATCATTGCGTAAACTATTACAATAAAAAATATTGCACAAAATCACCAAATAACATTATAACACCTGGAAATAAACAATTCTAAGATGCATAGGCGTAGCCAGGAGAGGGGGGCAGGGGGCCCGCGCTGTGTACAACAGTACATGCATACAACAATAATAATTAACAATAATATTGACAATTAGGGAGCCCGGGCCCCCTCAATTCAATTTTTGCCAACCAATTCAAATGCATTACCCAGATAAAGTCAAAGGGTTTTTATCTTAATAGTTGCTACCTCAGGCCCTTATCTAACCTGTTTATGAACGTAATGCAATTACTAGGGCCGGATTTATCACATGGTACAGTGTGGGGGCCCCACGCTTAGATGGTAAGATTTTTGTTTGGTATCTTCACCAATATTTGGCAGGAAGATGTTGCGATAATCCCCAAAGTACTGGGGCCCCGCGCAATGTAAATTCGGACCAGGAATAACATGTTTAGCAGGCGTAACCAACCATCTATTGCACCGTTTTTCAATAACAGTTCACCCCCTCCTCGCCAGTTTTTACGCGGCAAAATACTTTTGAAACAAAAATTAGCTTGGGGAAATGCTCATTGAACAATTATTGAATATGAATTGAGAGGGCCTGGGCACCGTGGCCGTACATGTACTCCTATAATTGGTTAATTTTATGATAAAACAATAATCTCTAAGGAACATATTCGAGTGGATTATCATTTACTGCTATAATATTGCACGAGGCAACGCACCTAGCTTCCCTACTAGGGCCAAATCACTTACAAAATTTATCACCAAAATGCAAGATTTTAAACGTGTTTTGGACTTAAATTGCAAATAAAAGGAGGATTGAATAATTTAATTTTTTCCAATTGGCTTTCAAATGTTAAAAATCAAATTCTTTCATATGGGTCCGAACACGTGAGAAATGTGATCCAATGGCAGTGAAATAACTTTTTTCCACAAAGTTACAAAAAATCGCCTAGTGACCTAAGGCTTCGCTCCCAGACCCCAATAGACTCCGGCGGCTGGGGGCTTTGCCAAGTGAGACATTCGCACTTTTTAACTTCTAGTTTACGCCTTCTTCCTGTAACAAAATCCTGCTTAAGTGCCAAAACAGGCGATGACTTATGATCTTCCATTCTACAATATCTTTACCCCACAAAAAGTTCCTCGTTCTAAAAAATCTGATGACATCATTGCCTGTGATTTGTGTCCCCCCAATGAAAAATCCTGACTACGCCTATTCTAAGATGAACGATAGTTTCAAGCGCTGCTGGGCATGTGTCATGCGAAAGAACGCAGTGCTTAAGTGCTGAATCACAGCCAAGTATTCGATTCATTTTGTCGTCGCCATGTCCACATTTTTATGTCTAAAAACTGGTGCAGTGTTTGCAATATAAATTTGGCCATATCGGTCTGTATTTCTCTTTTTGTCATGCTCAAAAGAGAGTCTGTATATGCCTTTGATCACTTTCCGGTACGGTAAGTTTTCGGTTCTTTAATCTTCTGAGTTCCTTTTTTCTTACATTTTGACCACTTTCCGGTGTGATACGTTTTCGATTCTTTAATCTTCTGAGTTCCTTTTTTCAAATATTTCAGCCACTTTTCGGTGAGGTACGTTTCCGGCTCTTTAATTTTTTAGTTTTCTTTTTTCAAATAGAACTAAAAGCGCATGCCATTAAGGCAATGATAATGCAGTTTATATGAAAAGCATATCTGGTCAGCGTTGACCGGAACCAAATCACTGATGTTTTTTCGGTAGGAAATTTGAAATTATCAGTTAATTACCCGAGATTTTATTCAATTTGCTGAAATTGTTTTTGCTTTAAAATTTGTTTGATGGATGGGTACTTGTTTTTCTTGGCACCCACTTCCGGAGAGTAGTAAAAGTTTATTCCGCACGGATAAATGACTCCGTCTTCACGAACAAGGAGCAGTGGTACCTTGACAGTCTTTTTCACGTACTTCCAAGTTGGTTGAAACTTCGATATATCCGGTACAATACAAACTAAACATTCGTTGCATCTGCAAAAAAAGCAAGAAGAAAAACAAAAGTGAATTGCTGTCAGTTAACAAAAATAACAAAATTAACTGCTTTTTTTTTATCTTTTAAGCTATAATTGTTAAGGGTTACCGAGTATAATACCAAGATAGTAACTCCAAAGCAAGGGTGCTTTTTGCGTTTTCGTCAAGTTTATACAGTATCTTACAAAACAAATTATGGTGACGTTATTTCACGAGCTGTTTTCACCTGAACATCGTCTCAGCTTCCACATCTGCAAACCAAACGGTCAAGTTCGGTGAAAAATTTTCTCCGTTCAACTCAGCCATTGCCATTTCATTTCCACCGTTTATCTGCGATGAAGTATAAAAATAAACAAATATATAAAATGGGGGAGAATAACTACATGTAACCCAATAACAGTAACAAGTACAGTTACAAAACAATATAATAACAGCTATTAGGTCGTAAAATCTAAGGCCATCAGAAAATCTCTGCCAGATGTGAAGTTATACTGGCGATTGTTGACAACCATGTCAGATTAAAAAAAAAAGATTCATTAAACGTCAGTCTATTACGTCACATTTTTTCCTTCATTTTTTAACAGACACTGAATTTCTAGAAATACCAAAATGGTACGAAAAATTCGTGAATGAATCGGATGGAGTTAGTTTTACGTTTGGTACAGAACCAAAAAGCTACTTCATGTGAACGTTTGAATTAGCAATCGTGCATATTATTGGCAGCAATAACGATACTAAAAAAATCAAGTTCAAGTTACCTCCAAATTCTTCACGACTGGAATAGGTGTAACAGAGACATTATTGACAAGATTGAAAGCACTGTCGCTCCAACTGTACTCCGATTTATCCGTCGAAATTATCGTCCAACAAGCTCCGTCGCTAAGTCGATCCATGTTTGCATTTTTAGCGTTTGGAGATGCCTGGAAATACATTACATTTTTCAGCTCAACACAAAGCTTCGATTGGTACAATATTTTGAAGTATGTAGAAATGTGGAGCAGTTAGCCAATTCCAAGTTCTAACGCATTAAAGAGCTATTGTTTTTCTTTTTTAATTAAGCATTACAGTCTAATACTGTATTCATTTTGCTGTAACATTTTTTAAAATTTAGGACAAGGCAATTAGCCCTTTTTTTTTTTAAAAACGAAAGTGAGTTTCTGGAAAATTAAGAGCAAATAACAACATCAACAAGAAGCCATAAAAAATCAAAAATATTACTCTGCTAAAAGTGTGCTCTTATCAATGTAACATTGTAGACAAATTAACTTTAATCCATTTATCGTGGTCTTTGTGAAACTTCTCATTAGAAAGACAGTTCTGTGATTTTTTTGTTGCTTCATTTTACTGTAGTATATTTTTTTATTTGCAGAGTATCTTTTTAAACAAAAATAAACGCCAATTGCATTGAATTGAATCGTTAATTACTTTATACGCAATGATCTTTTCCTGAGACAAACACAAATACTGTCGGTCTGTATCCTTCAAATAAAGGGCGCACTTGTGCAGTTGGGAAACAGGTTCATCACTGTCTACCACTGCCATCTGCTTGTCCACCTTGCGGATAATCTAGAAAAAAACAAGAAGCGGTAAAATGGTGAAAAAAAAACACTTTGACTTAAAGTATTGGAAAGGTTGCAAGGACTGCTTTAGACCAGAAACCTATTGATACTTCAAGTTTTTAATATAGAATGAAACATAATTTTGATAAAAATTTCTAAATGTAGGCAGCCTATTGTAGTATTTTAGTAACTTGTCAGCAGGTGCAGCGGTTAAGAATCGGATTCAAGCTCGCGAGGGCGATATGGTGTGGTTCTCTGCCGTTGCAAACTCTGCAAGTACGTGTCGTGTATATACCTCACTGAGGTGTTGCAAAAATTTTCTTTTGAGTACAGAACAACCAAAATTTAGTAAACATTAATGCAAATTCCCTAGCAATACGAGGCATAGGCAATTAGCCATAATAGTTTACGATTTCAAAAGCATTACAGTTTTCTTACAATTCTGGGGAGAGCTAATCCAGTGACAGAACACACCAGTTTTATGGTCGTGCCGTAATGAATATACCCGTCTTCCACATCAAATACTTCAGATTCATGCTGTTGCTGGTTGACTGAAAACAAAATAAAGACCATTAAAAAAGGCTAATTTTTTGCATGTTCCACAAAATTTCATTTTCCACACGAGACCCTCTCCAATTTTACCGCATATATGTCTTGATTAAACAAAAGAGATAGATAGGGGCCCCTTCAAAAACCTCTTGAGTACTTTTTTCCAAAAAGTATTTTTGGAAATGGGGCTTATAAATACGTTATCGCAGTAATTGTAATTACATTTTATTCAACAAATTGCCTTGGCCTGGAGACATCGAAAGGACCTTGTGGTCTTCAAGTCAAGCTGCCATCTGCCCACCTGTCTATATAACACACGGTGGAGGCTTCGCACTGTCTCTTTCAATAGCTGAACGTCAAGCAGGAAAACTGTGAATACTAATTTTTATAGTCTTTGGTTTGACCCGACCGAGAATCGAACCCAGGTCTCCCGTTTCAGCAGCAGACGCTCTATCCACTCGACTTCTGATCGGTGATAAAATAAACAAATAAAAAAGATTTTATAAAATCTTATGTCACGAATATCAGCTTGAGGTAATGGTTTATAAGTTCAAGCACATCAAAGGTAACTGTTGTTTACCCAAGTGAATTGCAAAAGCTCCCCAATGTGAAGCACTGGCTTTAAATCCATTCTTATTGACGTAAAGGTACCGAGTAGAGACAGTTTGAGATCGTAGTCGGTTGAAGAGCGCCACCTTGCTGCTAGATGGGATACAAACTGCAAAAGAACAATGCAAAAGTTTATTTTTTGTGTTAAAAACAAAATAGAAGCATAGACGTGTAACTATTTGCATAGATCTTGTGGTTCAAAATTTTCCTATTAATAAAGCATAGTTGTGTATACTGTATAGGTATGGAACAGTTAACTGATATGCATTGGAGTTCTGCAGATTTTTCGTAACTTATGGTTACGCGGTATTCGTATACATGACGGGCAAGCAAAAAAAAGGAGTTGGCATTAATTTTCAGCTTTGGCTCGTTGTATAAACTCACTAACGTTTACCAAGATAGTAAGGAACGTATCATAAACGTTGCATAGCTAAAAAAATTAAACATCCAAATGAAATAAAGCCTTTGAAATATTGGTTGGTGGTACAGAGCTTGAGAGCTGCTTTGATTAAAATGTTTATGTCTTCGAAGCAGCTTTTCTTATGACTTTTGTCAGACGAAAAGCTGCTTCGAAGACATGCACATTTTAATCAAAGAAATAAAGCCTATACATAACTCTGAATATTATAACGGTAGCCTAGTTTAAAAGGGCATTCTCGTCAAGTTTTTCATTCTTGACCAAAAAGTTGGGAAAACCTAAAGTGCATTCTCACCAAATTTGAACTTTCTACGTCTTTCCGTTTTCAAGATATTACAGTTCAAAATTAACAATTTTCTTCTTACTGCAGTGTTGCTTTTCATCAGCGTTGCGACAAAAAATTAACTTTCGGAAAGCTGGCTCACATTTAGTTGAAAAGCGATTAATTTACCAACCTGACTCTTTGCTTTGTCAAGACAACAACTCTTTTGCAATACGCTTATAGAGAATTACGAGCATGCGGTAGGTTTTTAAAATTTCGTTTCTAGTTGGCAACTCTGGCAAAATTTCTAAAGGGAAAAAAACTTTTCAGAGGGAAATCTAGGTCTCGAGGGCGGAAGGTCGTAGAAAGCTCAAATTTGGTAAAGTTAGTTTTCACATTTGAAAATTTTTTTGTAGAGAAAATTGAGCAAAATTTTTTTCGACTTGAATGTCCTTTTAAAGTTTAAATTCACGTACGTTCTGTGTTTTTTACAGTCTGTTTCTTTTTACTCGGTTTCGAGATTACTTTGATCCGTTGAGATTGAAACAAACCGATTTCCGAGCCATCACCATAAAACATTTTCACATGAATTTCAAAGTTTTTTCGCTTGTCTGAATCGGGGGTGTGCAAAGTTTTGGCAGCTGCATAGTTCTGAAAATAAACAACAAAAGCAGGAACAAAAAGTCATCTAGTTAGTGAAAGGTTCTCAAGAGCAGGCGCGTTGCCAGCGGGGGGGCATTGCCCCCCGATTTATTTCTTGCCCTCCCACTGTATCTTTTTTTTGAAAGTGAGCATTGCCTTCACAGTTAAAATAGTGGTAATTTTAACTGTTCCATCCCCTATCCTGACAGCGATTACATTTGATTGATTATATTTGAATAAGCTTAAAATGGCCATTGGCCGAAATAGATTTTAGTGAAAGTTTTTGTTAATATACGTTAGTTAAATATATTTTTTGGCTGATTCTTTGTTTCCTTTATGCAACTAAGTATCCTAACATCTATGTTACTGTACAATCTAGGGTACGGTACGCAGCACAATCTCGTGTCTTGGGTCAGGTTCAACAACAACAACAACAAATCAATTCAGAACGGTATAATAATAATACAGCTACCAGCAGTTTGTGTGTACTGTGTAGTAGGCGTGTC
This sequence comes from Trididemnum nubilum, assembly GCA_963965965.1. Taxonomy (NCBI): domain Eukaryota; kingdom Metazoa; phylum Chordata; class Ascidiacea; order Aplousobranchia; family Didemnidae; genus Trididemnum; species Trididemnum nubilum. The sequence continues at coordinate 43,726,661 of OZ014472.1, forward strand.
ATCATTGATTGTGATGTCATAAACAGCAGCACTTATAGGCGAGGCCTTATTATAAGTCAGGTGTTGATAGCTAGACTACGGTAATTTTCTGACTTTCAGATTTGCAAGAAGTGTCCATTACCGTATAGTTTATTTAACTAGATCGATTTGTACCGGTAGCTAGACAAACTAAGCAGTGTTCTCGGCCCTAGTAACGCCATTGACATCTGAGATTTTGAGTAAACTTTAGTAGCCTGTAGTACTGTTTTGGCTGTTTGGTGCTGCTATTTGTGATGATTTTTTTAGAGCAGTAATACAGTACTGGTGCATTACCGATACAGTAATCAGTGGTGCCGATCCATATTGACCATTGGGGGATGATTTACGGAATTTGTCTATTTTTTGATAATTTTGAATATTGGGAGGAGGGATGATGCTCAAACTGGAGATTTTCGGAGCAAAATTCGACGCTCATTTTCGCCAATACCAGCAAGAAAGTCCGCATAAACGTTTGCTAAAGTTTGGAAGGAGTGCTGGTGGCAATAAAGAATTTTCAAACACAAAAGTTATGATAAGACGGCCCTAAATCAACTTTGAATACAAATTTTTCGTTGTTAGTACCGTACTGTTATAGTTGACAATGATTTAGCATTTGTGGATCTTTTGCATCAAAATTTTGCTCATATTTTTTCTGGAGTTTCCTGTCGTCAGTCGTTTCCAGCCGTTGTGCTAGCTTGTTTAGTTAAATGAAAAGATTTGCGTTATTTTTTCAGCAATTGTTGAGTTAGCGGCTTTGTCACTATTTCAATATGTCAGAGACAGTTTGCTTTCTGCATTATTCAAAAATCATTCAAGGTAGTTTTTCATGCGCAGTTCTTAACTTTTCTTCTTATTATTTAGATTAATTCTATATGTTTACCAACGCGATAGCCATAGAAAAAGCCAAAATTTTTGTTGCAAGTTTGTGTCTTGCTTTGAGCAATGTGGTATAATAACCGATGTGATCCCACGCAAAAGACAAAGACAATCATGCACATCAGATAGGCATTGAATAAAAGTAAGGTTTAGTAATCGTTTCATTGCAACCCAAGTAATTAGTTTGTAAAATTAAGCTGAAAATGGTTCTATGAATTTAATCAACGCCAAATAACTGTATCACTCAAAAGCGAAACGAAATTTACAAACCTGCCACACAAATAATCTACTTAACTTTTAAAATACTGCAATAATTTACCGTCAAAATTTTGCCCCCCGGTTTTCAGCTTTGCCCCCCTGATCTCGTTAAGCTGGCGACGCCCCTGCTCAAGAGATTAAATTGCTAATGCTACACGAGTACATGACAACTTTAACAAAATGTCTTGGCAAACACGAAGCTTTGAGGTTAGCAGTTATAGTACTGTTTTAGCTATAGTTTTTACAGTTTCTGAGAAAAACTTTATAAAAATTCAGAAAACTCAAGAGTAGTTTATTATTTATTAAGTTACCTTGTGAGGGAGATCAAGATGAACTTGTTGCAATTCATTTCCTCCCCCTCCCACTCCCATAAACAAGCAGACCTCTGACGCACCAATTGATGACGTCATTTGTGAGCTCAAACGTGATGGGGAAGGCAGAGGTGACTGAATTGACGACGATCCAGCTTTACGTCTTTGCTTAGTCTTCCATCCTGCTCCTAGAAGATGCACGCACGGTGGAGGACAGAAGAAGCTACAAAAATATCAAACATTATAAGGAAGCTAAAAAACTCTATTGAAACACACTAAACTACCGTCTTTTGAAGTGGCTACTACAGCAGAGGGGGGAGGAGGACATAAACCCAAGGACCTTTTTAGCTTTTGTTCTTGCTATTACGGAATTATAATTACAAAATAAGGGGATGGAATTGCAGCCTCTTAGTCCTAATATTATTCTTTCGCCTTCGGAATTTTTGATTGCAAAAACAATTAATTATCAATACACAAATTGCAATAAAATAAACAAAAGCAAAAAAAAAAGTTATTACAATCTTTCAGTTATATTTTTGCACCGTTTTTCGCTTCCATAAGATTTCTGCGCCACTTTCGCGTGCAGAATAACCACTCTCATTTCGTCACGCTTCCTCAAATATCTTCGCACGATGTCGCCCAAGAGTTTTTTGTCTGGTAGCCTGCTTTGCTGGGCGGCTTCGGTACTACACATGCTGCTTCCCACCGAAGAGGCTCTGTAAAACATATCAATCCGTTTGTTGACATACAAATAAGAATGTTATTCCTAATCGTTTCAATCGCTTGCCATGATATACCAATACTGTAATCAATTTCAAAAAAAGTGCGTTACAGCCACTCTTTTTTAGATCTTTGCAAAACGTACGCTATAATTTGTAATTTCAGCGTTATTTACAAAGTTGCCTTAACCAGGAGACAGCGAAAGGACCTTTCGGTATTCGAGTCGAGCTGCCATCTGCCCACCTGTCAACCAAACACGATGGAGGCTTCTTTTGTTGGTAAATATTAAGCAGGGAAGCTGTGAATACTAATTTTTATAGTCTTTGGTTTGATCCGACCGGGTATTGAACCTGGGTCTACCGATTCAGTAGCAGACGCTCTATCCACTCGACCACTGATCGGTTAATGTGTATTTTACTGGCATAATTCGTAGTAATATAATACAATTTAATACAATTATTCATCACAGAAAAGCAGAAATATCTGTAGCGTTATCATCTTAGTTTTTCAAGTTTTGATTAAGTAAATTTTACATTCTATAGATTTTTTTGTGTCTTTAACTAGGTCTTACATTAAATAATGTTTCCAACAATCTCATTTTACATATAAGTATAAGATTGAACTGACTGAGCAACATATTGTATTTACGTAAATAAAAAAATTACCTTTTTTCATCAAGAATACTGTCGTTTGTCCCATTTAAGCTGCTTGAAGACGGTACTTCATAAAAGGAATGAGGTGAATAATTTAACGAATTGGAATGGCGCTTCTCAGGCATGCCCAAGTCCTGCGATAACTTTCTCTTTTTTGCAATTGTATCTGCACCCAAACAAGCTGACGCATTGCTGTTTGTAGCACAAAAGTGGTCTTGTAATGACGTCACTGGCTCCCCTATTGCACCAACGCGGTGATAATGGCATGGAGTATACGTCACAAAACTGTCGTCATGACTCAGCCCATCAATTATGTCCTGGCCGGATGACAAGGGCATGTCGTAGGTATTGGTAGAATCGTTTGTTTTTGGACATGACAAAATTTCGTTGGGAATTAGACTTTGACTGCCTGATGCAGAACGTGGGTTGGCGTCGTTTTGGATTGGTTGCTGAAAAAAATCCCAGTCCTGGAATTCATTCTCCTGTTCAATGCTGGATGCTGCAGGAGTGTCGGATTGGGAGGAGGCAATGAAGTAAGAGGACAAATCATCGATCCCAGCATCCCTGGTTGCTGCAGCCAGCACGTCATCCAAAGTGTCTTCCTTGTCTCCAGACAAATTTTCACTTAAAAATTCAACAATGGCCCCGGAATCATTCGCCTGCAAAGTTTTAAAAAGTACAGGCAATGCTGTCTTTCTAACCAAGTTAAAATCAAATTGCAATCGTCCAAATTCCTCAAAAGACTAATTGTCGTTCCACACATTAAGAAAGCATATATGTAGCTACATTGAGGTTTTATTCAAATAAAGATATTTAAATAAAATTGTTGAAAGATTTTGAATTCATTTAATACGCTTAAAAAATATGTTTGATGCTCTGATTTTAATAAAAACTGCTCCTAGACTAATTTCTTACATCCTACGAAAATTTGGTCTTAATTGCCTAAAGTGAAGTTATAACTTGTCACTCAATATTCAAAACCTTATCGGTGTTTGAATGTTACACTACCGCCGAAAGCTTCGTTTCAATGCTGAACGTCAAGCACAGAATGACGTGAATATCAATGCATTTTTTTAACCAAACTCGAGATCGAAGCTTAGTCTTAAAGGGGATGAAGCATCCGGGCAATTAGGGTAGTTTATACAAATAGCTAAAATCGAAAAATAATTTTTGAAATTTTTGTTAAATTCGCGATGGGAGGGGGGCTGTTTTGGGGATCTGGGGGCGGAGCCCCCAGCCCTCGAAAATTTTGCATTTTTTTGCAAAAATAGCTTAATGTTAGAGCTATTTTAATAAAAGATAATGCTTTTAAAACGTGGCATAGAAATTGGCAGCGCAACATGATTCAACTGGTTGCATAAATGGGCTATATGGGAAGTGGCTAATGATGACATTGCAGTTCTCTTGTTTACATACTGGTAAATCATAAAATCCTATTATTCAATAAAACTCACACGGAGTAATCTATTTCGTCTATATTTTATAACGAAAAATAATTGGGGGGGGGGAGGGGGGCTAATGAAAAGATATTTGAGAGAAGTGACTGATAATTAACTAACACTGAATAGCCCCCTCCCCTTATTCCTGAGTTTATAATACATTTGTTGATAAAACCTATGTTTGGCGTTTTTACATTAGCGATCGAATTTGGTTGTTTACTTTCGGGCGTTTTTTACAGTTTTCATTGATTTGTGACTTTAATTTTTGACAAATTAGCCCCCCCTGAATATATATTTCAAAAGATGCTTTAAATCACTTAGTCAATTCCAGCGCAAACAGTCTCAAAAGAGCTAAAAACGTGGTATTTTTCTTATTCTGCATTTTGGTAGACAGGCCAATGGGGGCGGCTATAGCCCCCCCTGGCTACGCTACTGGTTTAGGGGCTGCAGCAGCAAAGATATTCAAGAAATGCAAAGAAATATTCCCCCTAAAAAGGTTTTGGAAACCCTGAATTTGTTCTTGCAGCCTAAACTTTCAGGTAAAAAGAGAGATTGAATAATAATATTTAGCCTTCCAGTAATATCACGGGACTTATTCAATTATGGTAAACCTCCATCTTTTTTTGAAATTCAAGCTGGGATAACAAGCGCAGGGTTTCCAAAAACTTTTTTAGGGGGATATCTCTTCGCGGTTTTTTTAATATCTTTGCAACCGCAGCCCCAAAATGAAAACAATACTGTATATTTCAAAAATTGTATTTCAATTTTAGCTATTGTCAATTACCGCATTTGGCTTGATGATTTACCCCCTTTAATGTTTCTGCAGCAAACGCTCTATCCTTTAGGCCAAATTTCAAAATCTCTTCTCGTACCTGCTTTTCGTCCATTTTCGGTTTGGTGTTTGCTTCGCCTAAACATTATTTGTATGTAACGTCAAGTTGGCCGACATAGGCATTTAAACTTTATCAATCAACTAAATTTCACAAGTACACCCTTGAAGTGTGTTAATATTTGGACTAATTTCTAAGACAAGTTTCTTCGTGTTCTGTTAATATTAACTTTAGAAGGGTATGAAATCATAACTGATTATACAATCTCATAGGTGGGCAAAAGTCCGTTAATAACGAAGCTAACTTTTTCATTAACTCGTTAATCCGTTAAAAAGTTTTTTCATATTAACGGACTAAATTACCTTCCGTTAAGTTCTGTCAACTTCCGTTAACGTTTTTATCGTGAATATTTTGCACCATTCATTCATCGTACCGGTGCAAACCAGTTTGCAAAGGCACCACTTGTTGCGTATTAGCACGAGTTTTACAGAAGAGAACGAAAAAAGAAGCTCTTTTTCCTGGCAAATAATAATAAGCTGCAGCTTCATAGGTCTATTAATTATCGCTGTTCACAATTTCCAAAGATTTTTCGATTGCAGCTTCGTTAGAGCATTTGAACTTATTTTTATCTTGAAATTAGATTAGATTGTAAAATATAACTTCCAAAACACAAAAAGACCACCATTGCAATAAATATTTTCTTACAATCAGCTCAACAGCGTCAATACGTGTTCTAGAAGAGAGTGAATAAAAAGCAATGTAAATGACACCCAAAATATTAACGAATTAACGGACTTTATTAACTTCCGTTAATTCAAGCTGAAAATAACGGATTAACGTTAACGGAGGTGTGAAGTTTGTTAACGGACTAGTGGTTAACGAAGCTAACGTTTTAGGATTAACGTGCCCACCTATAACAATCATTTAACCAACGAGAAAATTTTTAGATAATTAGCCAAAGGGGTAAATGCAATTTTCCAGTTTTCAAAATAATTTATTTCGAAAATTAGTTTGTGTACCTATGGTCAATCCAAGCAACTTAAGTCTTTGATTAGAATATTACAGTTGGAGCGTTTAAATAATTTTATGAGGGCTAATCAGTTTATGAAGAGTAAGTGTGTGACAATTTGAAAATTACCTTTTTGCTTAACTTCTTTGCTATTTTCTGCTATCTTTTGGTTTGATGAAACTGGCTTCCGCATTTGCTCCTTTCCTTCTGTTGAATCGCTTGACAATTTGTTGAACCTTTTCGAGCTTTCTTGAGTTTTTTGCTTTGATTTTGCAGCATGTGATTCAGTATCCAAACTAGGACGAGGCGTTTCCAAAACTCTGGAATTCGGTCTGCTTAAAGATACATTGTAAAACTGCTCGCCCTTATTGGGAGAAGGCAAAGATTGCACCCAAGCCAAGGTTGGATCTTGCATTTCGGGTACCTCCGACATTGAGTATGACTTCGAAGAATTTTCCGGAACAGTAGAATTATTTGCTCTGACGTCAGCATCTCGACTTGAGCTAATGGACGGAGTCAAAGGAGGTAGAAATAAATCCGCCATTTCTGTTGTATGACTTCTTAACAATCACCCTTTATGCTAAAATAATGCACCAACCAATAAATCGAAAAAGAACTATAAAAGTTGAAAATTTAAAGCAATACCATGAGTTTTAACCAAAAACAATACAGCCAAAATACTGTAGAACATATTTATTGAGACGTTTCGGTTAATTTCTTTAAACCATTGTCGATCTTGCTCTTATTCAAATAGAATGACATAAATTTTATTTTCAAATTTAAAATGCAGCTTTTTTGTGTATATTATCAAGTCATGCACTCATCCCCACCCTCCTGAGTCTAGTTTTTGTTTTCGGCTATTTTGCGGTCATTCACTTAAATTTTTTGTGTGAATGACCAAAACAACAATTAACAATTTCGATCACAATGACCAAAAAATTGTTTTTAAATATTACATATATTTGGCATAAAGGTCTTAGAAAATTGTGCTAACTATCACTAAAATGACTTGAAGATTGTTGAAGTGACTGAAAAAAAAATTGACAATTTCGAATATTTGATAGAAACCTCGGAGCGAAAAAATAAATCCAGCCCCGAATAAATAAACGCTTCTAATTAAAACTGTATTGTAAAATGTTCATTTTCTAATATACTCAATCTACCTGTCTAAAGCAGTGTTCTGGAATAGTTTGAAATTGTTCTCGAATAATTTGTAAACTTGAAAGCTCAAATCTCACACTTATCCCTGCATTTGAATAATTGTGACTTCACATTATAGTTTAAAAACTAAACAACAGTGTAACGACCTGAAACCGAGCATGGGAGGAAACCCACGGTAAGCCTTAGTTATAGAGGTTTGGTTTCAGGTCAAGGCACGCGTATTTGATTGTGAAATGTTACACTAAAATAACGAACACGGAATTTAATCTGTTGGCGAAAACTGACACCATTGTTTGGTGCCACAGCTGGGTGGCGTGAAAGTGCTAGCAAATTGATTACGGAGTTTGTTCAAAAAAGTATTGGTCTTATGATGAGAGCGCTGATGAAGGACGTAGCTTAATCCGAAACGTCTTTGAATATTAAAGATTTAAGCAAAGTTGTAGCGCTTCCTAACAAATCTATTCAGCATTGGTGAAAATTTTCGAGAGAGAACCACGTTAAAAAAATTTATCTAATTTTTTATCGATTGTAATTTAACACTAATCCTTCAAAACTGGTCCAAGTTTGACCCCGGATCACACCCATCGCTCACCCACAAAACGTAAACAAAATTTATTTCCTTGTTTGAATCAACATTTTCTAGCCACTCCGAGAAATGATGTTCGCAAGACTCACCACGGTCGAAGATTTACAATATTGATCTAAAATTTTTGTACGTAACCGAAAAAATGAAGACCTGTATAAGTTTCACATACACAATTCAATTTGTCTAATTTGAGCAAAACTTGACTTTTCCAAGAAGCGTGTGATAAATTGGTTATATAAATGCAGTTCTTAAGCCTTATTAACTTAAATGCCAACTGAACGTTGTACACGTGCAACGAATTTTGATTTGCATTTAGGTCTGAAGTACCAAGCACATTGCCAACTGCTTTACATCCACTAACAGGTATCAATATGAAACCGTATTTTTGATAGACGACATTCTGGATATTAGTATGGGTTGCATACACTCGTACCTGTTGTACACTTGCGACAAAGCGTTTACTTGACACAATGAGAAATAGGCGTTCTACAATCTATTATGATTTAATAGCAGGACAAACCATCCCTACTTGTGGCTAAACTTATTCTGTAATAATTTAATTATTTAATTGGTCAAGATGCGTCTTTTAAAAGTTTTGATCACTGTGATAACTTGTCATTTCGGCCCAGCTAGCCTAACTGATGAGTGCAGAAATTATTGTTCGTTTTGAAATTATTACTTGATCGACTGAAAGAAATTTCCTACGTTAACTTTATAGTGACATATTTCCAATACTCATGGTTAGTTTCGCTTGCAGTTGCGATGTTCTCTTTCGAGATTCTACAGAGTCTTATTTAATCTTTCTATAAACTCACATGGCTTAAATTGCTAGTTCAAAAACTAGAAAAATTTTTATTTGATATATTACAACGAAGGATTTCCTATACAACTTGTATTATAACTTAGATCAAAATCTTGATACCAAACACACAGAAAAAGGCAAAAACCGATGTTCAAAAAATCACAGAAAAGTACTATGTACACAACACCAGTTCAAAACACTCTGGAGTTTTGACAAACGTATTTCAAAATACACAAAAATACACTATAAGCCAGTGGCAAGCAAACAAACAACACACTCAAATCTAAACACTAAACACAATAAAAATTCAAAAGTTTAAAATCCTGATTTTGAATTTTTCGTCACAGATAAAATACGTAACCAAAACGTCACTAGTCGATTCTGTTAGTATGCCTACTATGATACAAAGCAAAAAGCATTTTCTGTACAATGGTGTATGCTGTATGCAGGCTTACGCTGTCAAAAGACCAGTCGAAATGAAAAGTTCATATTCTCGTTTATCAGCAGCCCCAGACATTAGCTGAATGTTTAGTAAGATTAACTAAATGGGCTCCTGCCAATTGAAAAAATAAGACATTTAAAAACGCAGTTTGTCACTTTTTAAGTATATCTTCTTTAAAAAGGAGCTCATTTCATATCTAAATAGTTTAAGCATTTTGGAATGAATAATTAATGCACGTATTTACGCAGAAAATATAACTGCAATTTACTTCCCTGTGTCTATTAAAATTGAATCAAATAAAAGTAATAAAATTATCAAACGATTATTTTCTAATCAAAAATAGCAAGCTGATAACAAAATGCATTAGAAAACCTCTTCCAGCAGTATAAACCATTCAATTCGAATAAGATTATACTGATGATCTAAGAAAAATTCAAAACTTCCCAGAATAGATCAAGGTAGCTTTTATTAAAATCGTATACAGTTTAACATAACTTTATCGTAACTTACCAAATATTAATCAATTTTATTATTTGCTTTCAAGCCAATAGCATTGTCACGATTAGACAGGTGCAACGCCAAACAATTTCAAGTGGAGTAAAATAGTATTTTCAGTTATCACTATGCATAATTAATGGTCATTTGGCATGCGACTCAAGACGATTGCAAAATGGTTTACACGCACTGTACCAGATCAAAAACATTATACAAGAAATAGACTAATTTCTTCAAATTCATACCCCAAACTATTGATTTGGTAACAAACAGTCCATCAGCTGGTACAGTGAATAGAGAATGCAACTGAGCAGAAGATTCTGGTTCGATTAAAATTCTTGCTTAAAAAATAACCTAAAATAGGAGACAGGTAGCAGTTTAACCGGCAAGGCTCCTTCCTTTAACTCTATCCCGATCGAGGCAACTTGGCAAATTATTCCGTAATAAATAAAGATTAGGCAAACAACGCGGTAAGGTTTTTTTAATGACACACAGTACCAATTTTGCACTTAATAACTTGTACCATTGCTCTGCGGCGGCGTAAAAGTCGACAGAAGGTTAGCTACAGCACCGACATTTGGTACACTAGATCTCGTAGTTCTGGTTGAGGTTGAAAACCTCGCCGACGGCTTCCGACGAATCGTCGCGATTCTCGAAACATCGTTGCTGTTCGTGGAATCTGCAAGGAAACAAAATTTTTTAACAAAAACAAACAATTGCTTATTTCAAAATTGCAAATTTGCGTAGAAGGGTTGAAACGGTACTAAAACATTTAGGATTTCTACCACGGAGCTCTGACCATTTTGAATAAATTTTCAGGATTGAGGGGTAGGGGTGTGTAGAAAAAGTCTTGTGCAGCTGATTTTCAAATGACTACGCAAATAAGATGCTTTTTATTAGGATCCGTCACTACGTGGTTCATAAGATGTACGATCATTTGAACCGACAAACTTAAACAGTGGATACCTAGTTTCTGTGGCAACTAACTAGCTTACGGCTGTATCAGTTAACTAGCATGGTACATAGTTTCTCAACTAGCTAATTAACCAACTGAATACCTTTAAAAGTTTTTTAGCTTTTTTTCTCGCAATCTCCTGGTCATCTCACTATTGTCTTTTCTTGATTTGATGTTGGGCTTTTCGTTGTCTTGATGCCGCAACTCATGCTAATTTTTTGCTAACTCATTGCCGTTTTTTCTCACGAACTTGCTACTGCGAAATCAAACTATTAAGTGACTTGCTTTTAAAATTTAAACCTGACGAGTTGCAAAACCCGACATTTAATAATATGAAAACGTGATGTACAACAATTGTATATCTTGGGTTCAAAATCAACCTATAGAAGAGGTTAACAAATGAAACAATATCTCCTTTTCTACGATCCATCCAGTGTAACTGGGCCTCTGTTATAGCCAACTTTATTTCATAGATAGCGCTGCATTTAGCAGAAAAAAATACCCCCTAAAATGCTTACTGTCTCGTGTCTAGCCTACCTGCCATTCACACAATAAATCTCAACAACAATTTGTGACAAGCATTCTATGGTTGAAAAAGGATGAAACACTAGACACAGTAGTTCACAAGTCCAGTTAGATCAGTTGCCCTAGTTTGAATTTTTTGAATTCAGACAACTAATTTCTAATGGAATATCTTTCGAGAAGCAAAAAAGATATCAACTTACATGTTGGTATAGCTACGTCAGCGTTAGGCACTTTTCTCAGGCTTCCTCTATTTAACTGCTCCATTGCTCTCCCGTGGTGGTAGTTACGTGGTAAAGTTGAGTATTTTTCGTAATCATAGCGACCTCTGTATTGTTGGGGAAGTTCTTCGCTGTCTAGTGAACTAGGATCAGTATCTGAAACAAGGAAAACATAGTAACCCAGGAGTTGAATTTGCCAAAACCAAGTTTATCTTGTCAAATGGGGTTTTTCAACCACAACATTCTTAGTGTCGGTTGATGAAAAAGCCATAAAGCACATGTTGACAAAACAGGATACATATGTTGTCAAAGGATGATGCATGTTGCAATGCACAACCGCTAAAGTGTCAATCTTCAACGGTGCGCTACCGATAAGCCAGTTCTACGAGTGACAACGGGAGTGTATGTGATGACGCAATTAAACAGGAAAATAAGAAGTCTTTTGCTGCTAAATAAAAAGAAGCAGACAGTCGTTTTTGGCAGAGTATGATCCAACCGAATTTAAATCTTCTTTCTGAAGCCACAATGCCACGATTATACCAGCTTTAGCTAAAAATTTGATTGAGTAACCGTAAAATTGAATACAACGGACGTTACTTACAGGCTTATAAAATATTAAGAGGCGTTTTAAGGTCAATGTGATAACTATAACAGAGACAGTATGATCAATGACCAACAAAATGTCTTCACACTATACAGCTCACAGTTCACAAACTACGTCCATTCAAAAAGTCAAAAGTCTTCAGTCAAATACAGGAAAAGACTGATAAAATCAATCAAAACTTATTGGTAAAAATTGGTAAGTACTCGTGAAAACAAAAGTTTATTGGCCAATGCGGAGCTAATCGATTTGTACCAAAAATGAGAAACAGGAATGAAAAAATAAACACGAAAGTGGACATCCCAAAAGTATTTACTGTAATATTTAAAAGCACATTAAATCTGCTTGGCCACCTACATGACCAAATATTGTAATACTTATGCATTTACCGTGAGAGGCGATGGTGTCTTCTGAACAAGTTGGTGTTGTATGCTGACTGCTGTACCCGCTGCTTGTTGAATGATGTAAACTGTTACTGCTGCTCTTTCTACCCAGGGTCATAGCGTGGTATTCTCCCCCATCCTGCATGTAGTTGGTCATAGTTAACTGGGGAGAGGGGGCCCTGGCAACCTGGTTTCGAGGGGGCCCAATTTCCCCTAGATTGTACGTCGAAACGTGGAGTTGGGGAGAAGGGGCCCGAGGCATTACAAAATTGGCATTGTTATGACTTAACATCTGGGGGGACGGAGCACGAGCCCCAGTGCCATATTTAGAATTTGGTCGGGGAGAAACTGCCCCTTCATGGGTATATTGGGAAAGAGGAAATTGAGGGGAGGGAGCTCGGGCCACCGGATTATGGTGGTAGAACTGTTCTCCAGGCGGTACGATGGTAGTATTCACAGCAGAGTTGGTTTCAAGCACTGAAATACAAAAACAAATACTAATAGCTTTTTTTTGGAATTTAGGACAAAATTTAAAAGGTTGTTTAATGTCGAACACTAGCTAGTATTCACAGCAGAGTTGATTTCAAGCACTGAAATGTAAAAGCAAATAGTTAATGTTATTTTTGAAATTTAGAACAAAATTCAAAAGGTTGCTTTATGTCGAACACTACCACAGAATGAAAAATCAATACACTAAAATAAATGAGCAGTAATTCTACAACTGTAATTTCTAATGAGTGTCTACGACGAGCGTAAAACCTGATTGTACATGTTTGTTTGAATTAGGCTGAATTTTAGATTCACAAATGAGAGTACTGCGGTAATCGAAAGACACGTTAATCGTCGAATAAATAAGCATTCATCATTCCAGTCAAAGCTTTGCTTTTCATACTCTAAAAAATCTCCCAAATTCAACGTGACTCACGTGCTGGGGGTGGGGGAGGAAGGGGATCATCTTCGGGATCTGGGTTGGGTTTATTGGCGGAGTGATTTTTTCTCGTCGGAGGAAGTGCGTAACAAAAACTTGATTTGTTGACGCTTCGGGGTCGCGAAGGTATTTTCTCCTGTGGAGGTTCAACTGGAAGAGGTTGTTCGTGATAAGTGGTTGGTTTGGGTGAAATCGGGGGCGGGGCGGTCTTGGCGGGGGCAAAATCACTATCTTTGACAGGAACGACGTTATGAATTTCATAAGGACCTACAAAATAACTTCAATTATAACAAAGCTTGTCAAAAATTAAGAAGAAAACACTGATCAACACAAAAGTTTAACGACATAAGCTACGATGATGTATTCCCGTTTGGTACAACCAGACCCTTTCAACAGATAGAGGGCGCCAGAGCGGTATTTCAACGACGCTAAGAAAGGGCCCCCAGAACTCAGGCGAAGACCAGCAATCTAGAACTAAAAATGAGGATTCAAGGATGGCTCTTCTTCAAGATTCGGATAAATGATGAGTTATATCCTAGTACCTCATCAAATCTGCTATTGAAACACTTGCCTGGTATTTTCCAATCTTTCCACGAGAATTGCTTGTCTGGTGACTGTCGACTGTCTTTCCTTTGCGGTGGCGAAGGCGGTGTACTGTCAACACTATCGTCGTCCTAGAATCATTACAAGATTAATATATATGCCGTGTTACTGTTTATCTACGTGAACTAGCTAGGTGAACGGAGCACATATGGCCATAAAACTTGGAACGAGTCTTCTCACATAAAAAATCAAAACTGCTATGAATGGTGACATATGGAAAGTAGCTTGACTCATCATCGCTCCTGCCTTCAAGAGTTTTACTATAATTCTTCAAACACCTCTTAATACTAGCACCTCAACCATCTATAGAAACGCAAGATCCAATAAAACAATTAAAGCTGAGGATACTTGAAAGAGATCATAGATTATATCAGCTTAATGAAATCTCAAGCAACTACCTTGTAACTGCCCTGTTCCGTCGGGAACGGATTTTTAAAAGTTTGGTGTGTTCCCGCGCCGTATTGTGACGTCATTGACGGAGCTTCCCAGCCGGGAGCGGAGATAAATCCCGAATCTCGAGATGAGACTGATGAGAGTCGTTCATATCCGGAAGTTGGAGGCTCATCGTCGACGGGATTTCTTACAAAATTACCGCCGCTGTTTGTACGACGGTGTTCCTGAAACTGAGAATAGAAACAATAAGTTACGCAGAAGAGATAACTTTTCGCGCATTTACTGGGACTCGGATACTTAAATAAAACTTATTGAAAAACGAGGCACTGTGATGCGAACCGCGTACATTTACCCAGTTTTGAAAGACTAAGTATGCGTAAAAATGTTATGTTTTATATAATGCATTGCGGTAAAATAGTGCTTAACGATCATCATCGAATGACGATTTTTTCAATGGAGATTTATTGCCGTAGTGCGAGGCACAGCCAATTCTCGAATCGTCAAAGCAAAACATGTAAATTAACCACAGCGATCGAGCTTAGTTAATAATCAACCTTTGCGCTTATATTCTACTGCTTTAATATCATATCAAAGGTCAGTGCCATAATGTGATAGGCAGTTTATAAATTAATGTTGCAAGCTGCAAGAAAACGCACAGTGCAATCAAACGAGCTAGATGCTAACGTACAAACAAAGTCATCGTTTACATTGCAATTAACAGCTTGGGTTCTGACGTCATTGACGTGTTTGGCTTCAGGTGATAAAAACGGATGCATACACAAATTAGCCAGGGCAATGTCTAATGAAGTACCTTTATTTCAATCTAACGAGTTACATGGAAAGTACGAAGACCATATGATCATGCATATCTTAACTTGTTATTTTAACCTGCAACGCTGTTGGCTAAAGTTTTGATTAAGCGCAATGTAATTTGAAACCTAAAATTGCGACCACTCAGCGCTGCTGACGTCATCATGACGTTAAGATTGGATATTGTTGTTTCAAAACTTAAGTTCTTGATGTTAAAAAGCAATGATGAGTAGAATCCAAAAAATGCGCTGAAGAGCCCTTAAGTATATTATCCAATTCAACTGAACTAACAACAACATTGATCGCTGCTTTAATGAACTAATTTTTCTTTTCTGAAATTATATGCTGCAGTATTATTAAAAGTATAAATACTATGGTAATTTACTCTTTTAATTTTTTGTAAACAATTACGTTTCAAAACAAAAAAGCACGCTTACGTTATGTTTGCAAATTTTGACCCGAACAGAACAATTATTCGTTTCAAGCTTGTCACACTGACATGCTTGAGATTACGTGCAGTTGTTTAATGTTCCTATTGTAATTACTGCATTCTTATGTAACCACTGTAATGTCAGGGTATTACATACCAAAATGCCAATAACCAAACAAGAAAAAAATAGTCTCCGTCTAAAACAACGGGGCCTTTGAAACAGAAAACGTTCGCAATGGGGGGCTGAAGACAAACTAACTCTTCCCTGACCTCTCCTTCTGAGAAATGAAAGTCTAAATAACTGACCCAAACAACCAATTTACGAAACCTTTCGTTGCAAATATGCTCTTAAACTGCATTTACACGGGCAACTTTTTTGCGTGCGATTTTTTGATAAAAATGGATGTGGCTAAGTTGCATATATTCAATAATGGTTCTCATCGCAATAAAAGGTACCTTACTGCTGAAAATGACAGTGTCAAGTTGATTCCATTCCGATAAAGATATTCTAAATCTTTTTAAAGCAAAATCGTAGCTGATCTCACTGCGATTTTTTATCGCAGCACTGATTCTCTTCTTAAAGTTTTCAATTATAACAATATTGGTATGTAAACAACCTACAACAATTACTTTCATCAGTAAGGTCCAAATTATCATGATCAAAACCGTCACTGGGTAAATGCAACTTTACCAGATCCATTCTGATCAAAAAATCGCTCGCAAAAAATGGCGCCCGTGTAAATGCGGCTTTACAGTTATGAAATAGTTACGAAAGTGCTCTTACAGTAGTGTTTGCTCCTGTTAAAGAATTTTATTGAACTAAAACTTACTTGTAATGGACGGCTTTGCCGGCTTCGAAGAGTTGCGCTACGATTTAATGATACGTTTGCGTGGGACGAAAAAGGAAGCTCCAAATTCGAACTGGAACGAAAAAAATAAAAGTAACAAAATTAAAATGCAAATCTGTACAATTAAAATCAAACACCGCTAAAAATAAAAGGTTTCTTGTATATTCGGTATTTTAAAGGGGCTCACTTATAAATTTATCCGGTAGAAACACAAATGCAGTTTATTCTCCATTAGCTTTTAGTGAGTTTTTTTTCATAATTTTACGTTTGACGGAACAGCAAACGCCATGTGATGGGCAAAATGATTTCATAAAACATACAATTTCCTAACTCGTCCTGAAATGATGAAAATAAAATCACGAAAATTTATGGGTTCCAAACCAATAAATCGATGCTAGGACTTTAATGATCATATATTTCCTAATTAGCGTAGACAAATTACTTCATACCATGCAAAATCAATTAAATTCTTAAGAATTAAAAAACCAAACAGTTAATTCAAAATTTGTGGTCATTGGCGTCGTTAATATTTTTAAAATTGCATAAAACGTAGGATTATTTTGGTTGGCTTGTTAATTCGGGGATTTTAAATCACTAGACTGTATGCTTATAAAAGCATTCTTACTCAAACCACTCCAATATAATCGATTTGGTCATAAACGAACAGCACCTATTTCAGTTTAAGATGTTTCAGGCAATGGAAGCTAGCCCAAAAGCTTAACAATAATTACTGATTAAATTTTTGAACTAGGCTGAAATTAAATTCAAATTCATCAAAATTTTTGCAAGGTATAATGTTGTGCTCATGCATCACATTTCTAAATCAAGTTAATATCTAACAAAGCGCTCACCTAAAGCTAGAAAACCTTCTGTTGTCGTTGAGGGTGGGTGATAAAGAATTGACATTGTTTGCTGAATGATGAAAGGCCTGTGTTTCCTGACAAAAACAAATTTTGCATTAATTTTTAATGCCAGGCTGCGTCACTAGACCCTCGCCGCTGGACTCAAAATAATAATTGTCACAAAGAAAAATTACCAGTCCTCGTCTTTCGCTTTTGAGGCTGATATTTAGCGTGTATTTTAAGAGCCGGAAGTATCTCATTAAGTCCCTTGTCTCCGGACAACAGAAATTAAGCAAAGGTTTATGGCAAAAATGAAATTTTAATCGTTGCATAAAATTACATCACATTTTGACTGCAGTTAAAATTCAGCAGGGAATATGCTAATTTAATTTTCCAAATGCTTGTTTGCCGTATTGCTGAGGCTAATTAGCTGAAGAATGGTGCTGCAAACGCAAGATCTAATATCTAATTGCAAGTTTTTCAAGTTAGTGTGATCTTTAGTGCTGGTTTATTACAAAGTGACAAAAATACTTTAATATAAAAGTAAAATACAGCAATTTCACAAGTTAATTTCTATATAGATTTGGAAAAGTTAAATCGTAGGTGAAAAGACTTCGAGATGACGCGACAGTGGGCAGGCTATGTGCTTGACTGTTGACGACAATGAAAATGCATTCGATTCGTCATAAAAAAGCTTGTTCGGAGTTGAAGTTTATTTTATCTCGAGACAACACACTTCAAAAGTTTTGGGGTATATTTCTATACTCCATAATCAACCACGTCACACAATTTCAAATCAAGCCGTAACTTTTTTTTCAAGCCGAAGGAATTTAGCGGTCTTCGACGGTTACCAACCCTGTTTCATGCTGAACATCAAGCAGGAAGCTGTAGATTCAACATAACCAGACTTAGAATTGAACCAGTCAACAGCTATCAGCCACAATAGGGTAAGAAAGCGAACGATTATAATTACACTTACAGGTGGTGGGGCTAGATGGTCATTGGCGGCTATAAAATCTTGAATAAGTTGTTCTGTTGAGGTTGGAAGTTGCATTGGGTTCCGACATAAATTTTCCATGTCGGCTGTCAAGTCTTTAAGGTGGTCAACTTCATGGAGCATCGAAACTTGCATGTTCTGAACAAAGAAAACGATTTAGTTTTTAGCTCAACTCGGACCACATTCGAATCGAAATCTACAGCGCTGAATACCCGACGGCCGATACCAACCACAAGGATCAGAGTACGATTTGCGGTGGTTTTGCTGTTTCCGTAAGAGCAAACTTATACATCAAATAATCCTGTGTTTGAATTTGCTTAGCTATTTAAAGTGACGTATTTATTTTTTGCTCTTGGCGGAGTCACGAAATCATGGTAACCTTTGCTATTTTAAACTCGGTTCAATTCAAATTCAACAGGCTCTTCTGAGAAATAGGCACTGCGAGCCTTAGTTTATTCACTAAGAAATGTGAATTATCAACAAATATGAATCAACGACTAACATGCATTAGCTTGCGGTTCAACCAAAGAGGCTTTGCTTGATCGTGAAAGTTACATCCTTTCAAATTTGAACTCGAACTTGATTTTCAATCAGTGGATATTACCGGGAATTGGTCATCACGTGCAAAACATTCTGGCATGTTTGGAATAAACGTGATAATTTTGCACACTTTTTTTTTCCTGCACCACTAATAGACTGTTTCAGAAAGTATGCAAAATAATAGCGGTAAACTTAATAGCAAATGTGGGAAAATTTCTAAACGAAAAACATGCAAAACGAACGCAGACAGAGCAGATAAATAGAACTATACATATTGTGAATTGTGGTGTTCCTAAAAGCTTGTGCGTGTAAACTGGTTATCTGGTTCTGTCAAGCCTGTCAAATTGGACCATACCCACAAATAAACAGGTCCCAATGAGAATGAAGCGAATAAAACGAAACATTACTAGATCGGTAATTGAATCAGCAGCCAATGATCGCACTTATTTTACAAACAAATCAACTTTACGTCGTTGTTCTGTTCCGTATTACCGCAATGTAATGCTTGTTTTAGTTTCGGTTACGACTATTTTTACCCAGTCGGTCTCAGTCAACGACTAAGTTTATGTTTTGGAGTTGTGCCACTGATTAACAAGCATATTTCTTGGCAGAAACCTGAAGCGTAATTCAGCAACTAACATTGATTTCCGGTGATAACATATCATGGTTTGCAACAGCCAAAACCTGGATTGTTATTTCTGAGCTATCGCAGATGACTTTTGCAAGATAAATATTTATTAAAAAAATCGCATTTCAGGCGTTTGCACGTTGATTCAACAAATGTTATCACAGCAATTTTAACTAAAAGGTTCTTTGCTGAATGCTCAGGGCAAAAGGTTTCAAGTTACCGTAAACGTTTCAAAAATATTTGTTAATCATGAGGATTAGCAGAATGGATGGGAACTGTTAACGATTAAATACATTTAATTGCGAACTTCAAGATAGAAAACTCATACTAAAAGCTAAGAAACAAAAGTCAACATAGTTCCAACAAAGCATTCGTATTTACTCTTCGTTAAACCCCTATCAAATGACAAAAAGGCCAACGCAAATGTTGTATCAAGTTCAAGCTGTCCCTATTGTAACCTCCCGACGTTCAGACCGCGCAAACAAAGTAACGTACTAAACTCTCGTGCAGTGTGTACTAAACTCTAGTGCAGTGTTGAAAGATCGTACTACTTTTCAACAAAGGAAAAGAAAACCATTTTGTGGACAAGTCAGTCAGTAACGTTTTACAGTCAGATGCAGAAAAAACAATTTTCTAAAATTTGCTTAATCGTTATTTTGGTGAAAACATGTTTTGTGTCTTCGGTTAGAAGTTGAAAACTCGACTTTTTCACGGCTACATCCTTTTGTGTTAGCGTAACGATAAAGCTACTGACCACCAGCGTGTCAAAAAACAAACAAAAAAAATTTAGTACCTAACTTTTTATTTTGTTAAAAGAGTACATTTACACAGTAATCATTTTTCTCCAACTTAGCAAAATCGTCTAACTTTACGTGCTTCAATAGCAGTGCACCAAACAAAACTTCACAGCTTTTTTGGACATCCCAGAAATATCTAGTAACGATAATTGCAGTACGAAATTGTAAGCTACGCGCGTTTTCTTCGTGCACGACGTAACAATACGGTCTAACGCAACCAGACAAGAACAAAATAGATGAACTTGGCCATGAAACTTATTTAAAGGGTCCTCTGCAATCGTTGCTAAGCATCAAAACACCTTTGTTCAGTCTCTTTAAATTGCACTTTGGCATTAACTGCTTTGCAAATAGATCGTCACCTGCAAATATTTGACTAAAAAGGGTGGAGCTTTGCAATAGGTAATAAAACAAGCAACTACCCAGACAATGTGGAAACAGCGCGATCACAAAAGTCACATTTTACACAACAGCAAAAAGGCAATTTCGATTTTTATCGGTGTACACAAAATAGAAAATCCCGGATTTTTGTTAGTCATATTTCCGCTTCGTAGTTAAATATTAATTTTTGGCGATTTGCCATGATTTAAGAAAACATTTTGAATTGATATAAAATCCTTTACTTGGGCAAATTTTGTATTTTCGACGAAGATCTTATTGAAATAATGGGAGTTACGCTTAGGTGCAAGCTTGCATTTCTACAGTTATGATTCTGTTACTAGTAAGGAGGAAATCACCAGAAATCTAAAAACGCCTTTCAGTACAGGTAAAAATTTTAACCTCATACCAGAATCCAAGAATCAAGTTGGTCTTTCATTTGCTAGAGTATGTTTTACTTACCAAAACTGGGGAGAGATAGTTGGCAAATTGACAAATTCTTGATCGTTCCTCAACAAGCAAATTACGAAGGGCAGCCTTTTCCGTCTCCTCGAGTGCAGTGAAGCGTTCATTGACGTCACACTTGACTGCGTTAATTTGGAACTGAACGTCACCTCTGCTCGCTAAAAATCGAAGTTAGTTAAATAATTGCAAACATACGTAACGAAAGATGTGCGATGCAAATCAAATCTTTAATTATACTCGCTGTGTTACGCCAAAGCGTGTAACGAGTTTGCGGGGCCCATCTCCGCGTCATTGCGCCAGAACAACACAACTTTTCCGAAGAAATGTCGCAGCGATAACTAGCCGTTGGCAAAACTGTGTCCTACTTAATTGGCCCAAGATTTGAGCCTTAGACCTCCCGCTCCAGAGACAAATGCGCTACCGCTTGACCAACTGGACGGACAGGTGTGCTATTTCGATTAGAAAAATACAAAAATCAGCAGATATTACTGTACTACTTAAAGCATGCAGTTAAGATTAAGAGAAATTATTTTCGAACAATATGAGCAAAATTGACTAAACAAACACTTCCTAGGACCTAGACGATACGTAAATATACGTATCATTTACGTAAAACATCATTTTATATCTTTCAGCTAAATTACATTGTAGTCCATGAATGTGCAGTAGACTAGAAATAAATTCAAGAACTTAGTTGTCTAGGAATTTCAAGTAACCCATTTGTCATCAAAAAAACAGACGGTCTATAAACAAATAGGAAATTAGCAGAGCACACAAACATCTCCTATATTCTCCACCAAACGAACCAACGAAGTATACAAGTGACGTGATAGGTTCTGACCTTTTTTGGCCTTCTTTTGTAATCTCATAGTGTCGCTGTTGCGTTTCTTTATTTCGCTCGTAGCTCGTTTGTATTCTGAATACAGAAGCAGTATTGAAAATTAAACAAATAAGCTCAAACAGGCATAATAATAACACAATACAAATTGCACAACTAAGATAATCGAAATATTTTTTTGATTTTGTGTATTGGTTGTTAGTTCGATTCTACAACAGCACCATCCTGCCTACAAAAGTTTAATTCACAAATACAAACACTTTTGCTAGGCTGGCTCTGATGTAAGAAAACGAATAGCATGAAACTATAAAATGGGTCAAAAAAAAAACAAACAAACCGGAAAATCATTGTCTGTTGTAAGTGATGGAAGCAAGTTACTTTCGAAAAAAGCATATCAAAAATCAATACACAAATACGTTTCAATTTACGTTTTGGACCTACCTCTTGAGTGATCTTTTTCTAGTTGGGTTGTTGTCTTTTTCCATTCTTCGACTTTCTCTTGGACTGGGTTCAAGAAACTGTCCATTAAAGCGCTACAAATTGAGCGAGAATAAAATCATAAAAGTCCAAAGTAATCAACATGCTTACCTAAAAATGACTGGCAACTTCCGCTAATTTGAGATTTGGTTTAACCGTTCAAGTGGTAGGTTAGGAACATTTCTGCAACGTTACTTTTCTCTGGGGATTAGGCAATGGATATTGGTGAAAAAGACCTCAAAAATAATGCTGTGTTTATCATATTAATCAACTGATAAGCAGTTAAAAGGAGAGCAGTTTTTAAGGACCGAAGAGCATCTTACTTACATGGCTTTTCATTTTGACAAAATCTTGGTACTAATACAGATGGCCTAAATAAATAGCAAGAGAATTCCATATCATGCTTACTTGGTAAACTGCTTGAGTTTGTTTTCGACCATTTTTTGCCGAACACAAATTCGCGTCAGAGCTGTTCCCACATCCTTCGTGGAACCTGAGAAATAGAGAACAGTGATATTAGTAAAACCTTTAATTGCTCACAATTAAATGCAATGTATAATTTAAACGCAGTTCACAAGATATGGACTAAAATACATAGAAAATGAAGAGTTAGTCAAAACATTTCGAAAATGTAAAGCTAATAACATGAAAATCATGTGATAAAACACTACATCGATCTGCAAAGTTGCGTTACGAACTAGTGCTAAAAAAAGCTAGGTATATATCAAAGGTATATATCAAATAGGTACACCGCAGTTAAATATCACACTAAAGGTTTCATTTTTCACACATTTTTAAAGGCAAAAAATATTAATCAAAATTGAATGATCACTAGCAGCGACATATTTGAACCAGCGGTTTTCAAGGTCTTTATAGTTGTTCACACACTGTTAATAAGGACTTCGTAAACACCGGTCCGAAACACTGGAAACAGTAGGAAATGCAGTCCTTTAAATAAAGCTGTACGTAAACGCTAATTAACGATAATGAAAATTTCCAGCGAAGAATACAGTTATCCAATAGATGAAAAACCCGGAAAATTGGATGCACAATGGCTATTAGCTAATACAGTTATGCATAGTAAAAAAAAAAACAACAAAAAACAGTCAATTAGAAAGAGTAAAGACTGTAAATACTATTCGGCATGCTCAATGCTAAAAGAAATGAGGCTCGAAAATGCGGATGTCGACGAAGCGACGCCGTACAATTTTAATCCAATTAGCTTGGGTTTTGCGCGAATCTAAAACTACTGCAACTGCACTTGGAACCGTATATGCTAATTGCGAGGATTGACGTACCGTAATTAATCATGTCCAGCAACTTACACTTTTTCTTAGGAATTTAACCCAGTTCAAAAGCAATCTTAAACTTTGGCAAAGCAATCTTTCTTTGGTCAATATGAAACTATCACCAAGGGGATATGATGAGGCTTTGATTACTATCGGCAGCAATACAGTATGAAGGTCTAATACTATACTATCGTTACTGTGCTGTATTGGCACACGCATAGAGAGTTGGAGACATTGAGAATATATTCTTTGTTCTCTTTGCACTTGCTGTAAAACACTCTAGCGATAAGTGGATTATTAAATGTATTTTTCTAAGAAGCATCAAATTAAAAATATGCCATCCAGGTTTGAATTGGTTGAATATCGAATTGAAAGTTGGCACAACTTTAGAAAAAATTAAAAACTTGGCTACGGCGCATGAAAGAGACGGCGCCATAATAGCCGGCGAATTCGAAGAAATCCACAGGAACAATGGATAACTGGAAACTCTCAAGCTGGTAGTAACCGAAAAGTGTGCGGATCGTTCAATAGTTAGCGTCTGACGCTGTACGGTGACAGGAGGATAAATATGCACTACAACAAGAAGATTTTCTCGCAAATATCAGTGCGTAAATACAGGCCTTGATTTGTGTATGATTAGGTTGCGGCAATTACAAGCACATTTAGCTCTTATGACTCGGTGGTTTTTGGTGAAATTTAATACCGCATTAGCAAATTACCAAGCTGTCGAAGGGCTAAAGTGAAATTAATCTAATTGTGCATGTGCAAGCCACTGGCATTTAAAGAGTTGACTGGACAAGCAATATTTAAGCTAATTTCTTAGGCGTCAAGACGTTGAATGAAAAGCAATCACGAAAACTCATAAAACCGCAACCTTCATTGAAAAGTTGAAACAACAAAAAAACTTTTCAAGAAGTAGGTTAAGCCAGTACGTGGCATTTTTACAGAAATACTTCGAGATTGATTGTTGGAAGTCCTTACGCAAGAAAAATTTATTCCGTATTCCAAATAAAAGTATGCAAATGGTTTCCTAACTATCTTAAGACGTGATAAACATAGACACAAACTCAATGCTCATAACACTAGTCATACGCACGCTGTCTAATTCACCAAGGACATATGCCAAAAATACATCCGCTTTGTTTACTCATAACCACATACTGTACTATTATACGTGTTCCACGTTTGGTACAAACAGCAAAATCCAAATTCTTAAAACAGTCAAAACTTCGTACTCCTTAGCTCAAAAATAAAGCTCTCCCATTCGCAACAACTTTCTTCAAATTTTGTACTCTACTAATAGCGTTTTCACAATTACAGGTCCACTTTTCGGACACGGTTCATGGTTCCGGTACCTGCATATTGCTGGGTCATGTCAAGAAAGGTCAAATTAAAAAAGTACCGCGCCAATCCAAAAGTTTACGTCACCTACAGACTCAGCAATTACTCCACAATAACTGTGGTGCTAAAAAAATTACAGATACAGAGTATAAGCAGATTAAGTAGCAGCAAAACGTCTTATGCTTGAAATTTATCAAGCTATAAACATTAAGCAAGTTAGCATGAGGGCTTTCAATCACGTTTTCTTGAGATTTAAAATGGTTATTACAATAACATGAACAAAGATGCTGTGCTTCAACTAATAAGGTCGCGTGGCATGGTGGTAGTTGATTCTGCCGTTAGCACCAACGTGCAAACACAATAGCACACTACTGATAACTAAATCAAGAACACCAAGCATTTTACATGACAGAATGCAACGGTACTAACAATAGATGGTAAGAATATTAACAAAAAGCAGCGCCTTATTTGCACGTAAATGTGACAATTGGTCAAGCCGCAAACTTCCGCATTACTAGCCAATAAAAAGAAAAGCGGAAATTTCGTGAAATAGACGACTAGAGAAAATGTTATGAATGTGAGGTTGTGACGTAATCAAATTCCCGTTCCATGTAATTAAGCCACATCTGACCATAAACGAAAAACCTTATCAATAAAAAAAAAGATCTCTAAATCAATACGGAAGAATTACATCATCAAGCAAAAGTAGATAATACGATGTAAAAATTAATTTTAGCAATATGCCCAAGCTAAGATTTTACTGAAGACCTTACTAAATCTAAAAAACAAAGAAACATAGGGCAAATCTAAAAATCTAAAAAAAATTTCGCGCTCGTGTGAAATCAACTACTTAAAAAAGTGATTAATAAAGACAAAATTATACGATTACAATGTCAACATAGAGCAATAGAAAAATCAAAAATAATACAGGTTGTTTTAAGTTGTATGCTTTGAGGGTGGTTTCAAGAAAAGGCAGAATAATAGAGGGCGAGGCCTAAGCGCACACGTAGTTACTAAAAATAGATATTATAAAGTCTATAATTCTTAGTTATATGAGTTGGCATTTAGGAAGGCCCATTTAGACATCTATTAGAAATGTCGCATCATGAATAGTGAGTGCTACATGTCACAATTGAAAAGTTTCACATTAAACCAACTAAGCAAAAAAACGGTATAAATAATGTTGTGATATATACGTAAAGCTTGCAGTAATCAAATTTGTGGTCAAATTGGTTATCAAATACCAAACATGCAAAAAATTAAAGGTGCTTTGTCAAGTCTAATAACAACATGAGAATCACGAAGTGCATATGTTGTGAGAATCAGTCACATAACAACACAGATGTTCTAATTCCAACATTAATTGCAACGTAATTTTGCATTATTTCTGAAGTTTGAAGTTTATTATACCAAATGTATACAAGAATCTTATAGCACTGCGAAAATAGACACTAATAATTAAGTAATGACCATAAAAAAGTGGAAAAAAAAACAAAAAAATATGCCAAAATTTTGACGAAAATAGTAGCTAACGACAGAATTACTGTATAATTTAAGGCAACAATATATCAATTAGTGCTCATTTTTAGAACAAAAACAGTCACGCAAAAATTTTTGACATTCAACCAATCTCATAATCACAGATAGGAAGTGGTGGGTAAGATATTGAATTTTCTACGAAATCTGAGCACGAAAAAACGAAGCTTTCACAAATAGAAACGTGCTTCCATACTTCAAACCAAAGTTAACATCCTGATGTCTTTCGATTCACGAACAACCAAAGGTTTAGAATTTTTTCTGCGTCTGAAGCATTATCTTTAAAGCATACAAATAATGCAAGCCAAACATCGTTCTCTTCAACCAATGATTGAATCTTAATCACCTGATTTTTATTTTTTTGCAAATCGATGCAAATTTGCCAAAGTTTAGAATGCAAAGTCGTCATGTACTTTCATGTTCAAAGCCATGCCCTTGACTAAACATGTAACAAAGCCAAAGCACTTTTTGAACTCAAAATAAGATGCAGCAAAACCAGACGTCTCTCAAAATAATGTTCATTAACTAATGTTAACAAAATTTTATGAATAATATTTCTAAATCAAATTACATAAAGGATGTTTTAAAAAGGCATTCACGTCGAAAAAATTCTTGCTCGGTTTTCTTTCAAAAAAATTTGACAGATGTGAGGACTAACTTCACCATAGCTTTCTACGACCTTCGGTTCTCAAGATATGACAAATCCTAAGAAAGGACTAGTCAAAGAAATTTTTCCAGGATTGCTAACTACAAACAACATTTCCAAAAGTTACTCCATGTTCGTGGCTTTCAAGTGCATTCGGTAGTGTGGTTGTCAAAACAAAATAAAGGGTCAGAATATTCTAAATTAGCTGCTTTTCGAATAAATTCAATTCAACTTTCCAAAAGTTGATCTTCTGCCACAATTCTTGATAAAATGGCAACACTAAAGTAAGAAAAAAATTGTTGATTCTGAACTGTAACACCTTGAAAACGGAAGACGTAGAAGATTCCAATTTGGTGAGAATGCATTTTAGGCATTTCCCTACGTTTTGGTCAACAATAAAAAAAAACTTGACTTGAATGCCTCTTTAAGTGAAACTCAAGCGCCACCGTAATATGGCAGAAAAGTACGGTACAGCAACGCAAAAAAGAACTAGCCATGTCCCTGCATGTCAGAATATGTCTACGCATACTACTAAAGCTTTACGTGTGCCATTTGGGTAGAGTTTGAATTCAACGAATCCAAAAAAGTGCTCGACAGCACGGCTGATTCTGAGCGAGCCATGGTCCCACCTCCCAATACAGGAAAGGGAAATAAACTTTCATATTTTATTTTTAGTTCCTGATTTCAAATTTTGTTCAACTTTGGACAGTAAACCCTTGACGATCCTATATGCGGGGGAAACAGACTGCAAAGTTTTAAATTTTTAATTTATATCTTTTACATATGACGAATACTGCGTTACGAATACATCAATATGCTATATATGAGCACAAGTCATAAATGCAGCGCAGAATTTCAATACACAATACAAAAAAAAAAATTAAATGGAGGTGGCCGAGGCTCGGCAAGGTTAATAAACTACTGTGGGAAAAGCGATAAGAATTTCTTGAAACAACAAACACTAGAGAACTACTGGGATAACAAATAAACACAAAATTCAAAACAAAGTATTATTTCGAAGTTTGAATGCCCTGCATCTTATATTCCAAACTATAGCATAAAACGAGCTTCAATATTGGACGGCAAAACATAAAAGCGAAATTTAATACCGATTTCTGACTTCGAGGAGGAGGTACATGTAGACACAATAAAAAGCAAGAAATGCCCTTTTTGTGAGTAGTGAGGATGTCGTGAAACCACTATATCGACAGATATCACACACCCTGGTTCACTATAAATAACATAAGTACAAGAAGTTGCACATTTCGACAAAAAAGGACGATATCAGGTTGGTGAACACACAATAACAGTTACGAAAAAACAGCTTCTTGCGACTTGTTTTACATACTCAAGATATGTAATGTCGACAATGCGATGTAAGATCCAATTGTTAACTTCTTTATCATTTGCTTTGTTCTTTGAAGTAACTTTTACCAACTTGGGCAAGCCATTTCACTCTCGACAATTGACATTAAAAAAAAAGCATGCGAAAGCAAATTGGAAAGGTATCATAGAAGCTAATCGATAGCGACAAACCTTGGCCTAATTTCGAAGAAGTAAAAGTTTTTTTTTTGTTTTCTATCTGCTTCGACTTGAAATCATTGAAAATAACTGGCTTCATAATCGCAAATTCTCCAACTTTGGGGATGATAAATACCACAGTTTATAACAATGAAAAATCTTAAGTTAAGGATGATTAATACCAAGCCAATCTACAACATAACGTCCTTTTGCACATGAACTTAATTACAAATCAATATCTTGTCAACTGAAGGATTTCCATCGTAAGCATTTTTTTGAATTATTTAAAAATACCATAGCCTATATACCACTTTTGTGATTAAGCACCCAATACCATTAGGTAACGCTGGTAGCGGCATTAGCGAAAAGCAAAACAAAAAAAGATATTCAGGATCGACTGAAAAATAGGTTTTGAAAAGCAAGAAGTGGCTGATGCTTTAAAATGAGCAAAAAGAAAAAATAAATTCCAATTGCTGCTAAACGCCTAATGCCTATGCAATACATGTCTCGAGTCCATCACGTATCATTACCTTTTTACACTGAACACGGTATTAAAAATGCATTTTAATTTTTTCTCGAGAGCAAATTTTAGCCTGTATTTAAATCAGAAATAAACGAAAACCATCAATCATTTACGACTGAAATTCATATTAAATCAGCAATTATTGCTAATATAACATTCAACCAGCTTTTATTTCTTAATCTCTGAGAAACCGTTCGTAATGCATCACGAAGTACCTAATCAAAAATATTACCAACTGCTGCGAAAAGAACTAGCTAATGCTACGTTAACACTCAACAACTGAGTAACACACATTGTTCAAGACACGTATTTTACAAAGCAACTGTTTTTATTTACTGTTATGTTGGAGTTGAATAGCCACTAACCTAGTCAACTGACCGCTGCAGACTGACCGCCACTATTAGGGTTAATTGGCGATCAGTTGGTTCGCGGTCAGTTGTTGCGAACTAGAACAGCCAATACCCAATAGCAACTATACTTGAAGATGTTTGTTTTAAAAGCTAATGTGTTGTATGACTACAACACATTCACTTCAAAGAGCAAAAATTGTGAAATAATATTATTTAGGCATTAGCAAGAATAAAGTTCGAAAAATAGCATATGTTGGATGAAATAATACTAATGACCAGAAACAGATGGAAACTGAAATGACGGACGAATCGAATCAAGCCAAAAGAAGCGAAAATACTACAAGCTCTACAAGCCTTCTTCTACATCTGACACATGTTTTTCGTTGCTTTTTTGTAACTAAAAGATTGCAAATATGTGACACATACAGAAACAATATAATCTGTCAGGCTGATAATTCGTCCATTTAATACACTAATGTAATAACTCCATCGACAAGTGTATCAGTCACCCTTTTGTTTATCAAGTTTATCATTCACCCTTTTATCAAGTTTATCATTCACCCTTTATACACACAAGGGGAACCCTTGTAGTAGGGATAGCCTATGGCTATCCTTACTGCAAGGATTCAGCGACTTTTTCACTTGTTTATTTTAAGTACCACAAGTGAAAAATCGTTTATTTCCTACAAACTCTCTGCCACTGTGCAAGCCCTTAAGGTTAGTCCAGTTCGGCCAAGAGTCTTGTCCAGCTGGGGAATAACTTTGTTAGAGAAGCTGAGGGCTGCCCATGAGAGCTAAAAGCTCGAAACAGCGCTGTCCAGCTCTGTGCATTTTATCAATCACCATTAATGAAAAAACAATTTGAAACAGTGCAACAAATACATCTTACCTTTAGAGTTTGTAGCTGAATCGGCTATTTTCTGAATAGCTTCAATAAACCCCGACATTGCTGAAGCTGAGGATCTGAAAAAGTACACCCACTAACAAAACAAACTAATCACCATGTAACAAAGATTGTGAAATGCAGATATATTAATACAATAAAACAAATTGACAAAAAGTGTAACATTGATTTATTTGTTAATATATGAACAATTAATCGCTTCATACATATTTATTGTAAACTGAATTCAAAAAGCAAATGCTAAACACATTCCAAACATGGAACAGTTTTTTTCTCAAAGTTGAGACTATGAGAAACAATATTGAATTGGTCGAAAAGCAATTTTGAAGCTCTAAGGTAAACAGCAAAACTTATTACAGTGAGCTGAAAACTTCCTTACTGGAAATAGTGAACATTGAAGTCATGAATATTTCAAAACCTGAAGATACTGATAAAACATATAAACTCAAGGTCTAAAAAAGCTTATATAGTCTTTTGACGAAAAAACAATAAAGCACATTACGATTTACAACAATGAAACTTTCTCTGATATACAATAGCAATTCACATATCGCTAGTCTAAAAGAAATAAGCAGTACAGCATGCATTCAACTCAGACAATAAAGCAATGGTTGAAGCATATAATTCAATACAGCACTTGACAAATGCTGTGTTTTGATTCTACAAGGTATATGAAGATACTTACTTAACTAGATTATGAAGTTTGAATCCTTTGCTCACTACATCATCCCATGCTGGAGAGCTGGACTAAAAAAGAACAATGCGTTCAAATCATAGCAATTGCCCAATATTAATCAAATCACAGCAATTTGGGCTTTATGATCATTTAATTTAAAATAAAATCACTTGAAAAAGTTTTTAACCGATCAAGTAATTTAAATTGCTGCAAATCTTTTGTTTATGATTCTTCCATCAAGACTTTACAATTATGCATACACCAACCTAGATAATAGCGAAAGCAGCATTTATTTGCTATTTTACAATCTTAATTTAACACTACCTAAACATGTCTTGATAAAGACAGTACGACTACTTCAAGGAACAATGGGGCATTGGAAAACTGTATTCATATACACATGCTCTATTTGCTTTCAAGAATAGGAAATAGGGTTTGGAATAGTTATAGAGTACCTGCAACGATTTGAGTTTAGGTTGGATTAGAGTCAAAATTTCAAGTGAAATATATTTTTCTACACAAAAATTGTGAAATGAGACATTTCGTATTTAATATTACTGGGATTTAGGTATTGAAACTCTTACTTTTAAATCTGTTATGATGTATTGAAACAATGTTCCCAAAAGTGTACATTCTCTTTCAGCACCACTAACAGAATCCATAGTTTTCATTGCAAAAGTTGTATGTTAATATTGACAAAAAGCAGTTGTGGTAGGTAGAATGAGGTATGGTAGCCAGTAACCAATGAATCAACACTCAACTGAATGTATCGTAGCAATAACTAAGTAAGTACTTTATGCACCAAAACTTTTAACTATGTATTAATACTCAAAAGTTTTGAACAGTAATAAACTGCTCAACATTTATCAATCAAACCCATCACAGTGCACCTAAAATTCTAATAAAAAATTGTCTTAGTATACTAAAAACAATAAAGCTTAGTTAAAGATTTAACTCTATTTATAGTATAATAAAGCAAATTCCAACAACAGCTATTTGTAAACAATAAAAGCTTCAGAGAGGAACAAAAAGAAATATCACTTGGACTATATTGCAATTAAATTCTATTCATCAAGTTGCCTTGGCCAGGAGACAGTGAAGGAACCTTAGAGTCTTTGAATCAAGCTGCCACCTGCAAGTGCCCACCTGTCCACCACACATGGTGGACCGTCAAGAAGGAGAGCTGCAAATACCAACTTTATTGTCTTTGGTTTGACTCGACTACGAATCAAACCAGGTCTAGTGTTTTAGTAGTATACACTTTATCTATAGACCCAGTATTATTGGCCTCAAGTTTTTTTAAATTCAGAATTACAATCAAGGCAAACCATATTTAAAAAAAATTAGAATGGCAGGTTTTTGCAACTTAATGTAAAACTTAAAACATTAGGCATTCGCCAAAAAAAAAAAAAAGGTACCGATAGGCACTGGGCTAGTGACTAGGCTACTGTACTGTACTGAAAATTTTCAAATTGAAGAGAATAAAATGAAACTGAGAAATATTCATCCGTGCTATTTTCATTTGGTTTTTTAGGGGTTAAGACAAAGGTTTAGGTTAGGGTTCGATTTGGGAATACTTTCAGAGAAAGCATTTGAGTTTGGGTTAGATTTGAGTCAGAATTAATTTAAAACTAGATAAACATTTCCGGGAAATAAAGCCTTCCAAAAAATAAACCTAAGCAATACTGAATCTCAGATCTAGGCTTAAGTAGGCTTATTGAATTGACTGAAGAGCCAGAAAGACCAAGAGCAGTAGCCTAACTGTTTTAAAACTAAATCAGTAGGCCTACGGTACTGGCTTTAAACTGCCGAAGCTGCCTTTCTCGCACTTGCCTCAGTTTGGTTAGTGACTTCACAGTCTACACTGTCTGCAACAAGTCAGAATTGGAAAACCATGAAACAGTAAAACTCAAAAAGCTGACTGCAGAACAATGAGCTAAAGTGCTCGTAGCTACTCGGGCACTGTAGTAATCTGGTAATAAGCTTAAGCTACTATTGTATTAAGATTAATTGAATACAGTAATTGACAGTCAACCCAATCTTTGGTCTAAGCCAATGTAGGCTATGCACTGCAGTATGATTTTAATGGTCTAGGCCTGCTTATCAGATATGCTCAGTCACTACACTCGTACAGTACTCAAAGTTTCTTAGCTACCGGTATTTATTTTATGGCATCACTCAACAGGGCTGCAAACTGCAACGTTTTAATTGGTACCAAATTGAAAAAAAGAAGGTATTGACTATTTCATTGAAAATTTTCAAGTGCAGGAGAATAAAACGAAAATGAGAAACATTCATCCGCGCTTTCTTCATTTGCTTTTTCAGAAATTAAAATTAGAAATTTGTAATATTAGGATTATATTAAGATAATATTAGGATTAGAGTTTAGGTTAGGGTTTGGGTTAGGGTACAATTTGGTAATAGTTTTGGAGTAAGCATTTGAGTTTGGGTTAGATTTGAGTCAGAATTAATAAAAAACTAGATAAAAATTTCCGGTGAAATAAAGCCTTCTTAAAACGAATAAATAGGGCAAAGCATGGAGCAAAAAGTGAGCGCTTATTTGCACATTCACTCTTTTTCATTTTTTGTATTATCGTTAGGGTTTGGGTTAGATATTGAGTTTGTGTTCGGATTAATTTTAGGGTTAGAGTTTGGGTTGGGTTTAGGGTTGGGGTTAGGGCTAGAATAGCGATTTTCTTATTCTTGCGTAACGTAACAGCAACTTCTGCCAAAAAAAAAAAAACAGCTGGTTTATGTGGCAATAGGCTATGTTCTCAGTGGCAATAGGCTATCCAACCTAAGTCCGTTGACAACGAGCGGCTAGCCGATCTAACAACGACAATTAAGCGTAACGGTACGTCGCTTTCGTAAGCGAAAAAGCTGCTGCCGCCTAAATGGAATCTCTCGGGCAGGGATGGCAGTACAGTACGGTACGTTCAGAATTTGCGTACTACGTACTAGAGATGGCAACAGCGTAGCGTACGCGGCCGCGCGCTGTTGTTGGTGCACCGCGCCGCGCAGCGTGGCAACTAAAATCTGCATTACGTCACAGCATCAGCGCAGCGCCGCGTACAAAAATTTTTTTACATTTTTTTACATTTATTGTTGGTGATTTTCTCTTTATGAACAACAATGGTTAGTCTGGATGTAACTATTACATGAATTGAAGACAATGCATGCTACTAATACAGGAAAAGGTGTCTTCGGTTCAAGTTTATTTTTTCAGAATTCAGAGCATCCTAGAATCGGCTATTTTGGCTACGAGAAACTTAGTTTTGATCGGCTGAACGTGTTTTTTTTTTTTTTTTTAGTAGTGACTATTTCACCGAAAATTTTCAAGTTAAAGAGAATAAAACGAAAATGAGAAATATTCATCCGCACTTTTTTCATTTGCTTTTTTAGGGGTTAAGATTAGGGTTTAGGTTAGAGTTTGGGTTAGGGTTCGATTAGGGAATAGTTTGAGAGCAAGGATTTGAGTTTGGGTCAGATTTGAGTCAGAATTAATAAAAAGTAGATAAAAATTTCCGGTGAAATAAGGCCTTCCTGTTTTTTTGACACCAACAAAAAGATTTTGGTTTTGGTAGGCTAGACTAGGAAAGGTTTGGGACCAGAGGTGGGCAGTACCGCGGTACTTTTGTACCGCGGTACTTTTTTAGTTCCGTTATCGGTACCGTTGTTACTTTTTAAAAATTGTACCGTTTTCGGTACCGTCGATACTTTTTTTGCACTTTTATCGTCGCTACTCGGTACAATTTGTGGAATGGAGTTTAAATAAAAACTCCGTCAAAATAGATGCATAAATTTTATCGCGTTTTTACAAAGCATAAAAGGAACGATGCTGGTAAGAAAAGACGTTGTTTGTGTGGATAGATAGGCCTAGTAAGTTGGGGTGATTGTAAAGAATTATTTTTGGTTGGAAATTCTGAATGGAATAGACTGAAGAGCAAATTGAAAAATAAAGCCAAGGCCCAAAAGTACAGTATACCAACGCGAGTGTTTAAAAAAACAGTTTTTAAACACCCACAGAAAGACCAGTGTTGCGAAGATGGTGGAGTCATATTTGAGAGATCCTCCAAACAAAGACATTTTAGCTGCCCTTTCTGTTTGCAAGAACTTGAAAAACGTGTTCATAAAGTTGAACACTCCTCTGCCGTCGAGTGCGGCGGTAGAACGCCTTTTTTCGTTGGGAAAGGATGTTCTTAGGCCCAAAAGAGCTAGTCTTAGCAACGAGCATTTCGAGATGATGGTGTTTTTGAAAGAAAATTTAAATAAATAAATAAATGCAAAACTCATTTTGTGTAGGAGTTGTGACTTGATTTTTTCACAGCCTCTTGTACATAACAAGTGTTGCGTTGATAATTATGTCTTTTTCATTTTTTGCTGTTAACTGAAACTGAAGCAGTAAGTAACAGTTTTGTATTACTTTAAGTCAGTCTGGTTCGGTAAATTTAGACTACTGGTATTGCTTTTTTCCTAACCCAATGTAACATGGGCGATTACAGTTTACTGTTGAATAAAGTTGGCTTCTTTGTATCGAAAAACTTCGCTGATTAACTCAGTAAAAGCAAGCAACAGGGTTGCCACATCCTGGAAAAGTCCTGGATTTTTTTTGCTGTCCTGGAAAGTCCTTGAAAGTCCTTGAATTTTGTTTGTAAGTCCTGGAAAGTCCTGGAAAATGTTTATAGAGTTTTCCCGTGATTTTCCAGGACAGAATGTGAAGTTGTTTTTTTTTTTATTATAACTGGTACCTTGTAATTGTACAAAGCTATTTATTGTTGAAATAATTTGCATTGTGAAGTTGGTTTGAAAAGCTTTATTGTATTGTAAAAAGACAGAGCTTATTTGTATGCGGGTGCACAAACAAAAAATTGCAATCCTAGCCCTAACTCAACTCTAAATCTAACTCAAACTGCAACCCTAGATCTAGCCTAACAGTAATATGAGCCCAATCCTCTGCTTTTTGCTTTCTTATTGGTTTTAAGCAGTTCTTACTAGTTCTTACTGTTCATTTTAAGCAATCTTACTAGAGTGCAAATAAGCACTTCCTCCAATTAGCCAAAATTTGCACTTTGCAATACAGTATGTATAAATTATTGAATATTATTAGGAAGAGTGAATTCATGGGCATTAATTTATTGCAATGCGATACTGTAGTAGCAGTAGCATAGCGGGCTATTGCTCTCCATTGGCCCACAGACCAAAACGTGCAATAAGAAAAATACAACGTTTATCGCACTGTAATTCTAAGGCAGTTTTTTGCAGTAGTATGGATAGTAAAGTAATTTAAAGTCACTTTTGGAACATGATTTTGGGAACGGCTAGTATTGGTCAACAAGAAACCAGTCACAACTAACTAACTAAAAATGGCTAAAAATAAACAATTAATTCGATCGCTTGATGCAAAATGCTTAACGTAGGCTTTGTAAGACAATTATAAGGGGTCTATTCAGTATTTAATTCTGTTAATTACCAATCAACTCTCTCAAATCTCGTTTCATTAGCCTCTCCTCCCAAATTATATGTTTATCTAGCATTATAAAATACAGACGATTTGGAATAATTAATAATTGGGAGTTTTTTCAAAGGAATTGCCTATTTGCACTCTAGCATGCAAAATGAGCTCTGCTTTTAGAGAATAAGAGAGCAAAAGTGGGTGCTTATTTGCTCAAATACTCTTATTTTGTAAATTATTAACGTTAGTGGTTAGTTGAAATTTATATTTTGAGTTTGGGTTAGGATTAACGTTAGGGTTAGAGCTAGGATTACAGTTTGGTTTAGTTTAAGGTTGGGGTTAGGGCTTGGGTAGAGTTTTTTTGTTTGCACCCTGGCGTTCAAATAAGCTCTGTGTTTTCAAACAATAAAATTTTATAGTTCACTGCATGGAAATAAAGCTAGAACTGAAGTTTTACTATTACCCATGACTAGAGCTCGACTGATATATCT
This sequence comes from Trididemnum nubilum, assembly GCA_963965965.1. Lineage (NCBI taxonomy): Eukaryota > Metazoa > Chordata > Ascidiacea > Aplousobranchia > Didemnidae > Trididemnum > Trididemnum nubilum. The sequence goes on from OZ014472.1 coordinate 43,763,643, forward strand.
ATCGCTCGGCTGATATATTTTGCCCGATATCAGTGCCAAGTCGGAATATCGTATCGGCTATCTACCGCTGATAAAATATCGGCTTAGCGCAATTACCTTAAACAGTATATTTTTTTAGAGCAAGCACAAGTGTTCTTGTGTTGATTTGCTTAGTATGACTTGTGTTTGCAATAATCTTTCTTTGGAGGAGGACTACTGAAGCTTTTCGTGTCAAGTCAAGTGAAAAATATAGACAAAATTTGGTAGTTTATGAGTTATATATTGGTATCGGCCTAACAAGTCATATCGATCGAGCTCTATCTTTCACCCACATCCTGTAGCCCATTCATGCAACCAGTTTAATCATGTTTTTGCAGTGCTAATTTCTATGCACGTTTTAAAAGCAATAATTTTTACTAAACTTGGTCTAAAATTAAGTTATGATTGAAAAAAAATTGCAAAATTTTGGAATGCTGGGGGCGTTGCCCCCAGACCCCCTATGGCTTACGGCGACTGGGGGCTGCCCCCACACGATCAAGCTCTATCTTTCACCCACATCATGTAGCCCATTTATGCAACCAGTTTAATCATGTTTTTGCAGTGTTAATTTCTATGCCATGTTTTAAAAGCAATAATTTTTACTAAACTAGGTCTAAAATTAAGTTATTATTGAAAAAAATTGCAAAATTTTGGAATGCTGGGGGCGTTGCCCCCAGACCCCTATGGCTTACGGTGGCTGGGGGTTGCCCGCACACCAAAAACCACAACCCTTTCGTTGCAAATTTTTGGCTTTGCACCTGGATAGTGGTCAGTACTAGGAATGCAAATGCGTTACATCAAAATTTTTTGTCAATCACAAGTACAAAAGAGTAGGTGCATGAGAGTAATAGTCAAAATTAAATTTTAAGTCCTGAAAAAAAAATCTTAAACAGTCCTGGAAAAGTCCTGGAAAATGACCTAAAAAAGTCCTGGAAAGTCCTGGAATTTGATTTTGCAATTTCTGTGGCAACCCTGAAGCAAGTTCGTTTTACTACGTCACCCTTTCCCTGCAGGCAGGGCATAGCCATTCCGGCTCAGTGAGGTTCCTACCACTTTCTTTATTTTATTTGGTTGCAGTTTTATCCTTGCATTGTGAGATAGCAACGGAGTCGATAGGCTATACGAGCTCACTTATGAGTTGCCGGGCTGCCGGCCATCTTTCTTACTGTCTACCACATGAAGAGGGGGAGTCCCGCTAAGTGCCTTTCCCAACGGCACAAGTGAATTGCAGTTGCCAGCTTGTTTTTCACACTATCCCTTTAATGCTGAACGTCAAAGCAGGAAAGCTGTGAATACCTATTTTTAAGTCTTTGGTTTGACCCGGCTCGAAATCGAACCCCCTGCCAGTGGCAGTTCTCTTAAGATATGCAGAGAATTAAGAGGCTGTGCCGTTGCAGCAAAGGCAAGATAGGGGGGAGCTTAACTTTCTAGACAGAGTAAGCAAAATAGCGAAATTATATTAAAAATGGGCTAAATCTATCATTCGAAAAAGTACCGAATGGCGGTACCGAGTATCGTTATCATCGGTACTTTTTTTAAAAAGTACCTAATATCGTACCGTCGGTACTTTTTCGGAAAAGTATTTGTACCGTTATCGTCGGTACTTTAAAAGTACCGAGTGCCCACCTCTGTTTGGGACGTTGGGTGAGCAGGGGTGCCGATCTTTGTTGAGCATTGGGGGGGATAAGTTGCAATTTTACCCCAATTTTGCCCTATTTTCAACTTTGGGGGGATGAAACTCGACCACGATTTTTTTCAGGAGAGCAAATTCAGTGAACACCAAAAAAAATACAGTGAACAGCAAATTCAGTGAACACCAAAATCCCCCCAATAATTTCAGTATGCAGACTATAGGCCTACTCAAATTATTGGGGGGGATACAGTCAAATTATTGGGGAATATATTTCCCCATCCCCCCCCCCTTCGGGTTTCGGCACCCCTGTCGGTGAGAAGATGAAACAAAGGCAGACAAATGTAGAAAAAACAGATTTGCGGGAAACAATCATCAGAGTAAAGGCACAAAACAAAGCCTAGCGACACACCCTCCCTGTACGCAGTAGGCCTATGGTATTGGTACAAGCCCAAGGCTAGACAACAGTTTTTACTACAAATGCGCTTGCATTTCAGAGTGACAGAGTTAGTTCAGTGTAGCCTATTTGTCAACAGGTCATGGCATCAAGAATTAGGCATTCGGTCCTATGTCTGGAGCCTATCTCAGATCTGGCAGACCTATGTCTGTATGTAGTAGTGTGACATATAGTTCTAATTGTAAATAATGTAGTTAACTTCGTAAATTATAGAAAAACACACGCCACAATAAATTGTAAATAAAAATATATTCACGTCGGGGTCACCAATTTGTGACGTATAGTTCTAATTGTAAATAATGTAGTTAACTCCGTAAATTGTAGAAAAACACACGCCACAATAAATTGTAAATAAAAATATATTTTATTGCACTAATCTCTAACTAACCGAAATAAAAATAAACGTAAACGATTTAACTGTAAATAAAGATCAACAAAATACTTGATTTAAAATTGAACTAAAAACGTCGACGTTGATGAAAAATAAGTTGCTGTTGTTGCTTGTTCCAAAACCAAAAGAAAACTCAAAATAGTAATTGTAATTGTAAAATAGTTTTCTGCGTCTGAGTTCTGACAGTGAGAAAAAGGCAAATGTCACGCCACCAATCAGCGCATGCTCTAAGCAACCTTCTTGCAAACACCAACAGCGACGCGAAGTCACATGATTAGCATCACAAGCCGGTTGAACTGAACAAGGCTTCGATTCTAGGCGAGGTGACAGCCGTCACAGTAGAGTACGAAGACTGGGCTAGGCTACACAAATTTCCAATGACAAAATAGCCTTAGTAGCAAAATTTATTCCATAATCCAACACACATGTAAACGGCAAAGGTATAATACATAGGGTAGTTTCATACAAGTGTAGTAGCTTGTGACAGCATGCAGAGCACGTGATACCTTATATTTCATTATTCGAGCTACAGTACTGGTTCAGGATTAGTACAGTAGTTGCATGGGATCATCAGGTAGACTGGTAGATTGTTTTTGATTGCCAAAACATGGTGCAGAAAAACTGATGGAAAGCACACACAAGGCAGATTAAACCTGAAAGCCTATAATTGAAACGGCTGATCTCACGTCGCATGTTTTTTAGTTTTTACTCGGCCTCTTTCAAAGTTTACGAGAGCGAAGTTTTAGACTTTTATTTATAACTCGATAATGGTTTGGTCTAGTGCATGAAATTTTGACAGCAGTTTGAGATTCATAAGTTATTTGTGTGTGCCAAATTTCAAGGCAATGAGTCTTGTAAGTTGTAACTTCAGGTTTAGGACCTGAAAACTACTTCAAAAGTTTAGTGTAAAAAGCGGTCTTATTCAAAAACGGCTTTTAAGTACGGCAAAAAATATTTTACATGGTTATATGTCGTTAGATACGTTTTCATCTCTACCTACACTTTTAGCCGCATTGAGTTTTTTTCTTTTTTCATTTTTTGCTTTCTAAATTTTGTGCACTCTTTTTCTCCTAAACCAACATCGATATCTAATTTTTGTTTAACTTTGTTAGGCTGCAAATGCAATTTTGTCTCCTGAATTTTTTTTAGGCTTCTCCCCAGAACCCCCCTAAAATGGGGCCCTAAAAAACTAATTTTTTTTAATTGCTCAAGCTAGGGGATAGTTTTTTGTTTATATTGGTAGATATTTAAGCAACAAATAGCTTGACATAGTATGGAGGTACCCCCCCCCCAAATGGACTCCCCACAAATTAGTTTTTTGAACGGCTCAGGCTAGGGCATGCCTTTTTTTTATACCGGCAGATGTTTAAAAACCAAATATTTTGACATGGTTTGAGAGAGCGCCTCTTTTGAAAACCCTCCAAAATAATACCCCTAAAGTCAATTTTTTTATATGTCATAAGCTAGAGAGCTAATTTTTTTCTGATGTTAGTGGAAATTTAAAGGATATTTAACTTGCGGTGCGGCGCGGTGCAACGTGAATTTAGTTGTGTTTGAATGCGGTGAGGTGCAGCATGCGGACAAAGTTTGCGGGTGCAGCGCAGCATGCGGATGCATTTTTTGTTATCCGCGCCATCTCTACTTCGTACCTTGCACCTTGAACCGTACCGTACCAGGGTACCAGCGTACGTACTTCAATTCAATTTTTGAAGCGTACCGTACCAACGTACCGTACCCGTACCATTACAAAAAAGGCATACTGTACCAGCGTACCGTACTTCTTGGCCAAAATTGAGGCGTACCGTACTGTACTTACGAACCATACTGTTCTGCCATTGTTGCTTTTAACTACTCGCAACTTTAACTGACTTTGAAATCACTAGTCTATAAATCAGCGATCTTAATTCACAGTTCACACATTAAGCGTCGGTCTTTTGCCTCTGCATACAAAAATTCTGCGCAATCAAAAAAGTAAAAGTCTGGGATTTTTAATTCAAACAGCGCGCCAACGTACCGTACTCGTACCAAAACAAAAAAGGTGTAACATACTAGCGTACTGTACTTCTTAGCAAAAATTGAGGAGTACCGTAGGCTACCTATGTATCATACCGTACCGTACTGCCATTCTTGCTCTCAAGCTGGCATCGTTGCCCAAACCCCAATTCTAAATGCTAAGGTTTTGAAGAAAAAAAAACAAAGCAACGCGTATTCCCACCCCGCGAATCGCACCCGAGCGTGAAGGTAGTAAGGCGTGTGCACTAGCCACTCCATCACCTCATCTACACAGTATCCATGTCAAAATGCCAAATTTTAATCAAATGCATGAGAAAAAAAGCAATAGAGTGTTACGCTTGATTGCGGTTGTTAGCGTCAGTTTTATCGTTTAGCCATTAGTCCGTTGGCAAAATCGGCTGTTGACTATGGTCACTCTGTACGTATCAGAGATGGAGTCCTCGAGGACGTTCTTGGCCTCGAAGACACATTCTGATGTCTTTGGCCTCGAAGCCTCAAGTCTTCGAAAATTGCCCAGTCCTCGGCTCGAGGACAGCACTATTTTTGAGTTGTTAAAAGTTTGTTGAGCGCCTGAGGAATTTTTTGGAAAACGGTTTTTTCTGGAGATCTCCTAAAATTTTTTTCTGAAGAACTTTTTTTTGTTTTTGGAGAGCACTTGCGCTTGTGTCTTTCGTCCTTGTCCTCGAGCATTTCTGTCCTTGGCCTCGAGAGGGTCTGTCCTCGGTAGGGCTGTCCTTGGCCTTGAGCCTTTTGTCCTTGACTCCTCCTCTGGTACGTACTATGTAGCGCAAACTTAAGCGCTTGATGGGTAGTGCTTACTGCAGCTGTTAAGATCAAAGTCCGTATGATCTTGACAACACTGATCGTCCGTCTGATTTTATGATTTGGTTACTAAATTCTATTCCCTTATGACCTCAAGTTAATTATTATGAATGATATGTTTTTTAAATGGAGCAAAACCTCCACAAATTATTATCTAAGTTTTTTACGACAAAATTATTGCATTTAATTATTTTGTTGTCTTTGCACAATATAGGGAGGCTTTGACGAAGATCTTCTCTGTGAAACACTTGGCATGTAACCCCCATCTTTTTGCAAATATGGATCTGTTTATTTTGGATCAAGTACATAATCCTCAAAAACACAATCCCGATTCGGGCAAAATTCCGAATTGGACAAAATCCTGAATTGGACAAAGTCCCGAATTCGAAAAACTCCGAAATGAACAAAATCCCGAATTGGACAAAATCCCGAACGAACAAAATCCCGAGTTGGACGAAATCCCGAATTGGACAAAATCCCGAATTGGACAAAATCCCGAGTTGGACAAAATCCCCAATTGGACAAAATCCCGAATTGGAAAATAACCCGAATTGGACGAAATCCGCAATGGACAAAATCTGGAATCGAACCAACTTCAAAGATAGACAAAGTCAGAATTAATAGTGTACTCACTGCTGGCTGATAAGCACTAACTCGTATAAGTTGGTCGAGCGGTAACGCGTTCGTCTCTGGAGCGGGAGGTCTGAGCTTAAATCTCGGGCCGGTCAAATCGGACACAGTGTTGCCAACGGCTTGCGACCGCTGCGACGTTTCTTCGAAAGGAGCTGTGTTGCCCGGGCGCAATGACGCGGAGATAGGCCCTGCCAACTCGTTACACGTTTCGGCGTATTACAGCGAGTGTAATGAAAAATTTGATTTGAATTAGCCGACAAAACTGCCTATCTTTCATTCGCTTGTGTCGTGGCGACCTAGGAAAACAGCGCATTTACAAAAATAGAATGATCAAGTGGAAAAACTTTGCCGTTTTGTCGAGTTAATTAGGTGCGAAGCAGGTTGTTCTGGAGCGAAAGCCTTGCACTTTTTACGTTTGACGTCAACTCCTTCAGTTTGCAGGAAAAGAAACTAGGCAGTATTTAAAACAAATTAGCGAGTTTTTTGTTCTTGACAAAACGGTAACGAATTAAAAGGTAGAGAGAAGTTGTCCCATGAACAAACTTCCTGAAAATAACATTTTCTCTGTTTCCAATGTTGCTTTCTTTTTTTTTGTCAAGAACAAAATTTGGTAAGAATGTTTTCAAAATCAAATATTAAATGTTTTTTGCCGTTACTGAAAGGATTTCCTTTGAATTAAACCAAAACCGGAAAAAGAGCAACAGAGTTCAGAAAATTAAACTTCAGTTCAACGATTATGTATTATGATCATTATATGTTTTATTGCTGCTTTTTGTTTCTAAAGCATTAGCAAAAGAACCTGAAGAACATCAATTCAAGAGGACTGCAGGACAGTTTGATTAAGAAACTTACCATTTAAATTTTTGTTTATTTTAATTTTTTTTTTGAAATACATTTCTTTACAAAAAGTACGCGAAAGGTTTTACACGCTTGTCAACAGGGGTGCCGATCTTTGTTGAGCATTGTGGGGGATAATTTGCAATTTTACCCCAATTTTGCTCTATTTTTAACATTGGACTGGATGAAACTTGACCACGATTTTGCTCAGGTAAGCAAATTAAGTGAAGACCAAAAAAAAGTCTTCTCCTAATCTGGAACACTTTTTTCCCTAAATTCAGGTGAAGACCAAAAAAAAAAAAAAGGTTTTCACCAAAAATGGAACACTTTTTTTTTCTTCGAATTTAAATGGACACCAACGCTCAGATGCACACCAGCGTCAAATTATTGGGGGGTTGCAGATGTAGACCATACTCAAACTATTAGGAAAGATACAGTCAAAATATTGGGGGGATATATCCCCCGCATCCTCCCGGGTTTCGTCACCTCTGTTTGTCAAAGCATCTGAACAATATAACAAATCACTAGTTTCTACACAGAATAAAATCAACTAAAACTAACTTTTGCTTACTTTTGCAGTTGTTCGAATTGCAACCAACTAATTACGTCAACACATGCGATGAAATGAATTAAATAATGCAGTAAAATGTGGGATAAGCGGGCGAAAAAGTTTACTAAAGTCTGCAGCGTAGTTAGGGGGGGGGGGGGGCGGGGATATATCGCCGCCACATTGGCCTGAAAAGTATGCAACATCGCACGTTTTTAGTACTTTTGAGGCCGATTTTTGCTCCAAAATGAAAACAGCCCCCACCAAAGGGATTTGGAAGCCGAAGTTGTGAAGGAGTTTCGTGATTCGGTCGGAAAAACCGTTTGAATTTGTGATTTCGGTCGAAAAATCTGTCTCAATTTTGGTGAAGACCTTTTTTTTTTTGAGATCACCTGTTTTTGGACGGAAAGACCGCCTCAATCTGATTCTAGAGCAATGAAAATTTGTTGTTTCAACTTTCCAAAAAAGACCTCCCCCCTTTACGAAATCCTGGCTACGCGCCTGATTAAAGTTGTAGCTACAAATATATTTGAAATCTAAAGAGAAACAGTAGCTGTTGTAATTGATTTCCAAATTACTGTCAACCCAAAATGGTGAGTTCACAATCAAACACTATCGCAGCAATCAAAAATAAAACTTTGTTCCTGTAAAAAATATTTTGATCGCTTAGGCTGTGTTTGCACGTTTGATCTCTTATCATTAGTAATTTGAAAATCACCCATCACTTTTTTTTTTAAACTTAAAATATTATAGTGACCACTTTAGTAAACTGTTTCGCCTTCTTATCCAACATTTAACTGAACTGTTGAATTCGTTTGATCGCACGTGTTGAAGCAATTTGTTCAAACCTACAGTGTACTGTAATCAAATTAAATCTTTCATTACACTCGCTGCATTACGCCGAAGCGTGTAACAAGTTAGCGGGCCCATCTCGCCGTCATTGCGCCGGGCAACACAGCTTCTGTTGAAGAAATGTCGCAGAGGTGGCGAGCCATTGACAGTACTGTGTTCGATTTGGCCAGAACTAGAGTCGAGAACTCAACGTTCAAGGCCAAGAACTCAAAAAAATCCGAGGCCAAGGCTAAGAACCGACTTTTCGAGGACAGCTCTCTCGAGGCCAAGAACAAAAATCGTCGAGGCCAAGGACCGCGGACACAATTTTCCTAAATTGTGGTAGGTAAATTTTCCAAAATTTTTAAGCGCCAAAGTGCTTAAGATATTGCATTTCGTTAAGTTTTTGATGATAATTCGAAAATAATAGTTTTTTAAAATAATAACGATTGCCATATTTTTGAAGTTTCACACGTTAGTATCTGATGTTGATTTCGCGCCGAAGTGGTATGGTAGTAATGAAGCAAAGCCATAACCCGTGAATGGAAATATACCAGTATTAAGTTGTGAGAGGGTCGCGTTCCCCCAAGGGGAGTTAACGTCCTTCCATTGAGATGTGGATTCTCCTAAAGGAAAATTCAGCGTTACCCTCATACAGGGTAAGCGAGAAATACCTTTTTTTCTAATTTGTTTGGTCTTCATTCGAATGTGGCCCAAAACAATTGTCTCGCACAATAAAACAAAATATCGCACAATAAAACCACAAACAAAAAAATTGTCAAATAAAACCTCTTTGCTTTGGTCTTCATCTCAGTTAAGCGTAAAAAAATCGCACAAACTGCGGTTAAGACCTTGTTTTTTTTGTGTTGTTTTGGTCTTCATTTGAAATTGGCTGTGAAAAAATCACAACAGAAGCCGATTGTTTTTGTTTTACTTCTGTTTTTGGGGCAAAAGTCACATCAAGTTGTTACGGCATTGCGAATGCATCTGGTCAGGCTGCAGCGTCCCTCCATGCGATATTTCACAGTTTAAATGCTGAATATAGCTAAATAAATTATAAACGTAGAAATGGTCAATTTCAAGGCCATAATTTCATCAGTTAGGGCTCTGATGCAAACGCCCACTGATTATGGATCCCCACGTTTCTAATAGTTTCCTAAACGCAAACTATATTGCTTGTTTAAACCTTTTTTTTTTTGACGGAATTCTTTAAAAATTATTTCCTAAAAATATTGCAAAATACTGTCAATTTATGTTTTTAAAATGAATTGATGTACCGTAAAGGGTACATTTGTAAGCTCAAAAGTTTTTGGCATTGAAAAAAGAGGGTTTGGGACATAGGCGTAGCCAGGGGGGGGCCCAGCCCCCCCCAATCAAAATACCACTAACGACAAAAAATTATGACAACATAACCTAGCGATGTTAGTTGCAGTTTTTTTTTTTAATAATTACGCACATAACAGTAACTAACAATAATATAAATGACAACAAGGGAGTCCCGGGGCCCCTTACTAACAACCAGGGGGCCTTTACTAACAACTAAGGGGCCCTGGGGCCCTTAACCGACAACCAAGGGGCCCCAGGATTCCTAGCTGAAAACCAGGGGGCCCATAACTGATGATCAGGGGGCCCTTAACCAACAACCAGAGGGCCCCCTAACTGACAACTAGGTGGCCCCGGGTCCCTAACCAACAACCAGGGGGCCCCCTAACTGACAACTAGGGGCCCCGGGCCCCTAACCAACAACCAGAGGGCTCCTAATTGACGAACAGAAAGCTTTGGGGCCATTAACTGATTACCAAAGGCCCCAAACCCCTAACTAACAACCAGAGGACCCCGGGGGCCCTAACCAACAACGTGGGGGCCCCTCACCGATAACCAGGGGGCCCCGGGGCCCCTAACCAACAACCAGGGGGCCCAGAGGATCCTAACCAACAACAAGGGGGCCTCGGAGTCTTTCACTGATGACCAGGGGGCCTCTAAGTCATGACCAGGGAACCCCAGAGCCCCTAACTAACAACCAAATGGGCCCGGGGCCCCTAATCGACAACGAGGGTCCCCGAAATGACAACCAGGGAGCCCCGAGGCTCCTAACCGACAACCCAGAGGCCCCCTAACTGATGACCAAGGAGGCCTGGGGCCCTTTTAACTGACGACCAGGGGGCCCCGGGGCCCCTAATTAATGATCAAGGGGTCCCGGGGCCCCTAACCAACAACCAGGGGGCACTGGAGTCCCTACCTGACAACCAGGAGGCCTCAGGGCCCCTAATCAACAACCAGGGGGCTCCGGGGTTCCTAATCGACAACCAAGGGGCCCTAGGCCTCTAACTGGCAACCAGGGAGCCCCGAGGCCCCTAACTGACGACCAAGGTTCCCAGGACATGGGCCCCTTAATTTCAAATTTTTAACAATTTTGATGCAAAACCTGTGAGAAATATAAGTTTTGACCTCAAAGTTGCCACCCCAGGCCCTCGTTTAACGTTTTTATGAACTTAATGCTATAACACAGGCGGTAATGCAAACCCCCCAATTGAAATACTACCAATGATAAATATAATGAGAGCATATCCTATTCGGAATTGCAGTTTGTTTAATTTAGGATTTAAGCGTACAAAAGTAAGCAATAATAATGAGGACCACATGTTCACGTCATTAAAATGTCATGCAATTCTTGGACGTTTCAAAACACTGTCGAATGATTTGACTCGAGTCCTCCACGTTTCGAAAAAAAAGTTATTTTCATTTTGCTTTAAAATAATGTTTTTTTTGTGAAAAAACTTATTAGGGGAGCGATCGTGTCTCAAAATTATTGGCGTAGCCAGGGGGTGGCCGAGGGGGCCCGGGCCCTCTTAATCAAAATGCCACCAATGACAAAAATTTGTCAAAAAAGCCTTGTTTCTTCATTTTCAGTTTCTTTTTAGCATCTTTGCGTTCATCAATACACGCGTACAACAGTAATTAACAATATATAATATTGACAACCAGGGGGCCCAGCGCACCCCCTCAATTCAATTTTTTCCTACCAATTTAAACGTATAATTAGGGTGAAATCAAGAGTTTTTGTCCTAAAAGTTGCTACCTCAGGCCCTCATCTAAACTTTTTATGAACATAATGCAATAACCAGCGCCGTATTTGCCATAGGCGCAGTGCCAGGGCCCTGCCATCAGATAGTAGGGCTTTTTTGATCTTCATTTATATTTGGCAGGAAGATGAAGCAAAAATCCCTTAAGTGCCAGGGCCCCGCGCAATGTAAATCCAGCCCGGTAATAACATGTTTAGTAAGCGTAACCATCTATTGTACCATTTTTCAATAACGATTCACCTCCACCTGGCCAGTTTTTACGAACAAAATACTTTTAAAAAAATTGCTTGGGAAAATGCTCATCGAACAAACTACTAAATTTCAATTGAAGTGGCCTGGGCGCTTTGGCCGTACATATACTCCTATAACTGGTAAACTTCATGACTAAACAAAAATCTTTAAGGGAAATCTTCGAAAGGATTATTATTTACTGCTAAAGTATTGCAGGAGGCAATGTGCCTTACTTCCCCCTATAGACCAAATCACTCACAATTAAAATTTTACACCACAATGCAAGATTTTAAACGGGTTTTGGGATTTAATTGCAAAAGGAGGATTGAACAACTAAATTTTTTCGATTGGCTTTGAAATGTTAAAAATCTAGTTTTTTGAAATGGCTCTGAACTTGTGCAAAATGTGATTCAATGGGATTAAAATAGCTTTTTTTTCCAAAAACTTACAAAAATTGCCCAGCGGCTGGAGGCTTTGCCCCCAGACTCCCACAGTCACCGGCGGCTGGGGGCTTCGCCCTCAGACCCCCGTCTGTGATACGTTTGAGTACACTAGCTTACTCAACTCGTCTCCTAAGTTAGACATTTACACTTTTTAACTATTAGTTTTCGCCCTCTTCCTTTACCAAAATCCTGGTTAAGTGCCATCAGGCTACAGTTTCAGATCTTCCATTCTACGATATCTTTGCCCCAAAAAAACTTAATTCTCCTCAAAAATTTGATGACGTCATTGCATGTGATTTGTGGTTTGGGCCCCTCCAATCAAAAATCCTGGCTACGCCTTTGGTTTGGGGCGAGAGCATAGCCACCATGCCCCCGTTAAATAATTTTAGTGAGTTTTTTGAAAAAAAAAGCAATTTTTGTGGCTTGAAAGAAGTTTAGACATTTAAATTTTTAAAGCAATTTGAAAAGAAAAGACCGTAAATGCCAAATTAGAAAAACTTTGGTTTTTTCACACTTTTCCAACTCCGATTTTAAGCCAAACTTTTCTTAAATTTTAGTGCATTTCGTCTTTTTCACATCTATTGCCTACAGATGAATGAGCGCGAAGGTTGCCGCCGCCGAAAACACTTTGTTAAATTCACATAAGATATTTAATTACAAAAAACCTGAGCATTCCAGCAAGGTCTTATTAAGAAGGAAGGCATTGGAGACATTTGCCCCAACGCCAAGAGGTCCACAATTGTCGAAACGGAAAAATAATAAACCATTAATTTTTTTTAAAAGCGCCCAATTTTTTGTAAAAGCTTGTAAAAAATTTATTAAGTACTCCAGGTATTCAAACAATTTTAGTTATATTTAATTTCACACATACCATGATTTAATAATCCTTCATGCAGCGTTTTTTTGTGACTCAATAGATTGTTATTTGGAATTCTTAGCGGCAATTTCCCACACACGAATTGTTCAAAAGACGAGGTTTTGCCCCCTAGACCGCTTGCCAGTGGTTAGAGTTATTCTTTCTCATCTCAAAGTCGCGTATTTTCAAAACAAGTTGGCGTTCTCAACGAGATATATTAACAAAGTTACGGTAATATATCAATATGCCTTTCCTGGTAATACTGTATTTCATTTCATCATCACACACATGCTTTCTTTTAAATTCATACTCTGGATAGGCTCAATCACGTTTTAGCATTAGCAACACAAAATGGTTTGTTCGTAACCCGGATTCCTTATTATGGCTTTGGATATCTTTACTGTAGTGCTTTGCTGTTTTAGCGCCTGCACTGGAAGTATTAGCAGAAATCAGTAGCGTAGCCATGAGGGGGGCTCGGGTCTCCCCTATTGGCCTGAACAGTATGCAAAATCGCACGTTTTTGGTGATTTTGAGGCCGATTTTTGCTCAAAAAATGAAAACAGCCCCCCGAATGGTTTTGGGTGCCGAGGTTGTGTAGGAGTTGCCGGTGATTCGGCCGGAAGAACCGTGTGAATTTCCGATTTCGTCCGAAAAATCCGTCTCATTTTCGTTGAAGACCTTTTTTTTTCTTTGTTTTTTTGGAGATCACCTGATTTTGGCCGGAAAAAGCGTTTGAATTTCCGATTTCGGCCGAAAAAGCCGTTTCAATTTTGGATAAACCTGTTTGAATGTGATTCAAGAGCAATGAAAATTCGGGTCAAGGTTGCTTACAGTTGCCTCACTCTTTCAAAAAAGCCCCCCCCCCCTTTTCCAAATTCTGGCTACGCGCCTGACAGAAATAAAAACAACAATTTGCGACAATGGTTTTGTCTACTTAATCTCCGATTAGAGCTTTCACACAATGCCATTTAAAGTAAGCTTTAGCATGACTTGGCTTAGTTGGCTATCACACTGTATTATTTTTGAAATAAGGAAAATAAACAACGAATTGACTGACTATCAGATATGTTGTCCTTTGTTTGTTTTTTTGTTTTTAACCAATCAAAAAATAATGCTGTTCCCGAGCCGAGGACAGGAAATTTTGGAGGACCTGTAGTCTTCGAGGCCTAGGGCTTGAGCTTCGAGGCCAACGCGAAGACCAAGGACTTGATCAAAAAAAACATATTCAAAACATATAATGATCATAACACATAATCGTTGAACTGAAGTTTAATTTTCTGAACTTCGTTGCTCTTTTTGCGGTTTTGGTTTAATTCAAAGGAAATCCTTTCAGTAACGGCAAAAAACATTTAATATTTGATTTTGAAAACATTCTTACCAAATTTTGTTCTTGACAAAAAAAAAGAAAGCAACATTGGAAACAGAGAAAATGTTATTTTCAGGAAGTTTGTTCATGGGACAACTTCTCTCTACCTTTTAATTCGTTACCGTTTTGTCAAGAACAAAAAACTCGCTAATTTGTTTTAAATACTGCCTAGTTTCTTTTCCTGCAAACTGAAGGAGTTGACGTCAAACGTAAAAAGTGCAAGGCTTTTGCTACACAGCAAACTGCTTCGCACCTAATTAACTCAACAAAACGGCAAAGTTTTTCCACTTGATCATTCTATTTTTGTAAATGCGCTGTTTTCCTAGGTCGCCACGACACAAGCGAATGAAAGATAGGCAGTTTTGTCGGCTAATTCAAATCAAATTTTTCATTACACTCGCTGTAATACGCCGAAACGTGTAACGAGTTGGCAGGGCCTATCTCCGCGTCATTTCGCCCGGGCAACACAGCTCCTTTCGAAGAAACGTCGCAGCGGTCGCAAGCCGTTGGCAACACTGTGTCCGATTTGACCGGCCCGAGATTTAAGCTCAGACCTCCCGTTCCAGAGACAAACGCGTTACCGCTCGACCAACTTATACGAGTTAGTGCTTATCAGCCAGCAGTGAGTACACTATTAATTCTGACTTTGTCTATCTTTGAAGTTGGTTCGATTCTGGATTTTGTCCATTCGGGATTTTGCTCAATTCGGGATTTTGTCCATTCGGGATTTTGTCCAATTGGGGATTTTGTCCAACTCGGGATTTTGTCCAATTTGGGATTTTGTCCAATTCGGGATTTTGTCCGATTGGGGATCTTGTCCCTTCGGGATTTTGTCCATTCTGTATTTTGTCCATTCGGGATTTTGTCCAATTGGGGATTTTGTCCAATTGAGGATTTTGTCAAATTGGGGATTTTGTCCAATTCAGGATTTTGTCCGTAAACGGTTTATTTTTATATTGGATGGAACGACCGAGAAAGTTAGAACGTACGTAATTGTTTAGCCGGGTAAATACAAGGAAAAAATATCCTAACCTTGCACTTAAACTTTAAAATTTTTCATAGAGTGGACGCTTTTGCAGCAGTGACGAAACGCATTCGTAATGCGGCTGCAAATTAGAGGAAATTTTCTCCAAGTCCAGATGTTGGCCCCGCATCCGATTGAAGACCATAGGAAAAAGGTCTCCATCGCAGATTGATACTATATTTGGCGGAATTCGGAATTTATTGGTACTAACTGCCTCTTTTTCGTCTAATCAGCCAAACGCTTACTCTTTTATGCCGCTTAGGATTCAGTTAATGCCAAGTTATGTAATAAAACTGTAATTTCATTAAGAATAAAAGAGCCAAAGCTGTCGTAAACATTTTATTTAAAAAGAGACGTTTCAACTAATTACTTAAGCCATTCTCAGTCTGCAAATAATGCACAAGAAAACGTAGAGTAATATAGGTAACCCGCAAAGTTAAGGAAAAACAGGCGAAATATTCAGAAATTAACGCCATATAGTTCAAAAGAGTGAAGACATGATTGCTTTCAAGAATGTGCCCAAACCAAGGTAGTTTGTATTGAATTAATAATGTTTCAAATCTAACCAAGCAACACTCATCTATTCAACTGCCAAAGCACACCTAAAAACAGTCTTATATAACCCAATTTTATTGAAGACAGATTGGAAGTCAAACTAAAATTGCAGAACACGAGCAGTCACTCACAAATTGATAAGATACCAGCAACCAGCTCTGCTTCAAGTCATCACTATATACCTTCCTACTGACTATATGTAGTACTGCTTGTAATTGGCCAGTGCACCCCCATTTCAGACACAATATTTGATCTAAATATATCCGCGTAGTAATGCAGGCATATCTAACATTAACGTAATCAACCACGCCAGTAACAGAAATTGTAAAAGCAAACTCTAAACCAAATTCTAAATTACTAAAATTGCCAAAAGTTCCAAAAGGATTGTAACAGTAAACCCCAACTAAAAGTCGCAATAAATTAAGTAAAAATCTTACCTTGATCTGTTGTTTCTTGAAAGCAATATCCAAAGAATAGATGAGCGTTGCTTGGTTAAACTGAACACGCCATTATTAATTCAATACTTACTACCTTGGTTTGGGCACATTCTTGAAAGTAGCCATGTCTTCACTCTGTTGAACTATATGGCGATAATTTCTGAATTTTTTGTCTGTTTTGTTAAACTTAACTTTGCAGGTTACCTATTACTCTACGTTTTCTTGTGCATTATTTACAGATAGAGAATGACTTAAGTAACTAGTTGAAACGTCTCTTTTTAAATAAAATGTTTACGACAGCTTTGGCTCTTTTATTCTTAATGAAACTGTTTCTCAAGACCAATTTTTAAGCTCCAAAAATACAATAATTCAGAAGTTATTAAGCAGGCTGTGAAAATAAATTTTTTCACAACAAGAAGTGCTTTCTCACAGTTGTAAAAAAACATAATAGCTTCGATAATATAATTCTGGAGCATATTGAAGGTAAGGCGTCTTGATCTATGCTCTTTAGCCAGTGGCGTAGCCAGGGGGGAGGTTTGGCCTCTCTACCCCATTGGCCTGCCGACCAAAATGTAGAATAAAAAAAATACCACAATTTTAGCGCTTCTGAGACTGTCTTTTAAACTGGAATAGACTCAAAAATGATTTAAAGCATATTTTGAAACTTTTATTTAGAGGGGGGGAGGGGGGGGCTAATATGTCAAAAATAAAACTCATAAATCAACAAAAAAATTGAAAAATGGCCAAAAATTGGTAATTAAATTTGATCGCTTATTAAAAAATGTTTAACATAGGTTTCATCAAAAAAATATATACAGTGTATTAGCTCAGGAATAGGGAGAGGGGAGGGTTATTCAGCATTAGTTAATTACCGATCACTTGTCTCAAACTTCCTTCTATTGTCCCCCCTTAATAATATCTTTCTCAATAAAATACAGACGAAGTAGGTTACTCCTTGAGAGTTTTTGTTGAACTACCGGCACAAAATTTTATGATTTACCAGCTTGTAAATAAGAGAACTGAAATTCTAGTGATAGCTACCTTCCCACTGCCTATTTATGCAACTAGAATAATCTATTTTCGCACTGCTAATGTTTATACCATAGCATTAATTTTCATCCTAAAAGGCTTATAATTAAAGTTGAATTTTGCCAAACAAAATACAAAGTTTTCGAGCGGTGGTGGCTCCTCCCCCAGACCCCCGTAACAATACCCCATTGCAGATTTCTGACTTCGCGTCTGCTTTTTAACTGGTCAACAACGCAGTGCAATACTTAGTTCACCCTCATCCTGTCTAGTTTCGGGTATCAAAATACAGCAAAAAAACATATTTTGCAGTTTTTTGGCATGCTTTTTCGAAATTAACATCTAGCATATTTCGCTTGGATCTAGCATTTTCTGGTAAATATTTTTACCATTTTTTTTTTGTCGGATTTATCATTTTTGTGATTTATGACTGAATAAATCCTCCAAATTTCAAAGTTTGATTTTTTCTAGTCTTTAGCACGTGCAGTTAAATTGGAAGGCTAGAAACGTTAGTTCGTAAAAAATAACCTGAACTAGTGGCGGCCGTTAGTGCACTTATAGGATGCTTTGCGGCTGGCAGTGGTGAAAAGGTTGTGCACCCTTGGTCTAAGACAAATGATTTAAATTCATCGACTACAACCCAGGGCCGCCGCCATCAGCAGCCGAAGTGAGGTGGCACTTGCCGAAAGTGAAAGGTGGGCACTAAACTACACTGAACTTTTACACGTAAAAACTGATATTTTTCGGCAACAAATTATGCGCTATTTTAAAAATTTTTTATTCAAGTTTGAAAAAAGAGACGTATAAGCCCGGCAGCGTTTATTAGCTCGTTTCGTAAGCGGCCCATATATTCGCTTGAAAACTTTGTTTGCAGCAGTGAATGCAACCAGATGCGCAACCAGGGTTTTGCTAAACGGGAGGGGACTAGAACCAAACGTAAATTTTGTTTGCACAAAAATTGCAACTCAAACGTATCACAAGGGGGGTTTGGGAGCGGAACCCCCAGTCGCTGGGTGATTTTTGACATTTTGCGGCAAAAAATAGCTATTTTAAAGCCGTTTCAATCACATTTCGCACGTTTTTAAAGCCGTCCGAATAAATAACTACAGTATAATGTTAAAATTTACAAGTCATTGAAAGAATTAAATTGCTTAGCCTTTTCAGCCCCCCCCCCCTTACAGTAGCGTAGCCAGGGGGCGCTGTGCCCCCCTCCCATTGCCTTGCAGAATATGGAAAATAGCACGTTTTTAGCACTTTTAAGACTGTTTTCTGCCCTTGATACGAAAATAGCCCTTTCCAATTGGCATTTGCTATGCAGAAAATTTTCTTTTTTTTCGGACTTCAATAGAATTCGGACACAAAAGCAGTCTTGATTTCAGGAATTCGGACGCAAAAACAGTTCCATTTTCAAAAACCTTTTTTTTGGGTCTTCACGTGAATTCGTGCACAAAAACCGTTCCAATATCTGATGAAGACCTTTTTTTGGTCTTCACGTGAATTCGGACACAAAAACCGTTCCAAGTGCAGAGGAAAATCTTTTTGTTTGGCCCTAGTCCCCCCATTGCAGATTTCTGGCTACGCATCTGTCCCTTCATGCTTAAGGTCAAGTCCAAAATAGGTTTAAACGATTATTCTTTATTTGGTTATATTTGGTGGATGACTTGGCTAAAGAGGGCTGAAGCCCCTTAGCCTCTTCCCCCTGGTTGCGCAACTAACTGCAACCTAAAAACAATTTTGAGTGTGCTCTAAAAAAAACTGCTGTTCTTTTAAGAAAAGGTTTTCACGTATTGTTTTTGCTAATAATCACTAATGAAGTTCCGGTAACGACTCTATAGGTTTACACCGTTCTGCCGCGACACATTCGTGAAGGCGTCTTAATAAGATAGATTATTGCGTCACATTTTTGTACAGCAGCTGGTGGCCAGCAATTTCGCAAAAAATCGAGAAAACTTCAAACGAGGATTATCTGCAAACGTTATTATTCTTTTTTCCATTATATTTCCTGTTGTCTGGTCGTTACGTAATGCTCCAAAAAAAATTTTCTGAGTAAACCGAAATGGGGGGGGGCACAAGTAGTCGTTGGGGACGGGCACGGCCCGGTGCTGTCGCTGCGGGGGGCCAGGGGGGCTGTGCTCCCCCTAACGACAGCTCGTGCCCCCCCCATTTTAGTTCACTCAAAACACTGTTTTCGGAACATCATGTAACAACAAGACTACAGACAATTTCGGAAAAAGCAATAATTCGTTCAAACGCAATATTCTCTTTTGGCGTTTTCTCGATTCTTTGCAAAATTGCTGGCAGCTAACTGCTGTACATAAATCTGACGCAATAATGCGTCTTATTAACATGCATTTACGGATGTGTCGTGGAAGAGAGATGTAAGCCTGCAAAATCGTTACCGGTACTTCGTTAGTGATTATGACATGAAACAATACTTGAAAACATTCTTTTCAAAGACCAGCTTTTTCGATTTTTAGAGCACACTCGTCAAGATTTTGAGGTCGCAGTTAGTGGCGCAACCACAGTAAAGCGGCTTAAGCCCCCTGAGCAAAGTCACATAAAAAAATTAACTTAAAAATACGAGTGTTTAAACGTACTTTAGACTTGACCAGAAGCAAGGAGGGGAGGGGGGAGCTGAAGTGGCTATGCAATTTATTTCTTTGAAATTGCTTTTGAATTTTAGCAATTTAGTTGCTCATCTGGCTTCAAAAAGTGCAAAATGTGATTAAAATGACGTTAAAATTGCTATTTTTTTGCTGAAAAATCACAAAAATTGCCCAGCAGCTCGGGGCTCAGCCCCTAGGCCCCTGCCTTGGTCACTGCATATTTAGTGACTATGTCCCGTCTGTGACACGCTTGAATTGCATCAGCTTGTTTAACCATAGTCACAGTATAGAGAACATACAGTAGTTTTAATCCCATTGATTCCATTGTCCAGGATTTTTGATCGGTGGCCGCCACCCAATGTAAAGTGAACATGTAACCTTTTCAACTCTAAAGACGCCAAAGTATTTTTGATTGTTATATAATGATTTACGGTAGGTTATCTTCATCGCTAGCTTTCGCTTCGTCGGTTTTGAATAAAATAAACTACAAACCTGAAAGTGGTGTGTCTGCGCGAAGCATGCTCGACGTAGTCGGGATTCCAATATGACGTCATAATAACCTGACAAACTTGCTAATTTCAAGCGATTTCAGTGCCATTATCAAACGTAGACTGATGCAAGTCATTTTGTTGCACCTGAAAGTTTTTCATCGAGTCGGAGTGATCGAGACGATACTGTGACGTCACAATTCATTGGGAATTTCTTTATTTTATAATAATGCTTGCTTTTAAACAGCTTTTTAATGCTCGTATTGAATAGAAAAGACAACAAACCTGAAAATGATAGATGAGTTTGAAGTAGCAGTCGCGACAGCACTATGAGGTCATAATGAAGCGACAAATACGTTTATTTCAAACTATTTTAATGCAATTTTCTATTATACTTTTCATCAATGTCTTTGTTATGATTTCAAGTTTTCAAGTCTAGTCGTCGTTGCCGCTCCCACTCGAGATGCTTTTTGTGACGTCATAGGACAATTATAGTAGTTTCCTTAAATGCAGATTAATTCATGCACTGCTGAACGTTTTTATAGTATTGATCATAAAAGCTTGAAAGTAGTAATTCAGCTCGAAGAAGTCATGACTCCATTTTGACGTCACAATGTTTTTAACAAATTTGCTACTTTCTAGCAATTTTGGAGCAATTAAAGATCACAAAATCATAGTGAGATGTTAATTGCCAGTATATATTAAGTCGACGTGATCGAGACGCTGTTGTGACGTCACAATGTAATCACAGTTATTCTTTATTTTGTATTTTGCTTGCCTCTAAACTACTTTGTGATGCTCGTATTGAATAAATAAAACAACAAACTTGAAAATGGTAACTCGGTTCGTAGTAGTCATGACTGTATTATGACATCATAATGAAGTGACAAAAATGCTTATTTTGACGAACTAACAAAGTTATCAATCATAAATTTCATCAATGTCATTGTTACGATTGAAAGTTTCATGTGTCAAGTTGAAGTGGCGTCCACCCCCCCCCCCGAGACGTTTTTGTGACGTCATAATGCATTTACGGTTTAAGTAAATTCTTAGTAATGGAATCAGTGTTGATTGATTTTCTAGTGCTGACATTGATGATATCAACTAACAAAACTGAAAGTGCAAAATTGACTGGAAGTAGTCGGGACGCTATTGTGATGTCATAATGTTGTGTAACAAATTTCTGGTTTCAAGGGATATTAGAATAATTATTCATCATAAATCATGTGAAGGTATTCGATCGTTGCATGTCAAAGTTTTGCACCAACCGAAGTGGTCGGGATGCTGTTGTGATGTCATAATGAGTTAGCATTTTTCCAAAAATATAATTATTGTTTGCTGTTGAACAGCAGTTTAGTGCTTGCATTGAAGAAATTAAGTGACAAACCTTAAAGGCGGTGAATCATCCACCCAATCCCAGTGGTTTACAAGAGTTAAAATTGAACTATAATTTTTGATACTTTTTGTTTTAATTTTGGGGCTGCGTTTGCAACGATATTCAACAAATACAAATAGATGTCCCCCCGAAAAAAGTTTTTGGAAACTCTGAGTTTTGATCTTCCCGCCAAAACTACAGTAGGCCTAATAGTTTAGAGAATTGTGGTAGGCCTAATAGTTTAGAGATAGTTTATTTCTAAATAGTTTAGGCCTAATTAAGCCTAACTATCTCTAAACTATTGGGCCTAATAGTTTAGAGATAGTTAGGCCTAATAGTTTAATAAGATTACAGTAGGCCTAATAGTTTAGAGAACTGTGGTTTTGGCGGGAAGATCAAAACTCAGAGTTTCCAAAAACTTTTTTTGGGGGGACATCTTTTTGTATTTGTTGAATATCTTTGCAAACGCAGCCTCAAAATCAAAACAAAAAATATCAAAAATTATAGTTCAATTTTAGCTTTTGTAAACCACCCGAATTGGGTGGATGATTCACTGCCTTTAAGGTGCTAAATCGATTCGAAAAAGTCCAGAGAGTGCTATGACGTCATAAGGACGTTAACGACATTGCTTATTCCAAGTGTTACGTATATCAGTTATCGATATTCAACTATACCTCTACCTAAGGATTCATAGCAGTTGAAGATTTTATATAGAATCGAAAGAGGTCGAGATACTGTAGTGATGTCATAATGCATTTACAGTTTACATAAATTTATAGTAATTGATTCTCTGTTGATAAACAGGTATTTTAATAACGAAATTGGACACGGAAAAATCGCTCGAAGTAGTCGTAACTCTATTAGGACGTCATAATGCTCTTGAACAAATTTGATAATTTCAAGCAATATTAGATAGCACGTTATTGATCATAAATGATATCAAGTTGCTTTTGCTTGCTTGCTTAAAAATTTCACATCAGTCAAAGTGATCGAGTCATATACGGGAGTATACTATCACGTTTTAAGGACGTTAAAAAAATGCTAATTCCACGAATGGTATTAGCTATTTAATGTAAACAAATTGATATAAACTTAATTTAATTTGATATAAACAAATTAATATAAATAAATTAATATAAATAATATCAACAAATTAATATAAACAAGCATTAGTATAAACATTAGCAAGCACAATACACTCCCCTTTATGCTTTGAACCAATTTATGGTAGCACTTCCAGGTTTGTTCAAATTAATGACATAAAACAATTCAAACTCAGGCATCAAACAAAAATGTCGAAAAGCATAACAAGCCTATTCATTATTATAACATCACAGCAACAACTCGATCACTTCGACGGATGTGAAATTTTTAAGCAAGCAAGCAAAAGCAACTTGATATCATTTGTGATCAATAACTTGCTATCTAATATTGCTTGAAATTATCAAATTTGTTCAAGAGCATTATGACGTCCTAATAGAGTTACGACTACTTCGAGCGATTTTTCCGTGTCCAATTTCGTTATTAAAATACCTGTTTATCAACAGAGAATCAATTACTATAAATTTATGTAAACTGTCAATGCATTATGACATCACAACAGTATCTCGACCTCTTTCGAATCTACATAAAACCTTCAACTCCAAAGAATCCTTAGATAGATGTGTAGTTAAACATCGATAACTGATGTAAGTAACACTTGGAATAAGCAATGTCGTTAACGTCCTTATGACATTATAGTACTCTCTCGACTTTTTCGAATCGATTTAGCTCCTTAGGTTTGTCACTTAATTTCTTCAATGCAAGCACTAAACTGCTGTTCAACAGCAAACAATAATTATATTTTTGGAAAAATGCTAATTCATTATGACATCACAACAGCATCCCGACCACTTCGGTTGGTGCAAAACTTTGACATGCAACGATCGAATACCTTCACATGATTTATGATGAATAATTATTCTAATATCCCTTGAAACCAGAAATTTGTTACACAACATTATGACATCACAATAGCGTCCCGACTACTTCCAGTCAATTTTGCACTTTCAGTTTTGTTAGTTGATATCATCAATGTCAGCACTAGAAAATCAATCAACACTGATTCCATTACTAAGAATTTACTTAAACCGTAAATGCATTATGACGTCACAAAAACGTCTCGGGGGGGGGGGGATGGACGCCACTTCAACTTGACACATGAAACTTTCAATCGTAACAATGACATTGATGAAATTTATGATTGATAACTTTGTTAGTTTGTCAAAATAAGCATTTTTGTCACTTCATTATGATGTCATAATACAGTCATGACTACTACGAACCGAGTTACCATTTTCAAGTTTGTTGTTTTATTTATTCAATACGAGCATCACAAAGTAGTTTAGAGGCAAGCATAATACAAAATAAAGAATAACTGTGATTACATTGTGACGTCACAACAGCGTCTCGATCACGTCGACTTGGTGTAAAATTGTCAGCCGCTTTGAGATGACCTTGCATCAATTTACAATTAGTAATTGCATTGAAATTGCTTGAAATAAGCGCATTTGTCAGATTATTATGACGTCATAATGGCATCGCGATCAGTTTAAGCGTGCCTTGATCTGATACACCACTTTCAGGTTTGTAATTTATTTCATTTCATACCGACAAATCGATAACCAGGAATGAAGATAACCTAACGACAACCAAAATATAACATTCGAAAATACTTTAGCTCCTCTTCTTCTTCTTCTTTCTTCATTGCCCGCTTTTCCGTGAGGGTTACGGGGGCAGTAGCTCAAGATTGAGCCGCCACACCTCACGGTCTTCCATCACCTCCATCATTTCGCTTGGGCGAAGTCTCAAGCGATTCCATCCAAGATCCTCAATGTAATCGGTCCATCTAGTTCTAAGTCGTCCGACTGGTCTTCTCCCATTTCTTTGGCATGTAAAGCTTGTTTGGGGAGTCTTTCCTGAGGCATTCTGCTTACATGGCCAAACCATCTAAGCTGAGATCTTTCAATTCGGAGAAGTAACGGCTCGATGTTAAAAGATTTTCGAATCTCAGAGCTACGCACCTTGTTAAACAGTGTAACTCCTTCGATTCTTCGTAAAAACCTCCTTTCGGACGCTTGCACTTGTGATCGCATTCTTTCGGTCATTACCCAAGATTCATGACCATAAGTGAGAATGGGGACAAAAACTGCTTTGAAAATTGAGAGTTTTGCCTTTTTCGACAATTCTCGTTTCATGACAACCGAGTAGTGCAAAGCTCGCATTACTGCACTAGCCTTGCCTATTCGGGTATCGAGTTCTTCGTCTTGCCTTCCGTCACTCGTAAAAGTTTGCATGTTCACTTTGCATTGGCGGCCAGGAAAGTGGCGACCACGGATTGAAAATAATGGACGCAAAACTGGCAAAGTAAAACTACTGTATGTTCTCTGTACTGTGCCATAGTCACTAAATATATATTTCGTGACTATGGTTTAACACAAGGCCTAAATCAGACAATTTTTGTTAAAAAAAATAAACACAAATAACTTTTGATTCACCTCTCTTCGCAAAATATTGATTGCGTTCCTGGTAGCATTCATTGCTGTAGATAGATTTTTCGGGCGATTATGGGCTGCAGACGAAACGAGCTACGAAACGTTGCCGGCCTCATAGGTCACTTTTGTGTAGACATGAAATCTGAAGTTTTTAAATTATACAAGATCTGAAGATCGGTTTTTATACGCAAAAGTTCAGTTTATTTTAGTGCCTCCCCCACTTTTGGCTAGTGCCGACATTTCTTCGTTTGCTCTGGCGACGGCACTGGCACCGCTCCCTGGCACTCCAATAGCGACGACATTGCTTTAACAAAAGTTGATAATCGCCCTTATGAGGTCACAAATGTAAGTAATTGTGCATCTAATTGAAGCCAAATCAGTGGTGCTACTCAAGATTTACAGGAACCGGGTCTGTAACCGTTTCTTCAAACTTAGCAACAGGTTCGTTCTAGCGTAAATGCAAGAAATCAATGCAACCAATTTTTAACAACTGGTTTTCTAAATTTAGCAACCAGATCACACAAACCGGTGGAAAGCGACTAAATACTCAGCACCATTACCTCGATGCTCGAATGTAAGCAAAAGTAAATTGGGAAGTTATGTAGTTTGCATTTTATTCACGAGGAAAAAATTGAAAGTTTATTGAATGTTTAGTTCATTAAGTTTTAGGCAGACTTGAGTAGCTAGTATCTATTCCGGATACTTCATACCAGGGGCGTATTCTTCATGCATGCTGCAAGGCATGCCTAGTCATTCAGCCAAAAATGAAGATAACAATTTAAACAAGTACATTTAAAAATTAAAAACAAAATCAAACTAAGTTACCACAGATACAGGTATTCACTTTGAAGTCGAAGTAGCAAATAGTCTCGCTTAATTGTTAATTCACTGATTTCAATTTTAGCCTGTTTTAAGCATATCGCTAAATTACAAAAAATAATGGCTACACGCATGCAATTTTTAATTGCATTCAACCCTCAAGAGATCGCATGTCTCGATACGATTACGAACAAAATTGAATAGGTTTGAAAACTTTTATTGACGCATTGTTCAGGCCCGGCGCCAGAATAGCGT
This sequence comes from Trididemnum nubilum, assembly GCA_963965965.1. Taxonomy (NCBI): domain Eukaryota; kingdom Metazoa; phylum Chordata; class Ascidiacea; order Aplousobranchia; family Didemnidae; genus Trididemnum; species Trididemnum nubilum. The sequence goes on from OZ014472.1 coordinate 43,789,919, forward strand.
GATGACTGGGGAGGCAGAAATAAATTTTGGGGGGGCACGAGAAGTTTATTTTTGTAAATTTGAGGGGGGCACGGGGCACGAGAAATTTATGCCAATGTGGATCAAACGAACCAGGTGAAGACCAAAAAAAAAGGTCTTCAGTTCAAAAATTTCCACTAATTCTACTTATCGCCTCAAAAGTTTTACGATTTTTCACGAATTCTTTGGTGAAGACCAAAAAAATAAAAAAAAGGTCTTCAGTTCAAAAGTTTCCACAAATCCTAGTTGTCGTCTCTAAATTCTTGCGATTTTTCACAAATCCTTAAGTAAGGACCAAAAAAAAAGTCTTCGTCCCAAAACTTTTATGAAATCCGGTGTGATTCCACAAAAATTACGAAATTACGGGCGGTAAACACCATTTTGGTAGTCTTAGGCCTCGATTTGCACTCCAGTAGCCGCGAGCCTATTAATTTCTTCGGGGCACAGTCTTCGCTTGGGGGGCACAATTTTCGTTTGGGGGGCACAAGTAGTCATTTGGGGGGGCACGGCCCCGGAATGCCCCCCGTGGCGCAGGGACTGGCATTGTTTGCTGCAAAAGTTCTTTTACACATCTAGTTTCTTGTTTTCGTAAAATATTGCCTCTATTTTCATATTAGAATTGTAACAATAAATTAGCTTAAGACAAGCAATGCACCAAAGCATGCAATTTTAAATATTTTATGCGTGTTGCCATTTATTTTACGTGATTTAGCAATTTGAAAAAAGTGAATAACTAAACGGCGAAACCAAGCCGTGATAGCCAATAGGTATTGGCATTAAGCAATGTAAGTCATAGTGAGTTTTTGATATGGTACTGTTCGCACTATTTAGGCTAAATGTTGAGCTATAAGAGTGAAAGCAAGATGGGAAATCCATTAAACAGAGAGTCACGGTCAAGGATGGCAGTACGGTACAGTACGTTTAGAATTTGCGCACTACGTACCCCGCACCTTGAACCGTACCGTACCAGGGTACCGTACTTCAGTTTAATTTTTGAAGCGTACCGCACCAACGTACCGTACCCGCACCATTCCAAAAAAGGCGTACCGTACCAGCGTACCGTACTTCTTAGCAAAAATTGAGGTGTACCGAACCTTACTTACGTACCGTTCCGTACTGCCATTCTTGCATTCAACTACTCGCAACTTTACCTGACTTTGAAATCACTAGTCTATAAATCAACGATCTCAATTCACACATTTAGCGTCGCCTTCAGCTGTCTTTTGCCTCTGCATACAAAAATCCGGTGCAATGTGCGAAAAATCTGGGATTTTTAATTCAAACAGCGTACCAACGTACCGTACCGTACCATTCCAAAACAGGCGTACCGTACCAGCGTACTGTACTTCTTAGCAAAAATCGAGGCGTACGGTACCGTACTGCCATCCTTGGTCACGGTAGTTGGTTCAGTTAGTACTTAGTAGGCCTTGGCTAGTTGTAGAATTTGCACTAGGTTTACAAAAAAGTTTTTAAGACTATCAATAAATTACCGGTTGGTTGTTTAGCTGCTTTGCTTGTGCTTTACTGGTTGTTAAATAAACAAGAAGGCCAGGCCTAACCATACATGCATTGGACTAGCCCAGCCCGCTTAATATTGTACATCATCGCTGGCTGTTTCCAGGCTACGATATATTGTAATGACATGATGAAGAGGCTATGAAAGTGGGCTATGTATTTGTTATTCAGCTAGTTGGCTTGGCTTAGTTCTGCAATTAATGTTTTTACTTCAATGTTATTACACCTACTTTACTGTTAGTGTTAGCTTAGTATGGTACCGGCCAGTAGCGTAAGCAGGATTTAAAAAAAAAAAAAGGGGGGGGGGACAGGAGATTCAGAAAATTTGAGAATAAGAAAGTCCAGAATGAAAATTTTTACACCCAGAATCAGTCCGTTTTACCTGTCCAAAGTCAGGTGAAGACCAAAAAAAAAGAAAGGTCTTCACTCAAATTTAGTCCGGTTTTTAGCTGAAAATTAGGTGAAGGCCAAAATAAAAGGTCTTCGCCTACCGTTTGTATGCTCAAACCTTCTGCCTAAGTGACAAGGGGGGGGGGGGGGGGGGCATGCCGCAATTTTTCATACTAATCTATGCTAATTATACTAACCTGGCGACCCAAAAGAGGGGCCATGGCCCAATGCTCCCTCCAAAATACGCCCCTAGTACCGGCTACTGCTGGCACATATAAAACTGCTAGACCCGTCACCATAGGTGGGCACAAGTCCGTTAATCGTTAATCCGTTAATAACGAAGCTAACTTTTTCATCAACTCGTTAATCCGTTTAAAATTTTTTTCATGTTAACGGACTAAAGTAATTTCCGTTAAGTTCTGTTAACTTCCGTTAAGGTTTTTATCGTTAATATCTTGCACCATTCATTCATTGAACCGGTACAAAGTAGTTTGCCCTGGCAACACTTGTTTCGTATTAGCACAAGTTTTATAGAAGAGAGCTAGGAAAGGAGCTCTTTTTTGTGGCAAATAATAAACTGCAGCCTCATAGGTCTATTAATTATCGCTGTTCACAATTTTCAAAGATTTTCCGGTCGCAGCTTCGTTAGTGCATTTGAACTTATTTTGATCTTGAAATTAGATTAGACTGTAAAATGTAACTTCCAAAGCACAAAAAGACCACCACAGCTATAAATATTTCCTTACAATCAGCTTAACAGCGTCAATACGCGTTCTAGAAGCAAGTGAATAAAAAAAAAAAAAAATGTAAAATACACACAAAATGTTAACGAATTAACGGACTTTGTTACTTCCGTTAATTAAAGCTGAAAATAACGGATTAACGTTAACGGAGGTGTGAAGTTCGTTAACGGACTAGTGGTTAACGAAGCTAAGGTTTTGCATTAACTTGCCCACGTATGCCCGTCACTGTCTGTAGTAACACAAGAAAGACTTGTGCTTGGCAGTAAATGTATACACTAGGCTAATGTGTACTGCGAAGAGGAGGTCTAGTTGCAATCGTAGACATTTATTAGTGTAAGTTGCTTTTTTATTTTACTGTCTGATAATTAATGACCTCATCAAAACTGATGATGTCATCATAGTTGCATGCCTTATCTGAAATGTCACGATACGCCACTGCTTCGTACGAAATTAAAAAGGAATTGAAACTTACGTGGCACCACCTATAGTGACAATTAATATTTTTTCTTTTTTGCAGTATCACTTTTGATAAGTCATGTAAGTCTTACAATGACATTGGCCAGTGGTAATAACCAAAGTCACTTTTGAAATAACTTTGGTACTAATTTAGCCAAAATGTATCGGCTGTTGATACAGTATTTATTAGGTTTCATAATTATTGCAGGTGATGTCAGTTATTCACATTTACGATTATGAAAAATTGGGCCATATTCGGAAAGTTCACAGTACAGTACTACTGTTTCAGCATGTGAGTCCATTTTCTGCTACGTATATGCCTCATAAGCAAAATAACTATCGTGCACCAGCTGGTCGATTAGCAACGCGTTCGTCTCTGGAGCGGGAGGTCTGAGATTCAAACCTCGGGCCGGTCAAATGTTACCAACGGCTCGCCACCGCTGCGATATTTCTTCAAAGAAGCTGTGTTGCCTGGGCGCAATGACGCGGAATTAAGTCCCACAAACTCGTTACACGCTTTGGCGTAATGCAAAAAGTATAATGAAAGATTTGAGTTTAATTTGCATCAGGACATGATTGTGCGGTTATACTTCTCATAATAATAATTCTGTAACCTTGCACAAAATTAAAGGTTAAATTAGGAAACAATATGAACTAAAATTAGCAAAAATTAAGAACAGCCAGCCCAGGACCGTCGCCAGAGCAAACGAAGTAAAGGGGCTCTAGCCGAAAATGGGGGCACTAAAATAGACTGAATTTTTGCTCACAAAAACTGATACTTTACGGCTACAATTTTCTATTCATGTTTGAAAAAAGAGACGTAGCCAATAAGCCCCGCAGCCTTTATTAGCTAGTTTCGTATGCGGCCCGTACAATCGCTTGACGAATCTGTCTGCAGTAGTGAATGTTACCAGAAGTGTAACCAGGATTTTCCAAAGAGATAGGGGGCTTGAACCAAAAGTAAATTTTGTTTGCATAAAAATTGTCAACTTTAGGTTCCGTGCTGAACAAACCGATGCAACCAAGCGTATTACAGAGGGGGGCTGGGGGGCAGAGCTCCCAACCGCTGGGTAATTTTTGCGATTTTGCGGCAAAATTAGCAATTTTAACGCCATTTTAATCACGTTTCGCATGTTTTTAAACCATATGAATAACTGCAGTAAATTGCTAAAATTCAGAAGTCATTGAAAGCATTAAAATGCTTAGCCTTTTGAGCTCCCCTTATACTAACGTCAAGTCCAAAACATGCTTAAACGGTTGTTTTTTTGGGTTATTTTTTCCAAACGACTTGGCTAAAGAGGCCGAAGCCTCCCCTTAGCCCCTTACCGTGGTTGAGTGACAGGCTGCGACCTAAGATAAATCTTAAGTGTGCTCTAAAAGAAACAGTTGTTCTTGTAAAAAACTGTTTTCGCGTAATGTTTCAAGTCATAACCACTAACGAAGTACCGGTAACGATTCTTTAGGCATGCATCCCTATTTCGCAACACATCCGTAAAGGCGTGTTAATGAAGCGGATTATTGGGTCTCATTTATGTACAGCAGTTGGTAGCCAGCAATTTCGAAAAGAATCGAGAAAACGTCAAACGAAAATTATCTTTGAACAATATTATTCCTTTTTCAATTATTGCTTGTTGTCTTATCGTTACGTGATGTTCCAAAAAAGTATTCCGAGTAGACCGAAGTGGGGGGCACTGAGCCAGCTTCAATTACTGCATCATTCTGTTGCTTGAAAATTTTTCAAAATGCTTATAGGGGCATCACATGTTAATTTAACTCACTTATTGTATGTCAAGCAAAATGTTATAGTTTTTTGACATTTTTTGCGACTAATTTCAAAACTCTTCCACTTTTGGATCGAAAGATATTTGTATTATTTTTCCCACCATCTGTTGCATTTCTTTCATTTTAAAAATAATTTTTGAAGCACTGATCCATGACTGCTCCTGTTGCTATGGTTTAATCGTTAACTTGAACGTTTTTTATAGTTGAGCTATTACGATTATAGCTCCTACTCAGGGGCGTATTAAGGGTATATTAGGGAGGGGGCCTTTAGGTTGCCGGTAATGTATGAATACCTCAGAATAGTAGGAAAAATTGAGCCATGACCCCCCTTTTCAGAATTAGGGCCGAAAATCTGGGCAGAAAAACGGACTAAATGTGATTGAAGACCCTTCTTTTTTTTTTTGGTCTTCACCTAAATCTGGGCAGAACAACGGACTAATCTGAGTGAAGACCTTTTTTTTCGGTCTTCATTATTCTCATCTGGTTTTTGCCTCCCTTTCCAAATTTCCTGGCCTCCCCCTTTCGAAAATCCTGTGTACGCTACTGGCTGGTACGTTACGGTTAAAGATGCGAGGTACGTAGTACGCAAATTCAGAACGTACCATACGGCACTGCCATCCTTGATTGTAATTTCACATTCATTCACCAAGTTGACTAGCTTGGCTAGAAGACAGCCAATTACAGTAAGGAGCATTTCGATTTTCGAGTCAGACTGGCGACTCACCTGCCCATCCCTCTACGACACAAGGTAGAGGATTCACAATGTCCCTTTGAATGCTGAACGTCAAGCAGGGAAGCTGTGAATACCAACTTTTATAGCTTTGGGTTTGACCGAAGGGGGAACCGAGCCCGTGTCTATCTTTTTAGTAGCAGAAACTCTATTCACTCAACCACCGATCGGTGCGGTTGAAGTCAATTAATCGCTATTTTTCTTTCACTCTGTTCAACCTATTTTAGTAGCTGAAATGAACTGAGCGGAGTTGAAGTTAAATTTCAAAGCAATGAAGTATAAAAAAAGAAAATGACCCGCCTTGAGCAGGGGTGCAAATCTTTGTTGAGCATTGGGGGGACAATTTGCAATTTTACCCCAATTTTGCCTTATTTTCAACATTGGGGGAAATGAACCTCAACCACGATTTTTTTCAGGTGCGCAAATTAAGTGAAGACCAAAAATAAAAAAAAGGTCTTCACCAAAAATGGAACACTTTTTTTCCCGAATTCAGGTGAAGACCAAAAAAACAACAACAAAAAAAAGTTTGTTTTTTTTTCCACGGCTGTGAGGTAGCACTTACCTCACATATCTGCTTTCCCATTAGGCTAGTGTTTCATCAGCATCTGAATTCACTCATAGTCTATCCTGGCATCCCACCCGAACCTTCAAACCACACACGAGGGCAATTTCTACACTTGCCATCGTACCCTCTTCTCAGATTACTCTGATCTAAGTCTGACAACAAGGTCACCAGAAAGAGGATTCTCGACCAGTATCACACTGGCACTTCACTTAGCTCAAACGCACTGCGCTAGCATCACTAAGCATGGACACCATATATGACATCACATTAGCAATTTACCACAATAGTACGCTATATGCATATTTCAAACTTGTTTGTTATCATCAGGCGTACATAACTGTGTAAATGCCTATTACAAATTTTGAACCCCAAAAGCCAAAATTAACCTATTTGTCGGTTGCCCTCGTGTGTGGTTTGAAGGTTCGGGTGGGATGCCAGGATAGACTATGTGTGAATTCAGATGCTGATGAAACACTAGCCTAATGGGAAAGCAGATATGTGAGGTAAGTGCTACCTCACAGCCGTGGAAAAAAAAACTTTATGATTCAAGTCTGCTATGTAACTTCTAAAAAAAAAAAGATCTTCACCAAAAACGGAACATTTTTTATCCCCGAGTTCAAGTGGAGACCTGCGCTTAGATGCACACCAGAGTCAAATTATCGGAGGGGATGCAGATGAAGACCACACTCAAATTATTGGGGGGATACAGTGAAATTATTGGGGGTATATATCCCCCCCATCCCCACGGTTTCGGCACCCCTGGCCTTGAGGCTTAGTCTACTACGCTGTGCGTAAAATCGTAAGCGCGCGAGCGCATCCAAATAACCATATTTTACGCGGGCTATTTGAGCAACATATTATATACGGAGAGGCATAGGCGTAGCCAGGATTTTGATTGGGGGGCTCAGATCGCAAATTAAATGCAATGACATTATCAGAAAGTTTTGAAAAGAGGAACTTTTTATGAGATGAAGATACCGTAGAATGGAATATCAGAAGCCGGGTTCTGGTTTGGCACTTCAACCAGCATTTTGCTAAAAGGAAGGATTTAAACCAAAACGTAAAAGTTTTCCAAAATTATTTAAATTGGGAGACGTGGTGAGCAAACTGTAACTTAAACGTTATCACAATCAGGGGTCAGGGCAATTTTTTGTAAGTTCTGAAACAAAACAAAAAAAAGCTAATCTAGTGGTATTTGGATAACATTTCGCACATTTTATTCAGCTATTTGAAGTAACTAGGCATAAATTTTTAACGTTTGACAGCCAATTGAAAAAAATTAAATTGTTCATTCCTTCTCTTGCTCACGTTCAAATCTTGCACTTCTGGGTTAAATCTTAAAAGTGACCTGGCCAAGGTGGAGAAAAGCAAGGTACATTGCCTCTTGCAATATTTTTAGCAGTAAATAATAATTCACTCGAAGATTTGCCTAGGAGACTTTTGTTTTGTCCAGAAAATGACTAGTTTTAGGAGTACATGTACGACCAAAGGGTCCAGGCCCCCTTGTTTCAAATTCTACAATTTGTTCAATAAGCATTTCCCATAACTAATTTTTTTTCAAAATTATTTAATGACGTAAAAACTGGCGAAGTGAATTGTTATTTAAGGTTGGTACAATAAATGGTTACTAAGCATGCCCTTGCATTACGTTCATAAAAAGATTAAATGAGGGCATGAGGCTGTGACTTTTAGGACAAAAACCTTAAATTTCTCCTGGCTTATGCATTTAAAATTGGTTGGCAAAAATTTGACTTGAGGGGGGCCGGCCCCGAGTTATACATTTAAAATCGTTGTCAAAAATTTGAATTGTGGGGGTTCGGGACCCCTGGTCGTCAATATTAACATTGTTGTTAATTACATGTTATGGACCAGGCCCAGTCTGACAAAAGACTAGAAAAAAGAAACCCAAAATAAAGGCTCTACAATAGTTCAGTTATGGTTAGACAGACGCAGAGTGTCTGGTTAATATGAAGGAACTCAACCGATAAGATAGCAATGGTTTGTTTATGGTAATGTTAACTCTGCAATAGTTCAGTTATGGTTAGACAGACGCAGAGTGTCTGGTTAATGTAAAAGGAACTCAACTGATAAGACAGCAATGAGCAAGAAAAATAACTTTGCGCGTAAGTTTTGTATTTTTGACGTCAGGAAGTCGCTAGTGTTTGCCTTTTAATAAACCTATGCAGACTCCACTTAATCAAAGCTAGATATCTTGGATCAATGCTTACAACTATAGACTAATTTCAAGCGAAATTAAGATCGGGCGACACAGTAACTACTATATTATGCCGACACTGGATTATTGAGAAACGATGAAACTACCTGTATACTGAGCAGAGGGTTTATTCTATCAGGTCACGATCGCTGATTACTGAATTCTTTGCCCTGACAGGTCGTCTTTGTAATGAAGTCGAACCTAAATATAATCAAATTCACACTAGGTTCGAAAATGTAACTAACTAGTTCAAAAAGCTTCGTTTAAGAAATTCTTAACTGATTCCGCTTAAAGGTATTGTCTAAAGGCGTAAATTTTAAACAAGCTTTAGTCCCGGTCTACACTGTCCGTAAAATCAGGAGTGTATGAGCTTTTTGTTACTTTATTTTAACCAACTGGCACCTTGTACGTTGGTAAGATGATACGACGGAAGTATAAGATTTCTGTTTTAAGCAATACGCTTGTACGCTCACGATTTTACGCAGTGTAGACCGGGCTTAAGGCATCTGATTCCGCTTTTTATTCACAGAATATATCACATTGATGAAAAAATTACCAATTCGGAGCACAATTACACTGAAGCAGTGTTTATCACAGAAAACTGACTTAAAACTACCTTTTGGCTTTGGAAATCAACAGCATAAAGGGAGCTAGTTGCAGGCATGGCTTTTGACATAGAATGTAATTTTCAAGACGTTGGAAAATAGTTATTTTAAACTTATTATGAAATGTGGCAGTGGATAGTCCCAGGTCTGAAAATTGCTTGAATTAATAAGTGAATCCAATTGATTTAAAGCTTGAAAAAGACTATGGTTCTTCCAAAATCTGTTATGTCAAATCGCTTGTAACTGTGCCCATAACCAACATACAATACATATTAACTTAGCCTTACTTAGTTTAAGTAAAATTAAATGGAGAACAATAAGACTTGTACGTTGGTAAGATGATATTATTGAGGGCATGACAGCATCAAGTTTCTCATAATAAAAGGCATTGGAACTCGCAAAAGAGCTACCACCAACGAGACCTTAATCACAAAAAATAAATGATTATTAATGCTAGTTTGCACAGACTATTAGACCAACTTATTTTACAAGGTGGAGAGGAGGGCAAAAATGCCCCTCTACCTAATTTCTAAACCGGAAATCGCGTGAACACCAAATTCAGCATGAAGGTTGTTGTTCACCAATTTTTTAGAAAAAATCAACTTTGAGCAGATGGCGTCACCGTAGTGACATCATGGCCACATTTTGGAGAAATGCCGTTATACGAGTGTATACAATAGGGGTAAAAATTATTCAGTTGTCTAAAAAATTCTAAAATTGTTTACGGAAAGTTTGCCCCAGCTTTCATTTGGTTTAGGAAAAGAGATTTGGTAGCCGAATGATATGCTTTGAGAGACCAGATTTACAGCTAATCCTGATGCTTTATTAATTTTCGAACAACTTCAAATACTTTCGAAACGAAAATAAACCAACTAGTGACGTATCCAGGCGGGGAGGGGGGTTATGGAGCGACAGTCTCTTAACTAAGATATTTGAAAAATTTAACGCAAAAAGGCAAACGTTCAAAATGTGCTATGGACCTGACCTGTAAGTGAACGGGAGGTTGAGGAGGCCGAGCAGTTTAATTCTTCAACTGGCTTAAAAAGCCATGCAATGTATAGTAAGTTCTTTTAAACGGCTCTAAAAATATGCGAAATTTGATCTGAGTGACGTTAAATTGGCAATTTTTTTGAAAAAATTACAAAAATCGTCCAGCGATTGGAGGTTTGACTCCCGAGACCTCGATGGTTTCCGGTGACTGAGAGCTCTGTCCCCAGACTTTCATCTGTGATATCCTTAAGTTCAACAAGTTTGTTCTGTACCCTGCTCAAAAAAGACATTATTTTGACAAAAGATTTTAATTTTGTGTTCAAGCCTCTTCCTTCTCAGCAAAGTCCTGGTTGCGCTTGAAGCAAACATATTTTCATCATTTTGTGCAAACGAGTTATTTATCCAGAGCAACAGAGTTTCTGGTGAATCTGCATGCAGTTAAAATACGTCAAATTGTTTTAATATTATCTAAAACCATAATTTTAAAGGATCTAATTGTTAGTGAAAATATGTTGCGACCCACCGAAACCTTACTGATTTGGTTTTTGGCTTGCTACTACTTAAAGTTGCGGACCCCTGGTCTAGATCGAAAACGCTGTTCTACGCTTAATAGCCAAGTGTGATGTCTACAAAATGTAGGCAAAATATATGTATGTTACTTTTTTTAAAATTTAGTTAACGCTAAACGCGCGACCTACGGCGATACTTCAACACCTTTGATTGAACTTTTTTTTCTGGGCCTTATGACCAATCCCTGTGGTCCAAGTTTTACCCAAGACATAAAGCCTTCCGGTACATTGCTATCGCTTTTCGGGGTCCCTCCAAAAAATCCTCTTCCTCTACAAGCTATTGTAATATCTGTGCTATAAACAGTATGTATCTCCCGGATGCTGGTTCCCCTTTCTATGCAAAACGCTGATTAACCAATTAGAAATTCTCCTCTGAGCTGCACAGGGTCATTGCTGGATGTTTCTCCTTCACCCCAAGTCATTGCTTCTTTTTAAAAGCCATCTTTCTTTTGAAATTAACCAACCACTAACGTGTTCTGCGTCTTCTTCCAGAATCATCATTTTATTCTCAAAGCGTTTGTCTCAGAATTGGTGATCAGCCGGTTGAATAAACCATCAAAAAACATTTTGCATATCACCGGAACCTCTTTCATCCTGAACGCCAATCAAGTTCATAATATCATCCTCCATACCTAACTGCACTGGCCCTAGAGAATTTCGCCTTGCATCTCCCGGTAGGCATTTGTCCTCCCTTCCTCCATCAGAAGTTTATGTATAAGATTGGCGGATTTTTCTCTTCCGTCTTTAGAGCGGATGGTGCTGGAGTGTACGCCGTAATTATACTCCATATGCAATATTTATACTTCCTTACCTAGTCTGCTGGACCATAGGACCAATCGTTTCCAGTTTCACTGCAGAAATCCACCTCTAGACTAGATTGGAACGCGTCTGATGTAACAACCAAATGATATTCTGTCACTGCAAGTCAGTTCTCTTTTTCACGGTCTCCCACTCGTTCTTTTTTTACTTTTATCGGTCCCCTCATAATCTCCTGATAAAGTCCCCTTGGAAGGTTTGATGGTTATAGTAGGGTGCAGAGGTGGGCAAAGCGCAATTAGAAGCTCAAAGCGCAACTTCCGCAACCTCCGCAATTGCAAAAGTTGCGTTGCACTTTAATTTTTTATTTTAAAACATTGTGGAAGTTACGTGGCAGACTAAAGTCTTTAAAATTTGATGCGCTTTAATTGCATTGCGCTTTCAATTTTTTTTTTTCGGTTTTAAGCGCAATTCTATAGATTGAACTTAATTTAGTTTCATTTCAATAGTTTAATATTGATAAATATCGGCCTTCTTTTGCAAATTACTTACTCTTTTTCTGTCAAAAATCGCAAAAAATGCGGTGTTTGAATTGAGTTGTGAAATTTCAGTTGCGAAAGTTAGGTTTTATTTTAACTTGGTACGAAATTGCCGTTCCGCAATTGCGGAATTCCGTTGCGGTTTAACTGAATCAAAAAGTTCATTGCGGAAGCGGCGCTGCGCTTCAGAAATCTCAAAAAATTAAATCGCGCATTTTATGCTACGCTTTTACTGGTTGAAAAGATCGTTGCACTTTGTTACGATGCGCTCTTTGATATATTGTCATTTGTGCGCACCTCTGGTAGGGTGACCATATTTTTATCACTAAAAAGGATAAAATTTTCCTAGTATTATAATCAACCTGCGATCTAGCTAAAGCCTTTAAATTTAGGTGTAGACCAAATAGAAGATTTTACCAAAATTTCTTTGTTTGTTTTTGTTAAGTTTGGATGCACACCAAAAAATGGAAGAGTAAGAATTTTTGGTAAAAAGGAGGATATGTCCTCCAAAAAGAGGACGTATGGTCACCTGAGTGTTTAGTCCCACCGCCTCAACTTTACACTCCAGCAACGTCATTTTAAACTTTTAATGGGTCTCTCCCTAGTCACGCTAGTGTCCTAAAATTGCGCATACTGATTTCCTGGCCATAGTTGTTGCCCAACGCGTTGATTCCTGTCTCTTTATCCCCTGCCATTTCCACAATTCAATACATCAAGTATCTCCAATGGAGACGTCACATCTTGTCTGTCAATTTCCTGCAATTTGGTCCTATCAAACCCTATACTCTGTGAGCTTTCCCGCTTTTGCTGGTACGGCAGAGTCTACAAATTATTAGACCATCATCAATTCTATTAATTACTGTCATTACAAATTACAATATCTACACAGAATTAGTCATATAGAGAACTTTTCCTGAGCGCCTGCGTACACCCTCTATGGGATGTCATTCGACTCTTTGTTACTGTTCTGTCTCTGAGCCTGCGCGCAAATCTATTATTGGGTCTACTGTATCTTCAACTTTTGGTCCAGACAGTGGTTGGAAATGCGGCCCGACTGTTGGGTTTCCGCTAAGTTTCTCTGCGCTTCCATTAATCGGGAAGCGGTCAAATAGCACGGACATCATCCCAATCCAATTCATTAAAATTTGTTGGGCAATCAAATTCATTAAAATTTATTATGATTAAACTGATCAAAAATACGTGGTCAATAGGGAATAAAATTATGCTGTGAAACGTGCGCTCGATATCTACCTCTGTCCAACATAACCAACAAAAATCTTTTTTAAGGATTAATTTGTAAAGTGAGGCTGCACGGCAGATATAATATTTGGTCCCATAGAAAATAAGCTCTATGAGTTTTTCCATGAATACAACGACAAATCACCCGTTCAATAATCTAACGTGGAGCCAGTAACCTTTCGATTGCCGGTACTATGTCTCGACGTTTTACTTACTAAGCTAAAATACCAGTACACCATGAAAAATTTATTGTTTAAAGCTATTCAATTTAAAAAAATATTGATCAAATACAATATTTAAAAAAAAATGTGGGTAATGGGGGTGTTTCATAATTTTAGGGTACCTAAAATATCCACAGCGTCGTATCATAACCTTTTACAAAATACCTATTCTTATCGCATTACCTCATAATTTATCTGCAATGTTTGATGATGCTATTAGTAATTACAAGCGAAAGATTATGATACAAACTAGTGTTATTAAATTTACTCATTGAACCATTACTGCGATGGGTTCGTTAAGTAAGCTATTCATTAAAATGCCACAAAATATTTTTTGAAACAGCAAACATTTGTGGAACACCTCCAGTAATGGAACAAAAATAGGCTTTTGTGGAACAAAAATAGGCCAAAATGTTGCTTATTTTGAGCAGATGCATTGCGTTGAAAACTGACATTAATTGGTAAGAAAATACTAAAAATTACAGTAAGCCTACCCAATCGCTAGCATTACAGCAGTGTTGCTGTTTTGAACAAGTAATTTTTTGGTATAGGTCTAACCAAGAGTAACGACAAAAATTGGTTTTTGTAGGGTCCAAAGTAAAACGGTCTTTTCCAAAATTTTCGTTGCATTTTTCTGTCAAATTTGGGTGAAAACCAACAAAATAAAAACAAAAACTGCTCTGCGCTCTTCTGGCAATTTTTCACCACCTTTCTGCGTCTTCGCTAAAGTTGCTTTGCATTTTTCCGTCAATTTTAGGCGTAGACCCCAAAATAATTTTCGCTAAAATTTCGTTACATTTTTTTCATTTCTATGATGGAAACCAACCAAAATTGACATCAAGTGAGAATCATAGCAAAGCTAAACTCTTGAAAGCCTACTGAGCCTGCCCTACCAAAGAAGCTGGTACAGGCCGAGTCTACCCTCGATGGCAGAATATTAAATTATAGACCCCACACTCTTTGGAATTCAAGGTAAACGCACGGGCCCGCAGAGTTATGATAGACTTTTAAGTCGAAAAATGCTTTTGCTCTTCGCTCCCCCCCCAAAAAAAAAAACTTTTCTTCGAACAAAAAATTTGCATGAAAAGCAATGAAATAAGACAAAACAACGTTGCTTAAAATTACGCTAAGTTATTAAGGAAGTTTGTAGTTTTAAAACACTAGACTTTTACGCAGTCGAGTATTTTGATGGAAAAATAAACTACTATCTTCTTATCCCGCAATTTTTTCCACTGCACTATTTGCTCGGGGGCAAAATCTCGGAGATGGGTCTCGCAAACTCGCTACAAGCTTTGGCGTAAAACTGCTTGTACAATAAAAGATTTGATTCACTTATTAATTAATTATTCTTCCAACATTTCTTCATTGAATTTGCATTACAAGATATTTGCGCAAATAAACCTGCAAATAGGCTGTGGTGATTCAACATTAATTATATGTTCCAATTACGTTCCTAATTGCAGAATAAACTCAAGGTACGATTTTACAAAAATAATTCACGTTGATTTCTATCACATATGATCGAAAAAATGAACTTTTAGGTATTTGTTATGATGCAATAATTGCTAAAAAGTTTGCTCAGCACCAACAACAGGATTTATTACGTAATAGTTTCGAAACAAAAGAAGTTTAAAAGTTGATTTTCTCAGAAATTAAAAAAAGGCAAAAAGGCCTGAAGTTCGATATTTACAAATCACGGCAGAGTTGTACGCGTGTTTTTTTTAACGCAAAAATGCTACAAGAAACCAAAGAAACAATAGGCTTTGTTGTCATCATTTTTATCATTGGTGGCCATTCAGATGGAGGGAGGCGGACCCTGGCCTCCCCTGGCTGCATCTATGCAGGGAGAGGGAGCGAAATGACCTAATAAAACAGTATCTATCTCCTAAACCTGAAGTCAAGATAACACCAAATTTGACATCCAGATCTCTTAACATTGAGCCGTTACTTCTGCGAATTGAAAGATCTCAGCTTAGATGGTTTGGCCATGTAAGCAGAATGCTTCAGGAAAGACTCCCCATACGAGCTTTACTTGCCAACGCAAATGGGAAAAGACCATTTGGACGACCTAGAACTAAACGGACCGGTTACATTGAGGATTTTGGATGGAATCGCTTGGGACTTCACCCAAGCGAAATGATGGAGGTGATGGAAGACCGTGAAGTGTGGCGGCCTAATCTCAAACTGCTGCCCCGCAACCCTCACGAAAAAGCGTGCAATGAAGAATGAAGAAGGATTGGTGTTCATTAAACTTTTTAGAAAAACTGATTTTGAGTTGATGATATATCAAATTAACGCCATGGCTGCATTTTGGAAACATGACTTCATTTTTTCAATGATTTTTCGACATTGATTTATTTGATGAAATTGAATCATAAAATGTTGGAGTCACAGTGGTTAAGTTCCAAAAACGTCTTATGACGTCATTTAAGTTAAAGGGGCCAAAAATGCTCAGGTTTTGGAAAGTGACTTCAGTAAACCTCAAAATTGAAAACTTCCAATCATTTTCGCAAATTCAAATTGCAGGAGTTGTTTGTAGATAAATTTGACTCGAATTCAAGTTGGTTTGAAGTAAAAACTTTTTATTTGAAGATATTTACCATGAAAAAACTGAAAAGGGTGAGCATTTTAGCCACCCTCCTCCCCGTGTTAAATAGAATGAATTTTCACCAACAAAACCGTGGTACGCTCGGCGCACTGGCTTACCAGCGTACAAACTGCATTTGGTTGAAATAAACCAAGGATTCGCTAATTTCGCTCGTATACGTTCACGAATTTATGTGCAGTGTAGACCGGGCCAAACGGTTAAAATGCGTAGACAAAAGAGTTGTAAAAGGGCCTATTAGGACAGACAGGGGCGTATTTAGGGGGGGCATTGTGCCATGGCCCCCGCTTTGGGTCACCAGGATTGTAACATTGCATAGAAAAGTAAAAAAGTAAGCAAAATTGAGGCATGCCCCCCCTTTCGCAAGTTGGGCATAAGGTTTGATCACACAAAGGGTCTGTTCTGTGCGTCGTTTGGTTTAGGCTTTGTGCATGAAATTGGAGGAAAATTGGACCAAATTTGAGTGAAGACCTTTTTTTTTGCTCTTCATCTAATTTTGGGCGGAAAATCAGACCAAATTTGAGTGGAACAGTTTCTGATTCAGATCTTTGTTCTTCTCAAATTTTCTGAAGGGCCTGGCCCCCTCCTTTTCAAAATCCTGCGTACGCTACTGAGTACAGACCCAAGCCCGAAAGCAAAAGCCAGAACCAGAAAAGTGATTTGGGCCAAAACCAGGCCCGAAAATCGAAAAAGCCCGAAAGTTAAGATATGTCTAAAAAATGTGTACGGTTATTGCTCGTATGCGGTTAAAATAAAACTACTTACTGCTGATTAATTGTGACGCAATAACAATAATCGTGTTAATCGCAATTGCAATTAACGATTATATATAAATTGCAATTATTATTATTATTATTAATGATCGTATGATGCGATGACGCGCCCATATGGTCTAATCAGCAATTCAGTAATTTTCGCAGCAGAATCTATCAGGGCAGTAAAGGTTTTGTCGGTAAAAAAGCTTCAGCTCACATCAGTAACTGTTAGGGCTCGTAGATTTAGCTGTTTATTACTTTGTCATAGTGCGAGAGATATATGGTGTTTCTTTTACGGCAATGTACAGTAAGTTGTTTATTCCCAGCAAAGAGGAATTTGAAAATCTGAAGAGAAAAAGTCTGTATTAACTCATGTAAAATTAAATGTTGCAATAGTGTAATCAGTATTTAAATCGTAAAATTTTGCATGGGGGGACGCTTTTGCAGCCTTGACCAAACGCATTTGGCATGCGAAAGTACTTCAGTGAAGATTACGTAATTCCGTCGCCGAAATTGTATGAACACCAAAAAAAATGGTCTTCGCAGAAAATTGAAGTGGTTTTTCGCCAAAATTAGTTGAAGAATTAGGTCTTTTTTTCGTCTGATCATCCAGCGCTCAAATCTCGGTGGGGGACACCTAAATCTCAATGGGGGGACGCTAAATCTCGATGGGGGAATGCTAACTCTCGTTGGGGGGACGCGTCCCCCCTACAATTTAAGTACTGAGCGTAATGTAAGTTAAAAGTTTTAATATAGTAGAATAAAAAGTCTGAAGTAGGTTTTAAAATAATTGATGTAAATTAAAAACAACTTTGTGTTGCGGTTGCTGGCATAACCAGAAGTATGGTCAATGTCACATGATGTCTAGAGCTGTAGATTAATCTGGTTTGTGGCAGACAAAATCATTTTATCCCCTATATAGACCGATTTCACACGTTACAGAAATCATTAAAAGGACAGATCTTGTTCTAAAAGCTTTTTGATTTTTCTAGTAGAAGTGATAGTTTTTCTATTAGTCACCGAAATTTTACGAGAATAAAACAAAAATGAGAAATATCCCTTTGCGCATTTTTCGTCTACTCTTCAAGGGTTGAGATTTGGGTTTGAGTTAGGGTTTGGGTTCGGATTAGGTTTTGGGTTTGTTTTCGAGTACGGATTTGAGTTTCGGTTAGATTTGGATCAAAAATAATGAAAAAGAAGATAAACATTTTCCGATGAATTAGTCTCTTCCATCAATATTACCTCTAAAAAATTTTCACTGAGCAAATATTTATTTCACTGACCATGAATATACAGTAGTCCCCGCTCATTAAGCCCACGGTTAATAAGCCCAACCGCTTAATAAGCCCAAAATCGTCCAGTCCGGAATTACTCCATTTATTCCTATAGATAAAAACCCCGCTTTATAAGCCCAAAACCCCGCTTAATAAGCCCAGTTTTCGAACACATTTGCTTAAAACTGAGTGAAAACGCGTCGAAAGTCACACTTCTTCGTCTTGCTTTCAACGATTTCACGCTTCGTTACGCTGCTGTCCAAGTTCTTAATTTAACTGTTTCGTCACAGATCGTTTATCTGTGCGGTAATCAATTGGCAAGACAACTTTATCGTAATAAATAAAGAAATTGCTTGTTATCTGTAACTGTTGCGTACACTATTAATAGATTCAGCAACTTTTAGCCTTAGTACAGTTGACCATATTCATTTATGCGCATGAGAGTGGAGAAAATTTGCCCCCCGGTTAATAAGCCCACCCGCTTAATAAGCCCAAAATCGTCCGGTCCCGAGGTGGGCTTATTAAGCGGGAACTACTGTATCAGAGGTGGAGTCGAGGACACAAGGCTCGAGGCCAAGGCCAAGGACACAAAAAAAATCCGAGGCCAAGGCCAAGGACAGCCTTTCCGAGGACAGAACCTCTCGAGGCCAAGGACAGGAATGCTCGAGGCCAAGGACCAAGGACACAGGCGCAAGTGCTCTCCAAAAAAAAAGGTCTTTAAAATTTTTTTTCAGGCGATCTCCAATTCATTGGCGTACCCAGAATTTTTGATTGGGGTAAGCCCAGCACTTAATTGTAGGTAGACGCTTCCCCCATCGAGATTTAGCGTCCTCCCAACGAGATTTGAGCGCTGGATGATCAGACCAAAAAGGCCTAATTCTTCACCTAATTTTGGCAAAAAACCGCTTCAATTTCCGGCGAAGACCATTTTTTTGGTCTTTACCTAATTTTGGCGAAAAAACACTTCAATTTTAGGCGAAGACCTCTTTTTTTTGGTGTTTGTTCAATTTCGGCAACGGAATTACGTAATCTTTCCTAAAGTACTTTCGCATGCCAAATGCGTTTGGTCAAGGCTGCAAAAGCGTCCCCCCATGCAAAATTTTACAATTTAAGTCTGGGTAAGCCTAAACCACAAATCACATGAAATGACGTCATCAAAATTTTTCCAAAGAGGAAGTTTTTGTGGGACAAAGATATCGTAAGATGGAAGATCGACAAGGTGCGAAGCCCCCAGCCGTTGGGCAATTTTTTGTAATTTTTTGGAAAAAAAAGCTATTTTAATGCCATTGAATCACATTTTGCAAGTGTTCAGAGCCATTTAAAAGCACTAGATTTTTGACATTTGAAAGCCAATTGAAAAAATCAAATTATTTAATAGCCTTCTCCTTTCACTTGCAATTCAAGTTTAAAACACGCTTAACATCTTGCATTTTGGAGTTAAATTTAATTGTAAGTGATCTGGTCCGCAGGTAGGGGTAAGTAAGGTTGCATTGTCTCTTGCAACATTTTAGCAGTAAATAATAATCCACTTGAGGATATTCCTTAGAGATTTTTGTTTTGTCATGAAAATAACCAGTTGTAGGAGTACATGTTCGGCCAGGGGGCCCAGGACCCTCAACTGAAGTTCAACGATTCGTTCAATCAGCATTTTCCATGGCTAATTTTAAAAAAAAGTATTTTGTGCATAAAAACCGGCGAGGTTGGAGGTGAATTACTGAATTGTTAAAGAAAAATGGTAAAATAGATGGTTACGTCAACTAACCATGTTATTGCCGGGCCGGATTTACTTCGCGCTAGGCCCCTGGCACTTTGGAGATTTTCACAACATCTTTCTGCCAAATATAGGAGAAGACCAAACGAAGTCTTACGATTTTAGCTCGGGGTCCCTAGCTGGTACTCAGGCGCGTAGCCAGAAATTCGCAATGGGGGTCTGTTTTGGGGGTCTGGGGGCGGGGCCCCCAGTCGCCGGAGGCCAATGGGGTTAGGGGGCAAAGCCCCCAGCTGCCGGAGGCTTGGGGTCTGGAAGCGGAGCCTCAAAAGCTCAAAATTTTTGCATTTTTTTGCAAAATGAACTTAATTTTAGAGCTATTTTAATAAAAAATAATGCTTTTAGAACGTGGCATAAAAATTGGCAGCCCAACATGATTCAACTGGGTGCATTAATGGGCTATATGAGAAGTGGCTAATGATGACATTGCAGTTCTCTTGTTGTTGTTGTAGCTTGTTGTTGTAGCGCATATTTATCCTCCTGTCACCGGACAGCGTCAGACGCTAACTTGTTGGACGATCCGCACACTTTTCATTACCAGGACTACTTCGTGATTGGAGGAATCCGCTCCTGCTTAGGAGTTTCCGATGATCCAATGTTCCTATGGATTTCTTCGAATTCTTGTCCACTGAGTTTGCTGCTTGTTCGAAGCCACCAAGCAGAGATAATCATCGTAAAGCGTCTCATCCAAAGACGCAACAACGTGACTAGGGTGCGGGTTGAACCCAGATCATTCGATCAGAGTCGTCGTAAAAACGACGCCTTTACCCATTCGGCCACGCTGCCGAATATTTGCTTGCTGCTATTTGTTTACTTGCTGCTAAATCATAAAATCCTATTATTCAATAAAACTCACACGGAGTAATCTATTTCATCTATATTTTATAAAGAAAAATAATTGGGGGAAGGGCTAATGGAAAGAAATTTGAGAGAAGTGATTGGTAATTAACTAACACTGAATAGCCCCCCTCCCGTTATTCCTGAGTTTATGATATATTTGTTGATAAAACCAATGTTTGGCGTTTTTACATTAGCGATCAGATTTGATTGTTTATTTTCGGGTATGTTTTCAAAGTTTTCATTGATTTGTGACTTCAATTTTTGACAATTAGCCCCCCCTGAATATATGTTTCAAATGATGCTTTAAATCACTTTTTAGTCAATTCCAACGCAAAAAAAAAACAGTCTCAAAAGAGCTAAAAACGAGGTAGTTTCCTTATTCTGCATTTTGGTTGATAGGTCAATGGGGGGGGGGGGGGGGGGGCTATAGCCCCCGCCTCCTCCATGGCTACGCTATTGCTGGTACTGCGTCATATTATGGTAAATCCGGCCCTGATTAATGCATTACGTTCACAAAAAGGCTAGATGTGGGCCTGAGATAGCAACTTTTAGGACAAAAACTCCTTGTTTTCTTCGGGTTATACGTTTTAATTGGCTGGCAAAAATTGAATTGAGGGGGACCCGGACCACTGGTCTTCAATATTGTTGTTAGTTATGCTGTTGTTAGCGAAAAATGCTAAAAGGAACTGAAACTGAAGAAACTATAGGCTTTTTTGTCACATTTTTGTCATTGGTGAAATTTCAATTGGGGAGGGGGCGGACCCCCTGTCCCCCTCCCCTTGGCTACGCCTATGCTCCAAGCGAGGAAAACAAAAAAGGTGCTCGCAAATTTTCTGCGAGGTTTCTGGCGTTTTCCAACGAAATTTCAACTGTTCAAAAAATAGTGCTGTCCTCGAGCCGAGGACAGGGCAATTTTCGAGGACTTGAGGCTTCGAGGCCAAGGCCAAGGACTTGACCTTCGAGGCCAAGGCCAAGGCCAAGGACTTCAAAATGTGTCCTCGAGGACTCCACCTCTGTACTGTATTAACCCTATTTTACACCGGCTATTTTGTCAACGTATGTTGCACGGGGGAGGGAGGGGGCAAAAATGAAACTCCTAAACCAAAATCATGAAAACACCAAATTTGGCATGCTGGTTGGTGTTCACCAAAATTTTTAGAAAAATGGGTTTTGAGTTGATGACGTTATCATCGTTACGTCATGGCCATGTTTACAAAAAATAACCCCGTTTTTCGATGACGTCACAGCTAGGCGGTTCAATTTTTGTTCATAACTTTGGTTTTTGACATTAAATCAAATAATCTCTAAGTTAAGCTGACACGTCTTGTGATCATTAAGATTTTCGTCTTGTGATCTTTAAAACGTCTTGTGATCATTAAGATTTTCAATTGACGTGTTGATCACCTTGACCAATCGACATTAATATGAAACTGTAAATTTGATAAAAGAACAATTAAATGATAAAGTGGAATTAAAACAAAAACGAACTTTTATTCATAACTGCCAGGGGCGTATTTAGGGGGGGGCATGGTGCCATGGACCCCCTTTGGGTCGCTAGTATAGTAAAATTAACATAAAATTTTATGTAAAATTGTGGCATGCCCCCCTCCCCCTTTGTAACTTGGGCAGAAAATGAGCACAAAATCGGACTAAACCTGACTGAAGAGCTTTTTGTTTGTTTGCGTTTTTGGTCTTCACCTACTTTTTGACCAAAAACCAGACCAAATCTGAGTGAAGACCTTTTTTTTTTTTTGGTCTTCACCTAATTTTGGGCAGAAAAACGATCTGATTCTGAGTGAAGAAATTTTTCATTTGGTGTGCATTATTCACAAATTTCCTGGCCCCCCCTTTTGAAAATCCTGCGTACGCCACTGATAACTGCTTATAGTTTCCACAGCCGAAACTACATGCTATACAGTGAGAGAAAGTTTAGCGAATTACATAAATTTATGAAATTTTTGTGCGAACGTTTTTTCTGCCTACAAAAAAACTCCCGCCAAAAGGTAAAACCCAGTTTCCTAATAGGTCTACTAGTACTGCATACGAGAAATTGTTTGTTTATTTTTTTCAGAAAACTTGCTCAAATACAATGGGTATATGGACAGAAAAATGACCAAAAGCGACTAACATAGACAAAATTTTGCAGTGTCAAATGGTTATTGAGTAGACTATGTTTGACAATAGTTATAACACAAAATTACTAAATCACTGTTTGTAAGTTTAGATAGTGTAGAATATTGAAAATTATTCGAAATCAATTGGAAAATGTGGAAGTACAGAACACTTTCGAAGAAATTACATAGGAATGCCAGAATCATAAAAAGTATTGACGTAAATTGACAAATTTTCTGAAGTTTAAGATGCGGCTGCAGTAGAGAAATTGCGCAAATAGTATAGCAAATACAACATTTGTTGACTTGCCACAGGGTATAAAATGGTATAGAGGAGTAAATAGAAGCAAGGTAGTACAGTATAAAATGCACGCTCATTTGGAGGTTTGCATGATAAAAATTAATTGGCTTGCTAGAATCAAAAATTGTTTTGCTTGATGCAACGATTGAGGAACACGTCTGCAAGGAATAAATGGTACGAGTGTCAGCCATAAGCATGCTACTTATTGATAAAAAGATTACTTGCTCATAAAAGGTTTCCAAACGATTTTGTAGATGTACATGTACATCTGTGATTGATGATAACAGACAAGATGTTTCATGTCTCTGTATGATGATAAAATATTTGTAAGGCGTTGTACCTTTTCTAAAATCTTTATGCTTTACAGCTTTAAAGAAAAAATTAAAATTTGAACGTTTCGAGGAAGAACAGGTCAGTAGGTCGATTGGTAACGCGTTCGTCTCTGGAGCGGTAGGTCTGAGATTCAAATTCGGGACTGATCAAATCGGACTCAGAGTTGCCAACGGCTCGCCTCCGCAGCGACATTTCTTCGAAAAGGGTTGTGTTGCCCGGGCGCAATGCGCAGAAATGGGTGCCGCGAACTAGTTATACACTTTGGCGTAATAAATTGAGTATAACAAAAGATTTAATTGATTTGATGTATCAACAACCTAACTATCCAGAATTGTACAGTAAATCGGGACGGGCTTACGATTACAGAGTTGCAAACGGGCCGACAAGTACAGGCCCGAACCCGAAAAGTGATTTGGAGCCACAACCAAGCCCGAAAGTTAAGTTAGGTGTGAAAAACGTACTGTACGGTTACTCTTAGTATATCGTTAAAATAAAACTACTCACTGCTAATCCGTTGTGACGGAATAATTAAAATTGTGTTGTAAAAATTGTATAGTAATGCTTAGACGAAGTGATCTTTTAGGGTGACAAAATTATTTAATCACAAATTTTAATCTTTTAGTTTAATCACAAATTTTAATCTTTTATGGTGACAAAATTATTTTAATCACAAATTTTAGCACCTAAAAGCCAAACCACAAGGTAAGTACGAATATCAAGACCGATTTAAGCCCGACATTTTGTCAATCTTGAAAGGACATTTAGGCCAAAGAGTTTTTTGCTCGGTTTTCTCTCAAAAGATTTTGACATAATAGCTTTTTACGATCTTCCGTTACCAAGATATGACAACTTAGATTTCCACTGAGAAAGTCTTTTTCCTTGAGAAATTTGGCAGGGTTGACAAACACAAACAAAATTTCAAAAAGTTACTGCATATTTGTAAATCTGAATAAGTGTTTTCTGCATTGCTGATAAAACAAAACAAAGAGTCAAAATTGTAAATTAGTTGCTTTACAAGTAAGTTCAAGCCAACTTTCCAAAAGGTAATCTTCCATCACAATACTGGCAAAATGGCAACACTGAAGTAAAAAAAAATTATTAACTTTGAACTGCAATACCTTGAAAACGTCAGACGTAGAAACTTCAAACTTGATAAGAATGCATTTTAGGCTTACTTCAACAGTTTGGTCAACAGTGAAAAACGTGGCTTAAATGCCCTTTCAAGCCCGAACCCGGCCGATTTACAACTCTGCGCGATTGAAAAAAGTTCGGGCTTAATTTTGGCCTGATACGTGCCTTGTATTTTAGGCAGAGCTGGGCACCCGCTACAATACGTGCCTTGTATTTTAGGCGGAGCTGGGCACTCGCTACGCTGCCGCTATTAGGCAAAAAAAGCAGCGGCGCTGCCGCTTATCGCTGCTCAAATGAAAAAGTAGCGCCGCTGCCGCTACTTGTATGCAAAAATAGCGGCCGCTACCGCTACTTTAAAAAAATGAAGAGAATAAAAACGATGGCATTTGAATACGGTACCTAATGGTGAAATTTCAACTTTATATACAAAAGTAAATTGTTCAAGCTTTTAAAATACTGGCACAGGTTAAAATCGGCATTAACAGGCTTAAATGGTAGACAAGTAAGTAAAAGTTTGACGCAAAAGTAGATCGAGCGTTTAAGATATTGGTGTTTGCGAAGTCGAAGGAGATACTTAGCAACGACGTACAAGTTAAGCAAATGATGCTCAATGCGATACATGTAATACTAAGTATTTTTTCTACGAATATAACTCATAACTAAGTTGTCTTTAAAGCTTATTTATTATCTGGTTCTATTTGCTTGTTCTATTCTCAGCGCACTATAAATTCATTTCTTAGTTTTACTGTTAATTGTTGTAGCAAAATTTGTACGCCTTGATGTAACTACTCAGACCCGATGCCACGAGACATAGGCGCAGCCAAAGGGGAGGGTATGGAGTCCGGGCCCCCTCCAATTGAAATACGACCAATGATAAAAATGTGACAAAAAGCCTATTGTTTCGTCAGTTTCAATATTTTTCAGCATTTTTTGCGTACAACAGTACACGCGTACAGCGGTAATTAACAATAATATTGACGACCAGGGGGCCAAGCCCCTTTAATTTAATTTTTGCCAATCAATTAAAATGAATAACCTGGCTGAAATGAAGGGTTTTTATCTTAAAGTTGCTACCTCGGGCTCTCATCTAACCTTTTTAAAAACGTATTGCAATAACCAGAGGGTGATTTACCATATGGCACAGTACCAAGGGCCCTGCGCTCAAATGGTAAGACTTTATTTTTGGTCTACACTTATTCTGCGAAAATCTCCAACGAGCCAGAGGCCCAACGCAATGTAAATCCGGCCCGGGTAATAACATGGCAATTAGGCGTAACCATCTATTGTCCGGTTTTAAAAACCATTCACCTCCACCTCGCTAGTTTTTACGCGAAAAATATTTTTGAAAAAAAAAAAAAGCTAGGAGAAATGCACATTGAACAAGTCATTGAATTTGAACGGAGGGGCCTGGGGCCTCTTGACCGTACATGTACTCTTACAACTGGTTATTTTTACGTGAAAACAAAAATCTCTAAGGAAGATCTTTGAGTGGATTATTATTTACTACTAAAGTACTACCAAATTTAACCCCAAATGCAAAATCATAAACGTATTTTCGACCAAATTATAAGTAAGAGGAAGATTGAAACAATTTAATTTTTTTCAATTGGCCTTCAAATGTTAAAAATCTAGTTCTTTCAAATGGTTTTGAACACATGCGAAATGTGATCCAATGGCATTAAAATAGCTTTTTTCCAAAAAATTGCAAAAAAATTGCCAAGCAGCTGGGGCTTCGGCCCCAAACCTCCATCTGCGATACGTTTGAGTAAACTACTTTGCTTACACACGTTTCCCAATTAACATATTTTCTTTTTTAACTTTTGGTTTAAGCTTCTCCCTTTAGAAAACTCTTCGTTAAGTGCTAAACCAAGCAGCGGCTTCTGATAATACATTCTACGATATCTTTTCCCTCAAAAAGTTCTTCCGAAAATTTCTGATGACGTCATTGCATGTCACTTTTGGTTTGGCCCTCCTCCCAATCAAAAATCCTGGCTACGCCTATGCACAGAGAGTGGCTTTTTGGGCCGTGCCTTCCCAAATCACTCCTTGTGCCTCCCAAGCGAAAGTAAACTTTTGCACTAGTACAAGAGGACCAGCAAACTTTTGCCCAAAACAGATCACCACAAACGCTTTTTTCTCTGAAACAGCAAAACAGATCGAGTGAACGTGATCAAGTAGCCTAAGATTTGCGAAGAAGACCTTTTTTTTATTTTTTTGGTCTTCACCTCCAAATTTAAGGGCAAAATCCATACCAAAGGAGGGTAACATAGGACTTGGAGCAAAATATTCACCAGATTGCTGAAGCATTCCAAGGCGTCTGGTCTCGGCTGCGTAAGCGTCCCCCCAAAAGTTTTTTTGCCTCCCCCTCCCCCCCGAAACCCACTACTCTGGCTCCGGGTCTGTTACTATACTGTTCTACTTGCAGTGCAAGAACTGTACTGTGGTCTGTGACCAGATAGCCAACAAATCATCTTCGTTTGTTTTACTAAATGTTGAGGAAATTTTGAGGAAATTTTGAGGAAATAGGAAATATTTGAGGAAATAGGAAACATTTTGAGGAAATACCGCGGAAAACCGTCTTTGCGATCTGCAAGTTTTTAGCAGTTTATCGAACTGTAATTATCGCATTTTCGTTAAAGAGATAACTGCTTGAAATCGGCTTTCTTGAAATCGGTTTGGTCAGTTCAAATTGGCCTGCTACTAGCCACATTATTCGTTTAATTTTAGATCAGAAAAAATAGGACCACGTACGATAAAACGTCACAAAGGTAACCTTCTATGTTCTACTAAACTAAAATAATGTGGTAACAAGAGCAGAGTGAAAACAAACGGAGAGTAAAGACTCCAAACGGTAACGTGTGAAAATGTGAATCAAAAAAGTCTTGGAAGGAGTTTAGTACGAGTAGCGGCTGCAACAGAATTTTTGCTTAAAAAACAGCGCTAAAACGCTGCCGCTTTTTCGGTAAAAAAAACTGCGGCGCTGCCGCTTGTCGCTGGTGACAAAGAAAGCAGCGGCGCTGCCGCTACCACTACCGAAAAAGTAGCTGCGCTAGTAGCGCCGCTGATAAACAGCGCCGCTGTGTTCATCACTGATTTTAGGTAGCTATGAAACATTCAAAATAACTTTGCAATACTGAATAAAGACTTCATTTAAGTATCAATGAAATTATTAGTACACAATTATTATTATTGTGTCACTGTTTATCAATAAGTTGTTTTATTTAGTCGCACGAGACTAAAGTTATAAAGGTAAAGAGCATTTTTCCGCATACGTTATTTAAACCTAATGTAAAAGGGCATTCAAAAAAAGTTTTTCACTTTTGACCAAAATGTTGGGAAAAGCCTAGAACGCATTCTCACCAAATTTGAACTTTCTACGCCTTGCCGTTTTCAAGATATTGCAGTTTAAAATTAGCCGTTTTCCTCTTAATTACTTCAGTGTTGCCATTTTGTCAGTATTGTGACAGATGATTAACTGTTGAAAAGCTGGCTTACAGTTATCGGAAAGCAGCTAATTTTACAGTTCTAAACTTTTGCATTGCTACACAATTACTCTGCCGCAAAATATTTATTGAGAATTAGGAGCATGCAGCAGCTTTTCAAAATTTTGTTTCTAACAGGCAAATTTTGTTTCTGACAGGCAACATTTCTGAGGGGAAAAAGCCTTTCTAAGCGAAAATTTAATCTATCGTATCTCGAGAACAGAAGGTCGTAGAAAGCTCAAATTTGGTAAAGTTAGTCTTCAGATCCGCCACATCTTTTTAAGAGAAAATCGATTAAAATTTTTTTGATCTGAATGCCCGTTTAACTTATTTTACAAGGCGTGGGGGGCATTTTTCACCCCTCTCGTTTTTTGTGATAAATACTTTCAGAAAAAAAATTTTTGTTTCAAATTAACTTGACTTTGTGTCAAAATACTTTGGATGTCAAAAAAAAGCTGGGGTAATGCTTTTTGAGCAATTTATTGAATGTGAGTTGAGGGAGCCTGGGCCCTCAGTTCGTTCATGTACGGTACCTTTAAAACTGGTTATTTTCATGATAACACAAAATCTCCAAGGTAAATCTTTGAACGAATTATTATTTATTTGTAACAATATTGCATGAGGCAATGTATTTTACTTCGCCTACCTGTGCACTGTCACTTACAAAACTTAACCCCAAAATGCAAGATTTTAACGTGTTTTGGACTTAACCTGTAAGTAAAGGGAGGAATGAACAATTTAAGCTTTTCAATTGGCTTTCAAATGGTTTTAAAAATGTGCTAAATGTGATCCAAATGGTGTTAAAATTGCTATTTTTTCCAACAAATTACAAAAAATTACCCTACGGCTGGGAGCTATGCCTCCAGACTCTCATCTGTGAATTACTTGAGTCACACTAGTTTGCTCACCACGTCTCCCAATTTAGACATTTTTAGACAACTTTTTCACTTTTGGTTCAATTAACTTCTCCCCTTTAACAAGATCCTGTAAGGTGCCAAACCACGCCCCAGCTTCTGATCTTCCACTCTACGGAACCTTTGTCTTTTAAAAGTCCTTCGTTTCGAAAATTTCTGATGACGTCTTTGCGTGTGATTTGCGGTTTGGGCCCCCCAATCAAAAATCCTGGCCACGCTTGTATTTCTAAAAGTACCGCGGTACTAGCGCTTGCTTGAAAAACGTACCGTCGGTACTGGTACGGCCACTATTTTAAAAAAGTACCGTGGTACCGGTACTAGATACGATACTTTTAAGCTCTCATTCGACGCTGCGCTTGAAGGCAGTGCAGTGTTGTATGATGTCGAATGAAGATATTTTTCAACACATCATTTAGAAAGTTCGACGAACTAGTTTGCCGTAGAGGCTTTTGATCAACGAAAATTTCAAAAATATTTGTAGCACTGTCTCGGCAAGTGTTATTGCTTGTTTTGCATGAAGAAACACAAAAAGTTCTTCCGAATGTTCAATAAGTTTGTGCGAATATCAAAACAAACCAACCGCAACGGAATATTTCGGAGTTAAAAATTTATTAGCTCCACTCTAAAGTGAGAGAAAGAATTTAATTTTCAATCAATTCAACTCAATCGATTAGTGACTACAAAAAACTAGTAATACCGAATGCTTTTAAAAAAAGTACCGCGGTACCGATACATTAGTACCGTCGGTACCTGTTGCGGTACTAAAAAGTACCGCGGAACATTTCTTTGTACTCAGTATTGTTCATCTCTGCTCGTATTTCATAATGTTCAAATTTTTGCTGTGATTTATTTCTTTGCGTAATAATTTCTAATTATAATCAATGGATCATAATCAAAATGTTTTACAATTACTTTATTTCGTAATAGGTTGGATTAACTTGGTTATAACAACAGTAGTTTTAATTTCGTTTTAAGTTGTAATTAATAACGATCCAGACAAATCTAGAGAATTTTTATGGACTCAGCAGCTTTTTAGAATTGATAACCTAACATCAGTAGAGATTATTGTGCATGGTTTGAGTTGAGTTGATGCGCTGTAGCCAGACATGGGCACGATCTTGATCTTCAAGATCACATTATTTTAATGATCTGATCTTGATTTTGAACATCACATTTTTTGTGTGATGTAGAGCTTGAAGGTTAAGATCAGTTTCATTTTTAAATGCCACGTAGGGTAAACATCGCCGAGGCCAGGTTATGAGATATCCTGAAGCTATTTCATGGCTGCGACACAGAATGGAGTCTAAATTGGAGAAAGTAATGCGCATTTGCCGTGGTACAGATAGGACAGGTACAAACCAATACGGCAGTACCTAACCTGCTGACTTGAAGAGAAGATTAATCACAATCAGCTTCGTTAACGGAATGTTTGCAGACTTGGGGAATCCTAGCGACAATAGCACTCTTCTTTTGCACACCATTAACACGTAGTAAGGGAAATCTCCAGGAACTAATAGCCTACTGAAAAAACAAGAGCTGGTAGTGGTAGCAGTGCCAGTACCGTTAGTAGCCTAGGCCGCTTTGTTTGTTAATGACCTAGCAGTTAAGAACCAAAAAGCTAGGTTCCTGACAAGGGCGTCGGCAGAAAGTTTTTCAGGGTGGTGTGCAATGAGAATAAAGCCAGTATTAACTCCAAAGAATGGAAGAATTTTTGAAATTAAGGAGTTTTAAGAGAGAGTGTGTAAAAATACAGGGAGGACCATGGCCTCCCCCGCCCCCTGCCCCCTTGCCGACGCCCATGGTTGCTGACAGCAATAGGTGTCAGTCAGGATAAGTGTTGTAAAATGCCTGGTTTTGCTTAAGTCTAATGGTTATGCTACAGACAACTGAAAGGACTTAACGTTCTTGAATTTCATGACATTGTATATTTTATGACATAGACATTGTAGATCATTGACAGTAAACTAAAAGAATTTGTTCTTGAAAAAAAATCTTTTAGTTTACTATTGTGATGTACGATGTCAATGTCATAAAATATACAATGTCATGAAAAAGGATTTTGGTCTTGACCGACTGGATAGCCGAGATGCAGATGCGTCTGGCTTCAATGCCGAACCTTGTGCGGGAGAGCTGGTTTGATTCCCGCGTCCATGAAATTTAACACAAGTTGCCAATGGCCCGCCGCTGTTGCGACGTTAAATTGTGCGCCCGTGGCGCTTTGAAGCGGAGATGGGTACCGCAAACTGGCGACACCCATAAAGGGTCAAGTAGCTATAATAAAGATTTGATATTTTTGATTTGATTTTGTTCTTGAATTTTGTTATTGTCATATAAAACTAGCAAAAGTAAACTAAAAGGGTTTTCTTGATTATTTAAACTAGTATAATAGCTACAAAAGGTTTGTGAGTGTCAAATCCCTCACGTTATTAGCGAAATCAGCACTGCCATTGCCATTGATAGTCAATACTGATAATTAATTCATTTAACATTAATGGGTTACCCCCGCCCATCATCATCGCTACCTCTCTTTGAGTACTAAAAGTAAAGCGATCTTGATCGTAAAGATCACGACCTTTATCTTCAAGATCACAGTGTTTGGGTGATCTGATCTTTGATCTTCAAGATCACATTTTTTGGATGATCTCATCTTGATTTTCAAGATCACCAAAAGGTGGTGATCTTGCCCATCTCTGGTTTTAGAGCAAACAAGCTACAGCTAAATTTAGGCAATTAGGTGTGATCAACTGACCCTAAGTCAAACTCACGGAAGCGCGCTGCAAGGAGAACTCTAATAGAGAACTCTAATGTCATCTTTTAGTTCACACTTGCATGTTACGCTGATGGATTGTTCAGCGAAGCTTCATTTTTTGTTCTTGCCACGCCAGAGCGAATAAGGCAGTTAGGACAACATTACATTTTCCACCTTAATTTTGATCCAGGAGGCAGAGTTTTATCTGGTTTGATTTTTAGGCAGTTGCTTGATAGCAACTCTTTCAGCTTTCTTTGCCATGCTTTTTATTTCCAAGTTGTAATTTTTCGTTATAGAGGATCCGCGATGTACAGTAAGCTCTTTTTTGATTTTATAGTAGCTTTGGTGGGGCGGACTTGTAGTTGGACCATGGTTGAACAACATGCGACGGGGATTATATTGTACTTGTTTTGAGCGTTTTTGAATGCTGGCAGCTTCTCTGCATATCTCCGGGTGAGCAGTGTGCACTGCTCAATTCCAAGCGACGAAGATTGCCAGCATGGGTTGGTATGAGACAGCTTGTTATCTAGCAGCAGCTTTTAATTTAGTCTAGACAAAAAACGCGTTTACGGGCCCCGTGAAGATATATTTTTTTTATCTGCATAGCGATGCTCAGTATAGTCTGAAGTTTCCGGCTAGGGTTGTCCCCACCCCACTTTTGCTGCCCATTTAAGTCAGAATAGTACATTGCTTAAATTTGTGAAAAAACTTTTCTTTATCAGTTACAGCAATACTTGCAAAAAGAAATATTTTTATACGTCGTTACTTTTTTTTGCTCACATTTGTGCGGTCCGTGAAAAACTTGATATGATCTTATCTATAACACCAGCGCAAACTTGGGGCCATTTTTGTGAATATTTACTAACATATGACGTCATCAATATGACGTTATAACTTTTTCACCTTCATAATACTTTAGAAGTTTTTCAATTTCTTAAAAAGTGAATTATGGAAGCAAATATAATGTTTGAAATCAACTCAGTCTTGGTTCTTGGATGACTAGCAAAACGCTGAAATTCGATAAATATTGCAAAATGAGTGTCATATGTTCAGCGTAATTAATTGTATAAAAATGCCAATCAAAGTAAACTAAATTCATGCAGTATTTTTTAATATGCGTGTACTTTCTTCAACAGCAACATCAAGGCTCTACATTAAATATAACAAAAGTTATAGGTGAATATTATGACGCCATAAATGCATCTGAAGATTGCCCATGTTCCACTTGTTGAGTGACCCAAGTTTGAAAATTCAGGTCCAACCATAAGAGAAGTGAGGATGAATAAAGTAAAAGTTAACAAACACTAAAAAATTTAGCTAACTTTTGCAGAAATGACGTCATTATGATGTAAATGGGCAGGAAAAATGGGATGGGGACAACCCTAGCTGGAACCTTAAGACTATACTGAGCATCGCTATACAGGTAAAAAAAATCTTTCCTGGGCCTGCAAACGCGTTTTTTGACTAAACTATTTGAGACTAGATTTTATTAATTCAGTAATCGGCTCCAGCAGAAACGCTATTTCAATACTATTAAATGATTCATATTTCCGCCAGAATCGATGATATTCAGCTATCGCTCGAAAATTTATAAACTTTGGTCTGTTTATGTGACTGATTCATTATCTGATATAATTTTATTGTATCATCAATGTTTTGGTTCTAAATTGAATCCTTCCATTGCAGGAACCCGCCTGTAATAATGTGCCTGCCTTATACGATAACCTAATATTGAGGATATAGGCCTTACAGAAGATTACATTTGAACATGACCTTTTTGAGAAAATTTTGGAGAAAAAATTTAACAAAAAAAAGTCGAATCTTCTTTATTTCGGCTATACTTACCACTGTGTCTGTTTTGATTTATACGTACTGTAAAATTGAATGTAAAAATTTTCTGCGTGCTTTTGGGATTGAGCTGTACTCTTTTAAATGCCTTGCCCAAATTCAAACTATGACTGTAGTAACTAACGAGTGGAAAAGACAGAAAGACGCAAGGTTTGTATTATTTGTCAGCTACTGTGAAGTATGTACGGTATACTGTCTGTCGCGGCACTGAACACATCATATTATGCTGATTGGTAGTTTGTTTATTTTTGACTTCAGTTCTCTTTTCCCTTAGCAATCGGTTTAACATTTAAAGTAGGCTACTATCATCTTGAAAAAACTGGGTAATAAATAATGACTGGAGAAGCAGCTATGCAGACATCCTGCATGTCATAACGTATATTATTCGGCTGCTTCTACCTTTTTCTTGACCCCTGCTTTTATATGTGATGCTTTTAATGGACGAGAGGTCATGAAATAAACCAACTGAACTGAACTGATAAGGCTTGTTTCGGTTGTTGTGCATCGCAGTCGGCTGCGTGGATGAGAGGGAAAAGACATTGGTTTTACGACGATTCTGATCGCATGATGTGGGTTCAAGCAGTTCTTAAATTGTTGGGGGGACGCGTCCCCCCATCGAGATTTATGTGTCCCCCCATCGAGATTTGAGTGCTGGAGGATCAAACGAAAAAGACCTAATTCTTTACCTAATTTTGGCGAAAAACCACTTCAATTTCCGGCGAAGACCTTTTTTTGTGATTATTCAATTTCGGCGACGGAATTACGTAATCTTCATTAAAGTACTTTCGCATGCCACATGCGTTTGGTCAAGGCTGCAAAAGCGTGCCCTCATGCAAAATTTTACAATTTAAGTACTGGGTTCAAGCAACACTCTGGTCACATTGTTAGTTTTGTTACATCTTTGAATAAGACGCTTAACGGTGAATATTTCGGATGCATGGTGATTTTGAACAAGTAGTAAATTCCGTGGAAAAAAGTAAAGTGTCAATAGCAAAAGTTGGAAAATATTCTACTCCTAAGCGGGTGCGGATTCGTCCAAAAAATAGCGCCGCCGTTCCTTTCTAGTGACAGAAGCATAAAGATGCATCATTAATCAATGGTATTGATTGTTGTTTTTTTTTATTTTCTTTTAATAGAAATCGTACTTACATTCTTATGTGGAGACGTCCATGGGGATTGAAAACTGAAGGTCCAAGAGAAGGTTTTGATGTGAAAGGGAACTGTGTGATCACTTATGATCGGTCCAAGATAAAGGATGCCGAAGCGGTTGTGTTTCATTATACGGCTTTAGATTATGAATGTATGCCTTGGCGGAGCTACAGGTATCTCGGTTACTGCTATTGGTGCAAAAAATGATGCCGCCTGTCAGCTTCATTAAAGGCGGTGAATCATCCAGCCAATTTCCGTGGTTTACAATAGCTAAAATTGAACTATATTTTTTGATCTTTTTTGCTTTGATTTCGGGGCTGTTGTTGCAAAGATATTCAACCAATACAAAAAGATATCCCCCGAAAAAAGTTTTTGGAAACTTTGAGTTTTGTTCTTCCCACCAAAACCACAGTAGGCCTAATAGTTTAGAAGATTGTGGTTCAGGCGGGAAGAAAAAAAATCAGAGTTTCCAAAAACTTTTTGTCGGGGGATATCTTTTTGTATTTGTTGAATATTTTTGCAACGGCAGTTCCAAAATTAGAACAAATAATATCAAAAATTATGGTTTAATTTTAGCTACTGTAAACCACTGGAATTGGCTGGATGATTCACCGCCTTTAAAATAAGCAAAAAATGCTGCTTTGTTGCACTTAAGTTGTGGGTGTAAATTGTAAAGTTTTTACACTGTTAGTGTCATATCACGTGCAACAAAAAACTTTTAGCGCTAGTACCGGTACTGTTTACTGCTATTACAATTTAGAGTATAACTTCGGTAAAGTGGAAACCTTATTTAGCCAAATAATAGCAATAAACAGCAAGACTAAAATCATTCTAGGGATTAGCTTACACTAAAAAATACAAACGTTTTCGTCTTTCATCAGGCCTCTTCAGGTATTAGTTAAATTATAGCCATGTTAACTTCAGACTAACTGGAAAAAATGAAACACAAAAAATCAAGCGATATCAAGGTTTCGAGTCACCCGGCGTTAAAACAATAAAGATCATCAACTGTTGACCTGTTAAATGTGATTGATGATCTTTATTGATGATTTTCCAGTTAGTCTGTGTGTCATTTTTCAACAGTTAAACTGTTGACCTGTTAAATGTAATTGTAGCGCCGTTTTGTTGTTGTTCTTATTTATTTATTTACTTTGTGTGGTTTCAAACCCGGTTTCATTATTTTTGTTAATTTGCATTTGGAAGCCACGACTCGTTCTTCAAGGTAAGTATTTAATCCGTTGAATCGTTGCAAATGTTGAAATCTGTAAAATCCGGTTGCCGTAAAGATGCTTTTGTTTCTTTTTATATGACGTAAGTTGCTAATTTTCGCGTTGACCTAATTAAGTGCAAATTGTAAACTTTGCAAGCTGAAGCCTTGCGATGTCAAAATCACTATTCAGTTGAGTGTCTGCAGTAAGCAGCGACAATTTTTGTTACTAAATTTTAAAAGGTTGAGTCAGCAAAGAGCTTCTGTTTGAAATTTGAGATATCGCTGCCTTTGCAGCTCGTATTGAAGACAGCTGATCTTCCATTAGATTTACTTCAAGTGCCAATTGCCTTGGTTCCTATTTTGATAGTTCGCTGACTCAATCTTAACAAATATTATTTCCAACATTCCCCCCTCTTTTGTGAGCATAAATGAAAGCGAGTTTGACATCGGCCAGGCTTCAGTTTGAATTCAACATTTGATTTGATCGTATTTGGAATTCGCCGTCTGCATTGAAAAATTCATCAGTAAGTACAAGTATTATTTTGTTAAATTGTTTGTTAATTGTAAAAATAGATTCTAAATTTGAATAAGCAAACGAGATAAACGAGTTGTGTGCTAAAAGTCATATTTTGTTTTCGTTGAGGTATTAATTCCAATTTGTTTGTTTTTGGTTCAAATTTAAGCTCTAATTTATTCCGTAAAATATTTCATGTGTTTTTTGAGTGTTTAAATGTTTATTTTTTCTTAGAAACCGCTTCCAATTTTCGCTTTCCGTTTTCGCTCAGCTTTCTAGTACACCAACAAATAAAGAAGAAATTTCGAACAAGAACAGCGTGTTACGAATTCTAAAGGCAGACGGTTGACAACCGAATCCGTAACAGTAATTGATGATCTATATTGTTGTAACGCCCGGTGACTCGAAACCTTGATATCGCTTGGTTTTTTGTGTTTCATTTTTTCCAGTAGGTCAGGGCCACCGAGAGGGGGAGCAGGAGGGTACAATGACCTCGGGACCCATGGACTTTAGGGGGGCCCATGGGCTTCAGGAAGGCCGTTGGCTTCAGCGGGCCCAGCAGAGGGCCCATGAGCTCGAGAGGGGCCCATTGAAATGACACTGAGAAATCAGCATGTGAGGCCTGAAGACCTTTTTTTTTTTTTGGAGATCACCTAATTTCGACCGGAAAAACCGTTAGAATTTTGGATTTCACTTAACCGTAAATCTGTCATATTTGAGCTGGCCCCGGGCCCACATTCGGCTCTCGGCGCCCCTGCAGTTAGTCTGAAGTTAACATGGCTATAATTTAACTAATACCTGACGAGGCCTGATGAAAGGCGAAAACGCTTGTATTTTTTATTGTAAATAAATCCCTAAAATGACTTTAGTCTTGATTTTTATTGCTACAATTTGGAGTAACTCTGTAAGTTGTACCTGTATTAAAAAAGAGCATTCAAGTTGGAGATTTTTTGATAGTAGAAGTAGTAGTTTATTACTGACAAAGGTTTAACACACAAGTCAGAGGTTACATTCGAAGCACAAGGAGCACCGAATTTTGGATTCCTAGTGGAGATGCTCCTTGTTAATATGCACAATACGTTATCACACAAAGCTGTGATGAAATGATGAAGTACAGCGAATAGTGCTGACAATGTTGTTTGTAGCGAAGCTCCCCCATGTTGATATGCATACGGGTACAGACATACAATGCTTAATCAATACCTAACAGTGTGGTCAGTAATTTTAAAAGAATTGATGGGTATATTTTTTAAATTTTCTCTAATTTCGTTCCATAGTTTAGCACCTCTGAATTCGATCTTATTCTGCCCAGCAGATTTAGAGACTCGAGGTAAAAAATAATTAGATCTGCTTGGTTTTCTAGTTGCATAATCATGAATTTTGTCAATTGTTGTGAAGTTATAATTATAACTATAAAATCACAGTAAAAGGTAAAAGCACAACAGTCTACTAAGAATTAGAAGCAATTTAGAATCATTAAAATTTATTTAAATTCAATGATTGCCAACCTAAAACTATAGGTTTTCGTGTTTCGACCAGTAACTTAGGCCGTCTTCACGGCTTGCATTTAGAAGCATAAGTTGTTCATCTGTACAATTTATTATTGTAATATACAGTGCGAATGAGCAATCGCAACGCGTTTCGACCTTGCTCAAGGGTCTCATCAGGCGAAAAGA
This sequence comes from Trididemnum nubilum, assembly GCA_963965965.1. Taxonomy (NCBI): domain Eukaryota; kingdom Metazoa; phylum Chordata; class Ascidiacea; order Aplousobranchia; family Didemnidae; genus Trididemnum; species Trididemnum nubilum. Next base: position 43,827,912 of record OZ014472.1, read on the forward strand.
ATAACACATATTTAAACATGCAATGATATAAAACTGCAACTTAAAATTTGGAAACAAAAATTAGCAGCAGTTTAGAATCATTAAACTTTCAAACATGCAATGATATAAAACTGCAATTACCAAATTTGGAAATAAAAATTGCATCAATAAACACATCTGCTTTTGTCTATGCATATTTTATAATGACGTCAAACAACTTATGACATGTTCGTATAAAAATCACTGGGAGAGCACGAGCTAAATGCATGTGCGATACATTGCTTAGAGAATAAACGCTTAACTAAGAATTGGCAGCAATTTAGAATCATTAAAATTTATTTAAGTTCAATGATTGTTAAATTAAAACTATAGGTTTTCGTGTTTCGACTAGTAACTTAGGCCATCTTCACGGCTAGCATAGACAAAGCAGATGTGTTATCGATGCAATTCTTATTTCCAAATTTGGTAATTGCAGTTTTATATCATTGCATGTTTGAAAGTTTAATGATTCTAAACTGCTGCTAATTTTTGTTTCCAAATTTTAAGTTGCAGTTTTATATCATTGCATGTTTAAATATGTGTTATTCTTTTCACCTGATGAGACCCTTGAGCAAGGTCGAAACGCGTTGCGATTGCTCATTCGCACTGTATATTACAATAATAAATTGTATAGATGAACAACTTATGCTTCTAAATGCTAGCCGTGAAAATGGCCTAAGTTACTGGTCAAAACACGAAAACCTATAGTTTTAGGTTCACAACAGTCTGTTTCGTCCTAAGGAATCGTCAGGTGCTATTGTAATCTGTAAAAGAAATGTTATAAACTTAAAACGTCAAATTTCTAAAAGCTTAAACTGCATATTATTGAAAAACCTGTCAAGCTAAAACACTACCACAGACTGCAAGTTGTAGAGTTAAAATACCGCATTGATTAAAACATCGCTTAAAAAATATCGCTTAAAAAATAAAATACTACGTTCGAACGTTTTTCAACTTGTATTTGTTTTTGTGCCTGCATTTTCCCGTAAGCTCTGATCTTTTGTTAAGCGCAGTACGTTTGTCAGCTAAAAGAATTGCGAGTTTCTCAGTCAGGTATAAATTGCAGGATTGAGACCCGGGTTGGTAAGCAGTGGTTCGATCAGCAATAAACCATTTGATTATAGGTTCATGGCCAGAATCTTTAGCATTCCAAAATGCTTTTGAGAGTTCTGTTGCATTTCTTTTCTCTCGTCATCTGAAAGACTGGGTGTGATTGAAACAACGGGTCTTGAATTCTGTTTCGGTGCACCCAATGTAATGTTTGGAGGAGCCATCAGATGTGATCGAGGCTTTGTAAATAACGGCCTTTTTGCGGCATTTTCGATTGAGAGGGCAGTTCGCTGAGTTGCGGCAGTTGCAAGGAGGAATGGTGGTCTCTGGTTCCTGTTTGTTACTGAGAAGGTTTTTGTTGTGGCTGGATATAATTGTAGCCATATTGGGCATGCAACTGTAGATAACTTTTAGGGTATTGCGGTTGCATACTTTCCGTAGATGGTAGTGAGGGGGGAAGTGCTTATCGACGAGCTTTAGGAATTCTTTGCCGATGTTGTTCTTTATTGCGCTTGCGATTTCTTCTTCTTGCGCGGGTATCTGTAGCATGGTCGTCGTAACCAAGTCCTTCATTAAGTTATAATTACATCATTATGGTAGCTTGTTTTTAAAAAGGTTATGCATAAATTTTGCAAGCTCCAATTTGTAAACATCGTGTAGTTTCAGAGAGCCTATAGTTTCTTATACAGTTAATATAATCGGTTTTCTCTCAAAATTTTACACAGGTCTGAAGATTATACCTTCACCAAATTTGAGCTTTCTACAACCTTCCGTTACCGAGATATAGAAGATTAAATTTTCCTTTAGAAAATGCTTTTTCCCCTTAAAAATTTTGCCAGGGTTGCCATTTAAAAACAAAATTTCAAAAAGTTACTCCATGTTCCTTACTTTCAATGAAAGTTTTGTAGCAGAGTTGTTGTTCAGGTAAAATAAAGAGTCAGAATTGTAAATTAGCTGCTTTTCAAGTAATTGTAAGCCAACTTTCCAAAAGTTAATCTTCTGTAATAGTACTGACAAAATTGCAAGTTGGCAACACTGAAGTAAGAGAAAAATTGTTAACTTTGAAATGCTGTATCTTAAAAACGGCAAGACGTAGAGAGTTCAGATTTTGCGAGAACGCATTTTAGGTTTATCCCAACATTTTGGTCACTACTGATGAACTTAGCCTGAATGTCCCTTTAATTTCCAAAAGAGCAGTGGTTTGTGTCTATATACCTAGAGCCGTAACCAGACATAGGCTTAATAACGCTCGAGTCCCCCTTGTAGAATTTTCACTCAATATTATTCTAGCTGTTACATGGAAGGTAGGAATACGTTGAGTCCTCCTGCACAATGTGCCTAGCTACGAACTTTGCGCGCGGTCTTCGAGTCGTCTTGCTTAAGAAGGAGTTAATTGCATCGAATCAGGATAAGCCTACCGGTTAGCTATCAAGTAACATCGACTTGGATAACAATCACCAGTCCAGCTCGCTAATATATTTTTGCTGCTGAAGTTTTATGTGCAGTGCGTTTGCAAAAGTGCCCAGAACCAACAACGTTGGTTTGTTTTTGCACTCAATTAAGTACAAATGGTAGAACAAATGAGCAGACGTGTAGCACATCTTGAGATTTTTCCAAATCTTAAGAATATTTTGGCGTTTTTGTTTTTTTTTGTAAGGAAACGATTAATTTTGGTATTTTTTGCTGATTATAAGATATAGAATTCAGCAATTTTTTTTACTGAACTACATTCTTTCTTTATGAGAACCATTTCATAAGAACACGAGGCTCATTTTTGCTCAAAATTTAAGAACAAATTAAGAGGCTAAGAGCAATGCCAGTTTCATCAGCAAAAAAACTAAGAACAAGCGAAATAGAATAAATTTTGAATAACAAAAGAAACTAAATGCTGTACTGGTTCAAAATGATAAAGTTTAAGTGATTTGCTGGTATTTGCATTCAAAATTACATCAATCCCGAGATTATGTAGTACTGCTGCTCACTGCGCAAAAATAGAATTTTTTTGGCAGAAATTCTAATTGACAAAGCTCGCTTTTTTTCTTTTGCTATTTTACGATACAGCAAAAAAGTGTCTACTCAAGCAGACAGAACATTTAGAACTAAACAGCTATTCAAACATGGTCGCTAAAATTAACATCAATGCTCTCAAAATTTAAGAACAAATGAGGTTGAAAATTGGCAAAAGTTTAAGAACAACCAAACTCAACTCAAAATTCACTGATTCTTATAAGCAAATAGTTTAACTCATAAATACATGATATTTTCAAAAAACTGTTTTGTGCTTTTGAGAAATTTCAGCTTGGCTACGCCAAACAAAAGATTATATAGGAACTGCTAGGATAAATGATGTTGAATTACATATTATGCATCGAATGGAGAAATAATCTGGGCTATAAGTGGTGTACACTGCAGAGTAATTAAATACACTGCATTATAACAGTACTACCACAACATTATAGGAGTAAAATACTGGTTTTCCGGCAATCTATACAGCATTGAATGTGGAAATATTCGGAGCTTAAGTGGCGTATGCTGTACAGTAACACAAACTATTTTAATTGCCACAGCATTCTATCAGTAAAATATAGGTTCTCCGGCAATCTAACAGCAAAATTCGCTAGTGTTCCAAAATTTATAAAAAGACAGATGTTTAAGAAATAGTACTTTGCGGTCAGCCGCGACCTAGATTTAGAGGTTTTGTATTTCTGTTTTGTAATAACTTTATGTAACCTGTAGTTGTTGGAGTGATAACGTGTACTTTGCTAGAGCAGGAGGTAAGCGGTTTAAATCTCGGGCAAGTCAAATCACACAGTGAGCCAACAACTCGCCAGCACCATAGTCACTAAATATTAGTGACTATGCCACCACAGCTACACTTTTTCGAAGGAACTGTTTTGCCCGGACGCAATGGCGCGGCAATGGGCACCGCAAACTTGTTTCACGCATTGGCATAATATGGCGAGCACAGATTTCTCTTAATGATTCTGTATCTTAAGTTTGTAGTTTTTGCAGAGACACTGATCAATACTTCGTTTTCTTTAACGAAGAAAGTCCCGCCTACATGCTAGCCGGGGAATACCGACAAAACTTTCGCAATTTTGATGGGAATTTCATCAATTTAACGATGACTTATCGTTCTGATTCCCACATTTCTTCCACCTATCAACTCACTGGAAAACTTGTGGATATCATTCAAAGAGGTGAAGGGAAAAAGTGGGTAGAAACAATATTGGCAAAGAAAACGAGGATGGCTGTAAGTACAACGATACTCATTAGCGAAAAGCAGTAAAAGCTCGTTAGATCCAAATGGGAGGACTTGGAAGAATCGAAGAAAATACACGTTGGAGATGTGACCCCTATAGCCAATACCTGCCCTGTAGTGGAGGAAAGTAACACAATACTTTTACTTCAGTAAATCACTCAAGTAGATTTTTTGGTAGCGAGTCCTTTTTTGAGTATTTTTTGCGGCTACTTTTACTTGCTTACAGGCCCGGCGCCAGGATAGCGCGACTGGGAGGGCAGAAATAAATTTTGGGGGGGCACCAGAAGTTTATTTATGAGAATTCGAGGGGAGCGCGAGAAGTTTATTCAAGTGTGGATTAAACGAAAAAGGTGAAGACCAAAAAAAAAAAGGTTTTCTTTACCAATATTTCCACAAATTCTGGTTGTCGTCTCAAAATTCTTGCGCTTTTCCACGAATTCTTAAGTGAAGACCAAAATAATAAAAAAAAAAAAGGTCTTCGTCCCAAAAGTTTTATGAAATCCGGCGTGAGTCCACAAAAACTACAAAAAAACAGTTCTTGCTCGCGAATTCTAGGGCGGTAAACACCGATTTAGGCCTCGATTTGCACTACAGTAGCCCCGATCCTGTTAGTTTCTTTGGGGCACAGTCCTCACTTGGGAAGCACAATTTTCGTTTGGGGGGGCACAAGCAGTCATTTGGGGGCACGGCCCCGGAATGCCCCCCATGGCGCCGGGCCTGCTTGCTTACTTTTAGCGTAAAGTAACGATACTTAAGTAGTGCAGTAATTACGTTCAGAAAAGTACAAAGTGTTGTGGTTTTTAAATTTGAGCCACAAATTTGTCAGAACGGTTGATCTAAGCCAGTGGCCTGCTATTATGCAGTGTTGGGCATTACCTCTTTAATTCGTTAATAACGAAGTTAAGTTTTTCATCAACAAGTTACAAAGTTAAAAAGTTTTTGTGAGTTAACTTTTAAACTATAACTTTTGTTAAACTACTTTAATGTTTACGTTAATCCGTTAAATTTCTGGGCTACACCATGCCTCCTATTGCCATAATAATAATAATTGTTTGCAATCAAGTATAGTGCCATAATAATTTTACTCTGTAAAGTGATTATCGTTACGCAAAAAGTATTTTAGAAAGATTACATTTTAGTGGGCATCAACTGCAGGTAGATATTGAATTTTTTCAAAAAAAATTAACGATTAACTTTTAACTTGCGTCACTTTTGTTTGTCAGTTAACTACTTAACTTTAACTGAGTTAAATAATTGCTTGAAAATTCTTAGCGAATTAACTCTTAACGATCGAAGTTAACGTTTTTCATTAACTTGCCCAACACTGCTATTGTGTAATAGATAAGTGCTGTATGCAAGAGTAAAGTTAAATTTAAAACATTCTACAATACAACTATAATCTTTTAACTATGTCATGTTTGGAAAAAACATAAATACAGTTGCTGAGAAACTATACAGTCGATAACTGTCGAATGCAGGAACCCTCATTTTCAAAATAATTACCCCTTCACTAACTGCAAGCCAAATGCAAGCGCTGTTGCATTTTTTATCGCTGCCTCATCAAGGCTAAGACTTTTTCACCATCGATCCGTTTGGATCTATGAAAGGATGCGGCTCAGATTAGTAACGTAGCGTTGTGGAGTGGCTATATTTGAAAAAATAGGCAAGCAAACAAATGGGGGCTCATTTGCTTGTTTTTTTAATTTAAGTTAGGGTTAAAGTTAGGATTTATGTTTAGGTTGGAGCCAACACTAAATAGGCGAGGTTATCGATTTTTTATTTTTACGTTACAACTTACAACATAGCAGAAGCTCTGCCTTAATTCTTTGTATTTTCAGCTTTGGCTCGTCAGCGATTGTGATTTAACTTATGGAGCAGTCCAGAGGTACAAATATGCAGAGGAAATGTTTCAAGCTGGATTATTAGTCGAACGCTACGGCCGTTGCTTTAATAATAAAGAAGCTTTCAAAAATTTGCCAAAAGAAACTCTCCAGTCATATAAGTTTTATCTTGCTTTTGAAAATGGATTTCATTGTAAAGACTACGTAACTGAAAAATTTTGGAATAATGCACTATCAGAAGGAAGGGTACCGGTTGTGTGGGGCCCCTCTAAGAAAGATTTGACCCGCATAGCCCCAACCAAGTCCTTCATTCACGTCGACGATTTTGATTCGCCTGCCAATCTAGTATCATATCTTCAATATTTGAACCACAATGACACAGCCTACAGAGAATATTTTGGATGGATTGAAAAACCTGATAAAAAAACTTTTAGAATTGTTCGGTCACACCATAAAAACTGGGCGCTAAAGCTTTGTGATTTTCTTCACCGAAGTAAAAAGACATACATGATAGTATCCTCAATTACAGACTATTATAGAAATGAAACAAAAGAATGTCTTCATCCTAAACGGAATCAGTGGTTTCTGAATACATTTGAAAAAGACTAATTTTTGGCAACTTCAAAAATAATCAATAACATTTACTGGTTAGGCTACTGCCAACTAGTTCCTGCTTTGCTACAATGCTTCATAAATGGCTACCTTGCTTGAGTTCTCTAACACAGGCGCGTAACCAGTATTTAGCTAAACAGGGGCTTGGATTCAAAGTAAAAACTTTTTGTTCAACCTCTTAGTTGAAACGTTTTTGTTCAACGTTCAAACTTTTTGTTAAAGCGGAGTGCTGAGCAAACTGGCGCAACTAAGCGTGTCACAGACTGGGATTCGGGGGCTAATCCCCCGACGTCGGAGGTCCCCTATGGCCTCATGACAAAGCCCCCAGCCGCTGGGCAATTTTTGTAATTTTTCGAAAAAAAAGCCGTTTTAACGTCATTTGGAACACATTTCGCACGTTTTTGAAACCATCTGGGCCCACATGACAGAAATTTCCTCGTTCGTTTTAACAACGAGAATTTTTTTAAGAGACGCTACAGAACGAAATACTCGCTAAACAAACGGTTTATTTGCACGTGCATCTGAAGCTCTGAGAGCTGGGTAGCGCCATTTTTGCTCGCTGTAGTAGCGTAGCCAGGGGGGGGCAGGGTGGCTCGAGCCCACCCATTGGCCTGAAAAGTATGCAAAATAGCACATTTTTAGTGCTTTTGAGGCCGATTTTTGCTCAAAAAATAAAAACAGCCCTCCTCCCAAAGGGATTTGGGAGCCGAAGTTTTGAAGGAGTTGCCGTGATTCGGCCGGAAGAACCGTTTGAATTCGTGATTTCGGCCGAAAAATCCGGCTCAGTTTCGGTGAAAACCTGTTTTTTCTTTTGAAGGTCACTTGTTTTTGGGCGGAAAAACCGCCTCAATCTGATTCAAGAGTAATGAAAATTTGGGTCAAGGTCGCTTACAGTTATCTCAACCTTCCAAAAAAGCCCCCCCCCCCCCTTTTAGGAAGTCCTGGCTACGTGCCTGGTTCGCTGAGTTGTTTAGATCAATTGCGAGATATAACTCGAGTAAAAAAACGTCACATTTTCCTCGCCAACTTAACGAAGATTTTGAAGCACTTTTTGAGCGTACGAGAAATCTTTTTTGGTTCAGAAAGTTAATGGCGAGATGTTGAAAACTTCTAATCAAATCGACTTTTTGCCGGAAATTAATTAAAATCGTCGCCATATGTGCTATTAAACTGCTAAGAAGAAAGAGAATTGCATTGAGCAGAGGTGGAGTCGAGGACACAGTGCTCGAGGCCAAGGACACAAAAAAATTCGAGGCCAAGAACAGCCCTTCCCAGGACAGACCCTCTCGAGGCCAAGGACCAAGGACACAGGCGCAAGTGTTCTCCAAAAAAAAATGGTCTTCAAAAAATGTTTGTCAAGCGATCTCCAAAAAAAGAAAACAAAAAAAGGTTTTCGCAAATTTTCAGCGAGGTTACTGGCGTTTTCCTACATAATTTTAAAAATGAACAAATCCATAATATTGTAGGAACCGATGCACATCACACCATATGGGGATCCTCCGATTTAAATCCTTGAGGAAAGAATCTGCTAGCGTATTGTTAGTGCAGATCTGAATTTCTAATGTAGGTAGCAAACCAGCACTCAGAACTAAAACGCGTGAAGAGGTTCTAGATTTAACCCTAGTGAACCGGTGTGTGTGGCACCGAGTAGTTGGCTAGCATGTTAGCAACGTGCTATCATTCTCGGATCACATGTGCAGTATATTATTATAGTAGGATCACATGTATATTAGGTTCCAGGTTAAAAGCAGAATCCAAAACCTGGCTAAAATGTTTCGAAATGTTCGTCGCACGTGCTGGAACAAGTATGTGGACAAACTCGAACAAAAATTAAATGAACGGATTTTACCAACGGTACCAGTACCTTCCTCTAAAGAAGACATTGATGTGCTGGTCAAGGATGGCTGTACGGTACGGTACGATACGCCTCAATTTTTGCTAAGAAGTACGGTACACCTTTTTTGTAATGGTACGGGTACGCTACGTTGGTACGGTACGCCTTTCTTGTAGTGGTATGGGCAGTGGTGCCGATCTTTGTTGACCATTGGGGGGGATTTAATTTGCAATTTTACCCTAGTTTTGCCCGATTTTCAACATAGGGGGGGATGAACCTCGACCACGATCTTTTTCGGGTAAGCAAATTAAGTGAAGACCAAAAAAAAGGTCTTCGCCGGAAATTGAAGAGTTTTTTCCCCGAAATCACGTGAAGACCACAAAAAAAGGTCCTAACATCATCCAGCGCTCAGATGCAGACCACAGTAAAACCAGAGCTGGGCACTTACGCCGCAACTATTTCACTTGCTTTAGCGCTTGCGCCGCAACTAGTTTTAAACGGTTGCGCTGACGCTTGCGCCGCAAGTGTTTTAGCAATTTTGAGCGCAAGCGCAATTTAAATAAGCTTACGATAAAGAGCACTTGTTTTCCAACAACTGTGATTAAAGTTTAGAAAAAACATTGACGAGGAAGATTTGTAAAAGCCTCGCCATGGGAAATTGCATTCGTTTACTGCTTGCAAAACTTCGTTATGCAGCACGATTCACAGCCGGAGTTTTTCATTGAAACTTTTTCCATGAAATGTTTTGCCGATTTTTCAAAATTTTAAACTTTTCAATTGCGTATTTCAAAAAATGGTCGCAGAATCAAATTTTAAAGAGAAAAATTACGTTTATAATTGTCTTTCCAGAAATCCGCTACTCGTTCCTAAAATATCCTAAAATATTGCTTCGCGAAAGAATTTATAGCGTTACTTGCAATTTGTCTAATGTATTACCCATAGGTGTAGCCAAGGGAGAAGGTGAGGGTCCCCAGGCCTCCCCCAATTGAAATGCCACCAATGATAAAAATATGACAAAAAGCCTATTGTTTCTTCACTTTCAGTTTCTTTTAGCATTTTTCGCGTACAACATACACGCGTATAACAGTAATGAACAATAATATTGACAACCAGGCGGCACGGGCCCACTCAAGTCAATTTTTACCAACCAATTTAGATGTGTAATCCGGGTGAAATTAAGATTTTTGTCTTAAAAGCTGCTTTCTCAGGCCCTCATCTAACCTTTTTATGAACTTAAAGGATTAACCAGTGGCGGATTTACCATATGGCGCAGTGCTAGGGGCCCAGCTCACCCATGCTAAGAGTTTTTTTTTTGGTTTTCACCTATATTTGGTGAGAAGATTTTGCAAAAATCTCTAAAGTGCCAGGGGCCCCGCGCAATGTAAATCCAGCCCGGTCAATAACATGGTTAGTAAGCGTAACCATCTATTGTACTCTTTTCAATCACAATTCACCTCCACCTCGCCAGCTTTTACGCAACAATATACTTTTGAAAAATATAGGCTAGGGCAAATGTTTTTTGAACAAATAATTGAATTTGAATTGACAGAGTCTGGGTCTCCTCGCCGCACATATTCCTACAAGTGACAAAACAAAAATCTCTTAAGAAATATCTTCATGTGGATTGTTTTATTATTTACTGCTAAAATATTGCAGGAGGCAATGTACCTTACTTCCCCCAATCTGGACCAAATCACGTACAAAATTTAACCCCAAAATGCAAGATTTTAAACGCCTTTTGGACTGTAAGTAAAAGTAGGATTCAACAATCTGATTTTTTTCAATTGGCTTTCAAATGTTAAAAATCTAGTTCTTTCAAATAGCTCAGAACGCGTGCGAAATGTATTGCAATGGCATTAAAATAGCTTGTTTTTTTCAAAAAATCGCTCAGCTTTTATGGGCTTCGCCCCCAGACCCTCTTCTGAGATACGTTTGAGTAACATTAGTTTACTTAACACGTCTTCCAAATTTAGACATTTTTACTTTTAACTTTGGTAAACCAGACAACAGCTTCTGGTCTTTCGTTCTACAATATTTTTGTCCCACAAAAAGTTCCTCTTTTAAAAATGTTTGATGACGTCATTACATGTCATTTGTGGTTTTGCCCCCCCCCCAATCAAAAATCCTGGCTAGGCCTATGGTCTTACCGTAATTCGAAATCAAGAAACACCAAAAACTATTAATTGCAATTTTTGCTGCTAGTCTGGAAAATTTGAAAGAAATCGCTAACCAAAGTGTCAGCATCGGTATAGCTCTTAATTAACATACTCAAATATTTCAATTTCTTTAAAACAAAAACATGATGATTTTTGTAGCATGCTACAGTCGTCAGAGAGTGATGCTAATTTCTCCAGAAGCATGAATGCACAAATGCCTCGGAAGCTTTTAAGAAAATAGAAGACATAAAGTCACAATCTGGACCAGGCTCTGGTTGTCAAAAAAAATGACTACGGATAAGATTTGAACCCCGCATGCCCGCAATAACCAGAGACATACTCTGGTTTGAATTCGCGGTTGTCCTTCAACGCAGGACAGGCGTTAGACCACTCTGCCACTGTGTAGCTATGTGTTAAAATGAGCATGTTAATATGGACTAGGTGCACTGAAATTTAAACGGCTACACTCGGGTTCCGATGCTCGCTCTTTGCGGGTGACGAGTTCGTAAGATTGTTGATCAACATTCTACTCGTCGGTATAGCTCTTAGTTGATTTAATTCCTTTATACTAAATATATGATACTTTTTTTAGCGTGCTCCATTTGTCAGAGCAGAGTGACGCTAATTGCTCCAGGAGCACAAATTGCATCGAAGCTAGAAATCGATTTCTTTGACAAGCCATAAGAAAAAGAGAGTGACTCCGAAATCGTTCGCTTACCACCACATGAAAACTTTATTGGTGGAAATTAAAACCCCCAATTTTTTTAAATGCCGTTGTTGAACGTCATTTTTCATTGTTTTTTGCCCAAAATGAGTGGAGTTAAGCGATGCGCATTTTTAAATGCTTGTATTTTTTAAAGGAAATCAATAATTTCTTTTTTTTTGTTCACTAATTGGTGTTGTGCATATTTTGTTTTGAATATTTGTTTCGTACCGTAATCTATAGAGCAGTTTGAGCAGTGAGTCAATCAGATTTATGCTTTTTATAACGTTACACTTGCGCTTGCAGCGCAATTATTGTGACTTGCGCTGCCCACCTCTGAGTAAAAGTATTGGGGGGGGAAGGGGGGTGCAGATGTAGCCCATAGTCAAATTATTGGGAGGGATGCAGTCAAATTATTGGGGGGGATATACCCCCCCATCCCTGGGTATGGTTATGGTACGTTGGTACGCTGTTTGAATTTGCCTACTAAACGTTTTGTGTGCAACGTGCGGACGTCAATGAAGATTCATGCGAACATGCCCGGTGTGCAGAGTCTAGGCTGTTCTCAAGTCTTTATTATAGCCTCTTAATTTATCGTTACAATATTGTATTTTGATGTCACAGTCACAAGTATGGCCAATTGTGATGTCATAACTATTGCGTATTGATGCTAGACCTTAGGACATCGTAGCATGTCATATATTAGAGAAAAATTTGATCGGAAACAAGTGTGACGCTTTACTCAGCGTTTCTCCAACCATAAGTCGCCAAGGCTCTATGAATGGGTAGCTGACACAAGTAGAGCCCTCAGTAATTTGATTATCTTTATTTTACAGTTAGGCAAACGAATATCCAGCATTGTATGAAAAAGCCTTAAAAATTATAATTTATTTTCCAAGTTCATATTAATGTGAGATGGGATTTTCTGCTCTGGCATTTATGAAAGACGAATATAGAAACCTTCTGGATGAAGAGCAGTTGCTTAAGCAGAGGTAGGGGCGGGGGCTATTGCATTGGTCTGTCGACCAAAATGCAAAATAAGGGAAATACCGAAATACCACGTTTTTAGCACTACTGAAAAAGTCTTTTGCACTGAAATGGACTAAAAAGGTAGTAAAGCATCTTTTGAAACATACGTTTAGAAGTGCTAACTTGTCAAAAAAAAAATCCGTAAAAACTTTGAAAAATTGCCAAAAATAAGCAATCAAATTTGATCGCTTGCTTAAAAATGCTGAACATAGGTTTCATCTTAAAGTATATTAAAATCTTAGGAATAGAGGGTAGAAGGCTTTATTTTGTATTCAGCGTTAGTCAATTACGATTCACTTCTCTCAAATCTCTTTCTATTAGCCTCCCTCTTTCTAAATCATTTTTTTTGTAAAATAAAGACGAAAAAGTTCACTCCGTGTGAGTTTCATTGAACTATAAGATTTTATGATTTACCAGCTTGTAAATAAGAGAATTCAAATTTTACCTTTAGCCACCTCCCACATAGCCCATTTAAGCAACCAGTTTAATCACTTTAATGTATTTGCACTGCCAATTTCTAATCCAAGTTTTAAAAGTATTAATTTTGATAAAAATAGGCCTAAAATTGTTATTTTGGCTACAAAATTTTGAGCGCTGGAGGCAAAGCCCACATACCCCCGAAACAGTCCCTCAACCATTGCGGATTTCTTGCTACGAGCTTGATGCAGAAGCATCCAATGCGTTTAGCGTTGAGTGATGTTGAGCCACGATTTCAAAAATTGTTGAAGCGAAATGGCAACAAATGTTTAATAAAACTTCTGTTGTTTTTTTTTGCAACTGTTTAGTTGGGTCACAACTCACAGCTGTTCTTGCAGAAAGGGTTTTTATACGAATTTGGGTCGCAGAAAAAAATGATTAAGAAACACTGGTTTAGCGAAATACGCATTGGTTAAAAAATCCCAGATTTTTTGTTTTGCATATTGCGACGGCTTTTTGTATACAGAGGCAAAAGATAGCGCTAAAGCCTACGCTACACGTGTAAATTGAGATCGCTGATTTAAAGACAAGTGATTTCAAAGTCAGCTAAAGTTGCGAGTAGTTAAAAGCAAGGATGGCAGTACGGTACGTCTCAATTTTTCTAAGAAGTACGGTACAACGGTACGGTACGCCTTTTTTGCAATGGTACGGGTACGGTACGCTCAAAAATTTAACTGAAGTACGGTACGCTAGTACGGTACGGTTCAAGGTGCGAGGTACTTAGTACGCAAATTCTGAACGTACCGTACGGTACTGCCATCCTTGGTGCTGGCAAACAATGTTCATTCAGTAATAACTAAATTAAATGAAGTTGCTTGCCCTATGCGAAAGTCGCTTCGTAAAAAAGATAACATTTGGTGAAATTCTGAGCTAGCAAGCCTTCGAAAAGGGGCTCGCCGTGCGGGGAGAAACGCCATTAAAACAAAACAAGAAGAAGATTGGAAGGCTCAAAAGCTCGGCCTAGCCTATTTCAAAAAACTGTCAGAAGAGCAAAGCGCGATTCATGGCATAGCTTTGTAGAGAGCATAAATCAAAGACCAACGGCTCGGCCGGTTAAGATTATTCGAAGGAATGGAACGGTGCGTGTTAGCAAGGGATTTAAACACAACGGAGAATTCACTAAGTCTCCAATAGAAAGTTTAAACTATCTGCTCGATATCTTATCACCGGGTAGCCAGCAGACAGAAAATCATACAACCCGGTACGATTTAGCGGACAATCCATTCATGAGACCTGAAGACACTGAAATGGTTGCAAACATATGTTGATTCGAGCGTATGGAAGCAGCTATTACGAATTCAACCATTCAAAGCTGCAGGGCCAAACGGGATCTATCCTGTGCTGCATAGGTGGAGTCGAGGACAGAAGGCTCGAAGCCAAGGCCAAGGACACAAAAAAAATCCAAGGCCAAGGACAGCCTTTCCGAGGACAGACCCTCTCGAGGCCAATTAAGGACCAAGGACACAGCCGCAAGTGTTCTCCAAAAAAAGATCTTCAAAAAAGTTTTTCGGGCAATCTCCAGTTTATAGGCGTAGCCAGAATTTTTGATTGTGGAGGCCTAAACCACAAATCACATGCAATGACGTCATCAAAAATTTGCCTGTTGGTACTTAACCCGGATTTTGCAAAGGGTGAGGGTTAAAACTAATATAGTTGAAAAATGCAAATACGCAACTTTGAAGACGTTTTGAGAAAGCCAGAGTAACTCAAACGTATCACAGACGGGGTCTGGGGGCGGGGCCCCCAGCCGCCGGAGGCTTTGGGGGTCTGGGAACGAAGCCCCCAGCTGTAGTGCGATTTTTTGGAAAAAAAAGCTGTTTTAATGCCATTGAATCACATTTCGCACATGATTAGAGCCATTTGAAAGCACTAGATTTTGACATTTGAAAGCCAATTGAAAAAATTAAATTGTTTAATCCTCCTTCTAGTTGCAATTTAAGTCCAAAACACGTTTAACATCTAGCATTTTGGTGTTAAAGTTTAATTGTACGTGATTTGGTCCAGGTAGGGGGAAGTAAGGTGCATTGTCACGTGCAACATTTTAGCAGTAAATGAAAACCCACTCGAAGATTTTTCTTAGAGATTTTTGTTTTGTCATGAAAATAACCGGCTATAGAAGTGCATGTTAGGCCAGGGGGCCCAGGCCCCCTCAATTGAAGTTCAACAATTTGTTCAATCAGCATTTTCCATGGCTAATTTTTTTAAAAAGTGTTTTGTGAGTAAAAACTGGCGAGGTGGAGGTGAATTAATGAATTGTTATTGAAAAATAGTACAATAGATGGTTACGCTTAGTAACCATGTTATTGCCGGGCCGGATTTACATCGCGCTGGGCCCCTGGCACTTTGGAGATTTTCGCAACATCTTTCTGCCAAATGTAGGTGAAGACCAAAAAAAGTCTTAAGATTTGAGCGCAGGGCCCTTAGCTGGTACTGCGCCATATTGTGGTAAATCCGGCCTTGGTTAATGCATTACAATCATAAAAAAGCTAGATGTGATCCTGAGATAGCAACTTTTAGGACGAAAACTATCCATTTCTTCCAGGTTTACGTTTAAATTGGCTGGCAACAATTGATTTGAGGGGGTCCCGGGGCCCCCAGTGCTTTTTTGTCACATTTTTGTCATTGGTGAAATTTTAATTGGGGGGAGGAGGCTCGCTTGGCTAATCCTATGCTCCAATTGCGGAAAACAAAAAAAGGTATTTGCAAATTTTCCGCGAGGTTTCTGGCGTTTTCCAACAAAATTTCAACGGTTCAAAAAATAGTGATGTCCTCGAGCAGAGAACAGGGCAATTTTCAAGGACCTAAGGCTTCGAGGCCAACGGCAAGGACTTGAGGTTTCGAGGCCAAGGACTTCAAAATGTGTCCTCGAGGCCAAGGACGTCCTCGAGGACTCTACCTCTAGCATTGAAAACCATTTGCTGTTTTGACTAATTAAGAAATATTGAGTAGCGCCAGTTGATAAAAATAGCAATACACTATTTTTACAAAAAAAATTTTCTAAAAACACGAGGCTCATTTTTGCTCAAAATTTAAGAACAAATTAAAAGCAATGCCAGCCTCGGCAGCAAACCAAACCAAAATCAAACGAAAAAAATTTAAATCAATGAAGGAAAGTAAATTTTGTACTGCTTCAAAACGATAAACATTTAGTGATTTTTTTGTGTTTGCAAGCAATATTGCGACTATTTCAAGATTATAGAGCGCCGTTGCTCTGCGCGTTGCGCAAGCAATTGAGAAATTTTTTGGCAGTTGTTCAACTTGAAAAAAGGTTGCTCTTTCTCTTATGCGTTTTTACGATGCTTCGAAAGCAAGAAAAAAGCCTACACTTAAGCAGACAGAGCAATAGAAATTAAACGGTATTACAAACATGGTCGCTAAAATTGACATCAATGCTCTCCAATTTTTTAAACAATCAAGAACAAATGAGGCTGGAAATTGGCGAAAAATTAAAAACAGTCAGTCGCAACTCAAGATTAACCGGCTCTAAAAAAGAAGAGTGTACTTCGACTTGTTCACTTTTGAAAAATTTTGAAATCCGAAGTTACTGTTAACGTAAAAGTTTACCGACCAACAACCTCAAGAGCGCGTTACGTCATTTAAAACAATTGTGGTATGGAAAAGGTCGTTCTTTTTTAACATTGGTCCAAAAATATAATTAAATTCTGTCGTTCATTAACTAATTATTATCGGTCGAGGAATTTGCAAGCTTAGAATAACAACGTATGGTTTATAGCAGTGATTCCCAATCTTTTTCTAACCGTGACCCATTTTGATTTTGAAAATTTTCCATGGGCCCACTCTCAAAGTATTACTCAAGAACTAGACCCAAATTTTCCGGCCAAATCAGTTTTGGGGTTTTTCCAGCCAAAAACTGGTGATCTCCAGCTAAAAAAAATTAAAACACGATTTTTTCAAAATACAAGTTTGACCAAAATGCTCTGTGGCCCAGTTGAAAAGCACTGGCTTATAGTATCTTTTTCCATAACAATGCAGTACATACTCTACGTTTGAACGCATTATTTTAAAGTAGAAATGCATCTGACGTAATAATGAGATATTTATACGCACTAACACAGGTTACGAACATCTCGCGAAGAAATTTCTGAAGTTTAGTGAAATTTAGTTCGTAAGTAAAATTTCTGAACGTTTCGGACTTGGCTATGTCCATCATCAGTATAAATAAAATCTGAAACAGTAAAAAGTGTAAAAAGTACAGTAGAGTTTTTTTTTTCACTCCAATTGCCCACTTTAAATTCTATAAAACATAAATATGCATTATGAACTTTATTGATTTTATTGATTTTATTTTCAATGCAATCTGTAGTTACAGTATCTTTTTTTTTTAGTATGCTTAGAGTTAGAACAATTCTAATGTTGCCTTGCATTTTCTTTACATGTTGACTGTGAGTTTTGTGTATGCACTGTACAAAGTGTACATATCTTTGCAACACTTTGTTTTAATTTTGCATAAAATTTTTTATCAAAGAAAGTAGCAGACTGAGAAAATCTAGAAGCAGCTTTTTTAACCTTAACTTGGTGAGGTGGCAGTAGACTTAGATGACCTTTCGGTCCTTCGCTGTCTCCTCACCAAGTGACTAAATATCGCTTTGACTCTGCAAGTTTGTGTGTTGGTTTTAAAGGAATTGCACATTTCGATTCTTTGGTGATAGACCTAGAGGAAGATGCAGTTTTTTTCTTGTGATATGACGTCACTTGGTAAATAAATAAATATGATGATGATGATGACGATTATGATGATGAGTAGATCTCGAGTGAAATTAGCGTTACTGCAATACAAGCTGTAAAATAGCGCAGCAAATAGGTAAAACGTGTTGATTGTAAACAAGTTGCTGTGATACTGCTATAATAATACTGAGTATTTTTTCGATACTAGCGCTGCGAAGTGAATGAGAAAAAGTAAAAACCAATAATATCACGTGTCATACAAAAAGTTATCGACGACTGATCAACGCTTATGTCCGGGTTCAGTTTGTCAATGCTTAAACTTTCCAAAATGAAAAGCTTAGTTCTGTTCCTGGCTTTTCCAAGTGTTTTAGGTTTGGCAAAGTCTATTTTATAGTCGGAAGTTTCAAAATAGTCGCTTTCATATTACTTGAAATCATGTTGAAATGTAAAAATGTATGTAGCAGTAACACAGCAACGTGTTTACAGCCAGCAAGTTTTACGTATTTGCAGCACTATTTTATAGTTTGTATTGCAGTCAGTAGCGTAGCCAGGGGGGGGGGCGGGGGGGGCTATAGCCCCCCCCATTGGCCTGCCGACCAAAATGCCGAATAAGGAAAATACCACGTTTTTAGCACTTCTAAGACTCTCTTTTGCACTGGATTAGACTAAAAAATGATTTAAAGCATAGTTTGAAACGTTATTTGGGGGGGGGGGGGGGCTAATGGACTGCCGACCAAAATGCAGAATAAGGAAAATACCACGTTTTAGCATTTCTAAGACTGTCTTTTGCACTGGATTAGACTATTTTGAAACGTTTATTTAGGGGGGGGCTAATGAACTGCCGACCAAAATGCAGAATTAGGAAAATACCACGTTTTTAGCCAGTAGCGTAGCCGGGGGGGGGGGGGGGCCGGGGGGCTATAGCCCCCCCCCCCCATTGACATGTCGACCAAAATGCAGAATGGGAAAAACACTACATTTTTAGCACTTTGAGACTGTTTTATGCACTGGAGTGGACTAAATAGTGATTTAAAACATCTTTTGAAACATATGTTCAAGGGGGGGCTAATTTGTCAAAAATAAAACTAACAAATAAATGAAACCTTTGATAAATGGTAAGAAATAAGCAATCAAATTTGATCGCAAGTGTAAAAATGCTGAACATAGGTGTCATCAACAAACATACTATAAACTAAGGAATAGGGGGGGGGGCAATTCAGTATTTGTTAATTACCAATCATTTCTCTCAAATCTCTTTTCATTAGCCCCCCCCCAATTATTTTTCTCTATAAACTGTATACGAAATAGATTACTCCGAGTGAGTTTTATTGCCCTATTCGATTTTATAATTTAACAGCATCTAAACAAGAGAACTACATTTTACCATTAGCCACCTCCCAAATAGCCCATTTATGCTACCAGTTTAATCTTGTTTGTACTGTCAATTTCTAAGCCACGTTTTAAAATCATTATTTTTTAATCAAAATAGCCCTAAAATGAAGTTATTTTTGCAAAAAAATGCAAAATTTTCGAGCGCTGGGAACTCCGCCCCCACACCCCCGTGCCTCCGGCGGCTGGGGGCTTTGCCCCCAAACCCCCAGTCTCCGGCCTCCGGCGGCTGGGGGCTCCGCCCCCAGAGCCCCCAAACAGCCCCCCATTGCGAATTTCTGGCTACGCGCCTGATTGCAGTGAAGCCGCTTTCTTCCGAGACCTAATTTTTACTCTCTTTACTGTTTTAGATTTTATTTTTGCTGATGATGGGCATAGCCAAGTCCGAAACATTTACAAGTTTTGCTACTTTAAATAAGGCTTTACTGTTTTTAATCAAATTTTTCGTTATTGTTTTATTGTTTGTCATTAATCATTTAAAAACCATCAAATCAATAGCAATAGTTAGTTAAACTATTGCCAACTATTGCTTCTTAACACTATCTCAAGCAGATCGTTCCACTAAACGCCTTCATTTTTTAAATTTCATACAGGATCTAAATGTGACCACGCACCAAGGCAGAGTGAGCTCTTGCTTTCAATCCAAACATTTTAGCACAATCGTTTTCAACCAGTATCCCACTAATTCTTTAGTTCATTTCAATTACTGGAAACGCATTATGCTAGAGCAATGGCACAACTACGGGTCTATGAGGGCTTCAACCTCCTCTAGTCAATTCATCTAAAAAATTTAACCCCAAATTAAACCTTAGACGTGTTTTGGTCTTCACCTGTAAATAAGAGAGAGGGAGGGGCTGAAGGGACTGGGCAATTTTATTGCTGCAAATAACTTCCGATTTTAACAACTGATTTCTTTTAGGTCCCACATGACAGAACAGGCGCGTAGCCACAAATTGGCCATGGGGGGACTATTTTAGGGATCTGCGGACGGAGCCACCAGCATAGGCGTAGCCAGGATTTTTGATTGGGGGGGCCCAAACCACAAATTACATGCAATGACGTCATCAGGAATTTTCGAAAAAGGAACTTTTTGTGGGTCAAAGATATCGTAGAATGGAAGATCTGAAGCCGTAGCCTGTTGGCACTTAATCAGGATTTTGGTAAAGAAAAAGGGCGAAAACTAATAGCTAGAAAGAACAAATGTCTAACTTAGGAGACGTGTTGAGTAAGCTAGTGTGCTCAAATGTATCACAGTCGGGGATCTGGGGGGCAAAGCCCCCAGCCGCTGGACGATTTTTGTAAATTTTTGGAAAAAAAAAGCTGTTTTAATCCCATTGGATCACCTTTCGCACGTGTTCACAGCCATTTGAAAGAACTCGATTTTTAACGTTTGAAAGCCAATCGAAAAAAATTTGGTTGTTCAATCCTTTTACTTGCTATTAAAGTCCAAAGCACGTTCAAAATCTTGCATTATGGTGTAAAATTTTAATTGTTAGTGATTTGGTCCATGTAAGGGGAAGCAAGGCATATTGCCTCCTGCAATATTTTAGCAGTAAATGATGATTCACTCGAAGATTTTTTTAGAGATTTTTGTTTGGTCATGAAGATAATCAGTTACAGAAGTACATGTAGGTCAAAGGCACTGGCCCCCTCGATTGAAATTCAATAATTTGTTTAATGAGCGTTTTTCCTAGCTTTTTTTAAAGTATTTTGTGCGTAAAAACTGGCGAGGTGGAGGTGAATCGTTATTGAAAAATGGTACGATAGATGGTTAGGCTTACTAGACATGTTATTCCCGGGTTGGATTTATATTGCGCGGGGCCCCTGGCACTTAGGGGATTTTTGCAGCGAAGACCAAAAAAAATCCTATTATCTGAGCGCGGGGCCATGGCACTGTGCCCTATGGCAAATACGGTACTGGTTATTGCATTACGTTAATTAAAAGTTTAGATGAAGGCCTGAGGTAGCAACTTTTAGGACAAAAACCCTTTATTTCATCCTGGTTATACGTTTAAATTGGTTTTGAAAAAATTGAAACAAGGGGATGTGCCGGGCCCCCTGGTTGTCAACATTATTTATTGTTAATTACTGTGGTACGCGCGTACTGTTGTACGCAAAGATGCTAAAAGAAGCTGAAAATAAAGAAACAAGGCTTTTTTGTCAAATTTTTGTCATTGCTGGCATTTCGATTGTGGGGGCCCGGGTCCCCTGGGCCACCTCCCCTGGCTACGCCTATGATTTTGAGATAAGATTGCGCCCTTAAGTTCTTTCATAAAAAAAAGAGCATTTAAAGCAAAATTAAAATAACTTTTTTTCCAAAACGTGGAAGACTCGAGTCAAGTCACTTGACAGTATTTTGAAACGTCGAAGAATTGCACGACAGTATTTTGACGTAGACACGTGGTCATCATTATTATTACTTACTTTTGTACGCATAAATCCTAAATTAAAGAAACTGCAATTCCGGACAATAACAACATACTGGCTAAGCTCTCATTATATTTATCATTGGTAGTATTTCAATTGGGGGGTTTGCATTATTGCCTGTGTTATAGCATTAAGTTCATAATAACGTTAAACGAGGGCCTGGGGTTGCAACTTTTAGGACAAAACTCTTAGATTTCTCACAAGTTTTGTATACTTATTGCTAAAAATTTCAATTCAGTGGCGCCTGGCTCAAGACCCGTAGTCGTCAATTAGTTGCCCTGGGGTCTCCTGGTTGTCAGTTAGGGTCCAGGGAGCCCCCTGGTTATCAGTTAGGGGCCCCGGGCCCCCAGGTTGTCAGTTAGGGGCTTTCTGGTGGTCGGTTAGAGGCCCTGGGGCCTTCTGGTTGTCAGTTAGGAGTCCCAGGGCCCCCTGGTTTTTAGTTGGGGGCCCTGGGGGTCCCTCGTCATCATTAGTAATATTGTTAATTACTGTTATCCGCGTAGGTGCTGAAAAAAAAAACAAAACTGCAACTAAACATCGCTAGGCTATGTTGTCGTAATTTTTTATCATTGGTGGTATTTTAATTGGGGGGCGCAGGCCCTTTGGCCCCCCCCTGGCTACGCCTATGGCCCCCAGTCCTCAAAAATTTTGCATTATTTTGCAAAAATAACCTAATTTTAGGGCTATTTTAATAAAAAAATAATGCTTTTAAAACGTGGCAGAGAAATTGGCAGTGCAAACATGATTATACTGCATGGTTGGTTTAATGGACTCTTTGGGAGGTGGCTAATGCTAACATTGTAGTTCTCTTGTTTACATGCTGGTAAATCATAAAATTCTATTATTCAATAAACCTCACACGGAGTATTCTATTTCGTCTATATTTTATAGAGAAAAATAATCAGGGGGGATAATGGAAACATAATTGAAAGAAGTGATTGGTAATCAACTAATACTAAATAGCCCCCCCTCCTTCTCCCCCTTATTCTTGAGTTTATAATATATTTGTTGATAGAAGCTATGTTTGGCGTTTTTGCACTAACGATCAACTTTGATTTAGTTTTGGGCATTTTACAAAGTTTTTATTGATTTCTGAGTTTTATTTTTGACAAACTAGCTCCCCCCCATGAATATATGTTTCAAAAGATGCTTTAAATCACTTTTTATTTCATTCCAGCGCAAAAAAACAGTCTCAGAAGAGCTAAAAACGTAGTATTTTTCTTACTCTGCATTTTGGTTAGCAGGGCAATGGGGGGGGGGGAAGGGGGGCTATACGCTGCTGTGACAGAACTTGTTAGCGAGCTCGCAAAGGCCATTCTCGCTTGCTAAAAGGCGCTAACGAACAAATAATCTTCGTAGACAAACTGCCATTTCCGAACCGTCTCGCCCAACATACGCTTAAAACCGTTCGCTTGAATTTCTTCACGAGATGTTCGTAACCTGTGTTAGTACGTAATAAACATCTCATGATGACGTCAGATGCATTTCTACTTTAAAATAATGCGTTCAAGCGTACTGTATGTACTGCATTGTTGTGGAAAAAGATACCATAAGCCATACGTTGTTATTCTAAGCTTGCAAATTCCTCGACCGATAATAATTAGTTAATGAACGACAGACTTTAATTATATTTTTGGACCAATGTTAAAAAAGAACGACCTTTTCCATACCACAATTGTTTTAAATGACGTAACGCGCTCTTGAGGTTGTTGGTCGGTAAACTTTTACGTTAACAGTAACTTCGGATTTCAAAATTTTTCAAAAGTGAACAAGTCGAAGTACACTCTTCTTTTTTAGAGCCGGTTAATCTTGAGTTGCGACTGACTGTTTTTAATTTTTCGCCAATTTCCAGCCTCATTTGTTCTTGATTGTTTAAAAAATTGGAGAGCATTGATGTCAATTTTAGCGACCATGTTTGTAATACCGTTTAATTTCTATTGCTCTGTCTGCTTAAGTGTAGGCTTTTTTCTTGCTTTCGAAGCATCGTAAAAACGCAAAAGAGAAAGAGCAACCTTTTTTCAAGTTGAACAACTGCCAAAAAATTTCTCAATTGCTTGCGCAACGCGCAGAGCAACGGCGCTCTATAATCTTAAGATAGTCGCAATATTGCTTGCAAACACTAGAAAATTACTAAAATTTTATCGTTTTGAAGCAGTACAAAATTTACTTTCCTTCATTGATTTAAATTTTTTTTTGTTTGATTTTGGTTTGGTTTGCTGCCGAGGCTGGCATTGCTTTTAATTTGTTCTTAAATTTTGAGCAAAAAGGAGCCTCGTGTTTTTAGAAAAATTTTTTGTAAAAATAGTGTATTGCAATTTTTGTCAACTGGCGCTACTCAATATTTCTTAATTAGTCAAGACAGCAAATGGTTTTCAATGCCAGAGGTGGAGTCCTCAAGGACGTGCTTGGCCTAGAGGACACATTTTGAAGTCATTGGCCTTGGCCTCGAAGCCTCAAGTCCTCGAAAATTGCCCTGTTCTCGGCTCGAGAACAGCACTATTTTTTGAACAGTTAAAATTATGTATTACTATTATTATTAATGGGCGGAGGTGCAAGAGGATCTGCTTCCATTAGGTAAAGTCCATCTACACATTGCGTAGGCCTCATTTGGGTTCATTGCAACTGTAGCTGCTACGTTGCTGTAGTTTTGTTTGGTTACTAGTCGAATTCAGAAACTCTTCCAGCTTCCTTTAACTACGAGGCCAGTTTGTTAGTGTTACATTTCGTTACCACATCGTGAACAGTGGTTTTGGTGATTCCAAAATGTTTAACACGAATACCTTGTTAAAGCTTGCAATTGCCTACATGATGATTTGGTGCTTTATCCTCTAGGCTACATTTTGGACACTGAGAAGACTCAGCACAACCTGTAGTTTTCTTGTGCCGCTGTAGATTGCAATGCCCATTTAAACTTGCACTACTATATTTAATTGAGGTCTCTTAAGGTTAAAGAGACGTATTGTTTGTCGTGAGGACGTCCAACCTACAAACTCTTTCATCCTCAAGCAGTCTTTCTGTTTATTCTTCATAGATTTCCATCTATCTGTGGACCGGTCCTTAACCGTGCTAACACAACTGGCATACGGGACTGTAATAAAAGGTTCAGGAACATGAATTTTAGATTTAGATCCTGATTTGGCAAGATAGTCTGCCACTTCGATACGATATACCCTTGCATGACCAGGAATCCAGGCAATACTGATGTATTTTTGTTTACCAAACTGATTTAGGTTTCTAATGCAGTTGAGAACAGTAATTGATGTTACAGTGCACTTTATGAGTGATTTGATAGCTGCTTGACTATCCACCAGCACAACAATACTTTGATTGTGCAGTTTTTTCCAAAAGCAGGTTTTTCGACTCTTCTGGAATAGCTAAGACTTCTGTCTGGAACACAACGCTGTGCATTCCAAGGTGAAAAAATGCTTGTTTTGGGGAGTTGTTTGGGTAGTCTGCATAAAAACCCGCACCTGCCCTCCCATCTAGTTTCGAGTAATCAGTGTTAGTAAGCCTTGACAGTGTTCTGATTTAGAACGCTTTTAGACCTGATAGCATTTTTTTATGTATAATTTGATATTCAAAATTTCTCTCAAATACCGTGGTTTTCTTTGTTTGGTCAGCCGGCATTTGCGGCAGAGTCGGCTTTTTTCTAACAAGTCAATGCTCTACACCGCGCACAAATTCATCCAAAGCAGTTTCCGTAGAAATACCTGTGCGATATCCGCACTGCGATGCAGAAACCTTTTCTGCAGGTTATTATCTTCGTTAACATGATACAGAATTAGCCTTTCCAACCATTTTAGTTAAAAAAAAAGTTAAAGTGATCATTAGGGTTGTTCAAAAACTTCTTTTTTTCCAAATTTAACCCATCACTCCCGCAAATTGTACGAAATTTCAGCTCATTCGGTTCACTGGGAGAGATGATGCAATTTTGAATTTTCGTCAAAAAACATGGATTTTTTGCCCACTTTAGCATTAATTTTTGCAGTCAAAATACCTGGTATCAAAGCTTTTTTTGATTTAATATTACTCAAATTACATATCAGACCCAGTCTAAACCAGTTTCTAGTGTTTGTTTTGTAAATTTATTTCCAAAAATTTTTTTTGTTGTTTGCTATTTTGACTGAAATATGTTACGGTGCCTATGCCATCTCGACTACTTTCTAGCACCAATACTGCTCTACAAACCACTGCATAAAATGAGAAAAAGACTGATTTTTACCTAGAAACCCATTTAACATCCCTCTTCAAGTTCAAGCGATGGCATGCACTAAATTATTGAAACTGTTTTTGGCAAGTTTAGCCCGTAAGAAGTATGATCATAGGTGGGCACAAGTCTGTTATTCGTTAATCCGTTAATAACGAAGCTAACTTTTTCATTAACTCGTTAATCCGTTAAAAAGTTTTTTCATGTTAACGGACTAAATTAACTTCTGTTAAGTTCTGTTGACTTCCGTTAAGGTTTTTATCGTTAATCTCTTGCACCATTCATTCATTCATTGTACCGGTACAAATTAGTTTGCACTGGTAACACTCGTTGCGTATTAGCACGAGTTTTATAGAAGAATCAAGCGAAGAAAGGAGCTCTTTTTTGTGCAAATAGTAAGCTGCAGCCGCATAGGTCTATTAATTATCGCTGTTTGCAATTTCCAAAGATTTTCCGATCGCAGCTTCGTTAGTGCATTTGAACTTATTTTTATTTTGAAATGAGATTAGACTGTAAAATGTAACTTGCAAAACACAAAAAGAACCCCCCCACCAATAAATATTTCCTTACAATCAGCTCAACAGCGTCAATACGTGCTCTAGAAGCTAGTGAATAAAAGGAAATGTAAATTACACACAAAATATTAACGAATTAATGGACTTTATTAACTTCCGTTAATTAAAGCTGAAAATAACGGATTAACGTTAACGGAGGTGTGAAGTTTGTTAACGGACTAGAGGTTAACGAAGCTAACGTTTTGTATTAACTTGCCCACCTATGAACATGATTTATCATTGCCATCATAACTGCTATTATGCGAGTCAACCACCAGCAGTTGATGAAGTTTCAAACATTATTTTCTCGCGGACAGCATTTCTGTGTAGGTTGTTCTAGTTCTCAGCAAGAACAACTTCATGACCGTCCCATTTTTTGATTTTATGGTTTTTCAAGTTTAATGCGAAATGTTACAAAGTTTCATGTATCGGCTGACTGTTCTTCAGGAAATAATGCTTAAATTCCCGCCAATAGAGTTGGCCAGATACATCTCGTCTATGTTTTTGATGACTCGACAAACCATCACGTATGCACGATACGTGTTGTTTTGGTTTACGGCATTCATCCTCTTCTACCAATCAACCTTGAGACGAACTCAATATAGCAGTAGTAGTTACACCCGTTTATATGCAGGGTTGGCCATAAGTCGCACACCAAAGAATCACGTGGAGTGTGATGTGCAACAAAGTAAAATCTATAAAAGAACTTGTCTTTTGTCTACGTTCTTAGGGTGTAAAGTATACGTTGTTTTTTCTAGTGTAGTGAAGCATTGTATGTATGTATCAGTTAAATTAGCTATAATTAATCAAAACTGTTTCAAATGCTTTGTGTAGAGTTATTGCCCACCCTGTATTGAGCACGCCATAGATAAAAGCATTAAAACCCTACTGTTTTATTCCTATAACTTAGCGAGATTTTCAGAGGTTAACTCCTGAAACGATTACAGCTTAGGGTGAAACAGACTAAAATGTTTTCAGTGTTATATCTGTGGTATGTTAAATATATGTTTTTGCTACCCGTTTAATCAGCCCAATAACCAACTTCTCGTGGTCTTCTTGTTTAAACAGTGCAGGATAACAGAGTGGTGGCAGTGCTTCTCAAATGTGTGGCTATCAACGATATTATACAGAACAATCTTGAGTAAAATTTTGCCCAACAGTTTCTAGTATTTACCTTGCTACACATTCAAGTCACAAATATTGGTAAATGCTCTGTCGGCTTCAGAGTTCTGTTTGGATGCACAATCCAATCGCACTAATAATATCATGTACAGCCACAAACGGTCTACGACTTTTAGACGCGGACGTTTAGTGCGGGACGTTTAGGCGCCGCCGATTATGCGCCTGGACTTTTATGCGCCGAGACTTTCAGGCGCCAGAGGTAAAAAATTTTTTTCAAAAAACAATTTTTTTTCAAAAAAAAAAGTTTTGTTTTCAAGAAAAGAAATTTTTTTCACTAAAACAAGTTTTTTTTCCAAAAAAAGTTTTTTTTCCAAAAAACTTTTTTTTTCTACAAAAAAAGTTTTTCTACCCAAAAAATTTTTTTTCTTTTGAATAACAGTCTTTTTTCAAATAAAAACTTTTTTGAAAAAAAAAAACTTTTTCCAACAAAAAAGTTTTACTTTGATTAAAATGTTAATATTTTCGAAGCTTTTCATCAGTTGTTTGTCAAGAAGAATCGTCAGAATAGAGAGCGCAGCAAAAGGAATGGCTATAGGAAAAAGCCGAGCAGTGATTGCTGGCTGGAAAAGGATTGCTGAGAGAGCGTCATTTGTGTACAACCTTTAAGCTGTACAAGAATTTTTTTGTCAGCAGAGGGCGGGGTTAGAAGTTTTGATAAAAGTGACTTCAAAAGCAGATAGATGGAAGCAGAGCGGAAAAAGTTTTACAAAAAAATTGATTTCTTATTGCATTTTTTTCAATAACAAAAAATGTTTTTCACTACTTACTTGCAAAGTTTGTTTTACCTACTCCAGACGCATGCGATCTCCTGCCAGCAGTCTCAAATTTTGCGGCGCACGGACACGTGTTGCTTGTGCAATATTGGCACACGCATCAAGCCGTGTGACGTTTCATGGTTATTTTAAGTCTACCTCTACCAAACAATACAGGACAAACTTTTTCAGGAGCTAAGGATTCATCTCTCGGCAGATTCCTATTTATGGTCTTTACAACCGGTTGTAAATATAGTAAAAGCAATGTTTAAATCGATATTTTAAAGCGTAATCTTTACACCTTGTTGTAAATACACTTATAGTAAAAACAATGCTAAATTCTTCTTCAGAAATCAGCTTGAAAGGGAAGTTTTCGTTTGACTAAAACTCATTTTATTTGTGCTTCAAAATTGATTGCTTTTGCTACTTTTGGAGCAGGACAGATCAGCTCAAATTTTGTCCCGGGATACAGCACGATGACGAGTGTAATTTGTTCACACTCACGCAGCGACTTTTCCATGTTTTAACTTATACGTATATTTTTCTCCCGAATGTACGGTAAAGACCAAACACAAGCAAAGAAAAAGTTTTAGTTGTTTTAATTGACTTGGTGTTTCACCGGAGCTCCGCTCTTCAACATTTTTAAGTACTTGCTTAAGACTAATGTAAAACCGTTCAAATTATCAATTTTCAAGACCCCTCGAGTTGTTGAAATTTTACCCCCTCGCAATGACCTTTTTTGGCGATGCAGGCAAAATGTAAAAAAAAAATTAATCTAAGAAATTTTATTTGCAAAAATGAAATAGAATAACCGTCTGCTTCGAAAGAGCAAAACACAAAAAAACTCACAAGAACAAGACGGGAATCAAAAAATCTGTCACTAGAAAAAGCTCAAAAATGACGTTAGGCTATAGTTCACTAAGAATAGATTTTAAAACTGCCTACCACTTCATTCAAACGAAGTGACCTAGTTGATGAAATATGGGAATGACAGGAGTGACCGCTCAAATGTGAATATGTACTCTCGCATGGATGTAAGTATCAGCATGAAAAAAAGCGGAAAACAACAATAAAAGGTAACAACTAGATGTTCATTTTCCCGCGGGAAAAATAATGCAGGACTTCCGCCAGTTCCATTTCAACATCATTCTCCCCTTCATACTTTGAAGGTTACCGATATTTCTGTAAAACTCAATCGTATGCAATGCAAACAAAGTGATTTTGTCTCACGAAAAAATTAAATGTGGATTTTAAATCGTTCGTGGTTTGGTAAAACCGATGTCCGACTAAGTATTTGAACTCAGCTCAGTTCATTCACGACAATTTCAAACCCTGGCGCTTCTAATCATTACGCCAGCTCAGCATATGAACCCAACTGACTAAAATCAATTGGTAAATTTAGCTTTTAAAAAGGGATTTTTGGAGAGGTTTATTTGGGGGTTGGTATCCCCAAACCATGTAAAACATTTTGTTTTGAATATCTATTGATATCCAAAAAATCCAGCGCCCTAGCTCAAGCCGTTCAAAATAATTGATTTTGGAGGGTCCATTTGAGAAGATTCCGGAAGGGAGTACTCAAAATTATGTCAAACATTTTGTCTCATAAACAGCGATGGCGGAACCATTTTGAAAGTGGGGGGCCCAAAGTCTATCCAGTTTTTTCACCGACAGCGCATAACGCGCAGTTATAAGCTTACAGCGATTTTCGTTGTTTTAGCACTAGCTACTGCAAATGCAGCATGTCGCTAAAGGTTACCGAAACAACACAGTTCGTTTTAAAAAGTGCGCCCATAAATGTTATTCCAAGCCGTAATTAATCATTAAAAACTATAGCAATAATATTAGGCCTATTCAATATCCATAATAAAACAGTCGCAAATTTAGTCACAGCAAAAATGCTACATTGTTATTTGTTAGTAAACACACTGCAAATGTACACATTAAACTCGACATACAGCCCGATAAAAAGGAGGATACCTGATAAGCTAGGGCCTTGCCTCAATTTTTTTTTCGGAAATGTATAGGATATACTGACGAATTTTTTCCCTTTGTTAACATATTGCATTGCAGGCTTTTAAATTTACGATATTTTTTAAAGATCCAACTCCTGTACTCCACGAGTCCGCAGTCTTGCTTAAATCTATGAAAACTTAATTTTTTTGTAGTAACGTATAGCTTAACAAAGATTTGCCAAAATTTCCAGTATTTGACACTGTTAATTTCGCGACTGCGATTCCACTAGCTTGTCCGCTTGACTTAAAAATAAACTCAGCTAATCATATTATGGGTCTATTGCAAACCGTAAATTGTAAAAGGCAGTTTAATATTTCTATTCCAAACCAAATCTTCAGCCCTCCGTTTAGCTAAATTTGCAAACTTACTTATCATTGTGGGAGTACCAGTACCGCTTCGACTATCATAGCTTGAACTTAAATCGCTGGCAAGGCCACTACCATTATCCGAATTTTCTTTGCTACCTTCCCCTTGGTTTATTATCGGCTGCTTAGATGGAGGTTCTGAACTTGACTGTTCTGCTAACGAACGTTTGCAAAAAAACGATGTTATCTTTTTCGTTTTATTTCTATATTAGCTGTTAAGCTCAACAGCAACATATACAAATAACATATAACAGGCGCGTAGCTAGAAATCCGCAATGGGGGTGCTGTTTTGTGGAAGATAGCCGATGGGGGTCTGGGGGCGGAGCCCCCAGCCGCCGGAGGCACGGGGGTTTGGGGGCGGAGCCCCCAGCGCTCGAAAATTTTGCATTTTTTAGCCAAAATAACTTAATTTTAGGGCTATTTTGATTAAAAAATAATGCTTTTAAAACGTGGCTTAGAAATTGGCTGTGCAAACATGATTAAACTGATGGCATAAATGGGCTATTTGGGAGGTGGCTAATGGTAAAATGTTTGTTCTCTTGTTTAGATACTGGTAAATTATAAAATAGAATAGTTCAATAAAGCTAACTCGGAGTAATCTATTTCGTATACAGTTTATAGAGAAAAAAAATTGCAGGGGGGGGGGCTAATGAAAAGAGATTTGAGAGAAATGATTGGTAATTAACTAATACTGAATAGCCCCCCTATTCCGTAGTTTATAGTATATTTGTTGATGGCACCTATGCTTAGCATTTTTACATTAGCGATCAAATTTGATGGCTTATTTTTGACGATTTTTCAAAGTTTTCATTTATTTGTTAGTTTTGTTTTTGACAAATTAGCCCCCCCCCTGAATATATGTTTCGAAAGATGTTTTGAATCACTATTTAGTCCACTCCAGTGCATAAAAGAGTCTCAAAAGTGCAAAAAACGTAGTTTTGGTCGACTTTTTGCATTTTGGTCGACATGCCAATGACAACGCTTTTTAGAGCAAGCGTCGTTTGAGGCATTCCATTTTGGCTTCCTTCCAAAAGTTACTTGAAACGCGTGAGTGCAAAATATGAAGATTGCGTCACTTCTTCCTTTTCCAGATTCAACATGTTACTTTTTGCGTTAGTATCCATTCGCTTTTTACTATTTTTTGTGGTGACAAAAAAATGAATGAATTATCTGAGAAAATCATGTAGCATAGTACTCATTTTTTACACCACAGATTAACCTATAATTGTTCATCAGCTGCACACCAATCAAATTCGCTTCTATTTCGTCCGTGACGCTTATAATAATTAAGTAACAATGCAAAGAATGGCGGCTGGGTACAATAACCGTGGTGAGGGGAGGTTATTTTTAGAGATTTGAAATCACTTTCAAAATAACAAAAACATCGTAGAGTTGCAAAATGGACAGCGGCACAGGTATTAAACCTAAACCGAAAGTATCGTACTCTTAACACGAGCATCACAATTGGGAATGGAATCGATCTCGTGTTAAGCTCAATAGGAGAAATTACGCTACAAAAATTATTTTGAGTCATCGTCGTAAAAGTCAATGCATATAGTCCAATGCCTTCCCGCCCGGTTAGGAGTGTGAGTCTGCATTCTACGCCTTCTGGTTTCGACATCTATGATATTAAGTTACAAAAACATTTTTCAGCAGTGTTATTTTAGAAAAAAAATCACATAAATTAGGGCCCCCCCAGGGCCCTACCTGAAAAAAAAGTGGTTCCGCCACCATGCTCATAAATAGCTTTTGATGTAAAAAAAATTGGAGTCTTAGCTTAAGTTCAACAAATTGATTTTTGTGGGGTTTACGTGGAGATTTTTCGGGGTTCTGGTACCCCCATATTATGTACAAGAAAACTGGACTTTTAGCTTAAGCCGTTCAACGCAATGACGTTTGTGAGGTTTGGGGGGGGAGGGTATCCCAAAACTATGTCAATTTTTTGTCGCTTAAATACCCAGTAATATCAAAAAAACGAAACCTTAGATTAAATCGTCCATAAATTGATTATTGTGGGGCTTATTTGTCGATTTTCGGGGGGTGGCACTTTCAAAGTATGTCCAAGTGTTTGTATTTTCAGTATTTCATAATATCAAATCAAAACTAGAACTCTAACAAAAGCCGTTGAAGAAATTGATCTTTAGGGGGTACGTTTGGGGGGGGATGGTACCCCCAAACTCTGTCAAAATATTTGCCTCTGAAATATCTACTGATATAAAAAACACAGTCATCATAAGTTTGCTCGTGCAAAAATTTGATTTTTGGGGGACCACCTTGGGGGGCTCCCTCAAATTATGTCGAAATATTTGTCTGTAGTATCTGTTGATATCAAAATATAAAACTGGCGCCTTAGTTTGAGCCAAAGAAAAAATTAATATTTGGAGGGTCCATTTTGGGGGGTTTCCAGGGGGGGATGCTCCCAAATGATGTCAAAACATTCGTCTCTTCGATATGGGCTAATATTAGAAAAAAAACTAGTGCCCTAGTTTGAGGCAATCAAAAAATTTGATTTTGGGGGGTCTGTTTGGAGGGGGGGTCCCCGATACCGCCAAACCACGTTAAAAGATTTGTATCTTAAATATCTACTGACAACAAAAAAACACTGGCACCCTAGCTTGACCAATCAACAAATTGTTTTTTGGGGGGTCCATTTGGAAGGGAGCCTCAGCGAGGTGGTACCCCCAAACTCTGTCAAACTATTTGCCTCTAAATATCCACTGATAAGAAAATACACTGGCACCGTAAATTAGGTCGTTCAAAAAACTGTTTTTTTGGGGGGTCCCCTAGAAAGGGTTGGCACCCCCAAACTATGTCGAAATGTTTGTCTGTTAAGCATGTGTTGGTATCGCAAAAAACTGGCACCTTTGTTTGAGCCAATCAAAAAAATAGGTTTTGGGGGGTCCATTTTGGGGGGGTCCGCGGGGGTAATACCCCAAACGATGTTAAAATATTCGTGCCTTAGAAATGTGCTGATATCAAAAAAACTAGTGCCCCAGCCCGAGCCAATAAAAAATTGATTTTTGGGGGTCCCCGAGGAGGGTGGTACCCCCAAACCCCGTAAAAGTATTTGTCTCTTAAATATCTACTGATATCAAAAAGCACTGGCACCTTAAATTAAGTCATTCAAAAAAATTTATTTTTGGGGGTCCATTTTGGTCCTCAAGGGGGGTTGGTACCCCCAAACCACGTCAAAATATTTTCCTCTTAAATATCTACTGATATAAAAAAAACACTGGCACCTTAAACTAAATTGTTCAAAAAATTGATTTTTGGGGGGTCCATTTTGGCTCCCCAAGGGGGGGGGGCGGTATCCCCAAACCCCGTCAAAATATTTTCCTCTTAAATATCGACTGAAAGCAAAAAACACTGGCACCCTATGTTAAGCAGTTCAACAAATTGATGTTTGGGGTGGCCACTTGGGGGACCCCGGGAGGGTGGTACCCCCAAACTATGTCAAGATATTTGTCTCTTTGTTGTGTCTTGATATGAAAAATGTTGCACCCTAGCTTAAGCCGTCAAAACAACTGATTTTTGTTTGGGTCCATTTGGGATTTTGGGGGGTTGGTCCCCCCAAATTATGTCAAAATAGTTTTGTCCAAAAAAGTTCTTCTGACACCCGAAAAAAGTAGCACGCTTGCTTATGGTGTTTAGAAAGTGTTTTTTGGGGGCGTCTTCACAGAGAACGAAACCTGATACCCTCTGATCATACGTAGTGTCGAACAGAAAATATTGAAAGCGATTTGGTCGTATCCGAAAAAAAAATTAATATACCGGTATGCTAGATTCGATATAATCTTGGTTTGATAAAAGCGAAGGCCAATTAGATAATTGAACCCAGGTCTTAGGTTTCAAGCGCTGGCGCCTTTTAACGATTTGGCCATGGCAACACGCGCGCGTAGGTGACTACCTCCAAAGTACGTCAAAATATTCTTGTCCTTAAAATTTCTTTAAAAACCAAAAATGAAAAAAAATGGTCTACGATTTAGTAGCTGAAGTTGCGAAATAAAAACAATAGCCTATACCGACGGCTTGGTTTTTCAAATTTAGCTGTTGAGTTAGCCTAATTCAGGGATCAAAAATTTCTTGCATTGTTGCGACTCTTCTTCACGCTGATGAAGTCAGTTGACTTCGAAACAATGGAATGCTTCCGCGATGGAGGCTCCGCCACACCTGCGTCACTAAGGGTTGAAATCAGTGGCGTAACCAGGGGGGGCGGGGGGGGCTCGAGCCCCCCCATTGGCTTATGAAGTATGCAAAATCGCACGTTTTAGGTGCTTTTGAGGCCAATTTTTGGTGAAAAATTAAAAACACCCCCCCCATAAGAAATTAGGTGCCGAAGTTATGAAGTGCATGTCGTGATACGGCCTGAAAAAGCGTATGAATTTCCGATTTAGGCCGAAAAATCAGTCTCAATTTCGGTGAAGACCTTTTTTTTTTAAGAGCACGTGATTTTGGGCAGAAAAAACGTTTGAATTTCCGAGAAATTCCCTCTCAATTTTGGGACAAACCGTGTGTTTCTCATTCAAAAACAATGAAAATTCAAGGTCAAGGTCGTTTGCACTTTTCTCACTCTTTCAAAATAGCCCCCCCTTTTCCAAATCCTGGCTACGCGCCTGGTTGAAATGAATACCGATTTAGACGGAGACAGCATTAAGATGTTGTCAAATGAATCAGGATTGTAAGACGTGATGTGTCTGTGAACTATTAAATTAGTTCTGTATTTTTCACTTGGAAAATAATTAACGTGGTTAAATACGCAATTTGATTTTCTTCAGCGCACACCATCAAACTGTTTTATTATGGTTGTTTTGGATGAATATGAAAGCAGAAAGAAATAGAAAAACTTTAAAAATGGTATTATAATAAGTAACCCCACCAGTACCTGTTTGATCCTCTACAGGCAATTGCTTTATGATGAGTGGAGTTTCAATTCAACAACTCAAAACTTTCGACGGTGTAGGCCAGAGCGAATATCGAAACATAGCACAGTCAACGTTAAAAAATTTCAACTCTACAGTCTATTTCACCGCTATCGGGATCATCATGTTGAACGAGCTTTTATCTCAGTTACGGTGGCGGTTTTGAGTTTCGCTCCCTGGTAGTTTAGACTGTTAGAGAAGAAGGGAAAAAACACCTTTCTTTATCCAGGAAGGACTAATTTGCAAACAGCATTTTATCTACAGCCTAGCCCGTTTCCCTTCTCTATGGTTGACTTCTGGGTTATGGCTCAGACCTTGGGTGTGGTTCAATTTTTGAGTCTCCCCGGAGCTCCTCCGTGATTTTAACCATCTTAAGAATGAGGTAAAGTGACAGGTTGGAGGGCTACCCTCGACGACAGCACTGTGTGCAGTATTGAGAGAGCTCTTCTTAAAACGTCTTTCGTCTATCTTTTTATTTTTATTGGAGCGAATGCAGTGAGCGTGAAAAATTTAAACTACGAAGCACGTGTATGAAAAATTTTACATGAAAAATTGTCGGAAATGATTGTCGAGTACACCAAGAACTTGAAGCAGCAGCAATCCTGTTCAACTTCAAAAAATCTTGAGGCAATTCTGAAGAAGTTGACTTCAAGAATTTAACATTGTTTTTACTATGTGTATTTGCAACAAGGTGTAAAGATTTCGCTTTAAAATATCGATTTAAACATTGCTTTTACTATATTTACAACCGGTTGTAAAGACCATAAATAGGAATCTGCCGAGAGATGAATCCTTAGCTCCTGAAAAAGTTTGTCCTGTATTGTTTGGTAGAGGTAGACTTAAAATAACCATGAAACGTCACACGGCTTGATGCGTGTGCCAATATTGCACAAGCAACACGTGTCCGTGCGCCGCAAAATTTGAGACTGCTGGCAGGAGATCGCATGCGTCTGGAGTAGGTAAAACAAACTTTGCAAGTAAGTAGTGAAAAACATTTTTTGTTATTGAAAAAAATGCAATAAGAAATCAATTTTTTTGTAAAACTTTTTCCGCTCTGCTTCCATCTATCTGCTTTTGAAGTCACTTTTATCAAAACTTCTAACCCCGCCCTCTGCTGACAAAAAAATTCTTGTACAGCTTAAAGGTTGTACACAAATGACGCTCTCTCAGCAATCCTTTTCCAGCCAGCAATCACTGCTCGGCTTTTTCCTATAGCCATTCCTTTTGCTGCGCTCTCTATTCTGACGATTCTTCTTGACAAACAACTGATGAAAAGCTTCGAAAATATTAACATTTTAATCAAAGTAAAACTTTTTTGTTGGAAAAAGTTTTTTTTTTTCAAAAAAGTTTTTATTTGAAAAAAGACTGTTATTCAAAAGAAAAAAAATTTTTTGGGTAGAAAAACTTTTTTTGTAGAAAAAAAAAGTTTTTTGGAAAAAAAACTTTTTTTGGAAAAAAAACTTGTTTTAGTGAAAAAAATTTCTTTTCTTGAAAACAAAACTTTTTTTTTTGAAAAAAAATTGTTTTTTGAAAAAAATTTTTTACCTCTGGCGCCTGAAAGTCTCGGCGCATAAAAGTCCAGGCGCATAATCGGCGGCGCCTAAACGTCCCGCACTAAACGTCCGCGTCTAAAAGTCGTAGACCGTTTGTGGCTGTACATGATATTATTAGTGCGATTG
Organism: Trididemnum nubilum; assembly: GCA_963965965.1. Taxonomy (NCBI): domain Eukaryota; kingdom Metazoa; phylum Chordata; class Ascidiacea; order Aplousobranchia; family Didemnidae; genus Trididemnum; species Trididemnum nubilum. The sequence goes on from OZ014472.1 coordinate 43,865,067, forward strand.
GATTGTGCATCCAAACAGAACTCTGAAGCCGACAGAGCATTTACCAATATTTGTGACTTGAATGTGTAGCAAGGTAAATACTAGAAACTGTTGGGCAAAATTTTACTCAAGATTGTTCTGTATAATATCGTTGATAGCCACACATTTGAGAAGCACTGCCACCACTCTGTTATCCTGCACTGTTTAAACAAGAAGACCACGAGAAGTTGGTTATTGGGCTGATTAAACGGGTAGCAAAAACATATATTTAACATACCACAGATATAACACTGAAAACATTTTAGTCTGTTTCACCCTAAGCTGTAATCGTTTCAGGAGTTAACCTCTGAAAATCTCGCTAAGTTATAGGAATAAAACAGTAGGGTTTTAATGCTTTTATCTATGGCGTGCTCAATACAGGGTGGGCAATAACTCTACACAAAGCATTTGAAACAGTTTTGATTAATTATAGCTAATTTAACTGATACATACATACAATGCTTCACTACACTAGAAAAAACAACGTATACTTTACACCCTAAGAACGTAGACAAAAGACAAGTTCTTTTATAGATTTTACTTTGTTGCACATCACACTCCACGTGATTCTTTGGTGTGCGACTTATGGCCAACCCTGCATATAAACGGGTGTAACTACTACTGCTATATTGAGTTCGTCTCAAGGTTGATTGGTAGAAGAGGATGAATGCCGTAAACCAAAACAACACGTATCGTGCATACGTGATGGTTTGTCGAGTCATCAAAAACATAGACGAGATGTATCTGGCCAACTCTATTGGCGGGAATTTAAGCATTATTTCCTGAAGAACAGTCAGCCGATACATGAAACTTTGTAACATTTCGCATTAAACTTGAAAAACCATAAAATCAAAAAATGGGACGGTCATGAAGTTGTTCTTGCTAAGAACTGGAACAACCTACACAGAAATGCTGGACCGCAAGAAAATAATGTTTGAAACTTCATCAACTGCTGGTGGTTGACTCGCACTATAGCAGTTATGGTTGCAATGATAAATCATATTTCTTACAGGCTGAACTTGCCAAAAACAGTTTCAATAATTTAGTGCATGCCATCGCTTGAACTTGAAGAGGGATGTTAAATGGGTTTCTAGGTAAAAATCAGTCTTTTTCTCATTTTATGCAGTGGTTTGTAGAGCAGTATTGGTGCTAGAAAGTAGTCGAGATGGCATAGACGCCGTAACATATTTCAGTCAAAATAGCAAACAACAAAAAAAATTTTTGGAAATAAATTTACAAAACAAACACTAGTAACTGGTTTAGACTGGGTCTGATATGTAATTTGAGTAATATTAAATCAAAAAAAGCTTTGATACCAGGTATTTTGACTGCAAAAATTAATGCTAAAGTGGGCAAAAAATCCATGTTTTTTGACGAAAATTCAAAATTGCATCATCTCTCCCAGTGAACCGAATGAGCTGAAATTTCGTATGAGGGGTTTCTATCACCAACCTAACAATTTGCGGGAGTGATGGTTAAATTTGGAAAAAAAGTTGTTTTTGAACAACCCTAGTTATCATACGGAAGGATTTAGCTTCATAATAGCTTTCCTTTCCGGGTTTGGGGAGAAATATACATGTGGTTTCTTTCCATGCCGATGGCCATAGCTGTGTCTCAGGCGTGCTTGAAAAATGCCATGGTAATATATCTTTTCAGTAGATTCCAACCTCTATGTAACAGCACAGGATAGATCCCGTTTGGCCCTGCAGCTTTAAATGGTTGAATTCGTAATAGCTGCTTCCATACGCTCGAATGAACATATGTTTGCAACCATTTCAGTGTCTTCAGGTCTCATGAATGGATTGTCCGCTAAATCGTACCAGGTTGTATGATTTTCTGTCTGCTGGCAACCCGGTGATAAGATATCGAGCAGATGGTTTAAAGTTTCTATTGGAGACTTCGTGAATTCTGCGTTGTGTTTAAATCCCTTGCTAACACGCACCGTTCCATTCCTTCGAATAATCTTAACCAGCCGAGCCGTCGGTGTTTGACTATTTATGCTCTCTACAAAGCTATGCCATGAATCGCGCTTTGCTCTGTTGACAGCTATTTTGAAATAGGCTAGGCCGAGCTTTTGAGCCTTCCAATCTTCTTCTTGTTTTGTTTTAATGGCGTTTCTCCCCGCACGGCGAGCCCCTTTTTGAAGGCTTGCTAGCTCAGAATTTCACCAAATGTTATCTTTTTTACGAAGCGACTTTCGCATAGGACAAGCAACTTCATATAATTTGGTTATTACTGAAAGAACATTGTTTGCCAGCACATTAATGTCTTCTTTTGAGGAAGGTACTGGTACTGGTGGTAAAATCCATTCATTTAATTTTTGTTCGAGTTCGTCTACATACTTGTTCCAGCACGAGTCAAGCTCATCCTCAGTTTCTTCTGTTTCTGAGTCAAGGCCAGCAACAGTTGGTAAGATAAATTGTGATAATTTATTTATGCTAATGTAAGAATGGGTAGCCTAAATAGTTGTCACTGAGTTAAAATGCATTTATTGCCTTATGGTGCCTTATTTAGTGATGCAGCTGTCCCAAACTACTGAATCTTATGTTGACTGTATTTCAGTAACAGGCGCGTAGCCAGGATTTGGATAAGGGGGGGGGGGGGCTATTTTGAAAGAGTGAGAAGTGTGCAAACGACGTTGACTCGAATTTTCATTGACCTTGAATCAGTTTCAGTCGGTTTGTCCAAAATTTGAGACGAAATGTCTCGGAAAGATCGGAAATTCAACCGTTTTTTCCGCCCAAAATTAGGTGATCTCCAAAAAAAAAAAAGGTCTTCGCCAAAATTCAGAGCGATTTTTCGCCCAATTTCGCAAGTTCAAACGTTCGAGGGGAGGCTCTTTTCGTATGGGGGGGGGGCTATTTTCCATTTTTCACAGAAAATCGGGCTATTTTTCCCCCCGCCCCCCCCTGGCTACGCTACTGTTCAGTAATGATTCACTACTTGCCGGCTAATTACAAAACTGTTATTTTACCGCATTTGGAAGTAATTCTGCAACTTCATGACTGTATTGTAATAACCAAGTTCTAGACCTTAGTTTGCATGTTTTTAACTGTTTTAGATTGCCTGCTACATTTCTGCCCTCAGTGATGTAATTCCTTGGACCAGAGTTGCTTTGACCGCAGTGGGGTTATAAAGCAGGTATAAGTCAATTATTGTTAATTGTTTTAAGTTACTTGACACACCAGTGCTAAGCTATACCTTTGACCTAATTCATTAGCTTTTCTAAGTTTGGATATTGTGAATTTGTCTAAGAACAAAAACGATTGCCAATATAATAGTTTTTGTTCTTAGATTAAGCAGAAACTTCGACCGTTATGCTCCTGAATTTGTCTAACTCTTATGCTAATTTGTGTATTCATGACTCATGACTTGGTCTACTTTTGCTTTATAGTTGACCTTTGGTTATTGCGTATGATGTTTTGCATATTGTGTTTGAGCTTTTGCTTGTGTTTGTAACTGTTTTTCGGTTACCGTCACCAAATTAGCTTTGAAAGGTGTCGCGTGAGCTAACCACCCCATTGAACAAGAGATTCAGCTAAACCCCCTTTTTTGGGTTTGTTGGTTGGAGATGAATTGTTGAGGGGGGTGATGGAAGAAGGGCCTGCTGACTATGCTAGCGTCAATCATCACGCCGGGGTCACCAGTTGGGCGGGTCAAAAACGGCGCGCTCCGATTGCGGTTAACCAGCTCGTCTGTGCTGCCTGTGAGCTGTATGATCTGTTGACTGATTACACCTTTCCTTCCAGGCAGTTATTTCTTGTTTGCTGCTATTCCGTTGCTTCGATTCATGACGTCATTGGTTGGGGCAGTCGCGTGACTGCGACACTAGAATAAACTTCTTTTCTATGATAAATCCGATTACGTTGCAGCTAACATTTTTTAGCTGTAACTTAAAGGCGGTGAATCATCCAGCCAATTCCAGTGATTTACAATAGTTAAAATTGAACTATAATTTTTGATATTTTTTGTTTTAATTTTGGGGCAGCGGTTGCAAAGATATTCAACAAATGCAAAAAGATATCCCCCGAAAAAAGTATTTGGAATCCTGAGTTTTGTTCTTCCCGTCAAAACCGCTGTTCTCTAAACTATTAGCCCTACTGTGGTTTTGGCGAGAAGAACAAAACTCAGAGTTTTCAAAAACTTTTTACGGTGGATATCTTTTTGAATTTGCTGAATATCTTTGCAACCGCAGCCTCAAAATTAAAACAAAAAATATCAAAAATTATGGCTCAATTTTAACTATTATAAACCACCGTAATTGGCTAGATGATGCACCGCCTTTAATAAAGTTTAAAAGTATTTGTGATACAAAATTTTATTCTTTTCTTGATTTAATTTATTTTCAAGTACTGGTACAAGCATCTTATCCTATACGTGTTCATTGCCCATACTTAAAATACTGGTAGACAGCGGAAAACCAAAGCGACATGAAGTTTACTGCATGCAAAAACAACCAACCTAACAGCCAATGTACAAAAATTCATTTTGGAGTAACTCTTGGTCAGTGGCTCTACCAGGAGAGGGGCGCTTCAGCCATCTTCCCTTTAGCCGCCATTTAGAAAATTAAACCGCAAAACATAAGCGTTTAAACGTGTTTTGTACTTCACCTGTAAGTAAGAAGGGTTGAAGGGGCTGAGCAATTTAATTCTTTTAAATATCTTTTGAATTTTAGAATTTAGTTTTTTCAAATGTCTCCGAAAACGTGCAAAATATGATCCAAATGCGCTAAACTGGCTATTTTTGGCTGAAAATCACAAAAATTGCTCAGCGGCTTACCAGTTTTCCAAAAATTAAATCTTCCGTCGCAATGCTGGCAAAATGGCAACACTGAAGGTAAAAGAAAACGGATAATTTTATCAGCAATATCTTGACAAAGGGAAAGCGTAGAAAGTTCAAATTAGGCGAGAATGCGTTTTAGGCGTATTCCAACATTTTGGTCTAGAGTGAAAACTTAACTTTGAATGCCCTTTTAACCAAGAATGGCAGTACCGTACGGTACGTTCAGAATATGCGTACTACGTACCTTGCACCTTGAACCGTACCGAACCAGCGTACCGTACTTCAGTTCAATTTTTGAAGCGTACCGTACCAACGTACCGTACCCGTACCATTACGAAAAAGGCGTACCGTACTTTTTAGCAAAAATTGAAGCGTACCGTACTGCCATCCTTGCTTTTAACTATACTCGTAACTTTAACTCTTTGAAATCACTAGCTTATAAATCAGCGATCTCAATTCATACATTTACGGTCGGTTTGAGCTGTTTTTTGCCTGTATACAAAAAGTCGGCGCAATGTGCGAAAAGTCTGGGATTTTTAATTTAAAGAGCGTACCAACGTACCGTACCCGTACCATTACAAAAAAGGCGTACCGTACTTCTTAGCAAAAATTGAGGCGTACCGTACCGTACCAACGTACCGTACTGCCATCCTTGCTTTTAACACTAACCTCGGGCACAAATATGCACGCATTTTACAACTATTCGTATTCTGAGAGCGCTATTTAGCAGTGCGACCCAACGGCCAGCAAATTGGATATTTAATCTTTTGCGTGGTACCTGGTTTAAAGACTACCAGCGCGGAAGCCTAGGGGAGAGTCACCAGAACAGCGACTACTTAAAAACAAGCAATGCGAAAAAGCTGTCTTCCTAGTGACTCTTCCCTAGGCTTCCGCGCTAGTAGCCTTTAGGCCAGATAGCATGCAAACGATTAAATACTAAAAGCTCTGGCCAGCAAACGTCAAAACATTACAATAAAATATATTGAATATTGTAAAGTATATTGTATTTCATCCATCAGTCAGCACGAAAGCTTTCTTAACAAAATTGTTCAAAAACTTTGAAGAGCAAATAGAAGATTTTTTCAACGTCACAAGCAGTGGCGTACGCAGGATTTTTCAATGGGGGGTTTTCAAAAGTGACATCAAAAATTTGTTCCCGATCTATACTTTGACGAGTAAATAACTTAGTGTAATGTAACAAGATGGAGTCAAAGTCACACAGTGCATAATGCAAACAAAACTTTTCAAACAAAAAACAATTAAGCCTTAAGCACACATCTACAGTATAGTTAACATCATAAGGTTTGCAACTGAAAGATGAAGAATAAATTGTTCAAAACAAAAGCTACGAAAACACATATGATTATAAACAGTGCAAAGCGTGGCAGGCACGTAGCCAGAAATTCGCAATTGAGGGGGTTGTTTTGGGGGCCTGGGGGCGGAGCCCCCAGCCGCCGGAGGCACGGGGGTCTGGGGGCAGAGCCCCCAGCGCTTGAAAATTTTGCATTTTTTTTTCAAAAATAACTTAAGTTTAGGGGCTATATTGATAAAAAATAATGCTTTTGAAACGTGGCATAGAAATTGGTAATGCAAACCTGATTAAACTGTTTGCATAAATGGGCTATGTGGAAGGTGGCTAATGGTAAAATTTTAACTCTCTTGCTTACATGCTGGTAAATCATAAAATCCTATAGTTTAAGAAAACTCACACAGAGTAATCTATTTCGTTTATATTTTATAGAGAAAAGTAAATGGAGGGGGCCTATCGGAAAATTTTTTGAGATAAGTGATTGGTAATTAACTAATACTAAGTAGCCCCCCCTATTCCAAAGTTTATAATATGCTCGCTGATGAAACCTATGTTTAGCATTTTTACTCTAGCGATCAAATTTGTTTGCTTGTTTTTGGCCATTTTTCAAAGTTTTCATTGATTTGTGGGTTTTATTTTTGACAAATTAGCCTCCCCCCTTAAATTTATGTTTCAAAAGATGTTTGAAATCAATTTTTGGTCCATTCCAGTGCAAAAAACAGTCTCATCAGAAGTGCAAAAAACTTAGTATTTTCATATTCTGCATTTTGGTTGACAGGCCAATGGGGGGTCTATAAACCTCCCCCCCCCCCCGCCTACGTTATTTAAAGTTACTCTGACTCGTAACACGACATTCCTGAGTTTATTACACGACATTATTACACTTAGCCGCTTACAATGTTGCATTAAATTGCAAAAAAATATTTACCATTATTAAACACTTTATATTAACATGAGAGTAAAGAAGGAGCTTGTTTGTTTTGCGCAATAAGGCGATATTTTGAATGATCTACGTCGGATCAATAGGGAGGATGGTTTAAACCCCCACCCCCCTGTGTACACCTTTGCTCATAAGTGAGCTATGTGGGCGATGGCTAATGGTAACATTTCAGTCCTCTAATTTACAAGCCGATAAATCATAAAGTCATAATTTGAAAAAACTCACGAGCATTTATATCTGTAGTTTATAGAGTGAGACAGTTGGAGAAAGGGGAGTAAAGGGGGGTAAATGGAACGAGATTTGAATGGATTAATAATTAACTAGTACTGAAACCCCATCTCCATATTTTTTGATGAAGCCAATGTTAAGCATTTTTAGCGGTTAAATTTGCTAATTTTGGCAATTTTTTGAAGTCGTTATTGATTTAAAGCCATATCTTTGACAAATTAACCCCCCCTAAGAAACTCTAAATGCTTTAAATCATGTTGGAGTCCGTGCCATTGCAAAAAAACAGGCTCAGAAGTGCTAAAAACGTGATATTTTCTTTACTGTGCATTTTGGTCGACAGACCAATGGGGGGGTTTGAACCCCCAAACCCCCCCCTGCGTACGCCCTTGGTCACAAGGCAGTGACAGTTTAGTAAAAAAACTCGGCCATCCAGCTTAAATCAATCTAAAGCCGCATTTACACGGGCGACTTTTTTGCAACGCGATTCGACGATTTTTTATGCGTGAAAATCTCTCTCGCATAGTGGTTACTCACACGAGGCAAGACTCGCTTGCCGCGATCGCGTTTGACAAGAATCGCTGCCGTGTAAGTAACACCTGCGATTTGCGATGCCGATTATATTTTTGCGCGACTCGATGCAACAATCGTTCTCGCTCATGATCACTTACACGAGGTCGATTTCAGCGTCTCGAGAGTCACAAGGCAAAGTCGTGCTCGTGTAAACAGCAAATCGTATGCAATATACGAGTCGCCCAGGCATAGCGCAATGCACAAATGCTTTGCGAGTCGCTGGCTGCGATTATCTAAGTTCACTTCATAAAATATTGTGTTCATGGTACAAAATAGTCTGTAGTGCTTTTACCGTAATTAATTGTGATATTAAATTTATTTCATATTAGTTTGAAACGAAGAAGAAATAATTTTCTTGTTGATGCTGGCACTGTTCTACTGCAGATACGGCAGTCATGAGCTGATTGCTGATAACTGTGAAGCCAATCGAGCAGTGCTTTAACCCTTAATAAAATGTATGATAAATTAACCACAGGAAACAGTACCTTAATTGTATTTTGTTTTTAGAATACCGTAAGTACACTGTTTTCATAAGAACCAGTAAATTTTGAGTTGAGGCTGACTGTACTTAATTTTTTGCCAATGTTGAGCATCAGTTGCTCTTAATTGGTTCTTGAATTTCGAGATCATTGATGTCAATTATAGCGACAATGTTTGTTAATACCTAATGGTCTGTCTGCTTGTAAACGCCTTTTTAGCTGCTTTTGCAGCATCGTAAAATTGCGGAAAGCAAAAAAGTAAGCTCTAATTTTCGTTTGAACGAGAGCCAAAAAGTTTTTTTGTTACCTAACCAATGCGCAATAGCACTCTACACTCTCGAAGTTATTCAAGCTCTTTTGTTTTGAATCAGTACAGCATTTAGTTTCTTTTTTGATTTGGCATTTCTACTTTTTCGGTTGTTCTTAACCCTAGAATAGCTGAGACAATGAATTCACAGTAATGGCATTTGGACAATATATTTTGGAAATGGAGGTGCTTATTGTTACAGAAGCCCTCCGTTACAATATGGAGCCTTCACCGTGTCCGTCTGGGCAAACCACAATTGAAATTCTTCAACTTGAACTGCATTGTTCAGACAAAATGCATAATTTTGAACAGTACGACATGGCAAAATACATCTGAAATTTAGCCTGAAAATAATGAACTTAAAGAGTGCCATACGAGCGGTCTTGAAAATGAAATACGTCTGTTTGCCAGTTGCTCGAATGAAAAGGAATGCCAGAACAGAGGTAACTCGGCCAAACACAAAGGCATGCAGAAATTAGCAAAATGCGTAATTTTTAAAACATTGGCTGCGGGAAATAAAGTGAGGCGCACAAACTGAGCAAACTAAAAGGAAAAAGCGGCCGGATCAAGAGTAGAGCGGGGCAACACAAAAAAGGTCAATCAGTGCTGTGACAGTGCTGGCAGAGTAGGCTGATAGGCTCACATCTTTACTCACTCGTTGGGTCCAGCACTTTGTATACAAGTACCATCCACTGGTTTTTGTCGGCTAAAAACGTGTTAGCGTTTGCTTTCTTTTCTGACCCGAGATTGCTAGAGCCTACGGGTATCTCTTGCGGTTAAAACAACCCCAGTTAAGTGGAGAAGCACAACACCTACTGCCCCGCATATTGTGATTGAACATTAATTTCATGAAAATGATGTTTCTAATGAAATCATGTTCTCAATTTCGAATGGTTTTATAAGGCTTTTTCATTTGAACAACGCCAGGAATGAGTTTTGACATGAAGTCACTGGCGTATTTTTGCACTGTTCATAATAATTCATCCACCGCACTGTACTTACTGTAATTGCCTAGCGTTTTGCAAGTGCATGCGCTGCTTGTTTTGTTATTGTGGATATTGGTGCTTTGTAACAGCTGTGGTTTAGTAGCTCCATAAAAAAATTACATGAAAACACTTATTATATGAATGCTATGTGGAGTTTTTAAATGTTGGTTTAATTGAAAAAGAGCCAGTACTTCCGTAGTGACAAAAGGCGCCGGGTATCACTGCAGAAGAACTCGAAAAGTAAACTTCTAAAAACAAAAATAAAATTTACCATTAGCATTTCGTATGATGTATGACAGCACAGATCTCCTATAAAATACTAAAATACTTGTGCACTATTAAGTAAATAAACAATATGAATTTGTCAGTTACACATGCTTGGAGAAAAAGTAATTTCAAAAGTGTTGTTAGAATTAACTGCACAAAAATGTTGATAAATTTTATTGTTTTACCAAATATTATGCATAACCAAACAAGACACACAGTCAGAGATGGGTTGCGGTAGAGGAAAACCAATACCAAAAGGGTAAATGACAGAATTTTATAATAAATTCTGAGCATTAATGCCCGCTTGACTTTGCTCCATCCAAGCCAACTCAAAATAGCATTTACGTATGACACATTTGGCACGAGCAGCACGCCGCCGTTGCTGCTTCATCTTTCATCTTGCATTTTCATTGCAAGTTTTGACGACATTAGCTGCTTAATCGTATTTCGTTTTACGCTTGCGTTGGCTTCATTCATTTTCTTTTCAAAATTCCAAAGCGTGATTGCTTCAAATGCAAAAGCTGACAAGCGGCGTATTTGAAGTGCTTGTGCAGCAGTTCGCTTTTGCAAATTCAAAACCAGCCAGCCGCGCTTTGAAACTATCTCGCACCGTGTAAGTAAACCAGTGCGATAGCGACTCTTCCGCCGACTCGATTTTGCGAGAATCACTGGCACGCAGTCTCATCGTGTAAGTGACTTTTGCGAATTGCAATCGAATGCGAGCGCCGCGTTAAAATCTCTCCCGTGTGAGTGACTGCTACGATTTGATTTTTTTGGGGGCGTGTCTGGCGATATCGCGCAGACGAAATCACACATGAATCTTGCGCCGTGTAAGTGACCTACGCGATTTGAGAAAGAAAAAAGGCAAAATGTCGATTCTCGCAGCTAAAAGTTGCCCGTGTAAATGCGGCTTAACAGCGCCAATAAGGTCAAGCACTTCAACGTCTTAAATGTACGAGTAATCCGGTAAGTTTGACTTTTCTACTTTTCTGTGATACCAATTTATTGTGAGAATTCATCGTATATTTTGGAGGTCCATTTATGGCCTAATTGTCCAACATGGCATTGCCAAGTTTAGCATGTTTCATTGTTTTCTCATACTAGCTTCAGTGGCGTAGGGTGAAGATTTTACAGGGTGTTCAATATTGTTCATTCATCAGCATCAGCTATTTTCAGCCCTTCGTAACAATAAGTAAATAACTCAAATGCACTTAGTTAAGTCAGCTATATTTTTAGTACTCAAAAACTATCACTGTAAAATACGATTGGTGAAATAGAATTCCGATTTATGAAAACAATCGAACGCTTTTATTTCACCAAAAATGATTTAATTAAAATCTAAATTTTCCATGAAAACTAAACTCGAATCATAATCATTTTAGCTTTACTCAAATGGAGTCTATGCCCAAATGTTTTTGTGCCTTTATCGTGCTTAAGTATGAGTGTGTGTTCAAAGTGTATGAACTAGAGATGGGCGGGCCCGCTAACGGGCCGTTAACGGTACTTTTGCGACCGTCCGTTAACGGTTAACAACTGTAGCGAACGGTTACCGTCCGCTAATGGTCCGCTAAGCATTTTCATTCAAAAATATTGTCGACAGAATTTCAGAAAATTTTTCTTGCAAAACTTTAAAACTTATTGCGGTATGTTACGCTTGAGTTGTTTTCAAAGTTTACTTCGTATTTCACAACTGCACTAGTGCAGGTTGCCACAGTCTGACCAATGACATACCGGTAGTCTAAAAGACAGTTGGAGATTTTTGAGGTTGTAGAAATCTACTGGATGGTTTTAGTCTAGAGGTTTTGAGTACCGGTACTGTATAGAGATTTTATGAGTTGCTGGTGCTTATATTACAAGTTTGGACCGTCTTGTGAGCATGTTTGAGTGGGCTAGGCAGTTCAAAGTTGTCAGCAGTGCACTGGTTCTGTAGGGTACCGGTAGAGTAGACTATGGCCTGCGACTGTTAAATTACCGTCAATAAATAGTAATAAGCTGATTAGTGCCAGTATCATAGGCTAGTGTCCATTGTTCAGTATTGAGATGATTTACTAAATACTGAACTACCGGTAAGTGGTGGCTGCTTCAGTGCCTGGCAATGGCCTAATCAACTGAGCTAGTCTCAGAGTCAGAGGTTATTACACATGTTCTATCGGTAGGCTAGCCTACGGGCCACTAGTACTACTAGCCAATTTGTAATTCAGATTTAAACGTGGACTAAAGGCAAAATCAATGGGGGTATCTAAAGTTAGGCGAATCGCATAAGACTAGATCAGCGTTAACTCCATTCTTTCTAACCCATCCATTGCAGAGATATTCTACTTCAAACACGACGTCGGTGACTCTACTGTAATGTTTCAAATTTTAATAATTTTTACTGGCAAGTGGCAACCCTGTCGTTGATAAGCATTAGCGTCTTAGCAACGCCTTCCATGTTCTATTCTAAAGCAACGATTAGGCTACTGCATTGAGTTGTTTGGCTGCGCACTAATCAGTTTGATCTCGTCAGCAGAATAGATCAGAGCTAGAAAAAAGAGTAGACTGTACAATAGCCTAGGTTACAAACGTCTAAGAACAAGCGAAAGTAAGGTTAGTCGAGTTATTAGAGTAGGCTAGTAGGCCATTGTTTTCAGCTTGGATGGAAAAGTTCATTTTGCGGTCACAAAATTCAGTCAGCAAATACAATAGGCCTACTCAAGTATTGGCAGTCTTATCATCAGGTAAGAGTTTGTACTGTGTAGCCTATTACTAAAAACCTTATTACTAGACTAGGCTAAGATTTATACTGAAATGTATCTGCCAGCTTGATTTTTACCGAAATCGCTTGGCTGCCGAACAGTCTACTCTTTTTTCTAGCTCGGCTCTATTGTGCTGATAAGATCAAACTGATTAGTGCGCAGCGAAACGAGTCAGTGCAGTAGCCTAATCATTGCTTCAGGTTAGGACTGGGATGGCGTCGCTAAGACGCTAATGCTTATTAACGACAGGGTTGCCAATAAAAATCATTAAAATTTGAAACATTACAGTAGAGTCACCGACGTCGTGTTTGAAGTAAAATATCTCTGCAACGGATGGGTCAAAAAGAATGGAGTCAACGCTGATCTAGTCTTATGCGATTCGCCTAACTTTAGATACCCCCATTGATTTTGCCTTTAGTCCACCTTTAACTTGAAGCAAGGTGGCAAGTAATACAGTATCAAAGATCACTGTTTGACTGTAGGCCTACCAGTATCTGGTATAGTTCCGATATGCTAAAAGTCAGTAGGTGTGAGTCTTGTGACTGAGGGCAAACGCAGGTAATGGCATTGTGCAGCTCCGGTATGGTATCGATAGGCCTACCTGGTAAGATTCCTTTATGGCACAGTGTGAACTGCTGGCAATAGGCTAGGCCTGCCCAATTCACTTTTATTGTTAGGCCTACCGAATTTACAGAATCTAAGAATTTATGCCTACCGATATTGGTATCCTACTGCTACATTGCATGTAAACAATCATGGCTCTAGCCTAGGTCTGAGATGGAAATGACATAAAAAGTAATAGGAAATGGTTATTTTGCCTATGTAGTCAAAATCTGAAATAATGTTTTCCCTATGTTTGAGTAAGCAGTTAGAGTAAAGATTAGGGTTGGGGTTAGGCTGAGGGTTAAGACTAGGGTAAGGGTTAAGGTTAGGGTTTGGGTTAGGGCTATTTTGCCTCTCGAGGCAAAATAACCACTGCCAAAGTAATACAGGTATTTACTCACTGGTGTGCATTCTTAATCTCGACAAGTTTTGACATAGTACCGGTATATACCGGTGATGGTGAATGCGGGTTGGATGATAATAGCTCACTTTCAGTCTTTATGATGCTAAATGTGCCTATTTCAGATTTTGCCAATAAGCAACAGGATGAAGTTTCTACGATAACTTTTTTGTAAGACGGGCTGTGGGCGGTCCGGGCTTTATATTTGATAAAAGTCACGGGTCGCGGGTGGGTAACGGGTCAGACATCACAGGCTGCGGGCGGTCCGGGCTCTGAAAATGTCGGCCCGGCACATCTCTAGTCTGAACTATACCGCATGCCACGGCATTTTCGCCAAAATTCAATTTGACGCTAAATCGCAGCAAATTGCTCCAGAGAAAAAAAATTCCAGCTCAAACTACTACAAGGCCAAGACCAGGGACCACGCCTGACCGAGTTTTGCGAAACCGAAATTTGCATCAAACTAACAAAAAGTAGCTTGTAAACCAGCGCCAACTCAAAACTGAAGCATAAACTTAAAAGTTATACCCCAATATTGCGATAAATAATAATTCGAATAAACTGAGACATTTCGAAAGTAATTGTAGCACTATTAACCCAAAAATAAAAATTTTTATGGTCAAAGTTGCTGTATTTTGTATCGTAAAGAGTATAAAATGTTTAAAAAATTAACGAAAATGGCGCGAAAGCTGCAATTTTATGAAAAACAGCAAACGAGTAATAATGAAGTAAATTATCTTGCGATTTTGTTATCTGAATGTAGTAAATAACAAACATGTTATAAAACGGTTAAAGCCGCATACAAAACGATCCGAATAGCGACTGCTAAAAGCGCTACTTCATAGGTTAATGTCAGAGTTAGCCTAGTTAGGGTAAGTATAGAATTAAGATTGGAGTTACAGAATTAGCTAATCTGACAAAGTCGCAGTAGTTTAAAAGTAGCTGTTTTGAAAGTCGCTTTTCGGAATGCGAAGCAATAAAACGAACGACACTGAAAGGTCAATAAAAACACATTACGTTGAGGTCAAAAGCAAAAAAGTATAACTTTAGTTCTAAAAATAAGCATTTTAAAGTCTAAGCGATACATCAGAAAACAATCACAACTTTGATCATCCCCACGTGCAATGGCTAGGATTCTATTCTCTGCCGTAGCAAATTCTGCAAGTGCTTGTAAAAACTAAAATCCTGCGTTAAAGAATTTGCCCTACGTTCTTTTTAAATTTTTGTTTGTAGTGTTTTGAACAAAAAAATCAAAAAAATGCAAAACTCAACATAAGACGCGAGTTATGTTCAAATAACAGTGCATTTCTCATATTTAATTTTTATTGTGCTACCGCGAAGTTTAGGTTAGTGCTATGCCATCAAAAGGATTCTTAATGCGTGCTCATCTTCAAAATTGTAGCAATTATTAAAACGCAACTTGCACTCTTAAGCTGTACGTTCCAAAAAGAACAAACAATTCATCTGTAGCACAGTTCAATTTTTCGTTTTTGAGCGATGAACTTTTCAGTAACAGCATCATAAAAAGACTGCTTTTGTTGCAGTTGGAGCAAAAGTCTATTTTCAATTGAAAGCAACGACATAACGAATTTACTTAAAAAAATTCCGAGGCTGTTGGTGCTTCGCCCTAGGTGTCTCACTTTGCTCAAGTAAAAATTTGTACTTTACAGCCGATGCGATTAAAACATTACTATCCCGATTCCCGGGCCCTTGAAAATTCATCCCGAGACTCCAATGAAAAATTGCCCTTTTTTTTAAATTTTCCAATAAACGGTTGGAAAAATTATAGTATTACTTACCTAAACACTATGACAATGTATTTGTACGTTTCGCTTTTGGGCCGCTCCCAACCCGAATTTCTGGCTAAGCCTATATGCTTATTGCTCAGACCCTTGCAATGTCAACCTATTACATATTTTGTGTCATATTATGATAGAATTAAACGTTTAATTTTGACATATCTGGAAAAAGCTTCGTCAAAAATTTTCAAGATAAACAATTTAGAGCGAAAATTATGTCATCAAGTATTTGAAGCGTAAGCGATCAAGCTGGAAGCGGAAGCGATTCAAAAATAGCCGCTTCCACATCCCTGATTTAAGTTTTGGTTCGTTAATTTTCGGGTTTGGTGTTTCGTTGATTTGTAGTTTGTGCATTTGCATTGATGCATGTTTGTTTTAATCCAAAAACTCAAGTAACAGATTTCCATTTTATTTGCACGAATTTATTACAATGTAACAAAAATAAAAAATAATACTGCGAATTTGCGATCAATATACAGTATTGTGCAAGGGCGTACGCAGGGGGGGGTTTGGGGGTTCAAACCCCCCCATTGGTCTGTCGACCAAAATGCACAGTAAAGAAAATATCACGTTTTTAGCACTTCTGAGCCTGTTTTTTTGCAATGACACGGACTCCAACATGATTTAAAGCATTTAGAGTTTCTTAGGGGGGGTTAATTTGTCAAAGATATGGCTTTAAATCAATAACGACTTCAAAAAATTGCCAAAATTAGCAAATTTAACCGCTAAAAATGCTTAACATTGGCTTCATCAAAAAATATGGAGATGGGGTTTCAGTACTAGTTAATTATTAATCCATTCAAATCTCGTTCCATTTACCCCCCTTTACTCCCCTTTCTCCAACTGTCTCACTCTATAAACTACAGATATAAATGCTCGTGAGTTTTTTCAAATTATGACTTTATGATTTATCGGCTTGTAAATTAGAGGACTGAAATGTTACCATTAGCCATCGCCCACATAGCTCACTTATGAGCAAAGGTGTACACAGGGGGGTGGGGGTTTAAACCATCCTCCCTATTGATCCGACGTAGATCATTCAAAATATCGCCTTATTGCGCAAAACAAACAAGCTCCTTCTTTACTCTCATGTTAATATAAAGTGTTTAATAATGGTAAATATTTTTTTGCAATTTAATGCAACATTGTAAGCGGCTAAGTGTAATAATGTCGTGTAATAAACTCAGGAATGTCGTGTTACGAGTCAGAGTAACTTTAAATAACGTAGGCGGGGGGGGGGAGGTTTATAGACCCCCCATTGGCCTGTCAACCAAAATGCAGAATATGAAAATACTAAGTTTTTTGCACTTCTGATGAGACTGTTTTTTGCACTGGAATGGACCAAAAATTGATTTCAAACATCTTTTGAAACATAAATTTAAGGGGGGAGGCTAATTTGTCAAAAATAAAACCCACAAATCAATGAAAACTTTGAAAAATGGCCAAAAACAAGCAAACAAATTTGATCGCTAGAGTAAAAATGCTAAACATAGATTTCATCAGCGAGCATATTATAAACTTTGGAATAGGGGGGGCTACTTAGTATTAGTTAATTACCAATCACTTATCTCAAAAAATTTTCCGATAGGCCCCCTCCATTTACTTTTCTCTATAAAATATAAACGAAATAGATTACTCTGTGTGAGTTTTCTTAAACTATAGGATTTTATGATTTACCAGCATGTAAGCAAGAGAGTTAAAATTTTACCATTAGCCACCTTCCACATAGCCCATTTATGCAAACAGTTTAATCAGGTTTGCATTACCAATTTCTATGCCACGTTTCAAAAGCATTATTTTTTATCAATATAGCCCCTAAACTTAAGTTATTTTTGAAAAAAAAATGCAAAATTTTCAAGCGCTGGGGGCTCTGCCCCCAGACCCCCGTGCCTCCGGCGGCTGGGGGCTCCGCCCCCAGGCCCCCAAAACAACCCCCTCAATTGCGAATTTCTGGCTACGTGCCTGCCACGCTTTGCACTGTTTATAATCATATGTGTTTTCGTAGCTTTTGTTTTGAACAATTTATTCTTCATCTTTCAGTTGCAAACCTTATGATGTTAACTATACTGTAGATGTGTGCTTAAGGCTTAATTGTTTTTTGTTTGAAAAGTTTTGTTTGCATTATGCACTGAGTGACTTTGACTCCATCTTGTTACATTACACTAAGTTATTTACTCGTCAAAGTATAGATCGGGAACAAATTTTTGATGTCACTTTTGAAAACCCCCCATTGAAAAATCCTGCGTACGCCACTGGTATTGTGTATCGACGAAAAGCTGGTAAGGGCTTTTAAGCCTTCTTCCAGTCAAACAAAATGATATTTCGGTAAGTTAATTGATTTAGTTAACTTTGTGAGATCAATCAAGGCATAATCTATTAATTTTTAAGACAATTTGATTTAGATTTTGAATTAATAAATTTTGTACTAACCTAACCTTGCTGCGTTACAGCTGAATTCGCTTTTAAATGTTTTGAGCTGTAAGTGTGTTCAACATGCTAGTGTGAACACCTTGGTCGCATCTTTTACATGCGATTCTTAGCGCACTCCTTTCTTTTTCATTTTAGTCTCTTTATTTCAACAAAGGTGTTCAAATTCGACATTGAACACCTTCGCGATACGAAAAAGGCAAACAGGCAGTTTACGATAAGTAAAAAGTCACTCAACCGAAACTGCGCATCGAATCAATTTATTTATTTTAAAAGAGCGAGGAAAATAAAACAGAAAAAATGAGCCAAATAAAAACATTAATAAACGTAGAACAAAACCCATATTGGTCAATAATTACATCGATGCTTTGCAGCGAGTGCTGGGTGTTCACTGAACACCTTGAACACCCAGAGAATACGCCCATGACTAGCTTACCGGTAGGCTACACTTAAAATTTGATTATGTCTAGCTGGAGTACTTCGTAATAAAG
Source organism: Trididemnum nubilum (assembly GCA_963965965.1). Classification (NCBI taxonomy): domain Eukaryota; kingdom Metazoa; phylum Chordata; class Ascidiacea; order Aplousobranchia; family Didemnidae; genus Trididemnum; species Trididemnum nubilum. Next base: position 43,883,408 of record OZ014472.1, read on the forward strand.
ATTTAAAAATTTTAAGAGTCCCATTTGGCATAGCCTAGTCTCCTCAATGTAGCCAACCAATTCTGTTATTTTTAATCTTTGATTTATATTAACCTATCCAATAGATTTAATTTGTTTAGATGTTGCAGTTAATGGGGGGAGGTGCCAACACAATTGGATTACCCCTATTGTATTAGATCCTCAAATTTTTTCATATTATGTTAATACCTATCATGAAAATTTTATTTGTCTAGCATGAGTAATTAAAAAATTTGAAGGATCCGTTCAAGGAGGATTCCCCAATCGTGGAACCTGAAATTAGTCATATTTTATTTAACTGTTTTGATTTTATCTTTAATTTATATTTACCTATTCTGAAAGGTTCATGTGTCTGGCTTGAATGGATAAAAAGTTTGAGTTTTGAAGGACCCCATTTTGGTGCCTCAAATCTTGTCAAATTTTATCTTTCCTGCATATTGGCTAAAGTATCCTGAAGTTGTGATGGGTCTAGCTTAAATAATTAAAAAGTTTAACTTTTGGCGTCCTCGTTTGAGGAGCACCCCGATTGTGGTATCCGAAATTTTATATTTTTTTTATATTTGCATATACTGAAAATTTCATGCGTCTAGCATGTGCGGTTAAAAACGTTGAATTCAGGCGACCCCAGTTTAAGGGGGATCTATTATTTCGGTAACCACAAATTTTGTCAAATGTTATGTTTCCTGTATGTCTACTTACCTTAGAAATTTCATCTATTCAGCTTAAAACCTGAAAAAGTTCGAATTTTGGAAGTCCCCGTTTGCGGAGAACCCCCTATTTTTGTTAGGTTTAGTTTATTTTTGATATCTACCCATTCCGAGAATTTGATCCGTCTAACCATAGACTCTTTATTAGTAGACGAGAAGCTGACGCGCGAAGAGAAAACGAAGAGAATTGAAGAGAAAAAGGGTCCTCTCGCTGCGAAGTTTTTTTGGCCACACGTGAATTATTCGACACAATAAGGTTTTTCGTAGTAAGTTCAAATGCACAGTAAAAGCAGAAGCATTAGAAAACTTAAAGCAATTCGAAGCTTACAACTGAACCCATGAAGCTAGATCGGCCGACTAAAAAAACCAAAAGAAGTTTCCAGTTGAATTTATAAATCAGCACTTAAGAAGACAGATGCAGAGGTGGTCAAAGTAGCCGAAAAACAAAAGTATTGCTCCTTACTCTGAAATCCACTTCAGGTGAAAATTAAAGTACAGCTACTTATTTTCACTTAAGTGAAAGTAGTCCAATTTAATTCTCTGTAATGAAAGTAGTTTCAAAGTATAATACTGTCTCAACTGCAAATGCTTGTACCCACCAAAAACAACAAATTTTTGAAATAACTCGCCATATCTCAAGATATTATCTACAGAACAAATTTCACGTTCGAGACCTCTACAAACATATTTTCAATAAGCAGTTTTGCCCGATAGAATGAAAATAACTTTTTTTTACGTCAGGTCGTTGTAAAATCACCAAATAAAACAACTTTGTTACTGACTATCTCTGGATATGTACTATAAAAGAACCTCTTTTACAAGGTACTGGAAAATCGAAATCCAGGTGAGTTTCAAATTCGACAAAATATGTATTTTTTTTTCTGTTTTCAACGGTATCAAAATGTGTAAGAGTATGCTTATAAGCAGTACTTAAATTGTAGGGGGGACGGGAGCAGTAGCGTAGCCAGGGGGGGCGGGGGGGCTATAGCCCCCCCCATTGGCCTGCCGACCAAAATGCAAAATAAGAAAAATACCACGTTTTTAGCACTTCTAAGACTCTCTTTTGCACTGGATTGGACTAAAAGATGATTTAAAGCATAGTTTGTAACGTTTATTTGGAGGGGGGGGAGGGAGCTAATGGACTGCCGACCAAAATGCAGAATAAGTAAAATACCACGTTTTTAGCATTTCTAAGACTGTCTTTTGCACTGGATGAGACTAAAAATGCTTTAAAGCATAGTTCGAAACGTTTATTTAGGGGGGGGCTAATGAACTGCCGACCAAAATGCAGAATTAGGAAAATACCACGTTTTTAGCCAGTAGCGTAGCCAGGGGGGCGGGGGGGCTATAGCCCCCCCCATTGATATGTCGACCGAAATGCAGAATGGGGAAAACACTACATTTTTAGCACTTTGAGACTGTTTTATGCACTGGAGTGGACTAGATAGTGATTTAAAACATCTTTTGAAACATATGTCCAGGGTGGGGGCTAATTTGTCAAAAATAAAACCAACAAATAAATGAAACCTTTGATAAATGGTAAGAAATAAGCAATCAAATTTGATCGCAAGTGTAAAAGTGCTGAACATAGGTGAAACAACAAATATACTATAAACTAATAAGGAATAGGGGGGGGGGGGCTATTCAGTATTTGTTAATTACCAATCATTTCTCTCAAATTTCTTTTCATTAGCCCCCCCTCCCCAATTATTTTTCTCTATAAACTGTATACGAATTAGATTACTCCGTGTGAGTTTTATTGAAGTATTCCATTTTATAATTTACCAGCATCTAAACAAGAGAACTACATTTTACCATTAGCCACCTCCCAAATAGCCCATTTATGCTTCCAGTTAAATCTTGTTTGCATTGCCAATTTCTAAGCCACGTTTTAAAAGCATTATTTTTTAATCAAAATAGCCCTAAAATGAAGTTATTTTTGCGAAAAAATGCAAAATTTTCGAGCGCTGGGGGCTCCGCCCCCAGACCCCCGTGCCTCCGGCGGCTGGGGGCTTTGCCCCCAAACCCCCAGACTCCGGCAGCTGGGGGCTTCGCCTCCACACCCCCCAAACAGCCCCCCCATTGCGAATTTCTCGTTACGCGCCTGGACGGGAGGGACGCTTTCCCCCATCGAGATTTAGGCGTCCCCCATCGAGATTTGAGCGCTGGTTTATGAGAGGAAAAATCACCTGTTTTTGGCCGGAATAACCGCTTAAATTTTCGATTTCGGCCAGAAAAAGCCTTCGGATTTCGGTGAAGACCTTTTTTTTGAGATTACCTGATTTTCACTGAAAAATTGCCTCAATCCAATTCAGAAATAATGAAAATTTGGGTCAAGTTGGTTTACGGATCAACCTCCAAAAAAGTCCCCTCCTTTGCGAAACCCTGGCTACGTGCCTGTTCTTCACTAAGGTTCAGTCAACGCTGTAAAAGCGTCCCCCCATGCAAAATTTTACGATTAAAGTACTGCTTATAAGGACTTGTTGATAGCGCAGTAGAAAAAATTGACTCGGAGGGATAGCCAGACGGGGCAAGGCAGAGCTCAGCCCGCCTGGAAATTTTTACTTGTCATATATGCACAGTGGCGTAGGCTTAGGCAAGGTTTTTCAAAGGGTTATAGCCTGAGTCAAAACGTAAAATTGACATCATAAGTTTGGGGTCTGGGTCAAAGTCGCAGCAGTCAGAGATGATAAGGGGGTATGAGGGCGAAACCCCCAGCGCTCAGAAATTTTTAGGTTGTTTTACAAAAATACCTCAGTGTTAAGATCTTTTAAGATTAAATTTCAGATTAAAACGTATGCTTTGAACGGTGCAAAACATACACAAAATAAGTATAAAAACAACTGAAGGACGCAAGCTAAATAATATACTCAGCCATCTTTTTCCATAAGTATTATACGTAAGGCCAAGAAAAAAAGTAAAAATTTTGGAGCTACTGGAGACAGATTTTTTTGAAACATGCCAAGCATTAAACGCCAGCTTATCGGCATTCGCCGAGAAACATCTGAAATATAACGTCCCTCCACAAGCTGGTTGAAGTTCTACTTCTTAACAAGCCATTGTCTAGTTCAAGCATTAGATATAGAAAAATAGTGCCATGCCTTTTTTGTTGCAGTTGAGAGTGTGGTGAACTTGAGTTGAGTAAAGTCGACAGCGAGGCCAAGATGGTAATAAAGCCGTCGTTTTTACAATGACTCTGATTGTATGATCTGGGTTCAACCCAAACCCTGGTCACATTGTTGTGTCTTTGGATAAGACGCTTTACGATGATTATCGCTGCTGGTGGCTTCAAACAAGCAGCAAAGTCAGTGGACAAGAATTCAAAGAAATTCACAGGAACATTGGATCACTGGAAACCCCTTAGCAGGTGCGGATTCTTCCAAGCCCAAAGAAGTCATTGCAATGAAAACTGCGCGGATCGTCCAATATTTAGCGTCAGACGCTATCTGGTGACAGAAGGATAAATATGCGCTACAAAAAAAAGTCGAAAAACTTTTTAAAGCAGAAATATATCGGCATGAGCAAAAAATTGAAATCTGCATACTCTTACCCTCGAGCTGATTAAAATAATGCTAAAATGCCAGGTATAGCGCAAGCCTTTTGCACGTGCAATTCGTGCATGCTTTATGGTAATGTGATTACACGATTATAACTTTTTTCACACATTTTTTAAATTGTGCCATGGCCCAAAAACGGGGGCCATGGCACAATATCCTCCTCTCTGTGCTACTCACTGTACATGCACTGGCCAAATTTTATGACCACATAAACTCGAAACTTGACCATAGCAAGTTAGAGTATAATCAGGGCCGTAGCCAGACGGGTTATTCAGCGGGGCTCAACGTATTCAGTTTTAGAAAAAGTCCTGTAATTCTCTTATAAATGGAGTTGAATCTTATGCAGCAAAAACTAGAGGTGGCAAAATTGGATAGATATTTTTTTACCGTAAGTTACGGATCTGTTTAAAACATTTACAAACACGCAAAGATTTACATAGTAGACTATAATAGGCTTCCCCTTTCTTGTATAAGGTCTGTAGAATGTTAGTAGAGGTTTCGAGATTCTAAACTCGAAGCTTTTCAGGGGTCACCGTAGTCTGTTTTTAGAGTATGGACATTTTAGCCGAGACGCAGGAACCTAACTCAAGTGTCATTGATGTGGGTCGTGCGTTTCAAAACTTTGCTGCGATTTACAGCATCTTACGCCTTTCTGAGATCTAAGGTTTTTTTTTTCTTTTTTTTTGAGATTTCTATCTCTTGCTTGCATGGAGCTGCTATCGTTGAAAAAAGATACCACGAAATCGCTAGCATCACGTTTTTCACGTTCGATCTGCTGCTCTAACACTATTTGCATCAAAATTGATTTCAACCTAGCCTATACCGTATATATGAAGTCTATAAGCCACAGCATTAACCTAATCGAGTTTAAGGTCTACAAACATTTTGCTACTTCAGATAGCCTATGACTGATTGTGAAGAGTCAATGGTGCAACCAAAACAGACAGAAACTGAGAGTTTGATAGCGGTATCGAGTCAGTGAACCGTGAAGAAAAAAAGACAAACCTGTCAGTTTCCAGTCTACAAATGAAGAGTCTATGGTCTAACTTTGATGATTTAAAAGTTGAAGATTTTGGCGGCCCGTTTGAGGGGGACCCCCATTTTGATACTCCCAAATTTTGTCCAGTTTTTACTTTTTTTCATATTTGCCTACCCTGAAAATTCCATGTGTCTAGCATGAGTGGTAAAAAAGTTTGAATTTTGGAGGCCCCGTTTGGGGTGGAGGACAGTGGCGGATTTAGGGGGGGGATGGGGGGATGCATCCCCCCCACCAGCCTAAACCTAACGATTTCGGCCGAAAAATCAGTCTCAATTTTGGTGAAGACCTTTTTTTTTTTTTTTGGAGACCACCTGATTTTGGGCGGAAAAAACGTTTGAATTTCCGATTTCGGCCGAAAAATCAGTCTCAATTTCTGTGAAGACATCTGATTTTTGAGGTTTTGTGCTTAAACTTTTTATTATCCCCCCCACCAAAATTTTCTAGATCCGCCACTGGTGGAGGACTACCCATTTTAGTACCCCCAAGTTTTGCCAAATTTCATTTTTCCTTAATATTTACTTACCGTAAAAATTTCATGTATCCAGCTTGAAAGGTTGAAAGATTTGAATTTTGGAGGGCCATTTGGAGGGTTAAAGCCTATCATGGCACCTCCAATTTTTGTTAGATTAAAGTTTATTTTTAAATCTAACCATTCGAAAATTTGATCCATCTAGTTGTAACGGTTTAACAGTTCAAGATTTTGGAGGACCCGATAAAGGGGGTTCCTCCCAATCTGGCACACCCAATTTCAGTTACACGCTAGTCCTCCCTCATATCTTCAATCGCTTAAACTTGGAATACAGTGCGTTTAGCGGTTTAAATGTAAATAGCAACAGAAGAAAAAGAAAATAAAAAAAGTAAGAAAAACGATACAAAACAAAAAAAAACAGTTTTCAAGTTGGAGTAAACGAACATAACCAAAAGAAAAGTGATTGATAGTGTGCTCAAAAAACCACAAACCATTTTTCATCAATATAAGTAATTACCAAGACATATTGGTTTGAACTCGTTAACTTTTTGTCCATTTTCGGCCTGTAAAATTTTAGTCACGTGACCAGGCGCGCTCAAACTCGGTTTGCATAAAGCATTCACTATGTGTCCACATTTCAGCTACGTTTTCTTGTGTTACGTTTTCTTGTTCCAAAAGTTACGTTTTCTTGTGTCTTTTTCTCAATTCATGATCACATGACCTAGGATCTCCAAAATTGACACACATGACGCTTTGATTAGTTTTTATGCTGGGCCCAAATTTTAACTTATTAGGTTTCACCGTTGGCTACTTATGAGCAAATCAATCCACATCTGCCAAAATTGGCGAACAAAAACAAAGGTACTACGCGGTCATGCGAAATTCCAATAAACATAGTAAATTTCACTGCTGACTGTTTGTGACTCCAAACTTTACATTTTCGATCGTTTTTTGGCAGCAAATATAAAACGCTTCACACTTTTGAGATTCAGAATGAAAGTGATTGACTAAGCACAGCATTTGGTTTTATGCTGCAGGAAATCATCCGGATTCGGCCGGTGAAAAATTCATGGGATAGTTTAGGCACAGTATACTAATATATACAGTAGGTTCACTTCAAGCAAAATGCATTGTTAAAATGTCCAGCATTTTTTTGCCTGTGTTGCGTCATAAGGACTTTTTTGGGTGGGTCATGTCTCTACATGGTGAAAAAAATGTTTCCAATTTCTTTCGATTATTTTAATATTGTATATTTTTTTAAAAACTTTGGGGTTTTTTATTTGAATTAATAGACTTTGTGCTTGAGGAAAGCGCAGTGGGCAAGCAAACTGTTACATTTGTGCTTTTTCAAATCTTAGATATTGGCTCGAAGATGTCGGGAGCCCACTATGACGTCATAATGCTTGTTAGAAATAGACTAATTTCAAGTGTTTCAGTACAATCGTTGATCTTAAATCAAAGCAAGGTCTTCTTGGCTGCTCAAGGTTTTCTATCGAAGTAGACGGTGGACGAAATGCATTATGACGTCACAAATGCATCTCGTCCACCGTCTACTTCGATAGAAAACCTTGAGCAGCCAAGAAGACCTTGCTTTGATTTAAGATCAACGATTATACTAAAACACTTGAAATTAGTCTATTTCTAACAAGCATTATGACGTCATAGTAGGCTCCCGACATCTTCGAGCATGCTTCGAGCCAATTTCTAAGATTTGAAAAAGCACAAATGTAACAGTTTGCTTGCCCACTGCGCTTTCCTCAAGCACAAAGTCTATTAATTCAAGTAAAAAACCCCTAAGTTTTTTAAAAAAATATACAATATTAAAATAATCGAAAGAAATTGGAAACATTTTTTTCACCATGTAGTGACGTGACCCACCCAAAAAAGTCCTTGTGACGCAACACAGGCAAAAAAATGCTGGACATTTTTGACAATGGAGTGAACATACTGTATAGTTAATATACTGTGGTTTAGGTTCTTTGTGACAAACGGAATACAATTATCTGGTGCGGACAATTATGTTTTGTTTCAACCGTTTCTCTGACAAAAATACTTGAGTGTTCTCAGTAACGTTGAAAGGTTGGTAAGTAAAAAATTAATATACACTGTTTTAGGTACCGGTACCTTCTAAGTTAAAGTGATATTAAATCATATTTGCGAGAGCAATAGTATAACCTTCGTAACAGCTAATTTCGGTTGCAGTCACGCTACGGCTTTGGCAGCAGGCCGCTGTCTAGTGCATCAGGAAATGAGTACATTGATGCTGAAGGTTTTTCGGTTGTCACTCACAAAAAAGGTTTGAAATGTAAATCGCAAAAGCACAAGTCATGCTCGAATAGCTCTAGTGACGAATTTTCGAACTCCAAAAAAAGGCAGCTACTACCCAGCTGCGGCCTGTAATTTTGCAAGCAAATTTAAGTGACAAAGCAGATAGACCTCTTGTCTCTTGTAACTCTATTACAATCAATAGGTGTCAAGGAAAAACCATTGGGCAATGTGAATTTTGCAAGCCAATTTGGAACGGCACTTTATTAATAATTTGCAAGACTAATAATCAAGTTAAGACATTGTTAGATCTGGACTCTCTATCTGATTTTGCAGGTAACTCAATCCCTATAATTGCGTCTACAATCAAACCTCCTGGAGCAAGAGGGATTATTTATAATGTACCTCTTGACATCACGAATGATGATTTGCTAGAATGTCTAAAACAGTTTCAGGTGAATAATATCAAGCGATTTAAATTCAAAGACGCTGACAGCGAAATGACAGACATTGAAACAGTTTTGTTGCACTTTGATTGTTACGACTTGCCCCTGTAGATTCAATTGAGATAGTTAAAATTTAATATTAAACAAAACATCCCGTTGTCATTGCGTTGTTCTAAACGCAACCGTTGCGGGCACTTTGCTGAAAAATGTAGAGGCAAAGAACGGTGCGCAAAATGTTGCAAGGAACAAAACACATCTTCTTGCAATGTAATTGCAATGAAATGAAATGTGCTAATATAATTGCAATGAAGTGTGCTACTTGCGATGGCAAACACAGTGCTGCAAGTAAAAACCTTCCCAAGTATTTACAAGAAGCTCATCTACTGTAATTTCAAACGGAAAAAAATTAACTTATGCTGAGGCATGTAGGAAATACAACCAAGCTACCAACAGCCAAAGAAAAGCGGATGCTAGACAGTCTCAATCACTTTTTAACATTAGAGAATTTCCTCCTTTACCAGCATCAAATTGGGCTAGTCCAATCAACTCAAGTCATTACTTGCAACCAGGCGCGTAGCCAGAAATTCGCAATAGGGTCGCTACTTTGGGGGTTTGGGGGCGAAGCCCTCAGCCGCCGTAGGCTGGGGGTCTGAGGGCAAAACCCAAAATTTTGCCCCCAGCCCCTCAGCCTCTGGAGACACGGGGGTTTTGGGGCGGAGCCCCCAGCGCTTGAAAATTTTGTATTTTTTTGCAAAAATAACTTAATTTTAAAGCTATTTTAGTAAAAAATAATGCTTTTAAAACATGGCATAGAAATTGGCAGTGCAACATGATTCAACTGGTTGCATTAATGGGCTACGTGGGAGGTGACTAATGATAACATTGTAGTTCTCTTGTTTACATGGAGGTAAATCATAATATCCTATTATTCAATAAAACTCACATGGAGTAGTAGTCTATTTCGTCTATATTTTATAAAGAAAAGTTGTTGGGGGGGGGGGGGGGGGGCTGATGGAAAGATATTTGAGAGAAAAGATTGGTAATTAACTAACCCTGAATAGTCCCCCTTATTTTTGAGTTTATAATGTATTTGTTGATAAAACTTATGTTTTGCATTTTTTACTAGCGATCAAATTTCATTGTTTATTTTTGGGCATTTTTTAAAGTTTTTATTGGTTTGTGACTTTAATTTTTGACAAATTAGCCCCCCCTTTCTGAATGTATGTTTCAAAAGTTGCTTGAAATCACATTCTAGTCCATTTCAGCGCGAAAAACAGTCTCAGTAGAGCTAAAAATGTACTGCAGTATTTTCCTTATTCTGCGTTTTGGTTGTCATGCCAAAGGGGTAGGGGGGCTATAGCCCCTCCGGCCCCCCCTGGCTACGCTACTGCTTGCAACAGGTCTAAAAAAAACCTGCAGAAAATGACATCACTCAAACCTCCATTGAACTAAATGAAAACAGCTGCGATACTTCGCAGATTGATTCTGCAAGTAACTTTATGTTTAGTAATTCGATATATTTCGTAGGTTTTTTGACAGCAGTCATTAATCAAGCTTTGCTTGCAACAAAAACTAACAAAGAAATTGATATCTATCAAATTATTTCTGTCCCTGCAGGAAAAGAAATGGGAATCTTATTGACCTTGAGCAGCTAAAATTGTTGACCTAATGGCGATCCACTTTTTACAGTAGAGTTGCAGATCTATTCATAGCAAAATTTTAGATCTACATTGTTATTTATCAACTTTTGTTAATTTACCAGATATTTTAAGTTTGCAGGAGACCTACTTAAACAAACAAACAGTTATTTCTTTAACAGGCTACCAAGTGATAAGAAAAGATCGATTTAATGGAAAAAAGGAGGTATTTGCTTCTGCGTTAAAAACACTATTTCTTTTTTCAGAAATTAGACTACCAGAATGCTGTAACAGTCTAGAAATTATGGGGATCAAAGTAAGCAACGTTGCAATTTTCAACGTATACAATTCTCCAACTAATTCAATACATAAATACATATGTCATTCATCACCAAATTTCCTGATGTTGATATCTGTGGTGATTTTAACGCCCACCACAAGATGTGGGACTCAGATATTCCAAATCAAAATGGTGTCAGCTTGTTAGCCTTTATCTAGGAAAATGACTATTCATTACGAAAAACTTCCAAACTAAGGGTGAGTTTAGACTGGACGCGAAGCAACGCGAAGCAAAGGTTGGCGACCTTCGCGAGTGGTCGATTACGTCACTCGCGAAGGTTGCCAACCTTCGCGAGAGGTTGCTAATCTTCGCGACTGGTCGCTTCATAGGCTAATTTCAATAACTTACTTTTAAAATGTATTCAATGAGCAGAAAGCTTTGTGTACTTTATTATTGAAGAGCTATTATGGTAATCACAGGTTCTGTTTCGTCATAGAGTGCTGGAATTACCGGTAAAACGAAAATTGAGTGTATATTGTGTTATTACGCAATAACCGTGAAGAAGAGTCTAGACTAATAGCTCAGGTTACAAAATGATCTTGAGAAAAAAGTTTGTAAAGTATAAGTGAAAAACGAAGTACAGTTGATCGAATTTGGTAATGAAAAGACTAGTCTTTTCTTCAAAAACGTAGTAGTACCATAGTAGCCTACTTAGACTATTTACTAGCTATCAATGATATGTTTAGATCCTTCAACTGAAAACTTGCCATAATCTGTCTTGACGATGACAGTTCTGGGTTTTGATGCAGAAACGCAAAAAGCTGGTAGCAGATGTCAAAAGTTCTCTTTAGGTGTTTACTCAGTTAACAAATCCTTAAACGCTTTCACCATCCATGTCTCATTATGGTAGTGGTAGATCAACCGGTATCTTGTAGAGTGTAAACCAATAGGCTAGGCTAGTCTACAGGTACATTTAAAGCATAAACTACGTTGTTTTTTTGATGTGATGTTTCTTTTTCAGGCAAGCATGTTATGATACCTGTAGTAAGCTTAAACAGTTGTTGGTATGTGTCATTTAGTGCTGTTTGTGAAGACTCCCAATGTTAACGCTATGAGTGAAAATGAAAGCTGGATTTGTCATCAGTTATGTAGTGGATTTTTTGCTTATTGTGCAATGGATTGCTGTGTTGATTTGCTGGAGAAAGCAAAAAAACATTGCAGTTTTTGCATGATTTGACACTATCATCGAAGGACAAGAATTTAGCGCAGTAATACTAGCAGTTGCTTTGAGGAAAAGTCAGCTTCTAAAACTAAGTTTTGTGTTTTACTCGCTAGCGGAGCGCTTATCGATATTTAGTGCGAAGTTAAATGCTTTTGAGAGCATTTTATTAGTTTGCATTTTCTTGCGGTACCAGTAGGCTACGTTGCGACGGTCGCGTTTACCTCAAAGGGCTTCGCTCCAAACCACCGTTTGTAAGACATAGACAAATTAATAGCTGTAAGGTCAAGCCCCCTCTAAGCAAGTTTTTGGTTATGCCCCTGATAAAAAAAAAACATTTAGGTTTTTTTATGTGAAAATTGTTACTCAAGCATCTGAATAAAAGTGTTGTTAGTTCTCACATTTTCATGTAACTGACGCTTCCTTCCCCAGTCCAATTATTTTCATTGTAAATGCTTTATCAAGTTTTTTGTTTAGTGGTGACTAATGAGAATGGAACAATATTAATGAACTTGCTTGGCGGGTACTTCTCTACCAATAATTGTAACTTCAGCAAAAAATAGAACTCACTTTCTACTGGTTAGATATATATTGGCGTTCTAGTTCATCTAAATACACTAACTGTAATTGTAATGATTGAACTTCAGACTTAAAATTGTTTACTTCGTCACTTTATTCACCATGTAAAGCAGTAAAAATTTTAAGAGACAGTAAAAATGTTTTGAAATTCACAAACAACTAAATTCAGATATTACACAAAGACACAGTAAATGAATATTTAACATATTTGACACTTCTATTTTCATCACATAGAACTGGAGTGAAAAATCACTACCACCAGACCACAATATTCATGATTATAAAACTTGGGATAGTCCAAAACCATTGCTTCCAGTTCAACTTGATCACTGTCATAAACCTTCAGAATCAAGAAGACTTTTAAGAGGACATTCAGAAGAAAAAATTTCATGTTTGTAGCTATTCAAAGAAGTGAAGTAATTGGCCAATCCAAAAGTTCATAGAAATTTTTCGATTTTTTGTATCTTTCTAGCTCTATTGTATGTAGCAGTGTAGCTTGAAACCAATTCTAAATACAGTTTTATTCACCAAGTTGGCTTGGTCAAGCAGACAGTGAAAAAACTTTCGCGAGTTTTCCAGTATTCAAGGAATTGTTCAATTGTTAACAAACAATGGGTTAAAACACTATCAACACATTCAAAACTAGCCTGTTGGTGGGTTATTTTATATTCTGAAAAAAACAACATTATGTTAGTTTAAGTTTACTTTAAGACAAAAAAGCAAAAGGTGCTCAGCCAAAAGAACCACTTAACTGATACAATAGCTTCTGCTATGCTGCCCAGAAAAAAAGTTTTGTTTTAAAAGCTAGATGTCGTGGGGCTAGGCCTACTGCTTTGTTGTATTCTTTATAATGAAGCTTTGAGATCCAGCATAGCTATGAAAAATCACTCTAGGATTTACAGCCTTAGCTGTCTAGATCCGAATTAACTTGGCTAGCCTAGGGCTATCGCAAATCTAACTTTTCCAACAACCTACTCTTTGGACTGACAAATAGGCGCTAAACCATACAAATATACTATTTACATTATTTTCTAGCAAACTGCGATTGTAAAAATCCAATCAGTGATTTAGTAGGTTATCTTACTACAGCCTGCAAGCAAGCGCTGTTGCGCAACTGCTTGCGAAGATTGCAACCTTTCGCTAGCTTTCGCGAGCTGTCGATGACGTCAAATTTTGGTTGCTTCGCGTCGCTTCGCGTCCAGTCTAAACGCACCCTTACTCACATGGTTTTTAACGCAGGATTAAAATGCTCTCTAATTGATCTCATTATTACTTCTCCAAGCATTTTCCACACATGCAGCTTGAAGGAGACCAATATTTTTATGGGAAGCGATCACTGTGTCATTGACACTAAAATCAACATTAATGTTTCACATTCTTTACAACATTTGCGTCGGTGGGCCTTTAATAGGGCAAACCGAGACGCATTTTACAATCTATGCGATTTAGAAATTAATCATAGTTTAATTTCGCCTGACGTTCATGATTTTCACAATAATCTTACTTCCACTATCATTACATAGCTAAGAGAACCATTCCCACAACAAAGTCATTTAGTTAGATTGCGAATCCTTGTTGGAGCCAAGGATGGCAGTACGGTACGGTACGTTTAGAATTTGCGTACTCGTACCTGGCACCTTCAACCGTACCGTACCAGCGTACCGTACTTCAGTTCAATTTTTGAAGCGTACCGTACCCGTACCATTACAAAAAAAGCGTACCGTACCTTTTAGCAAAAATTGAGGCGTACCGTACCGTATTGCCATCCTTGCTTTTAACTACTAGCAACTTTAACTGTCTTTGAAATCACTAGCTTATAAATCAGCAATCTTAATTCATACATTTAGCGTCAATTTCAGCTGTTTTTTGCCTCTCTGTACAAAAAAGCGGGCGCAACGTGCGAAAAGTCTGCGAGTTTTAATTTAAAGAGCGTACCAACGTACCGTACCCGTACCTTTACCAAAAAGGCATACTGTACCAACGTACCGTACCCATACCATTGCAGAAAAAGCGTACCGTACAGTATTGCCATCCTTGGTTGGAGCAAAGCTTGTGGAATTACGATTAATCACAAAAAACATGCTTTTAATCGAATGAAACGAACTCGCGATCCTTTAGACATCGTAATTTTTAAACGTGCTCGAGCCAAAGCTAAGTTGAAGTAGAAATCAGTAGCTTACGCAGGATTTTCGAAAGGGGGGGGGGGGGGCAGGAAACTCAAAAAATTTGAGAATAGCAAAGACCAGAATGAAAAATTTTCCTCCCAGAATCAGTCCGTTTTTCCTGTCAAAAAAAGACCAAAAAAAAGGTCTTTACCCAAAATTAGTCCGGTTTTTGGCCCAAAATTGGGTGAAGACCAAAAAAAAAGGTCTTCACCCAAATTTAGTTCGGTTTTTGGTTTTCACCTACCGTTTGTGTGCTCAAACCTTCTGCCCAAGTTACATTTGGAATTAAATTTTGTAAGTGACTTGGCCTAGGTTGGAAAACCAAAGTACATTGCCTGCTACAATACTTTTAGCAGTAATTAATCAATCGAATATTTGCCTTGGAAAATTTTTGTTTGGTCATGAATACGGGTCATACATTTAAATTGGATGGCAAAAATTTGATTTGGGGGCTCAGGTCACCTACCTGGTCGTTAATATTAGTCTGTTGTACTCGTACACTGTTGTACGAAAAAATGCTTAAAAAAACTGATACTGAATAAATATAACGCTTTGTTGTTATCATTTTTATCACTGGCGGCCAGAAGTGGAGTCGAAAACAGAAGGCTCGAGGCCAAGGACACAAAAAAATCCGAGGTCAAAGCCAAGGACAGACCCTCTCGAGGCCAAGGACAGGAATGCTTGAGGCCAAGACCAAGGACACAGGCACAAGTGTTCTCCAAAAAAAAAAGGTCTTCAAGAAAATTTTCAAGCAATCTCAAAAAAAGAAATAGAATGGTCTTCAAAAATTTTATTCCAGCGATCTCCAAAGGAGGAAAACAAAAAAGGTCTTTGCAAAGTCTTCTGCGAGGTTTCTGGCGTTTTCCAATAAAATTTTAATGGTTCAAAAAATAATGCTGTCCTCGAGCCGAGGACAGAGCAATTTTTGAGGGCTTGAGACTTCGAGGCCAAGGACTTGACCTTTGAGGCCAAGATCAAGGACTTTAAAATGTGTCTTCGAGGACTCCATCTTTGTTGGTGGCATTTCAATGGGGGGGGGCGCTTTTGCCCCCCTAACCACGCCTATGACGAAGTAGGTTCATAAAAGCTTCGTCATGGGAAATTCCATTCGTCTACTGCTTGCAATACTTCTATAGGATTTACTGCAGGAGTCATCTTTCGCTGAAACTTTTTCTCGCTAAAATATTTTTTGCCGATTTTTCAAAAGTTAAAAGATGGTTGTGAAGTCAAATTTTAAGCAGAAAAATTGTTTTTGTAATGTTTTTTTGAAAATACGCTAGTCGTTTTTGGCATTCTTAAACTTGCTATGGGCATTAACCGCGTTACTCGTGACAGTCCTTTTTTACCGTAATTCAAAAATAAAGAACAACAAAAACTATTGATTACAACTTTTTTGCTAGTCCGGAAAAATTTGAAAGATATTGCAAACAGGAGTGACAGCATTCGTAAAGCTCTTATAAGTAATACTTAGATGGTACATTTGTTCAAACAAAAACAGGATGAGTTTTTAGCGTGCTCCATTTGTCAGAGAGGGATGCTAATTGTTCCAGAGGCACAAAATATGTATCAAAGCTTGTAAAGGATTTTCTTGGTGAGCCATTAGAAAAAAACAGTGACTCCAAAGTCGTTCGCTTACCACCACAAAATGTCTTCATTAGTGGAATTTTTTAACACCGCGGATTCTTGAGTGCAAGTGTTGAGAGAATTTTTTCGTTAGGTATATAGAAGTTCTTCGCCCAAAGAGGTTAAGCGAAGCGCTATTTCAAATGCTTGCAGTAGCGTAGCCAGGGGGGGCGGGGGGGGCTCGAGCCCCCCCCATTGGCTTGTGAAGTATGCAAAAACGCATGTTTTTTGTGCTTTTGAGGCCGATTTTCTGTGAAAAATGGAAAATAGCCCCCCCCATTCGAAAATAGCCCCCCCTCAAACGTTTGAAGTTGCGAAATTGGGAGAAAAATCGCCGTGAATTTTGGCGAAGACCTTTTTTTTTTTTTTTTTTTTTTTATTTGAGATCACCTGATTTTGGGCGGAAAAAACCTTTGAATTTCGGATTTCGGCCGAAAAATCACTCTGAATTTTGGCGAAGACCTTTTTTTTTTTTTTTTGGAGGTCACCTGATTTTGAGCGGAAAAAACCTTTGAATTTCCGATCTTTCCGAGACATTTCGTCTCAAATTTCGGACAAACCATCTGAAACTGATTCAAGGCCAATGAAAATTCGAGTCAACGTCGTTTGCACACTTCTCACTCTTTCAAAATAGCCC
This sequence comes from Trididemnum nubilum, assembly GCA_963965965.1. Classification (NCBI taxonomy): domain Eukaryota; kingdom Metazoa; phylum Chordata; class Ascidiacea; order Aplousobranchia; family Didemnidae; genus Trididemnum; species Trididemnum nubilum. The sequence goes on from OZ014472.1 coordinate 43,900,049, forward strand.
CCCCCTTTTCCAAATCCTGGCTACGCGCCTGAATGCTTGTACTGTATTTTTTAAACAAAGTCAATAATTTTTTTTATTTACTAATTTGGTAGCGAGCATAATTTGTTTTGAAAAATAGTTTTGTACCGTAACCTAGTGAGGTTTGAGCAGTGAGTCAATTAGAATTATGCATTTTAAAACGTCACACTTGCGCTTGCGCTTGCGGCGCAATTATTTTTTTGGGCTTGCGGAAACGCTTGCGGCGCAAGCTTTGCGGACTTGCGCTGCCCACCTCTGGGTATGTATAGGTGAATTTACACAGTATCCGTTTTTTTACGTTTTTGCTTCTTTGTGAACAAGTATGCCTTTTTTCATCCGCATTTTTATATGTCCATATCCGCCCTAACCAAACTGTCAAAGACTGGACAAAAGTTGTCCGAAAAAAAATTTTTGCAAAGGGGTGCAGCCTTATTTTGAATATCGCTCTTATCGTTCATAAACACAAAATTTTTGAACAAAATTTTTATCATTTTATAACAGTCTACAGTACTTAGCGCGGATATGGACTTATAAAAATGCGGATGAAAAAGTGCATACTTTTTCAAGGAGAAGCAAAAACGTAAAAAAACGGACGAAAAACGGATATACTGTGTAGATTCACCTAACGTAATCACTTAAAAATACTCGTAAGAGCTTCTGTGTTCTTTCTCAGTATAAGTTGGCTTGGGTGGGGCAAAACCAAGCAGGCGTTATTGCTCATTATTAGAAAACGTTTTCATTTACTTTTTGGGCTTGATTTTTCTCCACTGCAACCCATCTCCGATTGTGTTTCTTCTTTGTACAATATATCGTAATTTGATAGTATTACCAAGCAGAGGTGGAGTCCTCGAGGACGTCCTTGGCCTCGAGGAAAATTTTTTAGAAACATTTTTTTAGAAAACGTTTTTTGGTGAAGATCTTTTTTAAAAAAATTTTTTAGAAAACGTTATTTGGTGGAGATCGCTTGAAAAATTTTTGTGAAGACCTTTTTTTTTTTTTTTTTTTTTTGGAGATCGCCTGAAAAATTTTTGTGAAGACCTTTTTTTTTTTTTTTGGAGAGCACTTGCGCTTGTGTTCTTGGTCCTTGGCCTTGGCGTTGGCCTCGAGCATTCCTGTCCTTGGCCTCGAGAGTGTCTGTCCTCGGAAAGGCTGTCCTTGGCCTTGGCCTCGGATTTTTTTTGTGTCCTTGGCCTTGGCCTCGAGCCTTGTGTCCTCGACTCCACCTCTGTTACCAAGTTATAGTTGATCCTAAAATCATTTTTGAAATTACCTTTTCTCTAAGGATGTGTGCCCAACAAACTCATTTTGTTTATTTCCTTCTTATAGTAAAAGTGTCTTGTATTTTATTGTAAATTACTCTGGTAGATTATTCTGTGCTGTTACCAGTGGTAGGCAGTAACTAGTTACAATTGTAACTAGTTACTGTAACGAGTTACTTATTTAGTAACTGTAACTTCGTTACTTTTTTTCAGATATAACGATATTTGTAACTAGTTACCAGTTTAGAACCCTAAAAAAAGTTACAGTTACTTTTTGTACTACATGCTTTGAAGCAAATTACAGATTTTTTATGAATTCCATTCAAAATAACTGAATGACATTGGCAACACAGAACGTACAGTCGCATGTCTGATCAACCATAACCTTTTATCCGTATTTTCTTCACTGTGTTCACTGGACTATACATGTGGTTGCTGGTTAAAGTGAAGGCAGTGATAGTTTTCCAACTTTGCTTTCTGGTGATTGAAACCGTTTGGGGATTCAGTGCTGAGTAGGCCTACTGCACAGCTGTACGAGTACTAGCAATCAGTGTTAGTTTGCAATTTCAGTGAAATGCATTCTAATCAGTGGTCGAGTGGATAGAGCGTCTGCTACTGAAACGGTAGACTTGGGTTCGATTCCCAGTCGAGTCAAACCAAAGACTATAAAAATTGGTATTCACAGCTTCCCTGCTTGACGTTCAGCAATTAAAGGAACAGTGTGAAGCCTCCACCGTGTGTGGTAGACAGGAGGGCAGGGGGCAGCTTGACTCGAAGACCGAAAGGTCCCTTCGCTATCTCCTGGCCAAGGCAACTTGGTGAATAAATGTAATTACAATACAATACAATCAGTGCAACACAGTTCAAGAGGCTGGAGCAAGAAGAATCGAAGGGGTTAGGGATTATCTCATCGGTTATGGTAAAATTGTGTTTGGGGTTCTGGATCAAGTTTCTGGGTCAACTTTAAGATTAACGTTTAAGTTTCCAGGTTTCGTATTTGGAGTTTGCTGTAAAAGTTCGGCTTTGGTTTTATGGATTGTGGGTTACAGTTTTGCAATTTAAAAGAAAAGATAGGGATTTTGGGTTGGGGTTTAGTCTTTGAGTTTTAGGAAGGGTGTCAGGCAACCTTCCAGTTGTTCTGTATTGATTTGTACCGTCCTCTTGCCTCCACTTAAACTGTAGGTTCTGGTATGGATAACATGTTTTCAAACCAGCTTTCAGGCTTTAGAGTTTGGTATCACATTAAATAACCTCCATAAGTTACCCATTTGTTGTATACGGAAGCACATTGATTACCGGTATCGCATGAGATACTTTTTGTGTTCAGGAGTCTATGTTACCTAGCTACCTCGTACCGGTACTAATACGATACTACATTACAGTGTACCGGTGGACGGTGGTACTGTTGGCCTTGTTTACCACAAATTATCGCATCCGGTAGCTTACTGGTTTATACTATAGCCTGCTAGTGAAGCATGTACAAGGTAAGTTAGGCCTACTTAATCAAAATATATCAAAAGCTGAAGGACGTGTCTAGTGCTACTCCACGCTACTAACGCACGCCAACGACAATAACGCATACGTTGTTCACGGTTGATTAAGCACGCGATGTTTCAAGAACGCAGTTCTTCCGATCGCTGATGCATAGATCTTACAATAACAATGTCAGCTTCGGTGGCGTAACGGTACAATGTGCCGTGTGAAGAGTCACGATGTCTTCGGCTCGATTCTTACCAACGCAATGTTATAAAGGGTTAGGGCTGAGTTCAGGAAATAGTATAAAATAGAACAGAGTTTAGTTAAGAATGAGTACGGTATGAGAATGGTGTTGAGAATTGACTTCGGTGTAATAGCTAGGCCGAAGGTTCGAACTATTCTTTTAGTCCAAATTTTCGATGAGTAACTGTAACTTGTAACTGTAACTAGTTACTTTTTCAAATTTGTAACTGCAACTTAGTTACTTTTTTGCCAAGTAACTGTAACTTGTAACTAGTTACTTTTAGAAAGTAACTTGCCCACCACTGGCTGTTACATGAAATGCTAAAACTTTATTCATGTTTCTGTAAGGATGCTTTTCGAGCGCTTCTGCAGTGATACCAGGCGCTTGCTCTCGCTTCAGAAGTACTGGCTCTTTTTTAATTTCAACCAAAATTTTAAAATCCCCAGCATTTCATATATATCTATTTGTATTTTTCAGTCAATTTTGCTATGGTGCTAATAAATCACCACAGTTATGAAGCACCACTATTCACGATAACAATAAATAAATACTTGATACGTTTGCAACGCCTGTAGGAGGCGGCTACTAGAAATGTTCTTGGAAATTCTATAATAAGCATTTCCGAGAATTCATTGAAAGCACATGGTAGCTATACTACACGTGGAAAAATATTTACGTCAGTAACAATGCCACAGTGAAAGATTTAGATGCCTGTCAGTGTCTCAATTCATAAGCATTTCTTCATGATGTAGTTCAGCGGTTCTCAATTCATTTTGAAGCTTGCACCCCTTTGGGAAAGAAAATCATTTTCGCACCCCTTGCACAATTTTATAAAAGCAGAAAATAAACAAAACGTATTTAAAAATTAAAGGATTTTGATACCCAAATCCGACGAAGACCCAGGGCGGCTCGTAATGGAAGCTGAAAAAGCTGCAGCATACCCTGCATCGTCTGTTCGTTTTTCTGTTTTTATTAATGATTTTATTTTGGAGGTTATTAGCTGGGGCAACCAGTAAATAATCAATTACCTTTACCCTCCCCCTTCTCTCCCGATCCATCCAAAAATTAGAAAATTAGTGCATTTTTATAGCTATTTTAATATAAAAAGATTTTTGGAAACTCTTAAGAAAAGCTGTTCACTTTGCAGCTTTTATAACGCATTGAAATTGTACGCGGAGACGTCACAGCTAGTCTTTCTTCACTCTCTGTTGTGATAAATAGACAAAATATAAGCTGTGGCTCTCGTTTCTTTTTGGCTTATTGAGAAATGTAAAAATGTGTTTCTGGATAGCAAGCATTAAACTATTGAATATATCACATCTTGCGCTGTTGTAGGATACTGCGGTTGGTGTAGACTGTAGAGTCGTGGAAGGATATACGCTAAACTAGAACGTGACCGCGAAAATAATATCCGGGGATTTCGCGACAGTATCCAAATTTGACTAAACTTTATTAGGCTTTCAAATAGCGACCCAATTGCGCTAAATGAATTTGTTAATCTGTGGTTGTTGATAGTCAGATGAATAATTTGAATGAGCCCCTTGCAAATTTTTTTCACTTACTTGAACAGCTTCTGGTTATTTGCTTTCGATATTTAAAGGTCTCGAAAAGTTGAAAATAATAATCAAGCAACGTCAATTCTATAATTGTACAGCTAAATCAGTATTTTTTCGTGGTTAAAATACCTGTCGTAAGGATTAATAGGCCTTGTTACGGTGTCCAAAATTGTGTTGTCTCGTGATACCCATCGAGGTACCTCTTGAAAAATTTTTTACAGGTAGAGTTTTAATGCCTGATTAATGATTGATTTGTCTTCGGTTGCAACCAGGTGCCGTTTTTAAGATATACCGCTTTTAATCGAAGGCGGATGAATATTTTAAAATCATACGCTTGAATAATTTCTTTACTATTGGTGTTGCCGTGAAATAATCCACGAACGACAACAAAGATATTTTTTATCTTTCTTTGAATGTAAAAATTCAAAATATGATAAATTTAAAATACATAATTAATCATGGGTAAGTTTTTGCTAAAAAGTTTGCATAAATTAAAGGCCACCTAATGTCTGCAAACCAATGCAATAAAAATGTATTACTAATCGAATGCTGAAAACCTGGTTTAGATGCACGTTCTCAGTTTCAAGCTTTCGCGTTTTTAAAAAGTGACATGACGTCATCAGACCCAGGCGTTTGGTGCCTGCGACTAATTTATCTTTGCAGAGAATAGGCGATTTTGGAAAGGCATGTTGATAGCAGCTTGCTACTCAAAAAGTGTTGTGCAAAAAAGGCGTAATTAGCTCAAAGTGAAGTCGAAGGCACCAAGCTCCTGGGTCTAATGACGTCATGTCACTTTTTAAAAACGCGAAAGCTTGAAACTGAGAACGTGCATCTAAACCAGGTTTTCAGCATTCGATTAGTAATACTTTTTTATTGCATTTTAAGTGTATTGGTTTACAGACATTAGGTGGCCTTTAAGTCTTAGCTTGAGTTTTTTTGTATTGAATTTTAAACATGGAAACTTGCTTTGAAGTCACGTGGCCATCGTCACTTGGCAGCTGATTGTTATGAATGTAAAACTTCAAAACAATTTTTTACGACAAAATATCCGCAACTATTAATAAAGAAATTGTTTCTTGCAAAAGTCGAAAAATAAACGAACTACCTTATGAATTACACCACGAGTTTGTTATGATGATAGCCTACCCACAAAAAACAGCCTAATACAATAACTGCTTCGAAGATTACCGATAAGCATTAAGGAAAATCGATAGCCTTCGGCAGTCGGTAACTGTGGGTATACCGGTCATCAATCCATAACGTTTTATTCCAATCGAACTAAAGCGCATCGTCAATTCTAAAGGTGAATTTACACAGTATCCGCAATGCGCATTTTCATACGTTTTTTACGTACGTAAAACGTATACGCTTTTCAGTACGGAAACGGACAAAAACGGATAGGTAAATTTCGCACGTTTTGTGTGCACACAGCATCCGTAATTTCCGTACATAATATTTGCAAACATCAGAATGAAGCAGAACAACAAAATAGCGTTAACTGTAGTGACTAGCGTTACCTGATGCCGAGTTCATATTCCGAATTCAGTTCACCTACTTGACAGCATACCTTTATAGTACCCAAGGTCTGCTGATTTAATAACCCATTGGTTCCAGATATTTCTCATTTGTGGTAACTTAATTGATTGCATCCGACGACGCTACGAGTATCTGTTCATCATCACATGCTTTTTTGCGTCATGGCAGCTGTTTAGGAAGAAGAACAACAAAATAAGTAAGCGTTTGGCGTATATCAACGTTTTGTTGAATTGCACAGAGCTGGACAGCGCTGTTTCGAGCTTTTAGCTCTCATCGGCAGCCCTCAGCTATCTGCCCTCAGCCCTATGGAAGTTGACATGGTTTCCCAGGAGTCGACCATGAAGGACGTCAAGATATTGCAGTTTTGTTGGATTGTTACCGTTAGTAGCATTGGCTTCTAGGCCTATTTTAACAAAAAAAGCTACCGAAAATAGGCTACCGATTCGACCAGCAGCAGCGATTAACTTACTCCCTAAAACAAGCTACCAAGCTTGCTTCAAAAGCAAATTCTTGTAAAACTTGACAGAGTGATTACTCAATTTTAAGAGTCAGCGCTTTTCCAAAATTAGCCGCAAAGTGAAGTTAGTAGGCCTACTCTCTCCTGCGCACGCCCAACGTAACTAATTAGTGGTCGACGTAACTAGCTACAAATCAAAATGCAACTTAAAACTACCATAACTCTGACAAAACGACTGAAACTAATGCTAGCTCAAATAGCGTAGCCTACTGATACGTACGGAAGCGGACAAAAGTAGAGCCATGCTCTATTCGATGCGTACGTAAAATTTGCGGATACGCTTTCGTCCGGACAACAAAAAACGGATGTGCGTATACTGTTTGCATATACGTACGTAAAAAAAGCGGATGCGTTTTCCGTACGTACAAAAAACGTACGAAAAACGGATACTGTGTAAACCCACCTTAATAAATCATTCAGCTACAATGTTTTCAGACTACAGTAGTTTACTGCGAAGTTTCAACACAAAGCAGTAGGCCTATGCTTTCGCAAATATAGCAAACTACGGCTTAAATAAACTGTGCTCCTTTTCAGCAATTGCATGAGAGTCATCTCTTATTTTGGGTTATTTGTTGGTTTAACTCCGGTGATTGTTTCAAGTGCTTAAGTGAGGCAGAACAGACATTCGAGAGTTGATAAGCCAACGAGCTAGGGCTAAACTAGTTAGTTTCGAGGAGTGAAAGCCTATCAGTATTTCTCAAAGCAGTTATTGTATTCGGCTACTTTTTGTGGGTAGACTATCATCATAACTGACATGTGGTGTAATTCATGAGGTACTTCATTTGGTTTTCGACTTTTAACACGAAATAATTTCGTCATTAGTTCTTAAGGATACCGGTATTCAATTATGAAAAATTATTTTAAAGTTTTGTATTCGTAACGATCAGCTGCCAAGCGACGATGGTCACGTGACTTCAAAGCAAGTTTCCATGTTTAAATATCAACACAAAAAAACTCAAGCTAAAACTTAAATTATGCAAACTTTTTACCAAAAAACTTACTCATGATTAATTATGTAGTTCAAAATTATAGTATTTTACATTTTTACATTCAAAGAAAGATAAAAAATATCTTTGTTGTCGTTCGTGGATTATTTCACGGCAACACCAATAGTAAAGAAATTATTCAAGCGTATGATTTTAAAATATTCATCCGCCTTCGATTAAAAGCGGTATGTCTTAAAAACGGCACCTGGTTGCTACCGAAGACAAATCAATCATTAATCAGGCATTAAAACTCTACCTGTAAAAAATTTTTCAAGAGGTACCTCGATGGGTATTACGAGATCTCTTTTCTAGACGTTTTTTCTGCTCGCGTAACAAGGCCTATAAACTACAAAAGCGTACTTATTACGCTGCGGCAATTTTTGCTTAATTCGATCAGATAAAGTTTTTACATCTGCATTTTTGTTTTTTAAAAAATTCGAATCATTAAAGCTGCGAATAAAACTGCTAGGCTGCTTCGAGTGATGTTATGTTAAACCATGGCTAAACGCATATTTAAACAAAGAATTAATGTTTAAGGAGAAATAATGTCTATCCATAATAGTCTACTAGTCTAGTGCAAATTGAGCTCCACGAGCACCCCCAGACTATATTTTTTTAACCTACATTTTTGGGATCCCCATAACCTCCAATGAAAGAATTTTGTTGTTCCCAACGAAAATTTTTGTCCCATGGGGTTCATTTTGCTAGTTTTATGATGACGTCATCAAAATTCAGTAAATTTATATCTTTCTGAATGACGACTACATCAGTGGCAAAATCGAGTGCAAAATGTAATGATTTGGTGAAGAAGTAGTAACTAACTAATACTATACACCAAACAAATTATTTTTGCGTCAAATGGATGTTGGTTATTTGCTTTTATGACGTCAGAGAAGGGCTTTAAGGAGGAACTATCGCAAAAATTTTTGTTTAGTAATATTGAAGTAATTATGATATGTTTAAACGCTGTTTTCTCACAATAAACATAATAATTGTAATACAAAAGCACAAAAATTGTTTATCGAAAGGGTTTGAATCAGTACAGAATTAAATTTGAGATGACGTCATTTACTCATAGTAAGGTGTTAGCGGGGGTATTTAGAGTGATATTTGCTCAATCTTGAATTGTTGCGCTTTAAAGCGTTATTTTTTGCAATATTTGTCGACGTCAAAAGTGACTCAAAATCATTTGTGTACTTATACATAATGACGTCATACATGACGTCAGCAACGGATTTAAAACGTTATCAAAATAACTTAAATCGAGAGTGTAACGTAGGATTCATACTTTGGCTTGGTTATTGGACCTGCTTCGTGTTTTTTATGACTAAACTCTCGGAAAAAGTGTGGTATCCTTGCTAAGTTATGATGCATCGCTTAATTATTCGTCACCACTATAATAATCGTCATAGTCAATTTCATTCTCTTCCTGATGTTCATCCTTCTCCACCGCTTTAATAGTTTTCTCTTTCACATCAATAAGTGCAGAGGGAAGAATTGGTCCACATGACGAGATTGGCTTTAAGTTATTCTTTTCAGTCTTTTCCCAACCTTGGCACAAATCAAACGGTTTAGGGCTTTCGAAAATGGCATCACTAGCTCTTTTATATTGGGCAATGCGATGATTAACGCGGTAGATATGCGGGATGAAAGTGTTTTTGCAAGGAGGAAGACGTGAAAGATCAACTCTGGATTTTAAATGCAATGTCTCATCATCTCCAATTATCTGCTTTAGCATTATCGTTCGCACCGCGTTCACAGATGTTTTTTTGCATGGCCGTACATTGCACAAGTAAATTGTTCGAAGTTATTAATCACTTCTGATTTTACGGACCAATCATCGCCCAATTGCCAGCAAAAATATAGAGAATCGCGTTTGCAATATGTGTACACTATAAGTTCACACACAATAAAAGAGACTCACTGGAATGCAGCGTGGTACTTTGGAATGGTTTGTAGTTTCTTCAGCTGTCCGATGTTACCCTTTCCCTTAAACGCACTCGTGGCATCTTCACCGGTAAATGCATACAAACCAAGCAGCATATTACAATAGTTGACTTCCAAACTTTCGGCAGCTTTGCTAACATTTACAAGCTGGAGATGCTTTCCTGTGCCTATATCAAGGAATACAGTAAGTGCGATAGATTGAGCATGATGCAGTTGAATAAAGAACATATCTGTGTCTGGCGTTCTAACTACTGCTAATTTGTATCCAAGTTTGGCGGCATATTTCAGATAGAGCACAGTTCTGGTATCTGTTTCTTCCTGGTTTGATACAAGTCCATGCATCTCATTCGCTGTAACCTGAAACATAACATTCTGTAACTACACTGCCGTTCATCTCATTACGCTTTGGTAGAGTCTGTGCCATACTATCTTAATTCTTAATAAATTTTCTATAATAAGTTTCTAATATCGTATGAACAAAAAAATCTAAAATTTAACTTTCTCGTTTGTAGTAAAAACTGTTTCTACTAAATAATTTCAGTAAAAATTACACTCGTATAAAACGGCTGGAACAACACAATAAATTTCATAAATGTCGTAAACTGCGGAGCGAAATACTGTATTTGGATCTTGAAACTATTTTCAACAAAAAGCATAGAGCCAAAACTGCTGAAAACATTTTGTGTTGCTGAAATTTTGAGAAATTAGTTATATGTCGTTCACTGCTTATATGTTTTGTTTTATACTGTACTGTATATCACATTAAACGAGGACTAAAGGCAAAATCAATGGGGGTATCTAAAGTTAGGCGAATCGCATAAGACTAGATTAGCGTTGACTCCATCCTTTCAAACCCATCCATTGCAGAGATATTCTACTTCAAACACGACGTCGGTGACTCTACTGTAATGTTTCAAATTTTAATAATTTTTACTGGCAAGTGGCAACCCTGTCGTTGATAAGCATTAGCCTCTTAGCAACGCCTTCCATGTTCTATTCTAAAGCAACGATTAGGCTACTGCATTGAGTCGTTTGGCTGCGCACTAATCAGTTTGATCTCGTCAGCAGAACAGATCCGAGCTAGAAAAAAGAGTAGACTGTACGATAGCCTAGGTTACAAACGTCTAAGAACAAGCGAAAGTAAGGTTAGTAGAGCTATTAGAGTAGGCTAGTAGGCCATTGTTTTCAGCTTGGATGAAAAAGTTCATTTTGCGGTCACAAAATACAGTCAGCAAATACAATAGGCCTACTCAAGTATTGGCAGTCTTATCATCAGGTAAGAGTTTGTACTGTGTAGCCTATTACTAAAAACCTTATTACTAGACTAGGCTAAGATTTATACTGAAATGTATCTGCCAGCTTGATTTTTACTGAAATCGCTTGGCTGCCGAACAGTCTACTCTTCTTTCTAGCTCGGTTCTGTTGTGCTGATAAGATCAAACTGATTAGTGCGCAGCGAAACGAGTCAGTGCAGTAGCCTAATCATTGCTTCAGATTAGGACTGGGATGGCGTCGCTAAGACGCTAATGCTTATCAACGACAGGGTTGCCAATAAAAATCATTAAAATTTGAAACATTACACTAGAGTCACCGACGTCGTGTTTGAAGTAAAATATCTTTGCAACGGATGGGTCAAAAAGAATGAAGTCAACGCTAATCTAGTCTTATGCGATTCGCCTAACTTTAGATACCCCCATTGATTTTGCCTTTAGTCCACCTTTAACTTCACTTTCTACATCATATTACTTTGTATACGTAATACTGATTTATACAATTCTCACATTTCCAACACATGATTCCAGCTTGAACACTTTTCCTTCAACTACTAGCGTTGCTGCTCCGCATTTTTCGATCCGAGAGGCTGCTTCTTTGCTTCCCCATACCCTAAGAAGCAATTGCTACAGCTGTTCTTTATTTTTACCATTTGCCAGAGCAAGTCACTTTTGGCTTACGTGTCGGTGTTAAAAACGTAATCTTGTCCGACTTCAGCTGTAGCAATTTCAGACACTCTCAGTAATTTTTCCACATTCGATTACTCTGTAAAAGGATTGGTGATGGGAGTAAAATGGTCAACGGTTGACTTACATTGGGACTTCACGCCCGTGCACGAGATAAACCCTGCAAACACTGGACTAATTTGTTTTGTTTCACTGCTTCCAATTACGCGGGTCAGCATCCACACTCGATACTTCTGAAGACACTTTAGATACATTTCAATATTACTTTTGGGTGGTTTAAATACCGCGTTTTTAACAAATTTTGGTGCAACCTTTGTGTAAATATGAACTCTTGCTAAGGACTCCTCCACCACACATGATACTGGCATCACCATACATGATGCTGTCATAACCATACATGATACTGGCATAACCATACGTGATACTGGCATCACCATACATGATACTGGCATAACCATACGTGATACTGGCATCACCATACATGATACTGGCATACCATGCATGATACTGGCATCACCATACATGATATTGGCACCACCATACATGATACTGGCATAACCATACATGATACTGGTATACCATGCATGATACTGGCATACCATGCATGATACTGGCATCACCATACATGATACTGGCATCACCATGCATGATACTGGCATCACCATACATGATACTGGCATAACCATACATGATACTGGCATACCATACATGATACTGGCATCACCATTCATGATGCTGGCATGAATTGCCTCTCTGAAAAGAGGGTGGTTGCTTGACTCAATGAGCGTAAGGTCTTTCGCAACTTCCCGGTCGCCTTTTGAAACAAATGCTGATTATATTTTCTTCTTCATGCTATTACTGAGCAATGAAATAAATTTATCTTGTCTTATCTGTTCGTTTTGAAGGTGCTTATCTGATAGCGTTGATTAATGGGCAGAATTCTACTTTGTCGTCTTTGTTCTATGTCATATCCAATTTTCACTTCTTGTATCATTATTCCACCAGGGTGGTTTATCATATTGGACGCATCTACGTTTGTTGTGATTTTATTAAGATTATCCCATTCACAATGAAAGACATCATTTTCATCACCGGTAACGATTTGGGGAGTAAACGACGTTGAAGCATCTGCTAGTGCTTTTGCTACCGCAGTTTTGTACTGCAAACCAAATTTATACGTCTCACAGTGTCCCAGTCTGTTGAGAATATTGATCAACTGCTGATTGCGGTACAGGTGACGGATAGCTATGCAAAAAAGCACATGGTTCGGAAGTTTCCACTGTCTGCTAGATACAGCCCGGCAGATATCCTGCAACGGTATAGCAAATTAGAGTATAAAAAACGCATAAGTTTGTTAATTCAACAGCACTACAGTGTTTTATATTATCTACAGTTAAATTCTACTACTGTGCATGAGGCTCTACGGTACGTAATATAAAAAAAAAACTTCAGCCATGAGTAGTGTACTGCTGTACCTGGGCTATTGAAAGAACAACACGTTGTGTATTTTTTCTGTTGTTTTCTTCAGCATTACCTTCAATGAGCAAGTTGAAAAAAGGTACAAGCGTTGATGGAAGAAAGTTAAGTAAATTGCTCATTTCAATGTCGTCAGGAGTGGGAGGCCACGGAAGCGGATTTGAGTTATTAAATTGTTCCTTGATGTTGTTTCTAAATGACAGAGCGTAGGTTTCCAACTTGTTTTTGGTTTCCAGTTTGTATGCACAAACAACTGCACCTGCAACCGATATGTTGGTGCTGTAGACAATAGCATGGGCAATACAGCCCCTTTCTTCTAGGATCACGGCAAAAGCAATGTGGTCGTGTGCTTCATGTTTTTGTAGTTTGGATTTAAGCTTCGCGTTTCTGTAATCTGGATTAGGAAAGTTCAATCCATGTAGTGTTCTTTTACATACAGTTTCCGCAATAGTGGCAGTTGCACAATTTCGTGATGGCCAATCACTCGTTCCCAAACAAATTCAAGAACGACAGAGAAAGCACTTTGATGGGCTGCAGTTTTATCATCTTGGTTTGCATCTGTTCCAACATTTTGCTGCTTTTGCACATGATTTATATATTGTAAGCTAAATGAATTTCTGCATGATGAATGCAAGTTTGCCTCTTTTGCAAAAAGATCCTCACCATGTGCTTTGCGATGCAAACGGTATAATTCTAGTTCCAGTGCTCGAGGCTCAATTTGCTTCAACGTAGGTTCCTTAAAACTTCCACCTATGTTTTTGTACACTGGAAACCTGCTGCATCGTACCGTTTTATCAGAAACTTTCACTTCCAATTTATCTCAAAATGTGCATTGTGGTGGAAACATTAGCGTGGTCAATTTAGGAAGCTTACAACGTGATCGCGATGTTGAAACTTCTTCAACAACCTCTAGATTATGTTTTAATCGATCTAAGTTTTTGGTAAAGTTTGGTAACAACTTCTGTGGTAACCATAGAATTCCAAATCGATACCGTCCTAACTTTCTGGAATGCAGCTACAAGCATTTGCCACGCGATAAGGTGAATCAAGTGATTCTTTGAGCAGTCTATCTTTAATGTTTTGTAACCAAATGAGTTTTTTCGTGGCAGAACCTTTAATTTTACGGAACGGAATGAAGTTGTCTGGTTCAAGATCAATAGAATGCAAGATGCAAAAAAAAAAATCAGAATCGATCTGTTCCTTACTCTTACACTCCGACAATTTTTGCTTCTTTGGCATCGTCGATTATTAGTTAGTTACTCATTACCAGCATACATAACTATAATAGACTATTAAAATAATTACAATATCGGTAGCTTACTACTACTACTGTCACTGTAATACATAACAGAGCTTCCCTTTAGGCTGCCTATAAAGTTTCTGTTTTGTTCAGATCGATGCTTGATGACTATGGAATACGAAAGCACATAATGTTGATTAATACGTAATAAAAGTGATATAGCAAAACCTACCTAACATAACTATTTCTCCGGCAAAGGTGCAGACTTTATTGCTTGTTTGGTATGCAAAGGCAACCTCTCTGCCGCAGTTCTATAACTATAGTTCTGCTTGTCAAAGTACACACTGCAAACTTTACCGAAAAGTTTGCACTTCATCTCAAACGGCGAAACTATTGTCACCATTTTTATTCCGTTGGCATTATATTATCACGATATATTGATGACGTCATTAACTTTTTATAATGACGTCATCAGTTTACTTGTATAATGCTTATGCATTGGTCTTATTAGCACTATTTTAAACATCTCTATGTTGCAAGAAACAAACATTTTAGTGTATAATTACGAAGATGCAATGCCTAAAATACTAACTAACACCTTACTATGAGTAAATGTCGTCATCTCAAATTTAATTCTGTACTGATTCAAACCCTTTCGATAAACAATTTTTGTGCTTTTGTATTACAATTATTATGTTTATTGTGAGAAAACAGCGTTTAAACATATCATAATTACTTCAATATTACTAAACAAAAATTTTTGCGATAGTTCCTCCTTAAAGCCCTTCTCTGACGTCATAAAAGCAAATAACCAACATCCATTTGACGCAAAAATAATTTGTTTGGTGTATAGTATTAGTTAGTTACTACTTCTTCACCAAATCATTACATTTTGCACTCGATTTTGCCACTGATGTAGTCGTCATTCAGAAAGATATAAATTTACTGAATTTTGATGACGTCATCATAAAACTAGCAAAATGAACCCCATGGGACAAAAATTTTCGTTGGGAACAACAAAATTCTTTCATTGGAGGTTATGGGGATCCCAAAAATGTAGGTTAAAAAAATATAGTCTGGGGGTGCTCGTGGAGCTCAATTTGCACTAGACTATAAGGTTTTGAAACATGCCTTCAGTTGCTTGCTGGTAACAATGGCCAAATCTTGAATCGAACTTTCGACGTCAGTGATATCACTCTAAACTGGTTTTTCTTGTCCGTGCCCAGGCTTCGGCATGCCGCCTTTGCATTTGAGGCATTACAATAGATGAGGCATAAATTTTGAATAATCACAAAGATGACTGCGAAGTAGACTCCTGTTGACAAAGAAAGCTTATTTTTGGTAATACGTTTAGTTACACTTTTTCATCGCAGTTGAATTCATCTACGACGTTGACTTTTTAGAGTCCAAATGTTTGTATATAATTTGCAGTTTACCGTTTCAAAATGATCACGTGCCGCCAGTGACGAAGATCAAAAAAAAGGTCTTCACGGCAATGTAGAAGGGGTTCAGTCTCCGGATTGGATTAAACACCAGAAAAAAAGAAAAGCATCCCACCACTCGATTAGTAACTAACACAAAAATCAGAACATTAATGCAAGGATACGCGCTCCACGTGGTACATACGTACAGACAATGAATTTTTATGACGTACAAGAAATTGTGTATCTTCCATTAGATCACAGTCAATCGCTCACTAAGCATGAATGAAAAGAATACTCTTAGATTGAAAGCATCTGCGTTTTGGTCCAATGTAACATAATTTAAACCACAGTTTGGCATATAAGTTCGCACCCCCAGAAGTCCCTTCTTGCACCTCCAATTGAGAACCGCTGGTGCAGTGGATAAAAGGAGATAAACAGAAATATGCCGAAAATTAAGCACTAATCCAGTTAATTTTCAAGTTAGTTCAACTTTCGAGTATAGAACCACAGCGTTTTGAAATTTGTTGAGTTGAAATTGATTAGTTGAGTTGAAATGTTTTGGTAAGATTTAGTAGATTGCAAAGTCATGACTGTAGAATCTAAAGTCTTGGATATTGAATGTTACAGACGCCCTTTGTAACTCTAATGTATGTGAGAAGTTCCTATGTTGCCCCAGCAATTCAAAACTGGGGCCTTCACCGCCCGTGCTGTTTTCCACAATCCAAAGTTACGTTCCAGGGAATAGAGGTTTGTTGAGTATAAAGAGTAGATATAATAGATAAAATAAAGTAGCAACACAACACGACAATAAAATATTTGAAATCTAACCCAGGTAACGTATACAAAACAAAGTACCGATGCCGTGTGACAAATAAACTTACAGTAAAAACGTCGGATTGCTGCATATCATCTATGGCGCCCTCATGTACTTAAAGATCTCAAGTAAAATGAAAGAGCATACGTTAGAACTCGGTCAAAAGAAAAAAGAACTGCGCGTAGTGCCGGAAATAAGGCGTTGAACAAGGACGTGCAAAAATTAAAAAGTACAATAACGCATAAACCAGCACAGCAAATTTAGGAGCGAAGTAAATGCGCAGAGCAAGAAAATTTAGTGGGGCAAACCAAAGAAATCGGTGCTGTAACAATGACGTTAAAGCGTAGTTGTGCAGAATGCAGATCGAGGAACTAAGAGTAAAATTACTTCAACCTAAAAAACCAAATATATATACATATAACTTCTCAATCGCTGTACGGCCTACCGTTTCGGGGTTTGTTTCTTAATTAGCAGCGAAGAGAGAGTTAACTAGTTGGCTGAAAGACAGATTCTTAAAGCCTGCACGAATATTATCACTTGTGGTAACTTTCGTGCCCATCATGTGTATATACCGCAGCAAAAGTTCTCACACAAAATTTACGGCAACGTTAACCACAACATTTATCATTTTAATAGACTGAATTTCAAATTTATTAGATTGTACAAACAGTAGCTGCAAACGTTCATTAGCGTAGATAATATGGCTTGTTAGCCTTTGCCACTTGGCAAATAGTCAAGAATACACAACAGTGCTGAACGTTAATGGTACAATGAATAGCACTGTTTCTCTTAGCAAGAGCGTATTAAAAAAGCTATATAATTTCAGTTCAGTTTATTCTCCACATTGTGTATCTATGGACACCTCAGTAAATAATTCATTTGGTAAACAAAAAACAGAAAAACAATACAATATTCCTCGCGCACACAACCACTAGTTCGAAGCAAAGTTAGGATCGTGTAAAACATGACCAGTATGGTGGTCCTTAAATACATAGCAAAAATTAAACAATAGAATTTTTTATGGGAACCGAAGTAAATGTGTTCTTTTTAGACTAAAACCATCGTGTGTGAAAAATCTTCAAGATAGGAAAACATTTAGAGGTTGCACAAAGGCAGTAAAGTTTTTCAAAAATACCCAATTTTGCAAAAATAAGAGCTTCGCTGTTGGCAGAGTGTATGCTGTTCAAAAGCAGTAATATTATGGGTGTAACCCAACTTATTGTATATTGCCATGTAAGACGTGTACTGCCTTTATTCTCACTTAGCAAAAACCATGCATATGGTATGCTTTTAGGCGAAATGCATGTGGAATTGAAACTGATCTTCATCACATTTTTTAATTAACCAGACGTACTGCTATATAAGTGCCACTGCCTCTCTGCAGTTGCATGCGGGACTTGGATTCTTTGAACCAACTTTCTGTCTGTCATCAATAAGCCAGATAATCTACTCCAAGAATCAAAGTCAATTGATCGAAATTTTTGATCAATTTTTATTTTTTGGAAAAATCCAATTAATTGCGTTTGATCAACAAACCACTTTATCCAATTGTTGTTCCTTAATTGCACGCTTGGTAAAGTTTTTATTTTCGTAAAGAGCTGCAACCATTCGTCACTTCATGCCATCATGCACTCCGGTTCAAAAAAAACCTAAGCCACTAGTTTCTTAGACGTTTATCGAAGCCGACTGTCAGAGAATCTTTTCATTACGGTTGCCCCAATTCTATCAATGCGATTTTGCCACGTTTTTTGCAAGTACAAGATATTTTCTATATTTTGGCAAGCTTAGTGCAGATACAAGGAATGATGCTTTGGTCTATGCTTGCGATAATTAGCTTACCATGCAGTTCTGGGGTATGGTAAACTGATTATGGCCTGCGTAAGTTAGGGGCAGAGGTGGAGTCTTCAAAGACACGATTTGGAGTCCTTGGCCTTGAAGTCTGCAAGTCCTCGAAAATGCCATGTCCTCGACTCGAGGACAGCTCTTTTTTTGATTTTGGAGCAACGATCTTTTTTTTGGAGATCACTTCTGCGTTGTTTCCTTGGTCCTTGGCCTCGAGAGGGTCGGTCCTCGGAAGGGCTGTTCTTGGCCTCGAATTTTTTTCGTGTCCTTGGCCACGAGCTTTGTGTCCTCAACTCCACCTCTGCTTAGGGGCGCCATAATCAGTTCTGGTGCCCCTAACCAATTTCTGATTTTGTTCAAGTTTTGCTTGAACAGAGATACAAGCACCAGATTCTTGCTTTTAGTGTTTGAGACAATCATGTCAAAAAACATATTACCCCATAGCAAAAACTTTCTAAGCCTATCTCCATTCTTTTAATGCTCAAACAATGCCATTTGCTTGAGACTAACTGGTTCCATTTGGAATTGGGGCAATTTTGAACAGATGTTTTATGCAGATGCCAGAGGTGATGAGAGGCAGGTGATGGACTTGTGAGAATAAATTTGAATAAAATTGAAAGTGGTTAAGTTATTAATCGAAACTTAAAAAAAAAGAATATGTTGAGAATATTACGGGCTACTGTTTGATCTTTCAAATTCTTTGCTCAGTTTATTATTTTGGACTTGCCAGTTGCCTGTTTCCATTGATTCTATGCTCTAACATTCTCTTTTGAGGCAAAAGAAAATTTTGGTACCATTGTCATGACGGTCTATGGATCAGAGCATTTGTACTGTTCACATCAAAATTTTTCAGGTCATCTTTTTTGTTACTTGTGGTAGCCTTAAAGATTCGCTAAGTTTTTAAACAAGTTTAATTAGTGCATGAAAGTTTGAAGTTTATCCAGAAATTAATACTTGGCAACTTAAATGATTCCAGTCAAACTTATTGAAGCAAACGACTTCCGAATACAGGAGAAGACATATAGAAAATATGTGATGTATAATTGACTTGTACACTGTTTTCCCAGTTTCTACAATGCTCATGATGGACATGGGCCCCCAGTTAACGCACAAGTAGTTCAGTTAAAAATTAGATACTAAAAAATCACTAGAGGCTGTTTTCCACTAATGGGTTTGTCAAGTGGGGTAGAAACTAAACAAGAACAGTAAAAGACCACACTAAATCACCAAGGTTTCCCCCTCCTCGCACCGGAAGCTCTCTGTCAAGCGCGAGTCCAGGTAATTCCACTAGGGTTAACTGTGGTACGCACCAGCCTTGGGCAGCAACCAGGGTCGATGGTGCGGAGCCGCGGCTAGTACAAAACGCTGTAAGCATTAACTGTGGAGGCTGAGCATCGTAATCAAACACTGCTGATGTGCTACTGCGTGTCTGTCAAACGTTGTGAAAACACTTAAAATTTTAAACACTGTCTTAGATACAAAGCGGCATTTTACGTCACAGTGATCAACCGATTTGCGTTAAATGTGGTTTTATTAGGTTGATGATTTCTTGGTTAACTTGGCTTTGTGTCGACATTTTTGTACAATTTTGGTTCTGTGGTTGAGAGTGTAAACCGGATTTTCTTGTAGTATCGCAATTTTTTCTTCCAAACAAAGGTTGTATTTGTTAGAACTGTTCTGATAGGGCCGTGCTCATCTAGTGATGTGTAATATTGTATATACGGTAACATATGACTAATCTCAAATTTTCGCTGTTCATGTGCTACCTGTAAACTTTAATTTTTCTCCGAGATATTTTGCATGTACAGTTTTTTATCGAAAACAAACAAATTTAACCCGGTTCCCGTATAGTTTTCCAAAATTTTGAAATAAGGACCACCCTAATGACCAGTGGTTATACATTTGGGTAAAACTTATATGGGCATTCAACCCTTTTTTGAAAAACGGAGAAGAAATCGTAAAAATTATGTCTACCCAGTAGCGTACGCAGAATTTTGAAAAGGGTGGGGGGGGGCAGAAACTTCAAAAAATTTGAGAGGAACATAGATCAGAATTTGATATTTTCATACTCAAATTTCGTCTCATTTTTCGCCCAAAATCAGGTGAAGAGCATAAAAAAAAGGTCTTCACTCAAATTTCGTTCCATTTTTCGCCCAAAATCAAGTGATTTCGAGCCCAAAGCCTAATGCCCAAGTCCCAAAATGAGGATTAGCCCAAAATCAGGTGATTTCAAGCCCAAAGCCTTATGCCCAATTTCCAAATCCTCAATTTTGCTGACTTTTCTATGCAATTTTGCAATCCTGGCGATTCAAAGGGGGGGCCATGGCTCAATGGCCCCCCCTAATTACGCCCTTGTGTTTACCCCATTGCAATATTGCTTACTATAGACAGCCGATCCGAAGAAATGCTTGTATGTTGAAGGCTAAAGCTTCGTAGCTGAATAGATCTTTGACAAAGATTCCAGTTTTTAGTAAATCAGTAAGTTTTATGCAATTATTGCACAGTAAGTTTAGGCGTAAAGGTCAGACGGCCAGTTAGTTCTTCACGTAATTATGCAATAGCAAACTTCATTGCAAAGATTTTTAGTTAACATTTTTTGTACATGTTTGCTGCGGTTATCAGTAGGTACCTACGTAGCCACTAATTCCTTCACAGCAGCAGCTGCAGTCAGTTATTTGAAATAGCTTTGACGTACTTCCGTTTCGTTCGGTCTGAAACTCAATTAGTAGACTGGAAACTGATGCGCGGAGGAAAAGAGAATGGCAGTGAAGAAATAAGTTTGCTTTTGTTGCGAGTTTTTTTTTTTTTTTCGGTCACGTGTATTCGACTGATTTGATTGGATATATTCTTAGCGCGAGTGAACCAAGAAGAAAAAAGTCACGCTGACTCGGCGAATCGGCATAGTCTACAAAAATGAACCTTGAGGAAAAAAAAGACAAAACTGTCGTTGTCCAGTTAACTAACAAAGAGTGTATGATTCGCAGAGGTGGAGACCTCGAGGACACAATTTGAAGTCCTCGGCCTTGGCCTCGAAGGTCAAATCCTTGGCTTTGAGCTTGCAAGCCCTAGAGAAAATGCTCTGTTCTCGGCACGAGAACAGCAGTGTTTTTTGACTTGTTGAAAATGGGCCAAGGTCATGACCAATTTTGTTTCGTTTTGAAGAACGCCAGAGAGCTTGCGAAAAAAATTTTGAAGACATTTTTTTTCCTGAAGAACGCTGAAAATTTACGATTTTTTGGAGCGGAAGCTTTTTGTTTTTTTCTGGAAAAAGCCTGAAGTTTTCGGAAAATTTACGAAGAGGTTTTTTTTTGGAGATCACTCTGCGTTGTGTCCTTGGTCCTTGGCCTCGAGAGGGTTTGTCCTCGGAAGAGCTGTTCTCGGCCGTGGATTTTTTTTGTGTCTTTGGCCTCGAGCCTTGTGTCTTTCGACTCTGCCTCTGATGGTTCAATTTAGTAATGTTAGGAAAGCGTTTCTCCTTCGTTTCAGGGGAAAAATAATTGTGATTATCTTATCACTTTTAGGCCGAAGACAATCAAAATTAGTTCGAAAAAAATCCGAAAAATTGCCAAAGTTGTTTCACCCATGGTTTCACATTGAAATTTTTGAAACAAATACGTTTTAAATGTCCTTTTAACGTCAGCAGGCACTGGTTTTTATTCATAGTGCACCGCATCTCATTAGCATTTAAATTTATTCTTCCTTGAGTTCAATGAATAAGATTATTTTGATTTCACCAGTATGTCGCAGGCCTAAGGGCCATCGGTAACGATTTGTAGTTTAGCTTACTTATGGTCGTGGAAGATGTAGAAATTAGTTCGATCAATATTGCTGTTGAATGATCTTCAAGAAAGGATAAACTATATTTCAAGGACAATTTATTTTTGTGAAAGTCTGAGAGTAAGCTAGTCAAAAGTGGAGTTGAGGATCCAACGTTCGATGCCAAGGACAGACCCTTTCGAGGCTAAGAACAGCAATGATCGAGATCAAAGACATACGTTTTCTAAATTATGGTCGACAAATTTTCTATTATTTAAATGCGAAAGTGCTTAAGATAATGCATTTTGTTCAGTTTTTGATAATAATTCAAAAATAGTAATTTTAAAATGACTAAGTTCGACGCTATTTTGAAGTTTGAGTTTCGACAGCAATGTTGTTTACGTATACTACGTAAGCACCGGCGCAGCCAGGAGGGATTAGGGGGACCAATCACCCCCTTTTGAAAGTACACAATTTCACAAAAATTATTTAAAAAAGAGAAAATTTCAAAAAACTAAGTTAAAAACGCTCAACTTGAGTGTAATTCTAGCCTGAGTTGTAAACAAGTAACACCATCTTTTACCTTAAAACAATTTTTTGCAAGATCATTAGCTTCTCTAAAAAATTTCATGCGTTTAGCTTGTATCGTTTCCGAGATATTCGGATTGAAAAAATGTTTGCAGCAAAAAGGCAAAGAGAACCATTTTTAACGTAACATTGGAAATGAGTCACAATAAAAAAAAATCAATTCTGGGAAACATGATTGAAAAAGTTATCTATAACGTCACATTTATATGACAGTCGCGCATAAAAACTTGATTTTATTGAAACAAGAATATTTAGCCACGTTGCCTTTTTACTACACAGGTTAGAAGCAATGTACAAACTACAGAAGGATATCACTCCTTAGTTTGCCAGGGAAAGTATATGCCAAAGGCTTTGAAAGGAAATGCCGAGAAATAGTGGAATCAAAACTGGAAGATGGTCAGTGCGGTTTTCATCCGGGTCGCAGCACCACAGACCAAATCTTCACTCTGAAGCAAATCTTCGAGAAATCTTGTGAGTATGGCAAAGATCTCTTTGCATGCTTTGTCGATCTTGAAGAAACATATGACCTAGTTCCTCGGGATAAACTTTGGAAGGTTTTGCGGGAGTATGGCGTTAATGGTCAATTGTTACGCGCTATTAAGTCATTCTACTGCAGACTGGAGGTTTGTGTTCGGGTAAATGGCAAGCAATCAAAGCCGTTCCATGTAGGCGTTGGACTCCGGCAAGGATGCGTTTTGTCACCTCTCCTTTTCATTGTTTACGTGAATTGGATCGACAAATGCAGCCAAGCTGATGAGTGTGCCACGATTGGAAATTGTAAAATTAGTCCTCTGCTATTCGCTGATGAGTTGGTTTTGCTCTCTTCCACAGAATCTGGCCTCCAGCGCGCATTAAATAGCTGTGCAGATGCATGCAACACCGCCGGAATGAAAATAAGCACGGCCAAAACTGAGGTACTTCATCTTTCAAGAAACCCTGATCAGTGCGTATTACAAGTAAATGGAGCGACACTGAAGCAGGTAGAGAAGTTCAAGTATCTTGGGGTTGCATTTACGAGTGACGGAAGGCAAGACGAAGAACTCGATACCCGAATAGGCAAGGCCACTGCAGTAATGCGAGCTTTGCAGTACTCGGTTGTCATGAAACGAGAATTGTCAAAAAAGGCAAAGCTCTCAATTTTCAAAGCAGTTTTGTCCCCATTCTCATTTATGAAGAATCTTGGGTAGTGACCAAAAGAATGCGATACAGAGTTATAAGTCGGGCCGGGTCTTTCGGGTCGGGTTCGGGCCTAAAGTTGACAAAAATTTCGGGCTTGAGGCGTGCTTTTTATCTAAGGTGCACAAAAATAGAGTCAAAATAACTTGGCAACATTTCTAAATTTTTAAGATCTTACCAGAGTTGTAAACGGGCCGACTAGTTCAGGCCCGAACCCGAAAATATAAGCCCGAACCCGAAAACTAATTTGAAACCCAAATCGTGCCCGAAAAAACCCGAAAGTTAAGTTAGGTCTGAAAAATTTAGCAAAGTTGATAAGTTATTTTGATTATATTTTTGTGCACCAAAGACAAAAAGTACGTCTCAGGCCCTAATTAAGCCCGAAACTTTTGTCAACTTTAGGCCCGAACCCGACCCGAAAAGCCCGGGCCGACTTACAACTCTGGATCTAACTAAACTTTCGTTTTTTTTTCGGGCATGATTTGGGCTTCAAATTAGTTTTCGGGTTCTGGTTTATATTTTCGGGTTCGCGCTGTCTTGGAATGATAATGTATTGTCAGCACCAGAGGTGCCGATCTTTATTGGGCATTGGGGAGGATAATTTGCAATTTTACCCTAATTTTGCCCTATTTTCAACATTAGGGGGGATGAACCTCGACCACGATTTTTTTTCAGTTGAACAAATTAAGTGAAGACCAAAAAAAGGGCTTCGCCAAAAATGGAACACTTTTTTCCCGAGTTCAAGTGAAGACCAAAAAAAAAGTCTTCACCAAAACTGGAGCTTTTTTTTTTCCCGTATTCTAGTGGAGACCTGCGCTCAAATGCACACCCAGGCGCGTAGCCAGAAATTCACAAATGGGGGGGGATTTGGGGGCTCTGCCCCCAGCCGACGGAGACACGGAGATTTGGGGGCGGAGCCCCAGCGCTCAAAAATTTTGCATTTTTTTTGCAAATATAACTTAATTTGAGAGCTATTTTAATAAAAAATACAGTAATGCTTTTATAACGTGGCATAGAAATTGGCAGCGCAACATGAATCAACTGGTTGCAGTAATGGGCTATGTAGGACGTGGCTAATGATAGCATTGCAGTTCTCTTGTTTAAATGCTGGTAAATCATAAATCCTATTATTCAATAAAACTCACACGGAGTAATCTATTTTGTCTATATTTTATAAAGAAAAATAATTTGGGGGGGGGGCTAATGGAAAGATATTTGAGAGAAGAGATTGGTAATTAACTAACACTGAATAGCCCCCCTCCTCTCCTTATTTCTGAGTTTATAATATATTTGTAGATAAAACCTATATGTTTGGTGTTTTTACACTAGCGATCAAATTTTATTGTCTGTTTTTGGGTATATTTTAAAGTTTTCATTGATTTGTGACTTTAATTTTTGACAATTATCCCCCCTGAATTTATGTTTCAAAAGATGCTTTAAATCACTTTTTAGTCAATTCCAGGAGAGCCCTCCATTGGCCTGTCAACCAAAATGCAGAATAAGAAAAATATTACGTTTTTAGCTCTTTTGAGCCTGTTTTTGCGTTGGATTTGACTAAAACTGGCTACGCTACTGTGCACACTAGAATCAAAGTATTGGGTGGGATGCAGATGTAGACCTTACTCAAATTATTGGGGGGGATACAGTCAAATTATTGGAGGGATATATCCCCCCCGGGTTTCGGCACCCCTGGTCAGCACACAGCATTGCTTTTGCGGGAGAGCGTGAACGAGGCAGAAAGCAGCGCGATTTTGCCCCAAAAAACGCAATCCATTTTGTTTCAAAATTTATCATTTTCCAAAAACTAGAATCAGATACCGGTGAGAATTAGGGTCGCCCGAGGACGGACGTGCATCAGTCCACGACTTAACTGTCACCACAGTCAAATCGTATTTCGACCCTAATAAATTTCAAGAATATTTTAATTTATTGAAAATATTCGGAAAAAAAGCAACAAATGTTGAAGGAAAGCAAATTTCTTCTTAGAGAATGACTCTCCATATATCAGGCTGTCCACTGTCATTTTTTTTTCATTTTTTTAACCTCTGTCATTTTTTTTCATTTTTTGAAACCTATTTTTACTTTTTTCAACTTTTTGTGAAGAATGTTAACTTTAATTGAGGAATTTTTTTCAAGTGCAACTGTGTATGAATTAAACCATTGTTTGTGATTTATTATTTATATTTTGGGGGGATTTATAGCTTTGCTTTGTGTGAGGAAAATGAGGGAAGCTAAGTAGCGATTTCAGTAACTTTTTTAATTTTCATGATTATGTTTCGACAAAAGCAACTATTGTCTAAAATTTTTTTTAAAGCAGTCGAATTAGGTTAAAACTTTAATTTTTTTATTTTATGATTTGCCGGCTTGTAATAATAAGGCTGAAATTATATCATTAGCCACTTCCCTCATAGCCCATTTAC
Organism: Trididemnum nubilum; assembly: GCA_963965965.1. Taxonomy (NCBI): domain Eukaryota; kingdom Metazoa; phylum Chordata; class Ascidiacea; order Aplousobranchia; family Didemnidae; genus Trididemnum; species Trididemnum nubilum. The sequence continues at coordinate 43,926,282 of OZ014472.1, forward strand.
GCGCCAGTTCAATTATGTTTTTGCACTGTTAATTTCTATGCCGCATCTTAAAAGCATTGATTTTTGCTAAAATATGTCTAAAATTAAGTTTCTTTAGCAAAAAAAACTGCAAAATCTTTGAGCGCTGGGGGCTCTGTCTCCAGACCCCCTAGTCTCCGGCAGCAAGGCGCGCTACTCCAAACTCCCTTGTCTCCAGCAGCTAGGCGCATTAGCCCAGACCCTCGATACAGCCCCCAATTGCAGATTTCTGGCTACGCACCACGCCAACTAACAGCCAATACAGTCTACAAAAATTTTATTTAGAGTAGCACTTGGTTACTGGTTGCGCCTGAAGCTATTAACCTGGAAGGGAAAATTGTACAAAAACGCTCACAAAAATATCATATCTTGAGCGGACCCCTCCCCTGCAAAAATTTCTGGATCCGCCCCTGAACTGTATTGTTTTACAGTATTGATTTTTAATCTAAGGTATGTTAAGTTACCAGGACATTTCATCTTCTATTGAAAGTTAGTTTCCGAGTTTTTTGTAACAATTTCTACGCCAAAATTTCACTGTGACGGCATTCATCTTACGTGCAGTAAATCTTTGTATGAGCTTAAATGTTTAACTTGCAAAAACATAACTAAACCCTGGTCAGTAAAATGGTTTTATTAAATAAAGTTATTTCCTCTAAAATCATGATAGAGTTGGTGATATTTGAAATTCTTTCCTTTGTGGAACGCACAAAAAATACTGGTGGCTACAGAACTACGTTACCTACCTTGTGCTACAAAAGGCAACTTTAGTAACTTCTACCTAGCTGCAAGAATTATAAGCTTTTTGTGCATAATGGTTGGGATAATGTAACGTAATAGATAACTTTTTCGATCATGCAACAGGTAAAAATTTATTTTTTGATTGCGCTCATTTCATTTCGTAGCAAGCGTTAACGTTCTCCTTTGCGGCATATTATGCATTCCACCATGATTATGTCATAAATTGCTTCAGCTGGAATCATAGATCATAAGCGTAGCCAGGGGGGCGGGTCCCACTTTCCAATTGAAATGTCACCAATGATTGATTAAAATGTAACAAAAAAGCATATTGTTTCTTCAATTTCAATTTCTTTTAGCATTTTTCGCATGCTACACTTGGCAAATTGGTTGGCAAAAATTGAATTGAAGGAGCCCAGGCGTCAGTATTATTGTTACTTAATTACGGTACTGTAGCAGCTACAGTACCGTAATTAAGTAACAATAATCACCGTAATTAAGTAACAATAATTGTTACTTAATTAAGGTTCACTCATTACGGTACTGTAGCAGCTACAGTACCGTAATTAAGTAACAATAATCCTGACGCCTGGGCTCCTTCAATTCAATTTTTGCCAACCAATTTAATTTTACAACCTAGGTGAAATTGAGGGCTTTTTTTCTAAAAGTTGCTACCCCAGGCCCTCGTCGAACCTTTCTAAGAACGTAATGCAAGAACCAGGGCCGGATTTGCCATGTGACACAGTGCCAGGGGCCCCGCGCTCAGATGTAAGACTTTTTTTGGTCTTCACCTTTCTTGGCAGCAAGATTTTGCAAAAATTCCCAAAGTGCCAGGAGCCCTCGCGCAATGTAAATCCGGCCCGGGCAATAACATGGTTAGTAAGCGTAACCATCTATTGTGCTATTTTTCATTAACAATTCACCTCTACCTCGCCAGTTTTTTCACGATAAAATACTTTTGAAAAAACATCAGCTAGGAGAAATGCTAGTCATTGAACAAATTATTGAATTTGCATTTAAGGAAGCCTGGTTCCCCTGGCCGTACATGTACTCCTATAACTGGTTATTTTCATGACAAAACAAAAATCTCTTAAGCAAATCTTTGAGTAGATTATTATTTACGGCTAAAATATTACAGGAGGCAAGATACCGCGCTTCCTCTTACCTGGGCCAGATCATTTACAAAATTTAACGCAAAATGCAAGATTTTAAACGTGTTTTGGACTTAAATTGTAAGTAAAAAAAGAATTGAACAATTTAATTTTTTCAATTGGCTTTCACATGTTAAAAATCTAGTTAGCGAAATGTGATCCGATGGTGTTAAAATAGCTATTTCTTTGCCCTCAGACCCTTGTTTGGGATACGTTGAGGTTACACTGGTTCACTCAACACGTCTCCCAATTTAGACATTTGCACTTTCTAACTTTCAGCTTAAGTCCTCTTCTCCCTCTAGCAAAATCCTGCTTACGTGCCAAACATGGACCACGACTTCTGATCTTCCATTCTGCGATATCTTAGTATTACAAAAAGTTCCTTTTTAGCAAATTTCTGACGACGTCATTGTGTGTGATTTGTGGTTCGCACCCACCCCTTCCAATCAAAAATCCTGGCTACGCCAATGGCTGGAATGCTGAAATTTTTTGCAAAAGATAAAAGGGTAAACAGTGGCGGCGCTAGGGGGGTGGGGCGGCCCGCTTCGGGCGTCACCATTTTGTTTTTATTTCTTTTGATACAGAAAACCCAGTGACTGGTAGGCAAAGACCTTTTTTTTTTTTCTTTGGTCATCACATACTTTCGGACTGAAAACTGAACACCAACTTGTTTTGCAGCAAAGACCGTTTTTTTAGTCTTCACCTATATTTTGGCCGATACGGGTGCCACCACGAAATCCCGCCCCTGGTGCCACCATTCTTGGCGACGCTTCTGAGGGTGAAAAATGTTTAAAAATAAAGTTGAAAGAAATTGTATAATTTCATAGTTTTCTTGCAACACAGGGTAGAAATAAGAGGACTAGTAAAAAAGAACCACATGAAACCTGGCAAAGAGGTGCTGGCTCAGCACCACTGCTCTTATGCGTTATTAAAATGCGTGTTGGCCCTGTTGGGGGCGAAACCCCCAGGCGTTGATATGCGTTTTTCAAAATCCTTGCGGATTTTGTTTTAAGCCGTGTGTATCCTTGGCTTTAATTGGTTCAAAAACATTATTTTTGTTTGATAGACAGTGTTTGTGCGGTTAACTTAGGTACAAGGCACTCTGTTTAAGTAGCATGGTTGCAAAATTTCAAATAGTGGCAGGAATTATGGAGAAGTTTTGTCATTTTTTTTACAATTTTTGTCGTTTTTTTTCATTTTTTTCGGTAAATTGCTGTCATTTTTTTTTCATTTTTTTGTTCAAAGGTGAGTGGACAGCCTGATATATCTTTAACGTCGAAATTGATTTTTTATTATACTGTATTGGGTCCGTTTTACCGATTACGCGTATTTATGCGTACAAATCATTCGATTGCATGCATTTTGCCTATTTTCCATTTTTTTGCGTTTATACTGAAAAAGATATCAGACGTGATTGAACAAAACCGCCTTATGTAGACCTTCATTTGAACCAACAGCCTAGAGAACCCGTCTGCCTGAAAAACGGCAAAATCAAAATAATATTGCTCAAAAAGTTTTTGCAATTTACCAAAAGCGTAGCTACGATGTCAGTTTGATCCTTTAATTTTATTTTCAGCAGGGGTTGGGGTAAAGGGGGATTGGCTGATTTGAATTAATCTTACAACTTCAAACTTACAATGTCAAATGTTTATTACAGTAAATACTCCGCTAATTTATTTCTAAGAAAACTTTTTTGATCAATTTCTATATCCGCATATTACACCGTATAGCTGTGTTGATTTGTAATAGTGTTTTCGTTGTCTATCAGAGCAGCAAGTCCGGCGACGTTGTTCAAATTCTGTCGAAGTCTAAACTGAGTGCGTTGGTTGCGAGCAAAAAGTCGCGCAGACGTTATCCGCCTATTTCCTATCTACACTGTGCGTAAAATCGTAAGCGCAAAAGTTCGTCTTTTGGTTTGTTTTAAAGTGAAAGTTGGTACGCCCAGCATATCGCCTTTCCAGCGTACAAGCAGTCAGTTGTTTGAAACAATCTAACGACTCGCCCGTGCATTCGCGATTTTAAGAACAGTGTTGGCCGGGCCTAAAAATTCTCTCTGAAAGCATTCTACGTAGTTTTCGGCGCAAACCAAGTTTCGTTTGCAGGCATGCTGCTTAAATAAACTCATTGTATTTAATAATAAGCTATAGACAGTATACAGAGTCTTATAGGCACAATTAAACCTATGATTAACAGCCTAAGACATACTGTTTCGGAATCGACATTCGTCTTGTATTCCTCGTCAGTATAGCTAGGACTACAGGTATGAACATGAGCGTAGAAAGGCAAAAAATTGCAAATTAACCAGATCATGACACAATTTTTTTTTTTTCCCCCAAAATATAAAGTGACCACAATACTACAAGAGATAATTCTAATAGTTCAATGCAAAATAATTTCCTATAGCATGCCTTAGACAGCTGTTTCGCCCAATCTCAGGGCTCATCAGTAAGGCTAGCAAGGCCAAAAAGGACAAATATCACCAGTGATAAAAATCTTCAAAACAAGCATCTTTACCAATTTACCAATCAATGAATAAATCTTTACCGATTACGTTTGTAATAAATATATCTTAACCCATCATTCCGTCAATTTTAGCCAAAATAGATACCGGTAAATCTTAGCTGAAAAAATCTTACTCAATAAAACTAGAGCTATTAATTAAATCTTTACCGAATGAAGCTATTGCAATAAATCAAATCGTTACCGACTAAAGTACAAATCTATCGCAGAAGAGCGATAGCCTAGCTAACAAAATAAATGAACCTTGACCGAAAAATTTTACCCAAAGAAACTAAAGCTATTAATTAAACTATTACCGAATGAAGCAATTGCTGTAAATTTGATCTTTACCGACTAAAGTACAAATCTTACCTTACATCTCTCAGAAGAACGATAGGCTAGCTAACTCTCTACTCTCCTCATAGCTCGCCTTAAATGGCTACGTCTCCAGTAGGCTGAAAGGCTCAAAACTAGTGCCAAAATTCAGACTAGAGCTAAACTAGGCTAACAATCTTTAGAAATGAAACGCTATCAATACCCTCTGCTCTCCTCGTAGCTCGCCTAAAATGGCTACGTCTCCAACAGGGCCGAGACGGATCTAAACTAGAAAAATTCATTCTATTTAGTTATGACCATTTTTCCGCAAACGCCGCGTTCAGATTCGCAGTATTTGATTGAGACAATTAACCGCACGTATGGAATGGTCCCTCACTATCACGTTATTCTTGCTTAAAGATCCTAATTATTTCCTACCAACAATAATACTAACAGTACAGCAATCAATTAACAACACTTTGTGCTGGCAAAGCACAATATAGAGCATTTTTTTAAAAGATAGCAAGCTGTACGTGGTGTCAATTAACATAAATAAAAATAGGAAGCCCTTGTTTTTTCAAAAACCAATCATTTTCCGGTGTAAGTGAGGGTTGTTCGTATGGTTTGCGAATTGTACATCTCATTTGTTCTTATTTGAATCATAAAAATCACAGCCAATGTTATTGTAATAAGTTTATTGCGAACGTTTCGGCCCTCTTCTGATGTCATTTTCAACGCACAGTAAAAAACTTACGCGAATTACATCCTGGTAGTAATTGAAATAACAACTAGAAATAGGCCTATGTCGTTCAGGCATTAAAAAGGCGGAGTGGATAAGATGAGGAGTCGAGATTGAGATTAGGTTTGAGGAGTTGGATGTATAATGATTTTAGGATCAAAAGTTGGTGTTTGTCTGGGCAGGAGGTGAGTATTTGTGGATAATGAAAATCAACTTTGTGGGAAGGGTTGGATTGGAGATGGTTGCAGACTTCGGAGTTGGGGCTTGATTGGTGTTCTTCCAGGCGTTTTACAAGATTTCTCCGGGTTTGTCCGATGTAAAAAGATCCACATGAGCAATCCTCATTTGTTCTTAATTTGTTACAATATACTATAAGCTTATTTGATTATTATGCCAGCTTGCCTGAATATTAACGCCAATCTGCGACTTTCTCGTGGGGCCTACATTAAGAAAACGCGTTTTTGCGTCCGCTGTTGTATCATTAAATAAAGTAAAATTTTAAAACCAGGTAAAATCAGTTTTATTCTGTTTCATTTTTTTATTTTTTATGCATCTGCTGCATGAACGACGGCATGATTCCTGCCTGTTATCGCTAAATCTTTGTAATTTGTTACAATTTGCCTAAGTGAAAACTTTCCGATTTGCGTATGCTTTAATCATAACAAAAAAATTTAGTGCCCTCTTTTTTTTATTTCTGGCTGCGCCGGTGTACGTAAGTACGGTATTGCGTTAAAACGGTATCTTTTTCCGTTTCTATAATTGTGGACCCTTTGAAGGGGGGCTAGGGACAAATGTCTCTAATCCCTTCTTCCTTAACGCGACCCTGCTGGCTTACTGTAAATTTAACAAAGCATCTGTCCTCGAAAGGCTGTCCTTGGCCTCGAATTTTTTTTTAGTCCTTGGCCTAGGCCTCAAACGTTGTGTCCTTGACTACATCTCCGGTGATTTGATTGTGTGCATTTTGGTTTTTCATAAACTGCATGTACATTGAAAAAGATATTCTATAAATTTTTGCAAATAGATAGGCCTTAACCGATCAGTAGTCGAGTGGATGGAGCGTCTTCTACTGAAACGGTAGACGTGGGTTTTATTGCCTGTCGGGTCAAACCAAAGACTATAAAAATTGGTATTCACCGCTTCCCTGCTTGACGTTCAGCATTAAAAAGGGACAGTGTAAAGCCTACACTTTGTATGATAGACAGGTGGCCAGGTGTTTTTATTTTCTACTTTCACTTGCTTACTTTAAGCGTAAAGTACCGCTACTTGAGTAGCATTTTGATTCAAAAAAGTACTAAGTAGGGCAGAGTTGTAAATCGGGTCGGGTTCGGGCCTAAAGTTTACAAAATTTCGGGCTTTATTTGGGCCTGGACGTGCTTTTTGTTTTAGATGCACGAAAATATAATCAAAATAACTTGGAAACATTGCTCTTGGAGTCGAAAGATCAAATTTCTGCGTGTTTGTTCGATGTAAGATGCGCCCCATCAGAGTTGTAAGTTGGGCCGGGCTTTTCGGGCCTGGTTCGGGCCTTAAGTTGACAAAAGTTTTGGGCTTAATTTGGGCCTGAGACGTACTTTTTGTCTTAGGTGCACAAAAATATAATCAAAATAACTTGGCAACATTGCTAAATTTTTCAGACCTAACTTAACTTTCGGGTTTTTTCGCGCATGATTTGGGCTTCAAATTGGTTTTTGGGTTCGGGCTTATATTTTTGGGTTCGGACCGGGTTCGGGCCTGAACCTAGTCGGCCCGTTTAAAACTCTGAAGTAGGGTAGTTTTAAATTTGAACCACAAATTCGTCAGAACGGTTGAGTTTTCGCCAAAAATTGTTCAATTAAGTTTAAGTTAGATTTAATGAAATGATACCGTGTAAATTCTGCGTGACCTGATTTTCGAATCTCAAAGTTTTGCTTTTGTTCATTTTGATTTAAACGAACAAAACTTAAATCACTTAATAATTTAGAAGACCAAGCATTATGTGGCGGTGATGTTAAGGTATTCAACTAGGTGTTATACACTATAGTTGATCAATTGAACAATAAGTTGCTAAAATACTTTCAAAAATACTTTTACTTTTTCTCAAATACTTTTTTTGGTCAATACGTTGTACTTTGCTTCAAGTAATTTTTCTTTCAAGTAACCAAACTTTTACTTAATTACACTTTTCGAGTACGATTTGCACCACTGACAAGTTGTAGTTCGGATTGCAGGCCAAAACGTAGTGAAGACCTTTTTTTTGTTTTTTGTCTTTACTTATCTGCAAAGAAAAAAACTGGTCGGATCTCTGGTAAATTTTTTTGGTCTTCATCTAACTTCAGGCAACAGCCTTGGCAACGGAGCCCGAGAGGCCAATATCAATCTTCGTCCCCCGCTGATAAAATTTCTCTCTGAGGTCCTGTGTTCATTAATCTACTCTGTGAAACACTTAAACTTTTAGTGTGCACCCTAGCAGGGGCTCAAACTACCGTTACCTCAAATTCGTAGTTGTGTGTTTCAATTTCAAGCCAATATCTTTTTCCACAAACGCTTTTTCACATGATTGCACGGATTCTGGTGATTGTTGACGTCATGTGTTGCTTTGAATTTTTCCTTGGATGTAGACTTCGACGTCCGAATTGGCAAACTTCCCTCTGCATAAGCTAGTCAGTTATTGCAGATAATAGAACAACCACAGGTAATTTAAACCGCTGTTTAATCCTAGAACTGAAATTCTGATTTTTATTCACGGGCACTTTCCAGAGCAATAGGAAAATTTCAACCAAATTCATTCGAAAAAACTTTTCTGTAACTGATACAGGCTACAAAAGTAATGAGATCTTTTTTCCCCTCAAACGCACTTCTTTTTCCTCAGTAATCCGTTTATTTTTAATTGCAACAAATCAAGCAAAAAGCGGATAGGAAGCGAAGGCGCTTAAGCCCCTTTAATCAAGTCACTTAGAAAATTCAACCTCAACGAACTAAGGTTTACATGTATTTTAGACTTGACCTGAAATAAGGTGGGGCGGAAAGGGCTGAGCAATTTAATTCTTTGAAACGACTTTTTTAATAATTTTGTTATTTATATGGCTTCAAAAAGTGCGAAATGTGAGTAAAATGGCTACGGCCCAGCTCTGGAAACTCTACCTCCAGACCACCGTCTACTGTCATTACATGTTTAGTGACTATGCCCCGTTTGTGACACATTTGAGTTGCATCAGTTTTTTTGGCACGGGGCCAAAATCAGGCAATTTTTGTGCAAAAAAAAAAATATATTTTGGTTTACCCTCTTGGCAAAATCCTAGTAGCATTCACTGCTGTAGATGGATTTTTCAGGAGATTATGGGCCGCAGACAAAACAAGCTATATAAGAAACGCTGCCGGCCTTATATTTTTTCTAAACATGAATACAGAATTTTTAAAATTGCGCATAATTTGTAACCGTACAAGTTTTGAAAATCAGCTTTTACATATATGCAAAAGTTCAGTTTATTTTAGTGCCCCCCCACATTCGGCTAGTGCCCCCTCACTTCGTTTGCTCTGGCGACAGCACTGGGTTACTGCCACTGCAAAAATAACTTCTTTTTGCAAAGGATTAAAAATTCATGGCAACCACAAGAATCCGTGCAATCATGTGAAAAAGCGTTTATGAAAAACGCAACGGCTGAAAGCTAAACTGAACCCAACTGCGAATTCGAGGTAACTGTAATTCGAGCCCCTGCTAGGGCAAGCATTGGGCCATTACATTCGTACCGGTGACTAAAATCATTCTTGTACTTAATTTTACAAAAACAACTTCAAAGCGTAATTTTAGTATCCTTGCCATTATTAGCCTGTTAGTGAAACAAACAAATTTTGATGCACTGGTCTTGAAAATTGCTGATGTAAAGACCAATTTTACACTTTTATCGCAATTTCATCTCAATTAAACTGCCTAAAAGCAATTTTAAAGAGATGCAATTCTGGCAACCGGGCGTAAAATTTATTTTTCGCAGGTTTACTATAGGAAGCTAAGTGTTACGAAAACAACTTCAAAACACATTGCAGGGTCACATTTGCCATCTCAACGTTTGCTTGATAAATTTTATGAAACGCGTTTGCACCATGCACAAAATCAGTAATAAATAGCTACTTTTACAATTTAAGTTTTAATTCGAAAAATCTACGTTCATCGAATGTTTAATTAAGACATACCTTTTTTAATCTTGCCAGTTTTGTTTGTCAGAGCGTGCATTTTTCTTTCTCGCTTGTCACGTCACGTTTTGCGCGTCTGGGTTTAGTTGGAACCACCGGCGTCGCGTCGCGTGTTCCTCTGGTTTTACTCGGTCATTTTCAAACAAATAAGAGCGAAGTTTCCGGTTTTTGCTTATAACTCGAAAACGGTTTGCTCCAGCTGCATGAAATTTTGACAGCAGTTTGAGATTATTGATTTGCAAGTTTGTACTAAATCTTAAGGCAATTAGTCGCGAGACTTTGATTTTAGGATCCAAAAACCGCCACAAAACTTTGGCATAAAAGGCGGTCTCATACAAACACGGCTTAAGTACGGCAAAAAACATTTCACACCTAACCACTTTTGGCCGCGATGAAATTTTTTTCTTTTTTTTTTCCTTTTCCTATTTTGTTCTTTCAAAATCTTGTGCTTTTCTTCTCCTAAACAAAAAACATCAAAATCGAATTTTTGTGTAAAGTTGTTGAGCTTCAAACGCAATTTTGTTCCCCCAAATTTTTTGGGGCGACTCCCTCGGGAACCCCCCCAAAATGGGGCCCCAAAAAATCAATTTTTTAACGGCTAAAGCTAGGGCTCTAGTTTTTTTGATATCAGCAGATACTTAATAGACAAATATTTTGACATAATTTGGGGGTGCCACCCCCCCGGGACCCCCAACAATCAATTTTTTGAATGGCTCAAGCTAGGGTGACAGTATTTTTTGATATCAGTAGATATTTCAAACAAAAATATTTTGACATAATTTAGGGGTACACCCTCCCAAAAAAAAAAAAACCAAATGGACCCCCAATAATCATTTTTTCACTGTTCAAGCTAAGATGCTAGTTTTTTTTTAGATAAACAGATATTTAAGAGAAAAACATTTTGACATAGTCTGGGATGGCACCCCTTGGAAACACCCCCAAACTGACCCCCCAAAAAACAATTTTTTTAACTGTGGAAGCTAGGATGCCAGTTTTTTTCTTGATATCAGAAGATACTTAACAATCACACATTTTAGCATAGTTTGGGGATGCCAACTCCTCAGGGACCTCCAAAATTACTTTTTTGAACGGCTTAACTTGGGGTGCCAGTATTTTTTGATATCAGTAGATTATTAACAGACAAAAATTTTGACATAGTTTGGAGGTGCCACTCTCTGGGGACCCTCCAAAAATCAATTTTTTGAATGGCTTAAGCTAGTGCGCCAGTCTTTTAGAAATCTGTAGGTATTTGCGTTTGGTCGTTCAAAGGGGTTGCTACTCAGCAAGTTCCCATCTAGTTTTTTCTTGCTTTTGTGATTATCAATCAATTTATTCTTAAACGCCAATTGCTCTACTGGAAGCATGCGAAAGACCATGTCGGTCGTCTCATCCAGAGTTGTAAGTCGGGCCGGGCTTTTTGGGTCGGGTTCGGGCCGGGTTCGGGCCTAAAGTTGACAAAAATTTTGGGCTTATATCGGCCCTAAGACGTACTTTTTGTCTTAGGTGTACAAAAATATAATCAAAATAACTTGGCAACATTGCTAAATTTTAGACCTAACTTAACTTTCGGGTTTTTTCGCGCATGATTTGGGCTTCAAATTGGTTTTTGGGTTCGGGCTTATATTTTCGGGTTCGGGCCTGAAGTAGTCGGCCCGTTTACAACTCTGGTCTAGTCTACAGCTGCCAATATAAAGCTCACGAGAGAAAAAAAACAAACTCATACACACACCAAATAACACCCACTAAGTTGGGCACATCTATATACATCAGTTTCAGAAATATTAAAACAAGTATCCAGGCAGTATCCAGGATTATTTTTTCTGAATAACCAGTCCAAAGACAGCAGCTTAATATAACAGCTTTATTGGTAACCCCGACTTATTCAAAATTGTGTATCTTAAAATTAAGATTCAGTGGTCATGGGAGAAGAAAATGCAGATGCAGTTAACGAATATGCATAGGTGGGCAAGTTAATGCAAAACGTTAGCTTCGTTAACCACTTGTCCGTTAACAAACTTCACACCAGAGGTGGAGTCGAGGACACAAGGCTCGAGGCCAAGGCCAAGGCCAAGGACACAAAAAAAATCCGAGGCCAAGGCCAAGGACAGCCTTTTCGAGGACAGACACTCTCGAGGCCAAGGACAGGAATGCTCGAGGCCAAGGCCAAGGACCAAGGACACAAAGCGCAAGTGCTCTCCAAAAAAAAAAAAAAAAAAAAGGTCTTCACAAAAATTTTTCAAGCGATCTCCACGAAAAAACGCTTTCCAAAAAATTTTTCAACCGCTCCACAAAATTTTAACTTTCCAAAGAATAGTGCTGTCCTCGAGCCGAGGACAGGCCAATTTTCGAGGACTTGAGGCCTCGAGGCCAAGGCCAAGGCCAAGGACTTGACCTTCGAGGCCAAGGCCAAGGCCAAGGACTTCAAAATCTGTCCTCGAGGACGTCCTCGAGGCCAAGGACGTCCTCGAGGACTCCACCTCTGCTTCACACCTCCATTAACGTTAATCCGTGATTTTCAGCTTTAATTAACGGAAGTTAATAAAGTCCGTTAATTCGTTAACATTTTGCGTGTAATTTACATTTCCTTTTTTTCACTTGCTTCTAGAACAGGTAATGACGCTGTAGAGCTGATTGTAAGGAAATATTTAGTGCTATGGTGGTCTTTTTGTGTTTTGGAAGTTACATTTTACAGTCTAATCTAATTTCAAGATAAAAGTAAGTTCAAATGCACTAACAAAGCTGCGATCGGAAAATGTTTGGAAATCGCAAACAGCGATAATTGTTAGACCTATGAGGCTGCAGCTTATTATTTGCCACAAAAAAAGAGCTTCTTTCTTCGCTTTCTTCCATAAAACTCGTGCTAATACGCAACAAGTGCTACCACAGCAAACTGGTTTGTATCGGTCCGATGAATGAATGGTGCAAGATATTAACGATAAAACCGTTAACGAAAGTTAACAGAATGTAACGGAAGTTACGTTAGTCCGTTAACAGAACTTAACGGAAGTTAATTTAGTCCGTTAACATGAAAAAACTTTTTAACGGATTAACGAGTTAATAAAAAAGTTAGCTTCGTTATTAACGGATTAACGATTAACGGACTTGTGCCCACCTATGTGTATAACATAACACAGTAATTTTTGTCGCGACTACACCACAGTTTCAATTGGTGTCACCACAAAAGAGCAAAAAACAAACAATCAGTAAAAAAGGAATTGTAAAAATTTAAGTAATTTGGCGGCAGGGAGGCTACGAACAGACCTCATCGAGTTAAAGCAGCCACCCTATATGTCAGCAATTCGAAGAGAATTGTTAACGTCAAAAAACAAAAAAGTGCTAGTTTTTCGTTAAGAACTTTAAGTGTATCAACTGCTCGAGTAAAATGCGGCAACAGATGGTCAAGCTCATCATCAGATGTACTACTGTAAAATATATTTTTTGAGTTTGACTTTAAAGGAATGTTTGGGAAGATTTTGTGTTTCCATGGGTGTTGAGTTGCACACCGAAATACCCTGATACCTGGTGCCACGTTGCAAGCGGTTAGTGAGATAAAGAGCAATATGCAATTTGTTTTTGTTTGAACTAGATCTGGTAAAACGGTGGGAAATTTGCGAGGATTTTTGGATAAGATGAGAAAATACGGAAAAAGATGGCAGCTTGTCATGTAAAAAATCATGAACTAGTTTGGCTATTTCAAATTTATACAAACCAGAAAGTTTCAGGATTTTCAGCTGACCGTAAAATGGAGTTGGGCTTTCTCTGGTAGCTTTCTCTGGTTTCTCTTTCTCTGGTAGTAGTACACCACCTACAATCTTAACAGTGTTATTTTGAATTCTTTCTAATTTACTCACATAGGTAGGAAACGCAGACCCTCATACAACCAATCCATAAAGAAGGTGGGGATGAACTAGTGCGAAATAAATTTTGCATAATGCCTCCCGAGGCAGCACAGCTTTCAATCTATATAATATTCCGACGCCCCTAGATAATTTGCTTTCGATGATTTTAATATGGTTCTAAAAAATTAGATTTGAATCGATCATAACCTCTAAATATTTGGTAATTGCAATTACATTTTATTCACCAAGTTGCCTTGGCCAGGAGACAGCGAAGGAACCTTTCGGTCTTCTAGTCAAGCTTCCACCTGTCTACCACGCATGGCAAAGGCTTCACACTGTCACTTTAACTGCTGAACGTCAAGCAGGGAAGCTGCGAATACCAATTTTTATAGTCTTTGGTTTAACCCGACCGGGAATCGAACCCTAGTCTACCTTTCAGTAGCAGACGCTCTATCCATTCGGCCACTGATTGGTTATCGTTTCTGACATCGGTTATCGTTTCATTTGGCAGTTTCTGAAATTGATATCGGGGAATAATCAAGTGTGATATTAACGTTAGTGATTTGGGTATTTAGTTTTGAGGAGATTTGAATTGCGGTAGATTTTGATGAGTTTATTGTTAGTTAGTTGGCATTACACCATTTATGAAGTTTTTTTGTTCCATATTCATTTTATCCTGCTAAGTGGCTGCATTTTCACGGTTAAATATTAGGCAAGTATCATCAGCAAATAGCCTTGGTGGGGTTTCAATATCCATGGACATGTCGTTTATATACATGTATTTCAGAAATAAAAGGGGGCCTAACATACTTCTTTGTGGGACTCCAAAATTGTTCCGCTCTATTCTAGAGTTAACACCATTTAAGTCAACGAATGGTTCTCTTTCAAGATAAGAGTTGACCAGATTTAGTGGAGAACCATGTATTCCATAATGGTCGAGCTTGGATAATAGGGTCCTGTGAAAAACAGTGCCAAAGGCCTGCTGTAAATCAAGAAATATCGCTCCAGCGCAATGTTGTGTATAGATATTGACATAGGTAGTTGTGACGATGTCTAATAGAGCGTGTGAAGTGGAAATATTCTTTCAAAAGCCGTACTGCTCTGGAATTAGGATCTTATGTTTATCAAAAAAACAAACGAATCATTTATGTAGCAAGCCCTCAAAGATTTTTGAAGAACAAGTAAGGACAGAAATCGGCCTGTAGTTGGTGGGATTGCTTTTGTTACCATTTTTGTTAATGGCGACAATTTTTGCTGTTTTACAAGCATCAGGAAAAATTTCATTTTCGAAGGAAAATTTGACAACCACACAAAGATAGTTGGCAATTACAAAAGGGGCCGTTTTAAGGAAGAAAGCAGGAATATTGTCACGCCCGACAGCTTTTTTCACGTTAAAAGATGAGTTCTTCGATTTCATTGCCAGTTGGAGGTTTAAGAAAAAAACATGAAGTCGTGCGCTTTTTAAAAAAAAAAAACTAAAAAAGTTCGTTAGATTGCAATGAAATGTTGTGGGCTAATTTTTTACCAAAAGTGCAAAAAAAAGTTATTGAATTCTTCACATTTATCTTTCAAGCTACAGTTAGCACATATTTCACTGATTTGGGAACCAGTAGTAGGTACTTTGGATGTTTTCGCGACGCAGGAAGTAATTTTTGCGGAATTTCCCATGCCTTATTCGCATCACCTTGGTGATTTTGCAATTCAGATTTAAAATAGGAACGTTTAAATATATTGCTTTTATTTTGGTAAGCTTATTGGAGTACCTTTTGAAAATAATTTTGGTTTGCATTACCATACAGGAAAGGGTTTTAAACATAGAACTCTTCTTCTTAATGGATATTAGAATTCCTTCGGTAATCCTAGATTTTTTAAGCAATTTTCTTTGCCTTCTGGGATTCCTTTTTAAGGGAGCATGTTGACTAATAGTTTTAGATATTTGTTTGTAGAATTCATTGAAAATAGCATTAAAATTGTTTAGAGTAAGGTCAGGTACACGTGAAAAATGATTGGCCAGAGTTTGATTCCAGTCTTCGTTAAGCCTGCCGCTGTCAAATTTTGATTTGTCGTGATAATAGCCAAATGATTCTTCAGCTTTTTTGTAGGTAGGAAACATTACTTATTTGGCAGTAAAGCGGGTAATGGTCGCTAATATCTTGCGTTTGTATTACCCGGGTTCAAAACTAAGCTTAATATCATTTGTTAAAGCATGGTCAATTATTGTGGCACTATCGTTAGTGCCTCTAGTTGGCAGTGTGATAAGTGTTAGAACACCATGACTTAGTTACATATTTATATGCCGATTAGCAGCAGCTGATCGGTTAACGGGAGATATGTTGATGTTAATACCGCCAAAAATAAAAAAGGTTTTATAACTTGAACATAATTCAGTTATACAAGTTGACAGATCTTTGATAAAATTGTCTACCTTAGAAGCATCACGGTGACGGTAAACAATGGTAAAGGTCCAGCCCATATTTTTGCTTAAATGTATCCATGAAAATTCAGAATTTGCGTGTGCAAATTGGTTTAGGCATATTCTAAAACTTATAATATCATGAACATACACTGCCACACCGCCGGCCTATTAATTACAGAACTAACGTGGGCAAAGCTGTAGTTTTCAAGGCCAAGATTTAGAAGGGGTTGATAACAGGCGTATCGCCAGCGGGGGGGTAGGGGGGGCAATGCCCCCCCGAATTATTTATTGCCCCCCACGGTATTTTTTTGGGAGGAAGAAGTTGCTTTTTTTGGCCGGAAAAAACGTTGAAATTTGTGATTTCCGTCAGAAAAAGCCTTGGGATTTCGGAAAAAACCTTTGCCCCCCCCCCCCCCCGATCTCGCAAAGCTGGCGACGCCCCTGGTTGATAAATAATGTGGGATTCTGAGATACATATAACGTAAGGTTTATGTTTCAGAGGTTCTAAAAAATCAGAAAGAGAGTCGAAATTTTTATGCAAAGATCTCGCATATACGTGCAGTAGCATCAGGATATCACGGTCGTTAAAATCGTTAAAGGTAAAATTAGCATCACGATACTTGCATTTTTTGATGTTTTTTGTCAGTGAGCCGAACATGTTGTCGCGCAAATCCAACTGATCAACAAGAATATTTCTAGCTGCTTGACTCGGGCAGACAAAGTCGAGTAGATCCGCGTCATTTGAAGTATTAAACGCGTGTCATTGATTGCAGGAGAGCAGTCAAGTTGAGTTGGAAGAATTGTCAAGACTCATTATGAACAAGATGAGCACATGAAAAAACAAAATTAACAAAGTCAGCAAACTGCATTGAAACACAATAATACACGAGTTCTGAACTAACAACAAAATCAAATTCTAGCAGACTGAACAAATTTGGATTTTCATTAATAGGAAGCAGAGCCAGGTCTTCCTTTCTAACGGTAGAATTACATAAAAATAACCCTGTCATTGAATATAGTAAGAGCATTAAGTACTAGAGTAAGGACAGAGCCGGACAGCGCTGTTTCGAGCTTTTAGCTCTCATCGGCAGCCCTCAGCTATATTTTCAAAGGTATTCCCAGCTGAACAAACATCTTGGCCTAACTGGCAAACCTTCTTGGATTGCAGAGAGGCAGATGCTTTAGTAGGGAATAAACGATTTTTTCACTTGTGGTACTTTAGAAACAAGTGAAAAAGTCGCTGGATCCTTGAAGTAAGGACAGCCATAGACTATCCCTACTCAGTGGCGTAAATCCGTAAAAATTATTGGGGGGGATGAAACAGAGCCAACAAAAGTTGCACTTATAAAAAAGCGTATAGTTGCGTAGCTGCAATATTAGCCGTACTGCGTCTTATACGCATCACATCCGCCCAAGCCTTTGGTTACTAACAACCAGTGACGTAGCAAAGATTTTGCAATGGGAGTGGATTTACATTGCAGAGACAATCACAGCAATGGGGGGAAGCCCCCGTCGCTGAAAAAATTTTACGATTTTTAAAGCCAAAATAAGCGTTTTTGGAGCATAGGCCCATGATTTAATGCTTTATTAAAATTGCCCAAAGGGTTCCAGTTGTGCAAAAACATGGTGATTTATGTAATTGCGACGTTACTTAGGCCTATGAGAGGGAGGGAGGCTGGTCTGGCCCCAGAAACTACGCCACTGGTACAGGCACGTAGCCAGAAATTCGCAATGGGGGTGCTGTTTGGGGGGTCTGGGGGCGAAGCCCCCAGCCGCCGGAGGCCAATGGGGGCTGGGGGTTTGGGGGCAAAACCCCCAGCCGCCGGAGGCATGGGGGTGTGGGGGCGAAGCCCCCAGCGCTCGAAAATTTTGCATTTTTTTTGCGAAAATAACTTCATTTTAGGGCTATTTTGATGAAAAGATAATGATTTCAAAACGTGGCTTAGAAATTGACAGTGCAAACAAGATTAAACTGGTAGCATAAATGGGCTATTTGGGAGGTGGCTAATGGTAAAATGTAGTTTTCTTGTTTAGATGCTGGTAAATTATAAAATCGAATAGTGCAATAAAACTCACACGGAGTAATCTATTTCGTATACAGTTTATAGAGAAAAATAATTTGGGGGGGAGGGCTAATGAAAAGAGATTTGAGAGAAATGATTGGTAATTAACAAATACTGAATAGACCCCCCCTATTTATTAGTTTATAGTATGTTTGTTGATGACACCTATGTTCAGCATTTTTACACTAGCAATCAAATTTGATTGCTTATTTCTTACCATTTATCACAGGTTTCATTTATTTGTTGGTTTTATTTTTGACAAATTAGCCCCCCCCTGAATATATGTTTCAAAAGATGTTTTAAATCACTATTTAGTCCACTCCAGTGCATAAAACAGTCTCAAAGTGCTAAAAATGTAGTGTTTTTCCCATTCTGCATTTTGGTCGACATGTCAATGGGGGGGGGGCTGTAGCCCCCCCCCTGGCAACGCTACAGGCTAAAAACGTGGTATTTTCCTAATTCTGCATTTTGGTAGGCAGTTTATTAGCCCCCCCCTAAATAAACATTTCAAAATAGTCTAATCCAGTGCAAAAGACAGTCTTAGAAATGCTAAAACGTGGTATTTTTCTTATTCTGCATTTTGGTCGGCAGTCCATTAGCCCCTCCCCCCAAATAACGTTTCAAACTATGCTTTAAATCATTTTTAGTCTAATCCAGTGCAAAAGAGAGTCTTAGAAGTGCTAAAAACGTGGTATTTTCCTTATTCGGCATTTTGGTCGGCAGGCCAATGGGGGGGCTGTAGCACCCCCCCCCCCCCCCCCCCGCCTTCGCTACTGCACTGGTAACAACTTGTATAAAGCAGAAACAGATCCAGAAAATTTTGCAAGAGAGGGGCCCGAGGTAATATAACTGCTGGAGGGCATGTATTAAATGCCATTTTTGCATCATTTTACGTTTGCCTTGGTTAAGCTGGGGAAGAGGAAGAGGGTCTGGAACCCTATGGATCTATTAACGACTGATAAAGACGTTAGCCACAAAATCTAAAATTAATACAAGTTCACTTGTGCTGAAGTTTGAAATTACGGTACCGGTATATAATATGCACAGGAAATCAGTAAAGATTAAAGAACAAGCAAAGAACGTTAGAATTGTACTGTACAACACCAACATTTAGCAGTAGCCTACACATTACACAATACGACAAATTGAATTAACAATCGGAGCGCAAACATTAATTGCTAAAAGAACCATGAAGATGAATCCGAAGCAAATTTAGCATTATTGTAAAAACGTAAAACAGCTGCTAAAGCAAGAAAAAAAGGCAGAGAGTTTCGGAAAGCGCTATAGACTATACTTTTAGATTTTACAGCCTACATAATTATGTTTGGCTAGGTCAGCCAATTTTATTATATTATACAGTACTTTGTTTCTGGCAAAGAAGCTAAAAGATTTTTCTTTTAACAATTTCACAGCGCTTTTTTCTTTTAACAATTTTTTTACTATCTGCAATGCTCGTCTCTTTTTTTCTTACTGCATCTCTGTTCCGCTGCATGAAGAAAGCAGAGCTTTATCTTATTTTCTGCAATGCAAACGATTGACGTTTGTACTTTATTGATTGAGTGCGTGAATAAAAAAAGGCTGTAGCAATCCGTAACCATATTAGCAAGAAACGGGAAGCCATTGAATCAGCAAGATAAATCGTCAAAAAATAGCAGCGTACGATAAATTATTGGGGGGGATGATTGGGGGGGTTGCATCCCCCCCGCATCCCCCCCTCAAAAATTATTGGGGGGGATGCATCCCCCCCATCCCCCCCGGGATTTACGCCCCTACCCTACTACAAGGATTCCCCTCTGCGTGACCACGGAAATCAAAACTGCACTATCTTGATGTCCTTCATGGTCGACTCCTGGGAAGCCTTGTCAACTTCCACTGGCAGTTAGGTGGCTATAACAACCACCAACCCTGCAGCTCCAATGATATTTCACATTGTAGCTCAAGTCATATAAGCACAGAGCTGGACAGCGCTGTTTCGAGCTTGTTCAGCTGGGAATGCCAAGATGTTTGTTCAGCTGGGAATACCTTTGAAAAGATAGCTGAGGGCTGCCGATGAGAGTTAAAAGCTCGAAACAGCGCTGTCCAGCTCTGTGCTTATATGACTTGAGCTACAATGTGAAATATCATTGGAGCTGCAGGGTTGGTGGTTGTTATAGCCACCTAACTGCCAGTGGAAGTTGACAAGGCTTCCCAGGAGTCGACCATGAAGGACATCAAGATAGTGCAGTACTAGAGTAAGGGTTACTACTCCATTCATGTTATAAATACACCACGCGTACCTGTAATAGCATTAACAAAGGAATAGGGTACAGTATATGTTCTCGACTCAATAAAAAATTAACGTCAATTATTATTATTGGGGCAAATACGCTGATAAATTGAATATTACATAAGAAGAACAAAAGAACAACGACTTAGTATGCCATCTCTGAGTTGGGTAATGGCAAACGCAGTTTGCTCTTTTACCCTCAATAAAGCTCTTTTACCCTCAATAAAGAGACAATATTTACCATTGTTAATCAACCGAGTTGCCTGCTTCTTATTGCACCAGGCTTCCTTGTAGAGAGAAAGTATCTTCTTTTTTTGTTGGTAAAGCTCGTTTGGCAAATGTTCTGTTACAAACGCTTGGCTCTTCGAGTTTTTATCGCGTTCCTGATTGAAAGTTTTTCGAAATTTCAGGCGCTGCATAATCATGTGTTTATCGTTGTTGTTTGCCAGTTTAAATATTATCGGCCGGTTGACTTTGACATCGTTAATTTTAAGAGGATGTTAGGGCAGTATGTATAAGTCGATTAGTTTCAAGTCATTCGCTTTCTCTAACTGAAGGGCTTCATCTAAGAAGTTTCGAAATATACTATTGGTTTGAGCACGAGTCTCCCAGTCGTTAACCAGGTTTTCTTCTAAGCCGTGAAATAGCAAGTTGAATCGTTTGTTAGGAGCATCGCCACTAAGTTGTTCACGTTTTATGGCTCAAAATAATTTTTAGTTTCATCAGATAATTAGGCAATTTTCTGTTCCTGTTCATCACACCGCTCTTTAAGTTCTTCGAGTTCACTGACGTCCAAGGATGACAGTACGGTATGGTACGCCTCAATTTTTGCTAAAAAGTACGGTACGCTGGTACGGTACACCTTTTTTTTTTTATGGTACGGATACAGTACGTTGGTACGCTGTTTGAATTAAAAAATCCCAGACTTTTCGCACTTTGCACGGCATTTTTGTATGAAGAGGCAAAAGACAGCTGAAATCGACGCTAAATGTGTGAATTGAGATCGCTGATTTATAGACTAGTGATTTCAAAGTCAGTTAAAGTTGCGAGTACTTGAAAGCAAGAATGGCAGTACGCTACATTACGTTGGTACGGTACGCCTCAATTTTTGCTAAGAAGTACGGTACGCTGGTACGTCACGCCTTTTTTGGAACGGTACGGGTACGGTACGCTTCAAAAATTGAACTGAAGAACGGTGCGGTGGTACGGTACGGTTGAAGGTGCGAGGTACGTAGTACGCAAATTCTGAACGTACCGTACCGTACTGCCATCCTTGCTGACGTCAGCCTTTTTTTTCAGCAATTTTATCTATTTTCTCCTCGTGCTCGTCAAGTGTACCATTAAATTTATCAACTTCACTTGCACCAGCCTTGTTATCAATAATTTCTTCTATTGCTTTACATCTTTTGGTAAATTTTACATCCAATGATAAAATCTCTGCGTGATAAGCAGCAATTGTTTCCTCAAGTTCGTCAAGGCGCTTCGTCTCTTTTTGTTCAATAATTTTCTCAAATATTCTGATCACATCTTCCATTTTTAATAGAACCGGTAGTTGCTAAGAATTCAGGTAGCACTAATTCAACTAATATAGTCAGTTTTGTCAACTTATTTGGGCTTGTCGTGATTTTTTACTGCCAACGCTTGTCACTTATATAATTTTGGGTTCGATTGTTACTATGGTTGATTGGTACTCTACTAATTATAACGAACTCTTTTTACAGTATTGAGGTTATGCTGTTTATAATTTATGGTATAAAAGTTATAAAATGCTTTATTTCAGTGTGACATCATTACTTGCAACATCAAAGTTCTATAACATCAAATAAAGTGTATAGTGCATTGCTTAAATTTGTGTAAAATTTTTTTTCTTTATCAATTACAGCAATAATTGGAAAGGAAATATTTTCGAAAATATGACGTCATAAATGATGACGTCATTGTTTGTTTTTCTCTCATTTGTGCGGTCGGGAAAAAACTTGGTATCGTTTTATCTATAACACCAGCACAAACTTACGGCCCTTTTTGTAATTATTTTCTAACATACTGTATAACGTCATCAGTATGACGTCACAACTTTTTCACCTTCATAATACTTTAAAAATTTTCTAATTTTGAAAAAAGTTAATTATGGAAGCAAATATTTATTTTGAAATCAACTCAGTCTTGGATGACAAGCAAAACACTGAAATTCGATAAATATTGCGAAATGGGTGCCAAACTTTCTGTGTAATTTATTGTATGAAAATGTAGATTAATATGCCCATACTTTTTCAATAGCAACATCAAGGCTCTACATCAATTACAACAAAAGTTATAGGTGTTGACAACTACTCAAAATGGTAATTTTTTACAATTTTGGTAATATTTTTTGTTCCTGCATTGTGACGCCATAATCTTATGACGACATAAATGCATCTGAAAGTTGCCCATGTTCCACTTGTTGAGAGACCGACGTTTGAAAATTAAGGTCCAACCATAAGGGAAGTGAGAATGAATAAAGTAAACGTCAACAAAGCTAAAAAATTTAGCCTACTTTTGCGGAAATGACGTCATTATGACGTAAATGGGCAAAAAAAGTGTGATGAGGACAACCCTAGCTGGAAACTTTAGACTATGCTGAGCATCGCTATATAGGTAAAAAATATATATCTTTCCGGGACCCGTAAACACGTTGTTTCATTAGACTATTATAGCTGATGTAACAAAAGATTACTACAGTTATACGTAGGTGTAGCTTTAAGGTGAATTTACACAGTATCCGTTTTTCGTACGTTTTCGTCCTTTTTTTTACGTTTTTGTTTCTCCTTGAAAAAGTATGCGCTTTTTCATCCGCATTTTGATAAGTCCATATACGCACTAAGTAGACTGTTATATATAGATAAAAATTTTGTTCAAAAATTTTGTGTATGAGCGATAAGAGCGATATTTCGAAATAGAGCTGTACCCCTTTACAAAAAATTTTTTCGGAAAACTTTTGTCCAGTATGTGACTGTCTGGTTAGTGCGGATATGGACACATAAAAATGCGGATGAAAAAGTGCATACTTTGTGAAAGAGAAGCAAAAACGTAAAAAAAACGGACGAAAACGCACGAAAAACGGATACTGTGTAAATTCACCTTTAGACCAAGATAAAGCTCAGCGTTAGCTATATCTCTCGGAAAACCCGTCAGCTGACGGTAAATACAATGCGTTAAAGCAGCGCTTGCTGCAAACCTTTGAGCTGTCTCAACAGGATTGTGCCGCTCGCATTCTCAATATGCCTGAACTTGGCGATCGTAACCCAACTGCATTAATGGATGATATGCTGGCGTTAATAGGGGACCAGGGCCACCGAGGGGGGCAGGGGTACAATGACCCCGGGGCAAATGGACTTTGGGGTGCCCATGGGCGTCAGGGGGAGCCTATAGAATATCGGTAAAGACCTTGTCTCTTTTTTTGTTTTGGAGATTTTGATTTCGACCGAAAAAACCGTTAAAATGGAGACCTTTTTTTTTGAGATCACATCATAATTTGGACAAAACTGCAGCATTGTCTCCGTCTGTTTTGGAGTTTACAAAACCGGAATTCCGTGACATTTGAGCTGGCCCCGGGCCTACGTTCGGCTTTTGGCGCACCTGTAGGGGATCATAGACCATGCTTTCTTTTTACCTACGTCTGCCTTTAGCACCTGCTTGAAGACATTTAAACCATTTTGTGTGGATAGAATATTCAAGAACATCGCCTCATGACACAGCGAGCAGATACCCTGTAGCTTGCTTCAGCCAAACGTGAATTACACAAAATGTTAGAAATGGGCATTATTCGGCGTTTTTCTAATCTATGGTCATCCCCTCTTCATCCAGTTCCGAAACTTTTTGGGGCGCGGGGTCCATGTTCTGATTATGACGGCTGAATGCAGCTACGCAATTCGACCGTTATCCGATTCCACACATTCAGGATTTTTTTGCTGAATTAGAAAAAGCCAAAATCTTTTCTACGATCGAATTTAATCCGCGGATATCACCAGGTGCCGGTAGCCAAAGCAGGCATTTGCAAAGCAGCTGTTATTCCTCCCTTTGGAATTTTTGAGCTTCCACGCATGCCCTTCGATTAAAAAACGCAGCTCAGGCATTCCAACGCCTGATGGATTCCGTTTGCCACTCCTTAGACCATGTGTTTTGTATTTGAATGACATTCTTGCTGCGAGCCCCTACACCGCAAAAACACCAGCAGCATTTGCGGCAAATCTTTGAACGCCAGACAGGTCCACGGCCTTGTCGTCAATGTGCACAACTATTAGTTCGGACGAACCCATTTACATTTTCTCAGCCACCGTGTTGATAAAACTGCAGCTTTTCCTCTTCCCGCATCAATCGAAGCGATCAAAGATTTTCCAAAACCTCACACCATTAAAGGCTTGCAAAGATTTTTAGGCATGGTCAACTTTTATCATCGTTTTATTTCAGGTGCAGCGGCATTAATGGCCTCGCACCACTCTGATACCTTGCTGCATCATCTAATACGAAATGCACCGACTGAGTTATCGGTATCGAATAGAGTAGAGGAGGAGTTCTGGAACAATTCTGTGATGGACTGTGGCGACCACTTGCCTTCTTTAGCCGCCAACTTCGCAAGCCAGAAACTAAATACAGCACTTTTGATCGTGAATTGCTTGCCATTCACTAGGCTATCAGCAGACAGTTTCGCTACTTCTTGGAAGGAAGTTGTTTTGCAGTGTTTACCGACCACAAACCTTTGACATTCGCTTTTTTAAAGCTTTCGTATCCCAGGTTTTCTAGTCAACAGTATCAACTTGTTTCTATTTTTGAGTATGCAATAGATAATCGACACATCCCTGGGAAGAGAATTTGCGTGATTGATGCTTTTCCGTGATTATCAGTCAACTCGGTTTTTGGCTGCCAATATCGATTTGAATTACACCGCAATGGCTACTGCCCACCAGGACGTCGCCATTCAAGATTATCGTACAGCCATCACAAATCTTCGTCTTGAAGGATATCCCTACAAGAAATTTACAAACCATGCGTTTGTTTGATGTCTCTACAGGTAATCCTCGACCCATCGTACCTCCAGCTTGGCGATGAAGAGTATTCGAAGTGATTCATCTTCAATCCCACCCGTCGACTCGATTCGTGCTATGCGAAAGTTACTTGCTGCAAAATTTGTTTGGCATGAAATCAACAATGAAGTAGGATTATGGACTAACCAATGCCCAGACTGTCAAAAGTCCGAAGTCCAACGCCATGTGAAAGCTCCTATTACCCTTTGCTCCGTTCCTTGTACAGGAATCAACATCAACATTGTCGTACCTTTTCCCTTTCTCAAGGCAATCGATACTTCTTGGTGACATTAACATTAACGGAACCAACCAGTTATCCCCCGAAGCTGAAAAATACCTACAAGCTACAACCAGTAGTGGAGCCTTTTTCCTCATTACAAAAGCTACTCGGGTCATGGACAATTCAGCAACGGTGACTGACCACATTATCACAAACGATGTAGAGCATACAGTAATGCCCTTCGTAATACAAAGCTCAATAATTGATCACTGCGCAGTTATGAGTAAAATTAGTAAAATTCAAACAAGTTGTAATAAAACGCCATTTCCGCTCTATAGAAATGAAAAAAATTCTCGCGGAAGTTTTTTCTGATGAACTAAACCAGGAACTTCGCAACCTTGTAGCAAATAATTTCCCCTTAAACCGCAATATTTTCGATAATGTCTTTGATCAATTAGTGAATATAATTGCAAAAACAATCGATAAAAATGCCCCGTTCGAGCGTATGAGTCGTAAACCACGCAAACTTAGAGAAAAACCTTTGATAACGAAAGGAATACTCACTTCTGTTGGGAAAAAAATTCAATGTTTCGAACTCACTTCATTACTAGTAATACAGAGGAAAAAAGCTTCTTTCGGCGTTACTCAAACATGCTTTCGAAAAAAGTAAGAAGTTTTTTCCAATTTAGAGGTTGCCAAAGTTCGCTTTCCGAAACCTGAGCAATTTTTAGGCCCACATTTAATTGGGACTTCGTGCAAGCACGTAATATCTTTGTTTTTGTTCGCAAATTTTTCAGAAGAGGATCGATTTGCTTATAAATAAATAGCAAACGGTAAAATCTGCAACGTTAAAATTTGAAGTCAGCGTACTAATTAATGAAAGTGTCATGTGTGCCAATTTTGGGGATCCTAGGTTATGTGATCGTGAATTTAGACAGAAAAAAAAACATAAAAAAACGGCGAATTTTGGATTGAAAATTTATTAATTCGCTTCTGACTCAAAAACTACTTGATGTGCAAAGCTGAAAATCGGACACTATGTGGGTGCCTATGAATGCTTTGTGCAAACCGAGTTTGGGACTGCCCGGTCACGTGACTAAAACTTTACAGCCAAAAGTTGGCAAAAATTTGAAGAATTTTAACCGATGTATCTCGGTAATTACAGATGTTGATAAAAAATGGTTTGTGGTTTTTGAGCACTTATCAACCACCTTTCTTTTGGTTATGTTCGTTTACCTCAACTTGAAAGCTTTTTATTGTTTTGTTTCTTTTTTCTTTTTCTTCTCCAGCTATTTACTTTTAAACAACTAAACGCACTGTAATCAAAGTTTGAGCGATTGAAGATATTAGGGAGGACTAGTGTGCAACAGAAATCGGGGGAGGGGGATATGTTGGGGAATCTTCCTCAATCGGGTCCCTCTAAAATTTTGAATTGTTAAACCGTTACAGCTAGATGGATCAAGTTTTCGAATTAGTAGATATTAAAAATATACTAAACTTAACAAAAATTGGGAGTGCCACAATGGGGGTTCCCCTCCAAACGGGCACTCCAAAATTCAAACTTTTTAACCCTATATTTACCGGGTTATTTTTACACTTTATTTGTACCGGGGGGGGGGGCAAATTTGCCCCCTATCTAAAAACTGTTTGGTACGTGATAGAAGTAAAATTTTTTGTTTGTTTGAACTATTTTTTCTTAAATTTTTAAAAATAAAGATTTTGAGGTCATGACGTCACGAAAACGACAATGACGTCATTAAAACCAGTAAATCCCAATAACAGCATGCAAATTTGTCTAAATGTTGAGAAATATTATTTTCGGTTTGGACTTTTGTTATTTCAAAAGACATCTCTGATAATAAAGTCACTGCAGACGATGACGTCACGTGCATGATGACGTGACAAGCATGATGAGTCATCTTTAACATGATGGGTTGATTACTATTTGTAATTTTTTGTAACTGAGATATAGTATAATTCACAAAATTTTAGAGTACTGCAGTATTATTTTTATTATATCATTCAATAGTTGATAAAAATGAAGTTTTTTTATGCAAGCGCAGTTTACTTCGAGAAACAACAGCAAAAGCAATAATTTTGAATTATGACGTAATCAATGACGTTATGATGATGCAATGCATTTATCAGTAAATAAAATATTTTATTCCCGCTAAAGATATGCATCGATAATGAATACGCAGTGCAATGAATAAAATAAGCGCACTGATAAGCATGCATTGTGCTCAAAACTGTATGAAACTCCTTGGATGCCTCTGACAAAGGCAAAAAAACGTCACTTTCAGTTGTCCGGCTAACCCAAAACTTTCTGAAAATGTGTGTTATTAAATTAGATTCAAAGTCAGGTGCATCAAAGTAAAACTAAAAAAAAACTGTTATCCCCATCCCCGGTACAAATAGAGTTAAGCTAAACACATGACATTTTTAAGATAAGTAATAAAAAGGAAAGATAAAATTTGACAAAATTTGGGGTTATCAAAATGGGGTTCTCCCAAGCGGGGCGGCCAAAATTCTAACTTTTTAACCACTCACGCTAGACACATAAAATTTTCAGAGTTGGCAAATATGAAAAAAAGATAAAATTTGAAGATATCAAAATAGGGGTTCCTTCAAACGGGGCTGCCAAAATTTTGAACTTTTAAACCATTAGAGCAAAATGGATCAAATTTTGGAAATGGATAGATATCACAAATAAACTAAACCTAACAAAAATTGGGGATTCCAAAATGGAGGGTCCCCCTTAAACGGGGCCGTCAAAATTCAAAACTTTTTAACGACACACGCTAGACACATGAAATTTTCAGGGTTGGCAAATATGAAGAAAAGATAAAATTTGACAAAAATTGGGGGTGCCAAAATAGAGTACCAAAATAGGGACTGTTAAATTTCAAACTTTTTAAGTGCTCACGCTAGACAGATGAAATTTTCAGAATAAATAAATATAAGTTAAACACAAAATAAGATAAAATTTGGGGATTCCAAAATGAGGGTGTCCCCCTCAAATGGGGCCGCTAAAATTCAAATTTTTTAACCACTCACACTACACGCTTGAAATTTTCAAAATTGGCAAATATGAGAAAAAGATAGTATTTGGCAAAATTTGAGGCACCAAAATGGGGGTCCCTCAATTGGGTCTTTAAAAATTCAAACTTTTCAACCAGACACATGAAACTTTCAGATAATATAAAAGAAAGATAAAATCAGAATAGGTAACTAAAATATGACTAATTTCAGGTGCCACAATTGGCGAGTCTTTCTCAAATGGGTCCTTCAAAATTTTTAACCACTCAAGCTCGACAAATAAAATTTTTAAAATAAGGAAAAATACGAAACCCGACATACGGGCGCAGACAAAAGGGCACAGGACATAGGGGCTCAGACATAAGGGCGCAGAGACGTAAATCTGCAATCTGCGCTAACATTTTTGTGCTTCGGAAAATAATTATGTAATCAAAGAAACGAACTTGACTAATGAGTATTTTATTTAATTTTTAAAAGCCAAGTATTGAAAGAAGTTTTTTGAATTCACTTCCTGCCTTATGGGCTCCGCCAACTCCTCACACGAATTCGGCGGGATAAAGCGAGAAAATGAGTGATTTAATTTGATTTGGCTTCACGCGGGGACCAAAGACTGATAAACGGATTAAGTACAACCGTTACATGACTGGGCTTGAAAGCAACCACTGACGTGGTTACGTGAAGCACTTAAACTCATTAAAAAGATACATTTCTTTTTAAAGGTTTGTTCAAGATTAGTGTACGGCGACTTAAAAACTGTTGAAGGGTTGTGTTTTGTGCGATAATTGAGAACTTAAGAAAGAAAGCAAATTCAAAAAACTTCTTTCAAAATTTGACTTTCAAAAATTGAATTAAATACTCATTAGTCAAGTTTGTTTCTTTCATTATATAATATTTTTCGAAGCACGAAAATGTTTGAGCAGATTACAGATTTACGTCTCTGCACCCTTATGTCCCTGCGGTCTTTTGTCTGCGCCCTTATGTCGTAGATTGGGAAAAATATAATAAAGAAAAATGTGGGGATCTCATACTATAGGGGTCTTCCAATTATGTTGACACCTCCTCCCATTAACTGCAACATCTAAACAAAATAGATCTTTAGGATAGGTTAATTCAAATCAAACATTAAAGCTAACAATCTTTGGTGGGCTACATTGAGAAGACTATGCCGAATAGGCCGCTTAAAATATTTAAATCGCTATTACGAAATATTCCAGCAAGACATATCAAAATTTAAGGATACCGGCAGGCCAACATAAGGAAAAAAAAAACATGCCGAAATTCGCAATGCCATGTTGGACAATTAGGCCTTAAATCATATGAACCTTCAAACTATACGATGAATTCTCACATTGAATTGGTATTACAGAAAAGTAGAAAAGTCAAACTTATGGAATTACTGCAACATTTAAGAGGTTTGTTAGATTTAAGCTGGATGGCCTAGTTTTTTTTTCTAAACTGTCACTTGTGACGTTGAAAAAATCTTCTACTAGCTGTTCAAATTTATGAACAATTTTATTAAGAAAGCTTCTGGGCTGAATAATGGATGTAATGCAGTATAACTGTACAATATCCAATATGTTTGCCTTTGTGTCGTACTGCTAAATAGACAGACAGAAAGACAGATAGAATTTATTCGCCAATTGGAATGAATCATAATACAAGAGGTGGAGTCCTCGAGGACACATTTTGAAGTCCTTGGCCTTGGCCTCAAGTCCTCGAAAATTGCCCTGTCCTCGGCTGGAGGACAGCAGCACTATTCTTTGAACAGTTGAAATTTTGTTGGAAAACACCAGAAACC
This sequence comes from Trididemnum nubilum, assembly GCA_963965965.1. Classification (NCBI taxonomy): domain Eukaryota; kingdom Metazoa; phylum Chordata; class Ascidiacea; order Aplousobranchia; family Didemnidae; genus Trididemnum; species Trididemnum nubilum. The sequence goes on from OZ014472.1 coordinate 43,956,607, forward strand.
TCGCGGAAAATTTGCGAATACCTTTTTTGTTTTCCTTTATTGGAGCATAGGCGTAGCCAAGAGGGGGGAAGCCTATTGTTTTTTCAGTTTTAGTTTCTTTTTAGCATTTTTTGCTTACAACAGTAACTAACAACAATATTGAAGACCTGGTGCCCCGGGCCCTCCTCAATTCAATTTTTCCTGCCAATTTAAACGTATAACCCAGAAGAAATAAAGAGTTTTCGTCCTAAAAGTTGCTATTTCAGGCCCACATCTAGCTTTTTTATGAACGTAATACATTAACCAAGGCCGGATTTACCCTAATATGACGCAGTACCAGCTAGGGGCCCCGGCTTCAAACCCTAAGACTTTTTTTTGGTCTTCACCTATATTTGGCAGAAAGATGTTGCGAAAATCTCCAAAGTGTCACGGACCCAGCGCGATGTAAATCCGGCCCGGCAATAACATGGTTAGTAAGCGTAATCATCTATTGTACCATTTTTCGATAGCAATTCAGTAATTCACCTCCACCTTGCCGGTTTTTACGCACAAAATACTTTTTTAAAAAATTAGCCATGGAAAATGCTGATTGAACAAATCATTGAATTTCAATTAAGGGGGCCTGGGCCCCCTGGCCGAACATGTATCCCAATAACTGATTATTTTCATGTACTCCTATAACTCAGCAGGAGACAATACAAAAATCTCTCAGGAAAATCATCAAGTGGATCATTATTTATTGCTAAAAGGTTGCGAGAGACAATGCACCTTACTTTCCCCTACCTGGACCAAATCACTTAAATTTAAAATTTAACTCCAAAATGCAAGATGTAAAACGTGTTTTGGACTTAAATTGCTAGTATAAGGAGACTTAAACAATTTAATTTTTTCAATTTGCTTTCAGTAATGTCCAAAATCTAATGCTTTCAAATGGCTCTGAACACTTGCGAATCGTGATTCAATAGTATTAAAATAGCTTTTTTTTCCAAAAAAATACAAAAAATCTCCCAACGCAGACCCCCAAAGCCTCAGGCCCCGTCTGTGATACGTTTGAGTTACACTAGTCTTTTCAACACGTTTCCAAAGTTGGATACTTGTACTTTTCAACTATTAGTTTAAGCCCTCTCCCTTCGCAAAATCCGGGTTAAAGGCTAACAAGTACTGATTTTAGATCTTCCATCCTACGATATGTTTGTCCCACAAAAACTTCCTCTTTGGAAAATTTCTGATGACGCCATTGTATGTGATTTGTGGTTTAGGCTTCTCCCGATCAAAAATCCTGGGTAGACGAATGACTTGGAGATCGCCTGAAAAACTTTTTTTGAAGAACTTTTTATTGGAGAACACTTGCAACTGTGTCCTTGGTTCTTGGCCTTGGCCGCGAGCATTCCTGTCCTTGGCCTCGAGAGGGTCTGTCCTCGGAAAGGCTGTCCTTGGCCTTGACCTCGGATTTTTTTGTGTTCTTGGCCTTGGCCTCGAGCCTTGTGTCCTCGACTCCACCTCTGCGCAATACCAAAAACGACACATAAAACAATCTCAGCAGGAGACTACAGAGTGACCAATATTTTAGGTCTCTTAGTCAAGCAGCCACGCAGAAACTGCAATTGTGACATATTATTAAAAAATAGAAACTAAAAAAAAATTTGCAAATATATTCAACATGTTGTATTTTGGGTCCATCTATAAGATAATACACATTTAGCGATAGCTTTCGAGGAAACTTTTTTTAAAATTAGCTTTAAATTTACTGAACGGTTGCTTTCTTACTTCAAATGGGATGGAATTCCAAATTTTAGCACCATAATATTTGAAAGATTTTTGACATCGTAAAGCGGAAAAAATCGGTAAATAAAGTTTATTTTCTGACTTTGATCTGCTTGAACGCTCACGAACAGCGTTAAGTGATTTGAAAAATTCTGTGAAGCAGTGCGGAAAGTTTCGCTTATAGCGTTGATCAGTGGCGGATTTAGGGGGGGGATGGGGGATGCATCTTCCCCCCACCAGCCTAAAAGTAACAATTTTGGCCGAAAAATCAGCCTCTGTTTCGAATAATTCGGCTCCATTTCGGGATGCATCCCCCCCCACCGACCTAAACGTAACTAATCCGGCGAAAAATCAGTCTAAATTTTGGTGAAGACCTTTTATTTTTTGGAGACCACCTGAATTTGGGCGAAAAAAACGTTTTAATTTCCGATTTCGGCCGAAAAATCAGTCTCAATTTTGGTAAAGATCTTTTTTTTGTTTTTTGGAGACCACCTGAATTTGGGCGAAAAAAACGTTTGAATTTCCGATTTCGGCCGAAAAATCACTCTCAGTTTTGGTGAAGACATCCGAATTTTTGAGGTTTTGTGCTTCAAATCCCCCCCCACCAAAATTTTCTGGATCCGCCACTGGCGTTGATGCATTAGTTTAGCAATTTCCAATTTATAAAGTTCAGGTAGTTTTAACATAGTGGGCAAGTTAATGCAAAACTTTAGCTTCTTTAACCACTTGTCCGTTAACAAACTTCACACCTTTGTTAACGTTAATCCGTTATTTTCAGCTTTAATTAACGAAAGTTAATAAAGTCCGTTAATTCGTTAACATTTTGCGCGTAATTTACATTTCGTTTTATTCACTCGCTTCTAGAACACGTATTGACGCTGTTAAGCTGATTGTAAGGAAATATTTAGTGCTGTGGTGGTCTTTTTGTGTTTTGGAAGTTACATTTTACAGTCTAATCTAATTTCAAGATAAAAATACGTGCAAATGCACTAACAAAGCTGCAATCGGAAAACCTTTATAAATTGTGAACAGCGATAATTAATAGGCTGCAGTTTATTATTTGCCACAAAAAAAGAGCTCCTTTCTTCGCTATCTTCTATAAAACTCGTTCTAATACGCAACAAGTGTTACCAGTGCAACCTGGTTTGTACCGGCACCATAAATAAATGATGCAAGATATTAACGATAAAAACCTTAACGGAAGTTAACAGAACTTAACGGAAGTTAATTTAGTCCGTTAAGATGAAAAAACTTTTTAACGGATTAACGAGTTAATGAAAAAGTTAGCTTCGTTATTAACGGGTAAACGATTAACAGACTATTGCCCACCTATGAGTTTTAATATTCCTAATTTGAAATAGTGGGGATTACTTGACGCGTTTAGCTCACTGTTAGTTATGATTCGAACGGCTTTATTTTGAAGGCGTTGAAGCTTGGTAAGATAAGTTGGGTTCTTGTTTCCCTACAAAGGTAGACTAAATAAAAAGTGGGGGTGAATGAACGAATAATATAACAAGAGGAGTGTAGAGGAGGGAAAAAGATAGCGTAGTTTACTCAAAATACCGATCGATCTAGCTACCTTGTTCTCGACGAAGGTAATGTGGGGTTTGCAATTCGATTTGGAATCTAACTTAATGCCAAGGTATTTTGATGTTTCGATGCAGATGATTATTGGGCAATCATTGTATGTGACAATAAGATCTGTTTTAAGTGCAGAAATTTGAAAGGGGATCATTAATGCTTCCGATTTCTCGGGATTAATCTGGAGTTCATTGGCGCAACATCATTTATAGAGTTTTTGCATTTCCCGGTTACATTCATGTTCAAAGCCACTTAAAGTTGAGTTACGCCCAATTAAACAAGTATATCATCAGCAAAAAGGCGTGGATTACAGGAAGTAGCATTTGGCATGTCGTTAATATAGAGAAGAAAGAGAAGAGGTCCTAATATGGAGCCCTGAGGTACGCCAATATTGATAGATTTTAAAGAAGAGTTGCAGTTTCGCACCGTTACAAATTGACTGCGAAAAGCAAGATAGCTTTCGAGTAATTTATGCGCGAGTCCACGTATTCCATAATGATACAGTTTTTGAAGTATTTTATGAGAGACTATGTCAAAGGCTTTCCTAATGTCCATAAGTGATAGTGCTGTATGTTGCTTATTTTGGATGGCGTCCAAGGTCTGAACGCTTACATCAAGTAGCGCATGGACAACACTATGGTTTTCTTTTAATCCGAACTGATAATCATAAATGATTTCATACTTACCGAAAAAATTCATCAAATGGTTTTTGATGAGTTTTTCAAGAACTTTTGACAAACTGGGAAGAAGCGAAATGGGACGATAATTTTGAATATGTTTTTTATTTCCAGATTTGAAGATTGGTATAACTTTAACGGTTTTAAAAATTTTTGGAAATAAACCCAACTCAAAAGCGTTCTCAGAATAAGAATAGCTGTAAAATGCGTGCATGTTTCTGGCTGTGGTTAGCGTAAACAGTTAAGTTTGGCTGATGTAATAAAGTCGCTGAAATTATAAAGATCGCTCTATGTTATTTCAGAATAAAGTGAAAAACTGTTGGTACCTCCAAATAGCTTTTTGATTGACGTTACTTCATTATTTTGATAACTTTTTGAGACCTTTAAATTTTGAAAGCGAATAACCTTAAAGCTGTTAAAATGAACTAAAAAGAGCGTAATGTGCAAAGAAGTACATTATTTTTGGTAAATAGTTGTTTGACTTTAAACTTTACACCTAGGGTTCTGGAAAGCATAGAGTTGAATAAATTAATACAAGTTTTGAATGGGAAGTCATCGTAATGTTAGACTCTGCGATATCACTTCTAAATTGATAAGCATTTGATTTTTTGTTTCTAAATTTTTTTGTGTACGTATCTTTTTCCATGCTAATTGCTAAGGCAGGCATTTTTCAAATTTAGTTCTTAAATTTTGAGAAAAATCAGAAAAAGAAACTAGGTAAATACAGTATTTAAAAAACTTAGCGAGTTTTGTTCTTGACAAAAAAAGTAAGCAATTACGAGGTAAAGAGGAAATTGGCCCACGAACAAACTCCCTGAAAAGAAAATTTTCTCAGTTTTCAATGTTGCTTTCTTTTTTGTCCAGATCAAAATCTGGTACGAATGTTAACAAAATCAAACACTAAACGTTTTTTGCCGTGACTAAAACGATTTCCTTTGAATCAAGCCAAAACTGGCAAAAGAGCAATAAAGTTTAGAAAATTATGCTTCAGTTCAATGATTATGCGCTATCGTATGTTGTATTCTGGACCAGCGAGTTAGTCGAGTGGTAAAGCGTTCGTTTCTGGATCGAGAGGTCGTAGGTTCAAATCTCAGGCCTGTCAAATCGAACTCAGGTTTGCCAACGGCTTGACATCGTTGCAACATTTCTTCGAAAGGAGTTGTGTTGCCCGGCCGCAATGACGGGGAGATGGGCCCCGCCAACTCGTTACACACTTCGGCGTAATATGCAGCGAGTATAATGAAAGATTTGATTGATTATTATTTGTTTTAACTAATTACGTCAACACATGCGATCGAACGAATTCAACAGTGCAACTGAATGTTGGATAAGCGTAGGGTAGCTATACGTCCCGTTTTCGCCGGGACAGTCCCGTTTTTAGGCCTTGGTCCCGGTGTCCCGCCCAGTTTACCACTTTGTCCCGGAATTTTCGATTCAAAATTTGCATTTATTAATACAGTATGTCAGCGATACACAAACGAGCCATTTGTTATACTATATTAACCTGCAAGGCACCAATTCCTAGCTTTGTGGCGTCACAGACCGAGTGTCTATTTTACAGATGGGTTAGCATTACTTCACGCAGTTGCTGGATGGTTGAAGCAGCGTAGGTTTAAGGAGAAAGTACAGAGCTGTGAGGAGAAGATACAGAGCTGTTTACAGAGCTGTTTAGCTGTTTTCTTGTCATTAAAAACTTTAGCTAGTCTAAGCAAGCACTGGTCTTTAAAAACTTTAGCTGCTTTTTCGATAAAAGTTGACAGAAGTTGATGTAACCGCATAATGTAACAGTAACTATAAGATTAATTTTTAGCCTTACTATTAATACATTATGCCCAAAAGAAAATGTAACTTTACAATTGAGCTGAAGCGAGAATTTCCTTATCTGAAAGACACTGGAAATGGTAAAGTGCTGTGCAATCATTGTGGTTGCGTATTTTTAATAGTCCATGGTGGACGTGCGGACGTTAATAACCATTTAGGTAGCAAAAAGCGCAAAGTCGCTGTTGCAGCAGCTGCATCCTCATCTCGAGTGACTTCTTTTTTCAAAGATGTTGGCTCCGCCTCCGTTGCTACTCTAGCTTTGGATGCTAAAGAAGCAACTTTTGCTTATCATACTGCTACGCACGGGCAAAGTTTCAGAAGTTTTGATTGTACACCCAGGGTCTCAAAACTGTTTGAACCTAAATTCTCATTAGGGAAAACTAAGTGTGAAGCTATAGTTGTTAAGGTCATTGCCCCGATGTGTATGGAAGAATTTCACCAAGAGTTAGATCAAATTAACTTCGTCACTGTGTCAATTGATGCGTCGAACATGAAAGAAGTGAAACTTGTGCCGATTGTGGTTCGCTGCTTTTCACCAGAAAGTGGCGTTAAGACAAAACTTTTAGAATTTAAATGGGTTCTCGGAGAAACAGCTGAAATATTAAGTGACTACCTAATTTTAGATCTAGACCAAACAAAACTTAAAGATAAATTGATTGGATTTTGTGCGTACAATTGCAACACTAACTTTGGCGGTGTTAATGGAAGAGGACATAATAATGTATTTTATAAAGCTAAGGATAACATTAAACGAGACCTTATAGGCATCGGATGTACAATTCACATCGTACACAACTGCCTTCAGCATGCTGTGGATACTTTGCCCGTATGCGTAGAAAGCCTTGTCGTAAAAATTTTTATAACTTTACACTGTTCGGATTTCCGAACCTAAAGAGTTTGGCAATTTTGCTGATGTTGAGTACCATCGACTTTTGCAATACGGCAATAACAGATTTTTGTCGTTGCTACCCGCTTTGGAGAGGGTTCTTGAGTTGTTTGAAGCATTGAAAAGCTACTTTAATTCACAAGAACATTGTCCAACCATAATTTGCCAATACTTTGAGAATCCAACCCAAGAACTCTATCTGTGGTTCGTTTATGGACAGCTGAAGTACTTTAACGAAACAATGTTAAAGTTGGAGACACAGAAGACGAGTGCTGTGGATGTGGCGATTATTCTGACAGAATTGAAGTTAAACCTACACGGAAAAAGAATTAATAATTTTGTTCCACACCAAGCAAAGTGTATATTGGAAAAGCTTGAGAAAGATGGAGAAGTGAATGCAAAATTCTTTCTTAATCAAACTACATGCGTTTACGAGAAATGTGAATCATACCTGGATGTTTATCGACATGCCTACGAAGGTGTGATATCTCATCTTTGGCTAAATTCAAGTGAAGATCTATCTTGGCAACCTGTATGTGCATCAGCGGAAAAGATTAACTCCATGTTTGCGAAGCAAATAATCGATATTGACGCTCTTTTCAACGAGCACGTTCTGCTGAAAAACTACAACTCCGCAAGCGATAGAAAAGAGAGATGGAAAAATACAACCATATCTTATGAGCAAAAGTGGACCCAATTGCTACAGACTTTCAAGGATAAAGACATTCCCATTTCAAACTTTCAGAAACTGGTCGAGTTTGTATTTTGCTTACCAGGAACATCAGCTCCAGTTGAAAGAATTTTTTCAATCATGAAAAATATGTGGTCAGATGACAGAAGCAGTATGCACGAAAAAAATGTCAAAGCTCTCCTCGTATGCAAAAGTAACATTGATTTGACATGTACCGAAGTTTATGAGAACAAAATCAAACATTGTGCTATTAAAAAAAGTGCTAGGCACAGATAAATATCAATGATTATTTAATTTGTTAATCAACCGTAATTCGTTTTCTTTTGGTGTGTTTAGTACCACCGAGCTGCTCTAACTGGCGATTTGCCAAAAAAGATCAATTTTTTTGTATCTAAAATATACAGTACTTTACTGTACTTACATAGTGTGATTTACGTATATCATATAGAACGTTAGCGTAGCGTCGTGTTGGCAGGTTGCTATAAGCGTCCCGTTTTGGCATGTCGAAAAAATGGCCAGCCTAGATAAGTGGGCGAAACAGTTTACTAAAGTTGTCACGATAAATATTTTTAGTTTAAAGAGAATCTGTTATGAGTGATTTTCAAATTGCTGTCAAGACAATTTGATAAGTGATCGAACGTTCATATTCTGTCAAAGCAATAAAACATGTTTTGCAGGAACGAAGTTTTTGATTGCCTCGATAATGTTTGATCGTTAGCTCACCATTTTGGCTTGATAGTAATTTGAAAATCAATCACAACAGCTACTGCTTCTCTTTAAATTTTAAATATATCTATAGTGTCAACTTTAGTAAACTATTTCGCCGGCTTATCCAACATTTAACTGCACTATTGAATTCGTTCGATTGCTTTGACGTAATTAGTGGGTTTTAATTTAAACGACTGCAAAAGTAAGCCAAAGCGTAGATTAATTTTCTTTTGTGTGGAAGCAAGTGATTTGCTATATTGTTTAAACGCTTTGACTAGGGTATACTATTTTGCCGAAAACCTTCCGTGTAATTTTTGTAAATAGTGTAATTAAAAAAAATTAAAATAAACAAAAATTAAAATTGTAAGTTTCTTAATCAAACTGTTTTGCACTCCTCTTGAATTCATGTTCGTCAGCCGTTTTTGCTTATGTTTTATAAACAAAAAGCAGCATTAAAACATATAATGACTTCAACATATACAATCATTGAACTTTATTGCTTTTTGCCGGTTTTGGTTAATTCAAAGGCAATCGTTTTAATCACGGCAAAAAACATTTAATACTTGATTTTGTAAACATTCATACCAGATTTTGATCCTGACACAAAAAAAAGCAAAATAAAAAACTAAGAAGATTTTATTTTCAGGGAGTTTTTTCCTGGGCCAATAACTGGAAAATCATTAGGCCAAACACGAACCGAAACATAACGGAAAGTTTGCATTCAGATTTGGAATATTTGACTTCAAGACCACAATTTACGGACCACAAACGCCAAATTATTTGAGTATACTGTTTAGATTTATGAAACGAAGAAAACTTTCAACTAAATTAGTTTATCTAATAAAGTGATAAGTGCTGCATTGAAGTATGTTAACTTCGAAATGCAGAACTCTATTTCTTTCCTTTGTTAGCTTGACTGTGTTTGGAATAATTTTCACGACATACAACATCCAATCACCAGTCGTTGTAAAATGCACTAAAGATGATATTCACTGTAAAGAATCTGCTGCGAAAATCACAATTAAAATTCTGAAAAATGATCTAACGCGAAGAAAAGACGACAGGTACTGTGCATTGATACATTTGTGTCTTTTCGTATATTTTAGATATCAAAATTTTTTTTAATCTGTAATGGACTGGTTGCTTTGCTCTTTTTTTGTTCTTCTACCTATTTTCCTTTTGTTTGCTAGTTGATATGATACGTTTACGACATGCTATGTTTATAATGCAGTCGACTTGAAACGGCTTTTCCAGTAGCACCGGAGATGCATTTTACTAGGAATGTTTATTGTTGGGATAAAATAATATATTATTGGCTGAAATTAATGCCAGAGCTTTCATAAACCAAACTCCAACATCTTTCTTTAAGGATTCAGTAGTTAACTATATGACAAGGCGGTATTAAGGGGGATGGGGCATTTGCCACAGACCACTCATGAGGAGTTCCTTCGGTCCAAAGGTACGACGCCGCCCTCATCGTAAAAACGGTATTAAATAAATCATTTATACGCGTAATTTTTTGTAAAGACGCTGTTTCATTCGATCTGCACCTACAGCAATAAGAATTTATGTCATGCTTTGAGGTCTTAGAGAAAAAAGAACTACATGGTTTTTAATTAAGTATGCAATATATTTTTGATTTGGAAGGTTTCAAATTTCATCGAAAATTTTTATCTAGTTTTTAAGTACTTCTGACTCAAATTTATCCCAAAATCAAATCCTACTCTAAAAATACGCCCACATCTAATAGCCCTAACCCAAACTCTGACCAAAACCTAAGCTGGACCCTTAAAAAGCGAATAAAAAATACGCGGTTGAATAAACTTATTTCTCATTTTCGTTTTACTATCTTTATGTTAAAATTTTCGGGTGAAAGAGTCCCTAGAAGTGGAGTCGGAGACCCAACGTTCGAGGCCAAGGACTCAAAAAAAATCCGAGGCCAAGGAGCGACTTTTCGAGAACAGACCCTTTTGAGGCCAAGGACAGAAATAGTCGAGGCCAAGGACCCAAGTTTTCTAAATTATAGTCCGCAAATTTGCCATTATTTTTAAGCGCGAAACGTAGGATATTGCATTTTGTTAAGTTTTTGATGATAATTTAAAAATAGTATAGATTCTAAAAATATTGAAAGCCATTTTGAAGTTTTACGTGTTTGTAACAATGGTGGTTATGTTCCGTGGCGGTATCGCGGTATAATGAAACAATTATGGCCGTAACTTGTGAATAGGAATTTAACTTAATTCTAAATGCGGACATGGTCAATTTTGAGGCCTTAACTTCATCAGTTACGGCCCCGGACCCTGGTGCAAACGTCCACTGATTATGGATCCCCACTTTTTTAGTAGTTTCTTAAACCCAAACCATATTTTTGGTTAAACGATTTTTTTGCACAGAATTTTTTTAAAATTAATGTTATCATAGTTTTTTAATATAACATAGCGACTTTAATGTTATTTTCTATAAAAGTAATGAAAAATACTGTAAATTTATGTTTTTTAAATAAATTGAGATACCAATCTGGTATTTGCAAACTCAAATTTTTAGAAAAAACGGGGTTCTGGGGACGAGGGCAAAGTCCCTATGCTTCCGTTGAGTAATTTTACTTTGTTTTTGTTTTTCTCATTTCAGAAAAATAGCAATTTTGTGACTTTTAAAGGAGATTACACAAATAGATTTTTAAATCGGTCTGAAAAAAGAAAATACCCTGAAAGTTAAGTCAGAGAAGCTTAAATTTTCTCACATTTTTCCAATTCTAATTTTAAGCCTGTTTTTTTACGTTTCAGTGCTTGCGTGATGTCTCTCTACAGTCTCGCAGCATCTGGTGTCTATCAATGAATGGGCGCACACGTTTCGG